>OU342427.1:12867500-14067500 GCA_910589575.2 Carcina quercana
TCTGCCCTTATTGCTGTGCTTGCGAATGTCAGGTTACGGGGCTATTCTTTAATCTGTGACTTGGGGTTTGTTTGTTGGCATCAGATAGAGACAGATAATTGTACCAGTATTCCTATAAAGTCAATTTTGTTCCTGGCTTATCAATCTTATCGTAAATCATGTGTGCAATTTGTGTGTGTGTGTGAAACTTGCAATCACCAATTTGACTCTAAAGCGAGGTTATTATTGTAAACACACACACACACACAAGGATAGTTCAATGTAGCGGCTTGTGGTTGGCAGGGAAAAGTCCACTGTTGAACATATATGCCTCTCCTGCTGTACGAAATTTTGATCGCACCAGGAGTCAGTTCTACATACATCCAATATATATTTTACATACAATACAAGTTTTACATACATCCAACAAGATTAAAATATGCTCTACGTACTCTGTAGCAATCTGTGTCAAGCTTGCAAATATGAAATGAAGGGCTTTTATGTTCTATGCATCTAACGAACCTATTGTGTCAAGCGATTTCAAAAAGGTCACGTATGCAGGCTGGCTGGCGCTAGCTGACCAGCTGATTAAGTATGCACATGTGTATGTACAAGTTTAATTCTCAGTCCAGAGATCAAAGGGCATGCAAATATACAAAGGCACACTATCAAACAACTACGAACTGGCCGCGAGGGGATCGCGGGGGCGGGGGGTTCATGAATAGGCGAGTGGACAAGCACCGTAGATTAGTACCACCGCAATATCCGTGAGAATTTATTGCAGGCTTCCTTTGCTCGCTCGACGCTACTGCTTGCTTTATTTGTACGTGTGGTGAGAACTTTTGGGTTGTTTAGTTGGAATGAATTAAATTTATGTTGTAAAAATAAATAATAACAAAAAAAGTTTTTCTGTGTAAAAATTTGCATTGCTAAATTTGAAAATTAGCTTACCATTAAAGGTCTTTTTAATCCCTCGTCATTTTTTTAAAGTTTTCATGTTTTAAACAACCTCTCTGTTGAAGTAATGTACTGCAATTTATAAAATGCAACCTTTTTTGCTGCAGTAAATGTATGCTTAATTTCTTTTAGATAAATATGAATTTTGAACATTATTAAATCATGTTTCTCCATAACTGAAATCGTATTGTGTTCAATGTAGCTTTGACCGTCAAATAATCAGCTTAATTAGTTCAATAATCACTGCAATTTGAAATTGGTTGGTCAGCAACAATGTCCTATCTAATATTTTAGTCATACACCGCATTCGTATATAATCCTTTTGATAACCTAATTTATTTACTAACAATTATCAAATGTCGTATAGTACTCTTAGTACATATTATTTAATTCGAATTGCAAAAGAGATCCCGAAACTCTGAAAATCATAACATTTTGTTAGGCTGAAAATGGGTTAAAACGATTTTCTCGCTTCAATGAACGCAATTGTGGTTTGTGTGGCGTTGTGAAAATCATGGCTCGTGTATAATTTTCAGATAAGTATTTTCTTAGGCACCCGAAAAGATAAATTCATAACTGCTATAGTGTTAAAGGGAAAACTACGGAGATAAAAACGGGATTAAGATTTTCTTGTTAATCGGTTTAAGTTATTAGTTTTAAATTCATTTTAAAGGACTTAATCATAAACCTAGCTTAATATTATAGGCATGCAAACTGGTTTTTTAACCGACCTCTAAAAAATGAGGCTATCAATTCGACCTGTATGTGTGTAATATTTTAAGAATTGACCAGTTTTCGATATGTTAGTCTATATCAGCTTCTAAACAAGTGTTCCAAATTTCATAAGTGTATGTATGTATATTTGTATGTTTGTGCTCGCGTATCTCCGGATCCACAAGTTCGATTTAAATAATTCTTCTTTGTTGAACTAAGTATTGTTCAACTTAGGGAACTTTCATCAAAATCGGTTCAGTACTTTTTGAGATCGGGAATGTTAAGTGTGTATTAGAGAGCTGACTTACAAGCATTGCCTTAATAAAAGTAGACTTTTAGGGAAGTTGAAGTCGGTTTCTATTTCTTTTTAAACGCGTTTAGTTTTTGCTAAATCTAATCTACAAGATATTTAAGTTTTTGCATTTTAAACTTCGTATAAGAGAATTATTATGTGAACAGTTATTTTAAAAACCACATCAGATTAATTTATAAGATATACGTGGTATGTGACTTACAGGGTTTTCTAAATCTGACTTTCAACCGACTTTAAAAAAGGAAGAGGTTCTCATTTCGACTTTATGTTTTTGTATGTATATTCCGCGATAATACCGCCAATTATGAATTGATTTTGATGATTCTTTTTTGTTTGGTAGGTCATATTTCAGAGGTCCCATATAAATTTTATCGAAATAGATTTAGCGCTTTTTGGTAAAATCAACAAAAACAAAATAGATAATGAGATAATTTTTTACACTCTAAACTTTTAGGGCAGTTGGAAATCGATTCATTAATTATTTTCAATCAGTCCTGGCTGTTGCGATTGCGAGTGAGACTTAAAGAAAATTTGATTGTAAAGGGGATGAAGCTGCAGTATTCGCTTGTATTGTACCTCTATATAAGTAGAGCAGGCGTTTGTTTGTAGCTGCGGTGGTGCCCGAGGCGCCGCGCAGCCCGCGACCACAATATAATGCAATATATCTGGAGCGAGGACATGAGGTTTACTGCTGCGAGCACCGCGCCCCGCGCCCCGCGCCATGTTAATCCCATTGCAGAGGTGTCACAATTAGTTTTGTATCTCTTAACAATTATTAACTTAAATGTGTACCGAATCGTGGCCCTTTACTGTGGGCCGAATAAACAAGCTCAAAGTCACTCAGCGAGCAATGGAACGAGCTATGCTCGGAATTTCTCTACGTGATTAAATTCGGAATGCGGTAATCCGTACACAAAAAAGTCACCGATATAGCTCGACGAGTCAGTGAGCTGAAGTGGAAATGGGTAGGCTACATCACTCGAAGAACCGATAACCGGTGGGGAGTAAAGGTTCTCGAGTGGCGACCACGTACCGGGAAACGTCTACCGGGCCGTCCCCCTACTAGATGGACTAACGACCTGGTTAAGGTCGCGGGGAGTCGCTGGATGAAGGTGGCTCGGAATCTGTCAATGTGGCGTACCATGAAGGAGGCCTATGTCTAGCAGTGGACGTTGCCAGGCTGGTGATGATGAATGTGTCTCTAACTCATATATTTTTTTATAGTAAGTCGGTTATATTTAGAGGAAACAATAACACATATTACTTTAACGTTTATTAAAGTGGACACACAGAAACCGAGTTTAATATCAGCTCCGGCTAGGTTCACCACACTCACGATGTTATTTTTATTCCCATCAAAGATAAAAATATGTATTTATTCAACGAAAAATTTGCATCTTATTAACAAGTTGTTCAATTCGAGGCCTCTGTTGTTGGATTCACTATAATTTCAACATCCAGCGTTAGCGAAGCATGTTTCATTAAAAAGTAAACTATATATAAATAACTATTTAATGTAGCTATATATAGTAATGTACTATATATAGTTGTTATTTTACTGCACAAAGTACCAGAGAATACTTCAACAATCTAACTTTCTAACATTATCTACTAAGAATATTTTGAAACGATGGTTATCGTAGCACGCCGTTTCAGTAATACCTAATGTGCCCCAAGTATCATCAATTTAAATGAAATGTATGATGTGTTTACTTGGTCTTCTCTCTCTGATGATCATCTGATGATAAGTGATAATAAAGCCGTTGTATGGTAAGCACTGCTACCTTTCATACCAGGATACGCAATGCAATTAACACTGTTTGACGGTAGACGAGTCAGTGAGCTGAAGTGGCAATGGGCAGGCCACATCGCTCGAAGAACCAATAGGATAAGAATTTTTTCAATAGGATAAGAATTCTGAGGCTCCACGGAAGACCAGCGTCGCAGCAGGCTATCTTCTGTGGCAATAAGCTGAGTGGGGACCTTTTTTGGCACGTCATAAAATTGTTTTTTAATATTGAGTTTTATCGTGTCGAAATAAAGTTTTTTCTTCCTTTCTTTCAAAAACCGGTAGGGTGTAAAGGTTCTCGAGTGGCGACCACGTACCGAGAAACGTCTACCAGGCCGTCCCCCTACTAGATGGACCGACAACCTGGTTAGAGTCGCAGGGAGTCGCTGGATGCAGGTGGCTCGGAACCGTTCGATGTGGCGTACCATGAAGGAGGCCTATGTCCAGCAGTGGACGTTTCCCGGCTTACGATGACGGTAGACTCCTTAGTCTAACATGGTGGTAGCTAGCCAGGTGGACTAGGAAATGCCCTAACATCAATCAAACCGAGTACCGACAGAGGATTGCTAGTCCAAGAGTGTAGCCATCGGGCTAAGGAGGCGGTTAATAAGCATACACGCTTCTGATTATATACACTATCTCGGTTGCAAACTATGATACACATACTTACTTTTATAATCGTTTGGATAAAGCTGACGCTACATAAAACGTTCCCTCTTTAGCAGAAGTCATTTTTCGTTTAAGTCTTGTTACTTAGGGTCCTTGAGTTTCACGTCTGTAGGTAAGCTGGCGACCGTACACGGGGTCGTTCAACTCGTCCTTTGGCCCTGTCCCTGCCTCCGTACGTAAGTACAACTCAGGGAATACTATCAAATATTTATAGTGATACTAAAGAATTCTGCGTACTAATCCGTTTTATTTGCTCAGTATACGAGCGCACACATTATTAGTTGTCTTAGTAAAGATCAGGGAGTGCTATTTTTGAAGTTTAGTACGACAGTTATCATTATCAATAAGCATTTTGAACTTTTCAGTGCAATATTGATTTTTGCATATATTGATGAAGAAAATGATTGAAATGTTACAAAACTTTTTAGACGAGCATACGGAAATTGATTTGATGCAATGTTTATTTTTATGGAAATCAAACTTAAAAGTACAATGTTTTTAGATTGTTATGTTCAAGGCTTAACTTACTGTTAAGGTGTAACTGTAACGTAACAATCACTTTTAGATACGAATAATAACCGAATAATAAAATGTAAAGGAAGTATCCGATATAAGAATCTGAACCTAAATTACGAGTTATTATACGGGTGGGTATACTAGCTGAGCAGGCAGTGGGTCTCAAGATTTATAACAACTCTCAGGGGGCGTCAGGAAAAATCACCGAGTCCGTCGGGTATTGAATAAAACAATTGGAATTAATCTTCAAACTCCACTTCCGAGACCAGCGATTATTCCTTTGGGAACACCAACGAGCGCTTTCTCATTAAACTTTTAACGTTTTCGACGCCCCAGCGGCGGCTCGGAGACTCGTCCGTCATTGTAAGACCTTAAAACCTGTTGGTGTTGCCAGTTTTAGTTACTGATTTCTTTCGGTAAATGTTGTAGGTTTTAAAATAATTCCGAGGGTTTTGTTGTTTTTATTTCAAAGCCGTGTATTGTTACTACTAAGCTGCCGATGAGATTTACAAAAGCAGTTAGTATTTTTAAGTAACATGGAGATATACTGAGCAATGTATTTTGAGCAATATTTCCGTCTTCTTTTCGATAATACGGTTCACAGTATCATACGTATAGAGTATACAATGCGTGTGACGTGCACTTAGATAAGTTGTATCTGTATATAATACTTGAACAAGCAACAAACAAAAGGAGCTGACTCGCACTCGTAACGCCGGTTAGGACCACCTCCACGAGCAGGCGGCGGCGCGGCGTCCCTAAAGCCCCACACAACCCTTTTGACGGCAATCAAAACGTCTCATACGGAACAAAAATACTCGCAAAACCAGCCGAGCGAATAATACGCTATTGAGCCCTCTCTACAGGACAAATCCGTCCGAAGGGTTTTTGAAAGAAGAATACGATTTATAGAATGGACGCGTATAGAACGTATAAAACTCTCGTTTAGCAGTGCGTGTTACCTAAGCGTCCTATTACTGCAGGCGTCGGGCTAGAGCCTCCCGGCGGGCGCGCCTTTAGAATATTGAGTAAGTAGCCTAAGAGGTCTGCTCTCTCGGTCAGATCCGCGGGCGGAGACAGGCGAGAGAGGGACGGAGGCAGCGTCTCAAGACTGCGAATCAATAAAGTCCACTCGTATAAAGTCGGGTGGTGCAGCGAGTGGATATGGGTCACAGTGCACTCAGCCCGCGGGATGGTATTTAATAACCCTCGCTACACGAGACGACAGATATTGCTCGATCCCGCTCCCCGGAGGACGTTTTACTCTCTACGTGTTGATGCTCTTAAACGATTTTATGCTCTTTTCAAGCAACACTTCATAAAAAGTTTTAAAAGAACTATTCATAAGAGAAGTCCGTATCGCCGCTGGGACGAATGAAAAGGTTTTGTAGTTAATTATGTAGCGTCTAAACGAATTAATCGGATCTTATGGCACATAAGGTAGACAGACTATAGTAAACATTTTCCGACTCATGATTGAACAAAATAGTATTATTTCTTACAATTTAGTTATAAACAAAAGCTTTTAAAAATAGTTGGTTACTCCGAAATCATAGCATGTCAGTTATTTCATTGTTAGAAACGAATCAATTGAATAGAAGAAAGTTGTTCGTTTGCCATTTATGAAACATGCATATCCTTAAATCCAATAGATCGTTATGGATCTATGATACTATGTGCTGGTGCTGGTGATTCTCACCTGTGACCACATATACACATACAAAGAGTAATGTTCAAGCATTAAAGATTCAATGTAATGTCGGTGGTGCTTGGAGATCAAGATGCGTCAGTAGACTGTGTAAAGCAAGCACCACAAGTCCTAATACGAACGTCATAACTGTCGCTTTGGAGATGATTGTCACAGCAATTTCCGCCACCGATTGCGGTCCAATGGCGTGAATTATGTCAGAGATTTCTTGTCACATACAGCTGGTGTTTCGCAATTTGCTGATGGCGGCATTAAGGTCGGGCAAGTGCAGCGGACTGCTTCCTGGGCCCCCTACACAGGGTGTAACCCCCTCTACGCCCTGCGGCACGCCACCGCTGGAATTTGGCGGTGCGCCTTGCACTTAGGCTTGCAACGGAATTCAAGCACACTGCGAAGCAGAGACATATTAGTTCTGCTTCGAGGTGGTTGGTGGTGTCATAAACTTCAACTGCAAGGGACTGCTGGAATATCTGGTCGAATACTTTGATCCCTGTGTGTGGATGTTAAACTTCAGAGTGTATTATACGGGCACGTGTGTTTTCTTCCGTCTTCCGTCAAGACTGGACGGATACGCCTTTCTTGATTTAATTTAAATATAATAAATAATTGAACAATGGTAACTTTCACATTTTGGCTGGCCATTTTGGTTCTCGTGCGTTGATTTTTGAAGTCAACTCAGGTGAAATCGCAGGAAAAAAGCTTGTATATGTAGGAATAAATTATTGATATTTTTAGATGCATTAGTCGAAATGTTAATAGATTTATATAAAAGATTTCAATATTCTTTTAACAAATAAATTAACTCAAATATTTTAATCAAATAAATACTCATTACTATTAAAAATATCTTAAAACATGACGTAATATTTTGATTATTTTCATTCATAATTTTTTTGTTAAAAATGCTACTGTTGAAAAATGTTACTCTTAAGTGCTGGCAAGTGAACACCTCTACCATCGATGTTTCTTCAAATTCATAAACAGTTTATTGAAGCCCCGTCCATTCACTCGGACCACCCTGCCCGGAAGCGGGGGACACTCGAGAGCTTCCTCTGCTATTACTGACAAGCTTTTACTGTTTCCTACTCGAACATAACCACCGTGACTTCGAAAGTTCTGCTCAGATCGGTCAGTTGCTATGAAATTGCTACAAATCTCTATGGACACCTATACAATGATGATTTAAAATAATTTTAATACATTTATATACGAAAGTAAGAACTAATTTTTACGTTTTCGTAGTTGATTAAAGATGTTTGAGAAATAAGAGAAATTGTAATGCTATTATAATCAAACTTTCCAAAGCTCTAAATTTTGCCGCTACGAGTAGCTACGAATTTTTAATAATTAAGTTTCCACGGTAGGTTGATTTGATTTTGGTTATATATCTAAAATGGACTATTAAATAATCTCTCATACACAAATGTATCTAGTTGGTATAACAAACGTGCAATCTTTGCTCTTAATATTATGCAGATTTTTGGGGGTTCCGTAGAGAAAATTGACCCTCTATCCGTCCAAATGTCACTCAGTTGTGTATTTTTAACCTTAATAGGTAGACAATGAATGTTCAACAGAACGTTGTGATAAAACTAATTAATAAACACAATTTAAAGAGTTAAAAATTAAACGTGTTTTCGCGTCTCGTCGATCGAAATAATTTTACTGAACTATTTAAAATGTAGTGTCAAATTATTTGTCCGAGTATGAGTCCAGGCTACACTTAGCCTATTTCTATTTACATAATTCCGCATAAATAGAAAACTGAAGGAACTTAAACTACGTAATAAATCTACGTACTACATGTGACATCATGCTATAAATGGGAAGTTATAATTGTTTGTTACCTTTTGACGCTTTAAAGTCACAGCTAATCGTGTTGAAATCTGGCACATAAGCTGCCTATGGAACATAAAACGGAGAGCTAATGGAGAAGAATATTTTCTACTTTCAATAAATGTTCTCGTGTATTCACTTTGGTACTTGTTTAATGACGTACCGATAAAATTTAAATGAACCTGCGTAAGAGAATATTTGCGTGGTACTTATAACAAACAAACGTAACGCTAGCTGTGACAGTCCGACCGACGTAATTAATTATGCTTAATGTGGAACACAGAGTTGCACATGGAAAATTGTCACATCGACGATAACGACTGCTCTTTGTGGGCTTCGGTGCGAAATATGTTGTACTATAGCCGTGAGTACAACTATAACTTTGGATATCTAAGTAATAATGCCAGGTCGTAAGCGGCTTTTCTCGACCCAAATTCCGACATTTCAAAACACGACAGGGCAATGCGACAGGGTAAAAAACAATCATCGCATTATCACTTGACGTCATTATTCTGCAATAAGATAATAAGATTCTGAAATGTGTTCAGACCAATTGATCTGGAACTCTATGCTTCGAGTATTTAAGTTCATAAAACATTATTCTGTAATCACATTATTGTAATTTCAGTGATTGATATAACTTGAAATGATGACGCGTTCGTTAGTAAAAAGTGGATAAGATTGATTTTCACTTTTGATTATATTTAGTCCTTGAGTCACATAAAATACAGATTATTTTACAGTTATTTATAGTTTTTATAATAAACTAGTGTCTATGTCCTTTTTCATCTCTTTTACTAACCGTCAATATAAAGTCAAGTCATTGTGACTCTCCATTACGACGTGAAGGAAGGACGAACAAGACAAATAATGTTTGAGCGACCGAGATCGTGTCATAATCATTTTCGGACACTAATATTTTTAAAAATATAGAAAGTGTTAACTATTTGTTGGATGGGTTTGTCTGTCCTTATTTCACGCACCAAGAAGCAATGACGTAACTTTTGATGAATAGTCTGAAAGATACATTATCTATTTATTACTCCGGTAAAGTGTTATATTATAAGGTATATTTTAGATAATTTCTGCAGTCGATTTCACGTCGTAGGCAAAAGCTAGTTAGGTATAATATGGAACTAAACTATTAGCAAACAAATTCCTGTTCCTTCATCAAACGACCCATTCAATTATCATTATTTTTCGTTGTTGTTCCTTGGTAACTGTGCGTGTGATTTTTAATTATATCAGGATATAGTAAGTAATCTCACTAAGGTCACCATTTTGAATTTAATTTGCTATGCAATCATAGCACTTTAATACGGGGTGTAGCGGGGGGTCGGGCGGGGTGGACACGTTAGCGAGGGGGGGGGGCATCCCGCAGGCTGTGTTTACATTATACCTATTATATTATTATGATTTATTACTCAATCGATGCGGCGACGCGTCGGGCGGGCGGGCGGTGGAGCCGTGCTATTCCCGGCTGAATTTCGCTTCACTCGTGTCATGCTCGTGGAATTTAAACTACGCTCCGTAAAGGAATCGGGTGCTTTGATAATCTTCAATGTACAGGTATAATGCTGGATTAAGCTGTAAGATAAAATGTACAAGATAATGCCTTAGTGGAATGGAATATCTACAAGGAGTACAGACTTGAGCTGGGTTGAGTAAAACAGAAGACAATTTCTAGCTCAATGTAGCTATAGGCTTAGAAGGTTATGGTTATGGAAGTGTTATGGCTTGAGGGGTAATTTTAGCTATGAACCAGATTTCTAAGTTTATCTTTTTTATGAAGCCTATCATTTGTCGAAAAACGTACCTATTTCAATGTAAAAGAGTTTATACTCGTAGTTGATTTTTGCAATAGTTGCAGTTCCAAAGTAAAAGAGTTTATGGTTGATTTTTGCAATACTCGTAGTTATAGTTGCACGCGCTATTGGATTCAATCAATTTTATAACTAGCATCTCGACACTTTGGAGCTAGTATGGTATGCTAATATAAATGTTATTGAAGGCATATATATTAAAGAGGTATGGTAAAAAAAATGGCCAAGTGTGAGTCAGACTCGTGCACCGAGGGTTCCGTACAGAATATGAATTATTAACATATTGAAAATTATAAATATTACGTGTGCCTGACTAAATCAACTAGCAATTCATAACAAAATTGTTAGCATTAAGAAGATAGCGACAGGCGCTGGAACAGTTTGCAATCGTAAAAGTTATTTTAATGAGATATAATAAAGATTGTACTTTTCAGATTGTACCTTGCTTCTTAAAGAAAGCAAGAAAAAATGTATTTGCCAAGTACATAGTTTTTTTACACGGTGTTTAGATAGTAATTTCAATTAGTTCGATGTACTTAACCTGTCCACAGGTGTGCAAATATTATAAACATATCTAATAAGGAATTTAATTATTAAAAAATTCGTTTAGCTTACCAAATATAATGATTCTAGGTCAATAGGAGGTACTTTATAGGTAGTGATTCCTTCTTCGTTGAAACATGCGACATAAATTGCTTTATCTTTTTATTGCGTTGACTAACAAGTTTGATTTTTTTAAGGGATTGCAGATTCGAGTATTTGATATTAATATCAATTTGATAAATAGCTTATCTGAGAAATAAGATCTTGACAGACAGACATACAGATGGAGAAGCAAGTGATCTTATAATAAAGTTTTAAGTATTTATTTCAGGTCAAAAAGATCTTTTCCTCTAAAGAAAATATATAAGTGTTTCTTTTGAGGCAAGGAACCCTAAAACCACTTTACAGATGATATCAGAGATAGATAGAATTTACAGAGGGATAAAGAATTAATTCAAAGAATCCTCTGCATTCTTCTTGTCCCGCGACTAGGTATTTTCCCGCCGTCGCCGCCCTCATTCAGCTGCGCTGGGATTGTGAGAGCGGACTCAGCATGCAAACACTGACGGAGAGAGTGCATTCAGCGCGTTTCTATTCTAAAGCACACACTTTCCAAATCAACCGCTGTAGAGTGTCGGGTTTGTAGAGACTACGTCGCATTGCACTTGTTTTTTAAGCAGGCTTTTTAGTTTTTGTGCAAAAATAATCTTATATTTTCGACCAGTCAACAAATGTATCAACAGCTGCATCAGTCCACGTATAACGAATAGGCTTGAGATTATAGAATTTGACATCACCATGGAATGGAATGTGGACTGGGGAACGCAGTATGTTCGAGAGCGAGCCAAGTGCGAAGCGATATAAAGTTGAATTTTGTAAAATAATTAAAATCCTCAAAACTGACTTTATTTTTCATAATTTACTTTGATTGTATGGTAAACCTAAGTAAACCATTCCTTTCCCCAATAAGGTCTTTCATCGACGTCTTGTATCTAGCGATCCATCAACTCGATTTTCCCCAGCAACTAGTAGTATTTATTGGATGATATACATAATTGATGTAGTTCAGTTGCTCGTATTTCAGTAGTTACGTCGTTTATTTGCTATAAATTAATTGCCCGTAATATTTATTAAGAAGATCAGAATTGATTTCATTATATTTAAAAATATATGTAGTAAAAAATATTTCGGAAATTACAAGTCCTCCACTAATTAGAGATAGTAAATAAAATATCTTGCGCAGCGTTTTCAATTAAAGAAAACGGTTAAAAATTTACTTTGAAATGTGCTTTCATTGCGTAAGAATAACCATTTTGAATTTATTTTACGTTTTTTTTCCAGAATTTAATAAAAACATTAACAAAAATTTTTGTAATTTTTACCGCAGGTTTAAAAACTGTGTGAAAACATAGATTTAAATTTGGGTCAGGTCGTTAACTCGTAGAAAATACGTCTATCGCGTTGTAGCTATCCCATATAGGAATCGAAAGAATTCAAAAGTACCCCAACAAATTAATTCGAAAGAACGCAGCGAGGTACCGAATAGAATAGCACCGATGGTATTGCGTACCCGGTACAAATCACAAAACATTCCAATCCCTCCGGTTAATTGAATCCTGGAAGCCTTCATTAGGAGGGCGAGGGGGGAGAGGATTCAACAAAAACGAACTTTTACCCAAAAGTACGAGGATACCGGACGTTGGACAAAAACCACAAATGACGTTTGGGAGGTGGCGCGGATCGAATAATTGCGTCATCGCAGCCCGCGGGCGTCGCCCCGTCGTCGTCGCGGAGTCGTGTCGCCGTCGGTCGCCGGGAACTTGCCTTTCACGTCAAACATCGCTCGACGCTTCCTCGTTAAACTTGACGTGAAACTTTGTTGTTACCTAGGGTTATGTTTGAACGACCCCAGTAAAACCAATGGTTTAGTTATGTATTTTATTATGTTATTCTAGATTGTGTTATGTAGTAAGATCAGATCTTTAAAGCATAAATGAAATGCATGTCCAGAGATAAAATATAAAGAGTCTCCAGTTAAATGTAAGGATTTAGTGAAAGGCTTGCCTCCACGGCTTTTCCAAGGTGATATCCACATTTTGCAAATGATTAAGCATTTATTAGTTTTAATAGTTAAGAATTAGAAAATTATTACGTTTTAATTTAAGTATAAAGTCTTTTCGCTTAGATAGTGACGCCTTTGTTACACGCCGCCTCTAGTTAAAGTGAATCAAAGCAAGCCGGCTGCGGCGTACACAAGCTGGTGAATTTCGCATTTTATATCGAGCCATCCCAGCGGGGACACTCCGAGTGATGAGAAGTAGTGTATAATTGTATGCACCGTCCTCTCTGTAGTCATATGTACTCATATTTTGTCGATTAAACTATTTTTGCTGCCTTAATTAAATCATGTACATTATTCAATATTATTTTTTACAACAACCACATATTCCATTAGGCTGTGCTGTGTTATAGGAGAACGGACTATATGAAATCGCAATATAAAAATACATTCTTGTGCAGCTTTCGGCACACGACAATGTTTATCTACAGATTAATTCAAAGTTTACTGTGACAGCAACATCTCCAGAAATCGTCAACTTTGCACAAGATTGAAAAGTCTCGTGGAAGCGTTTGTAGACTAGTTTCAGATTCAAAAGAATTCCAATATCGTACTGTGCGCGCGGCAGGCAGCACGGGAGGGGGAGTGGGGGTACCCTGCGCGTGCGCCCCTCCGCTCAATATGTAAATGGAACCTGACAATCCAACGTCTCCGAACTAAAAGTTTTTGTCTATTCTCAGATACTAGCTTATTAGAATTTGTTTAGCCGTGCGTGATGTCGCCTTTAGTAACACCTCTGTATTCTCTTTTTTTTTGTAAAAATGTCTTGGGACTTCATGTATAATATTAGTTTCGCACTTTTATTGTTCTTGGCATTATTTACTCTTTATCACTATTTTCAAATTTTATATATTACATTCAGATAAAAAATTATTCACTGAGATAAATTCAAATCAGTGATTTCTCTAAAAATCTATTAATCGCCCCCTTTTTTTGTTCCCCCCACGATGGCCGTGTAACGTAAATAAAATGTTTGCGTGCGAGTTTATTTATTTACGTGCAGCGTACGATATCGTCCCGAATGTTCCGGAATGCACGCAGTGAGGGGTCCAAATCCGTTACGACAGGACCGGGTCGGTTAATTCTAAACGAGGCAAACTTTGGAAGACCCACTACTAAGGATACTCGAATCTCATGACGATGCATTTTAATAATAATTTACATAAAATGCTTAGCTTCAGGGTAGATTTTCAAACGCATTCTTTGACAAAAACTTCTACAGATTCATTCAAAACCATTTTCGTCAGTTTAAATATTTTTTATATGTTTTTTGGTTCTACCCTAGAACTTTTTCAACTGAATCTCTTTAAAAGCACGACTTCACAAAAAATCATTAATTGTTTTTTTAAATTATTATCAATATGGATTAGTTTGTCTATCAGTACTAATTTGTTTATTACTATATTTTATCTAAAATATAACGGGTTTGCACATGGCCTTAATCTGACGAGATAACGATATTGCCGTTCAATGGTAAGCATGAGAACCCAGAAGCCTCAATCCAATGTGGTGTTGGCTCTGATACCTTTTATACAGGAACACAACAGTGCTATTAACACTGCTATATGGCGTCAGACTAAGGTAGCATGGTGGTATCTGGCCAGGCGGACGTAAAAATGTCCTACCACCAACCAAACCAAGAACAAAAAGGAATCGAACCGGGGACCTCCGGAATGTTATTACAACCGTGTAGCCATTGAGCCACTGAGTCTGTATATTTGAGATATATTGGAAAAAAGCCAATCATTTAATAGCTGAACGCCGAAGCATATGATTAATTAATTACATACTTATCTTTGTGCGTTCATCCTAGAGGCAAGGTGCTCTATTGTAATAACATGAATTAAGCTGTGTTAAGCAATTTAATTTGTGTGTGTGCTGTGAGCTGGAGTGATAGTGGGAAGGTCACATCGCTCAAAGGACGGAGAGCTCTTACTCCCCAGTCAGAGTTCTCGAGTGGCGACCCCGTATCGGGGAACGTCTACCAGGCCGTTCCCCTACTAGATGGACGAACGACTTGGTTAAAGATGCATGTGGCTCACGAACGGTCAATGTGGCGTACCATGGAGGAGGCCTATGTCCAGCTGTGGACGTTTCCTGGCTGATGATGAAGCAATTTAATTTAAACATTTGAAATGTCAGATTCAAACCTTTTGGTTGTTTTTGAAATTGGACCTTGAACGTATGGAATATATGCCAAATGCAAAGGATATAGCCCTGTGACAGACTGACAGACAGACAGACGGTCAGGAGGCTTATTAATAGAGTCCTGTTTGACAACCTTTGGGTACAAAACCCTAAATGTAAGAAGGTAACAAAAATAGTTGAAGAAAAGTTCTTATACTGCTATACATATTATATACTTTTGGAAATGAACCCTATATCCCGGTGGTAGTGGTGTCTGGTAGAGGCGCAGAAAGTGCTCGATCTCGCTCGCATGACAATTCACTTTGAGCGGATTTCTAGAACCCCTCGCGGCAGACTCACCATACAGATCCTAGAGGCTGACTATGCAATACGGGGGCTTAACCGAATTTAACTCCTCGCTAATTAAATTGAAGTACTCCGCTCGGCTGACGTACTGTTCCATGAACTTTACGTTTGCGGGAATCAAGTCGTAGGAGGCCATTGTGCTTGGAAGAGGCTTTAGGGTGCGTGGAAACCGCGTACATATTATTGTAAATATTATATTCAAGATACTCTTTTTTGCATGTCATATGTCTATCTTCTCTTTCTTACTTACTTACATTTTTTCATTGATATGAATTAGTAGAAAAAAGTCAAAGTCAAAACTTAAGCTTCTTATATAAATTCCATATGGGCCATATAAATACGATGTTATGTACCGAATATCATCAAAAAAAGACCTAACGCTACAATTTTGAATAATATAATTTAAGACTTCATGAGTATCCGTAAGTACATAGGCGGCACGTGCTCCTTCAGGGCTGCATTTGTTACTTCAAAAAGTATTCCCGGTTACATCCCGACTGCCGCTTTAAAACAATAGCGACAAAAAGAGAATAAATGCATCGTTTTATCTCGAGAGATAACAACTCTGTGGAACTGAAGCTTGTTCCTTTGAAGTGCAAGATAAAGAATTCTCCTTTACATTTTGTTGCTAAGCAATTCTTTTTCTCGTTTCGTTTGCAAAGATCGCTTACTCCGTAAGTTATCTCAGCAGATTTCAGAATATATCGCAACAGCGATTTGACAACGTTTTTATTCAATTGCATTGGGATTGGGATCGATTTTGCCAATTTCTTTATAAGTTTCTTATTTCTCATAAAAATGAAATCCAAAAACTAATCTTCACGGTGTCGACTTGTAGTGGACTAAAACGTTCCTCGGTTAGGGAACCTTACTGGTTAGCTCTGACACGCATTTGGCGAGTTCCTGGGATTCTCAGACAGGAAACCCTAAAACAGTTGAGTAAGCGACGTCGACGTCACCCACCCATTATCTTTACCCTCTTACGGGAAATGAGAAATTGGCAACATAAAAGTTTGTAAAGAGACCCCTCTTATCTAATCCTAAATATTTAGCCTTTTGTTTTACGTTTTCCCGGGACTTAACATCCAGACCCAATAGGTACGTACTACCTACTGTTATTCCGTACTCTTGAGTATTCCTGCGGCGTACTTTTCCGATTTCGTACCCTGAAATGAAATGCGGTTTTCTATTCGCCAGCTCTTATTTGCCGTTCAACCTTCACTAGTGCTATCTTGATTTATCTTGTTTTGCAGAAAAATATTTTGTGCGTTACTTAAGAGTTTCTAGTTTAGTATTTGATGATGATAACTTTGGCCGTTTTGCTTATTTATTTGAAACGTATGAATTTTAGGAAATGCAACCCGTTCCAAAAGGTAAGCACATGTAAGTCATCATCATCATGTACAGCCTGCGGCAGTCCACTGCTGGACATAGGCCTCTCTATGTAAGTACACGAGCATGAATTACGCGGAGACAATCACGGGATAAGAAAGCTAAGCAACGAAGCTCAAAACTAGAGATGACGCTTTGCTCAGCGCAATATTAAATAGTAATTATAAAATAACTTACTAAAGCTAAGACTCACCATGACAGCATTAATTTTGAAGTCCATGTGGTTCTTGACCTCCGCGGCCAGCTCCCGCACGAGGATGAGTCCGTCCTTGCGAGCGACCTCGACGTTGTTCTCGTGGTACTTCTACACAGAATTACAACATGAGAGTCAGGGAAGACACGAGCAAAAATGAAACGGACATGTTAAGGAATAAAGTCACAAATGAATAAAGAGTTTATTATGGAGATAAAGTGCGAAGGCGGAGACGCATCGAAAAAGCAGGGTTCGTTACCTCACTTTGTAGTGCCATTCTGTTAGGACAAAGTCAGTTCTCATAAGTGAATTCGAAATTGGTTAATATTTAGAACTCTGTATGCGCGTCAAATTATACGTGTTAGTGCGAAAACTTTAGTAAAGCAATAGTGACACTTGATTTGGGGCACGCTTTCGTAGAAGCAGACCGTTATTCATTCTGGCAGTGAAGAGATCCAAACGAGTAATAGTGATTTGTTATGCAAAGTTGTTGTTAGGTGCCAGTTCTCATATTGAGACCCGAGCTAGTGAAGGACTCTTAGATTGAACCATGAGCCATGAGTGGTTCCAAAATAGAATCCTGAGCGTAGCTAGGGTTACAAGGCACGAGACGCAAAATAACTTTACGAGTTGAGGTAATAACTCGAAGAGGACATATTAAATAATTTTGTTAATGGAAAGAAAAATTCAGTTTAGGTTCATCAACGTTATTTCCGTATGTCAAAACTCTTTTAGACGGCATATTCAGACAGACAGACATCAGTTTGTGCATTGTCTGCGTTTGGATTGAAAAAGTAGAACAATTAACAAATTGTGTTACAATAGTATTATATCGAATTCCTAAACCATATAGCGTCGCCTTGAAAACTTGATGAATTTGAAAATATTCAGCGCTTAATTCTTGAATTTTTCTATAGAGCTTACTATGTGATGGTACTCTGATTGCAAATTGTGGATTTTGTAAATATAACTCAATACCCGCCCAGAAATAGGAAATACATTACAATTGGACAACATAGTTATTCCGCGGGAAATAGACCAGCACTAGTAATATCTGCATAGAGCAGGCATCGGTGTAATTAATTCCTCTACGAGTAGCAAATAAACATTGGCAGCCATGTAGCGCTCGCATAATTTGCGAAAATGACAACAATCGTGTCGCATTCGCGCTACATTACGCGCTGAGTTATTGGAGCCAACATGGCGGCGGTGGCGCGAGACTCGGCCGGGGCCTGTCAAATTTAAAAATGGAACGAACACGTCCGGAATTCGGTGGATGCTGGCTGCCAAATTATTATTATTCGGCAGAGGCACTCGCTCCGTGCTGCCTTGTTATTGAATTTTGGATTGTGCCCGCGAACGTCGCCTTTTGTTGCGCTATCAAATCTAACGAGCTCTCCGCCATTATAATATTTGTTCTCTTTCTTTCTCGCAATGGTTGGTGGTATATTTTATAGCAGACGTCTGCTTAGAAAGCATTGGGTGCCCGCCCTAATGGCACAATCAGTATTAATATCAAATGTTAAGCTTAGCCTCGGACATAATTTCCTACAATCCATGCAGACGAAGTCACTGACAAATACTGGTAAATAACAACTTGAATATTAACTATTACTTACAATAAAAGTAGATTATAATTTAGGGGGGTCAAAATTTGAAAAGTCAAATGTCTATAAGTCAATCTACAGTGTCTACACACCGTTGTTTTTTATTTCTTTGAGTAAAATCTAAATCTTTTTAAAGTGACATTGTCAAAGTTTGTGACTTTTTTCAATTTGGTTAAGACCTGATTGTCTGAAAAGTCATTATTTACCCATAAGCTACAAAATGAATGAAATTTGTCAAGTATTTTATTTTAGCAATATTTCTCGGAGTAATATGTCTCACTGTATTATAATTAGATGGTCGGATGTGGACCGCGGCGCGGGACGATGGCTGTGTCGAAGGAAGGTGTGCCGTGGTCCGTGCGAGCGCAGGGTTGGGACACATCGTTTATTAATTCTCATGTTGTATTGTGCCGAATAAAGGGACGTATCAAATAAAAGGCCCGACGGAAAATTCCGGTGTAAATGAAATTCAGGGGTGGTCGGGAACGTAATAAGGCTTCGGTGATTCCGAATTGAAAATTGTATTCCATTATACTAGAAAGGTCACCGAAACGGTGTACAATGTTCTGGAATATCTGTAATTTTAGTGATAGCATAAAAGAATATTTTAACAAATATTAACGGCTTATTCATTATAAACACAATTCCAGACTTTTACAATACAAACCTTTGTTTCGTAACTGAAATTTAGGATTGCTTTTTGGTGCCATACGTGTTCTGTTTTGGAGTAAATACGAAATGAATACTGCGATCATTAAATGTATACTTTTATGTACAAAGGGCATACACTTCGTCTGGTATCATCTGATACAGAAACCCTAATTTGTTGGACACTATATTTGCCACTGTTGTTTGTCGTAGGAGAGGCTACAGGGAATAAAATAATGTCCTACCGTCAACAGTTAAATGACTAAATCGCTACATAAAAAAGAAATGCATGCATTTTTTGAGTTTCACTATTTGTGTATATTTGCATTTAATGTTTGTCTTTATATCACATTCTTTAGACATAAGTCAAAACAGAATCGCATGGGGCTCTAATACCAGGCAGCCCGCGGGACACGGCGCGCCGCCCGCGCCGCCGCCGGACAACCTGCCTAAATTCAATTAAGGCAGTTAATTTAACCCGCTTTGTACGCCAACATCTCACAGATGGCCACAGATTGAACTATGTGTTTATGTAGTTTTGGCTTTAGAAACGATCACAGATTTCCCAAGGGGACAGAACACTAGGCGTGTGTTCTACGCATTAGAATCCGATCGCTCTACTTCTAAAGGCGACTAATGGATACATTCTGGAGATGACCTGCAACATATACTATTATCAACAACATCATGTCCATCAGTGGACTTAAGCAGCTGACTATGATGACATTATAATAACTTTTTAATGTATGATGGGTTCGCACTAGGTTATCTTTGTGTTTCTCTACTATATTATACATGAATTATATAATATAAACCTTCCTCTTGAATCACTCTATCTATTTAAAAAAAGCTCATCAAAAGCTGTTGCGTAATTTTAAAGAACTAAGCATACATAGGGACAGACAGACAGCGGAGTGACTTTGTTTTATACTATATAGAGTGATAAATAATAAACTTAAATTTTCTGCGTGATTTCATCAAGTTACGAGTGTGTCTATACATTCAATATACTGACATATACCATAGAGTTCAGTTCACCTTAATTATCAATTAATATGAACTTCGAGAATGTCTACCTCAATTTGAATGGAATAAATGAAGTTTTCCATATTTCTCAGAAGCTACTAATATATATTATGTGTTCCTATTGGTTCGTAGAATAGTAGCTATAGTTTACAGCAATACCTATCAATAGCTATTTCGTCGAAGAGTACTTGCTCTCAGCAACGTTCAAGTAAGTATCTCATTAAGTACAAGTATCTCTATTTTAGTTCTCTTAATCAAAGTTACAAATCTTAAAGGGTACTGAGCATTTTCATAGGATTTCCGTTTTGTTAAATTTATGTCCTTCCTGACAAAACAAAGCGTAGGAGTTCCATTTACCTTTTACGAACTTAGCTCTTGGTTAGATGCGACAAGTCGTTTACCAGTTATTCAGCATCATTGTTTTAAAAAAAACGAAAATCTTTCACCGCTTAGAAAATGGGTAGACGTCAGTGATGAAAAAAATTATTATGATTAAATTCGAAAAAGTTCTGTATCACTTTGTATCCATAGTACACTATCCATCCATAGGACACTATAAAGCATGTCAAAAATACTCGAGATACATATTGACAAATAATGCCATAGATATTATTAAAACGTTGGAAAGTTATTGTATGATAACAAGTGTCACCGCTTATAAACCATTACAATACGTACGCACTTAGAAATATACGACTTGTATTTACCACTGACACGTTTGCAGGCAAATTAAGCGGAAGCGGCGTAGTTTCACCTCTAGAGCAAAAAGAGGGGTGATTTAAGTTTGACGCCCATGTCTCTGTGTTTGTGTCTGTGGCATCGTTGCTTTCGAACGGATGGACCGATTTTTATGCGTTTTTTACGTGAAAGCAAGTTTCCTTGTGGTTGTTATTAGGTATATTTGGTAAAAATCGATTCAGACGTTTGAATATTATTAACTTATGTTAGGCATTTTCGGCATAAAATTGATTTTTTATATATATTTTCGTATGATTATTGCGTAGATTCATTCTTTAAAATTTTAATTTAATGCACTTGTGCGCGGACTCACTATCTGGGGCATTATTTAATGTAAACGTAGATTTTTAACATATCAGATGTATCAGCAGTTCACAGCACACGTTCTAGCGATCACCGATTAATGATCCTATCGTAATAGTAACACAATAGCCAGGCCAGGGTCAGTACCATAAACCCTCGTTTACATCACTCGTATCCTTTTACAGATACATGACGTGTGTCCTGTGTCAGCCCCAAACTCGGCTCGAGCGCGAGATTAATAACTATAATTAAATTACCTCCTCTGTCCTGTTCATAGCACATTAGATTTATTGTGCTCATAATTGTATTGGAAGGAAACGTTTATTGTTTAATGGGTTGGTATACGTGTACTAATTTACTATGTAATGTTACTAAGAGCTGCCTCGAGATGGAGTTCAAAGTAGAGATGTGTAATAATGGGCTTATATAGTTTACGATACGGCTATAGTTTTAAAGCATAGAGAGAAGCAACACAATCTATTTGAATTGAAAATAGGAATATGATGTTGGAATAAATTGATAACCATTTGGACTTACTCCTACAGATTCCCTTATCAGTGGAACTTTTTAGTTGAAAATGACGTCGCAAAAAGATTCAACTGCAAATTCCTGAACGTTTATATATAAAAAATTAGAAATTGAAACGAAAGTTGAAAACAGAATGTTTGCGGGAAATAATAACGATAAAAACGCTTTGTCACGATCCGGTCAAATCGCCGGTCCGGTTTCTTGCCATCGCCGGGCCCGGACAGGATTTTCCACTCCGGCCGGCCGCATTTGTGCGTGCCCCGCACAAGGGAACTCCATTTACCCGCAAAAAATATGTACAGAAAAGGGTTGACTGGATCTGCCTTGTTCCGTAGCCGTGCACGGCCCCTACTCTAGTCAATAAGAAATCAAAGAAAACCCTATTTTGTGGATAATAACCGTTTTATTCCCTTATTTAACCTTCAGCGAGAATTTGGATTGGTGATAATTGAACATGTTGATATTTGGCAAGAATATGGAATAAGTTAGTCTCATGTTTTGCTGAAAATGAAGTATTAAAAAATTAAAAAATTTCTACACTAGGGCTTGCACTTGTCTAGTATCAGTCACACTAAATAACAAATGCAGCCGACTCAATTTAATGGATCAACGTTAGTCATTTTAATTTTCAATTTAACTCATACTAGTTTTCCATGGTATTCTTGTATAATTTCACCCAAATATAACGATAAAAAACGTAAAATCTACAACTGTGATGTTTTATTCGAAGTCCATTTGCAAATGACCACTTTCACCGGCACGGAACCTCCGCGTCCGTCCCTTTCGACCGTCTCGGATACACTTGCGGAAATAAACGTTTCAACTTTTACCAATTTAAAATTGTTTCAAATTATACGAGTTAAGAAGTCGGTCCCCTACTCGGTTAAGTTGAAAATTAATTGTAAGGATGGCGTAAGTTGTTCTACTAGAAGTGTCATCCGCGACGATTATGAATTTCACTCCGACACTTCGGGGAAATGCCGAAGTTTTGATACCTACTGAGGATTAAATAAAAATGTGTAAGTAATGAAATTTAGCTTGATAGAGCAGGGGTGACTTAGAGATTCATTTTGTTTTGTGTTTTACAGATGAGTGCGGTTGAATTCTCAATGTTAGAAAATGATTTCTCATTTTCTTGATTTCAAAATGTTATTTCTATATTTTTTAATTACTGTGGATCTATGACGTCCAATAGTGAACTTATTTATTCATGGGAATGGAGGGATCAATTTAATTACCATACTGTTTACATATTGCAACCAAAACAAAATTTTATGTATATTTTTTATTTAGGCGTATAGCATATTTGTCGTTTTCACTATAAGTCTATGGTTAGTTATTTGGCCTATTCTGCCGCGTCTCTTAGAAGTATATTAGTCCATACATTGTCCACATCCACGGCCCAGAGATAGTGTTGGTCGCGTGCGCAGGAGTTTCAATTAGTAATCTACTATGCACTATGTCAAACACTCGTTCCCCATAAAAGCAACAAATGGTGACCATGGAAGCCATATTGCAAACCTTGAAGTCCATTTTTAGCAATCGTAAATATATGGTTCTCTCATTGTTTTAATATTAGGCTTGTTGATATAAACCATTCTGACAATGGAATGCTACATTATAACCTCTTTAATTTAATGTTTATAAGTGCGATGAAGGCCAAGTGTGAACTCATTGAACAACGCGAATCTAAAGAAGTTCTTTCACATATTGCTATTTACGTCGATTTATTTTAAAATGCTAACATTTCCGCGTATAAACTATGATAAATCTCCAGCAATCTTCATTCAAATATAGCTCGTAAAATGCAATATTTAAATATAGTATTAAATCATTTTGTCACGTTGTCAGGAATAGGAATCAGGGACCAGTATATAAAATCAGAATAATGATAATTATTGTTGATTAAACGGGACAAAAGTATTTTGAGTTTCGTCGTAGTTATATCGATATTTAGTCATAAAGTTATGCGGTTGTACACATATCCGCTATCTAGTCTTATTCTATCTCATTTCTATTTAAAATATTCCGGGGTTTTATGATTTAATAGAAGTTAGAATGTATTTTATATTCAACCAGCTACCTTCACAAACGTCTGTTTAGTTGGTGCACGTTCGGGATGCGTCTAAAGCGCAGCCTCCGAGTTTAACCTAATTTCATGTATTCAGTGCAGCACTGCTAGGTGGCCTTCCTACTTTGGTCAGGGCACTTTATGCTCTGCTGGAACTAGATCAAGGTACCAGCACAGCTATTTCATTTTAGTGTTCAAAGGCCTATTTCACGCGCGTTTTGTTTTATTAAGTGAAATGTTTGAAATGAAAGTATTTCCTTCCATCTGTACTGTGTTCCACCTGTATCTCTATTGGAACAGAAGATTTCAAATATGTGTCAAGTATAAAGTTGGTCTGATTTGTAGATGATTTGTGACAAATGGGGACATTTGGAGCGGGACCAGATCGACCTGCGTTATTAGGTTAGGTTACGTTTTTTTACACTTACAATGAACGTGGTTTGATGGAGTAGACTAAGAGATGATGAAACTTGGTTTTTAAAAGCTATAAAGAGCCAAGGTGTAAGTAAAGAAAATATTTCGTTTCAGGTCACTACGTAACTTGTTTTGTTGCATCGCATTAGGCGAGTTGAATCTAATTTTATTTTACGGTCCCCCTAACCTGTTTACTTTGCTCAGGTTATTGGGTTTGCTTTTGAACAGGTCAGTATCCATTTCAAAGCTTTGAAAAAAATAGAACAGACTGTAGAGGATAGCGCTGCATTTATATCGAACAAATAGTTTTAATCAAATAACTAAAACCAGCCGTGGTAACTCAGTTGGGTAGAGCGACAATCGTTGAACAATCGAGGTCTGGGTTCGATCGGTTATTTGGAATTTATGTACGAATTTACGAACAAATGAAAATCATTACCATTGGTTTTTCAGTGAAGGAAAACATCGTGGGGAAACCTGCACACTCCTGAGAAGAAATTCAAAGGTGTGTGTGAAGTCCGGGCCCGCGTGGTTGACTATGGCTCATACACTCTCTGTAATAGAGTAGGCCTGAGCCCCTGCAGTGGGGACTGTTGATGATGATCAACAGTTATTATGAAAAATATCTATGTTCCTGTTCCATATAAATAATTGTAGGTTAAATCAAGAATTTTAACCCTAATAAAACAATCTAGCTTCAGTGACGTCATCAAAATAAAATGTTTTGCTATTGACCTAAAATATTCGCGCACGCAAGGAATAGATTTAGCGTCTAGAGCTTATGTAAAACTAATCTAGTAGACAATTATATTCCTTAGGTATTCCTGAATTATTTATTATACGATTAATGAATAACAATGAAATGCGATGATGTTTTCAGCTTACGGTAAAATAAGATTGATAATGGTATCCATCAAGTTTATATAAATAAAAGAATCATTATAGCCACGGACTTGCAAAAAGGCACTGAAGAGGAATTCAGAAAATAATAAGATAAACAATTTTATCTTAAACTTTCGGTCTTTCATACCATTAAACTCATTATCATAAAGCTACGAAATTTCTTTACACGTGAGAATTTGTAATAATCACTCAGAGTGGTTCATTGCCTGCATGTCTTTAAGGCTAGAGTGAATTTAGGTCTTCTACTCGTATTAAGGCGTCCTCCACCCTCGATCACATGTAAAAATTGGATGATATTACTCTTGATCGTGTCCCTATTTAGAATAGTTTTTAGAAGCTCTTATTTCAGATTGTTACCAGCTAAACGCAGCAACCATCACTTGAGGACATGAAGCGATCATATTTAATAAATGGAAACAGATTGATTTTTAAGAAACAAACAACCTTTTCGTCGGGGAAATTTTTCTGAAGATACCCGACTTCTTAGGAGATAAGCCGGGTTATGTGAAATTTTTATTTAGTAAAATCTCTCGGTTGTAATCCTCCGCGCATTTTTTTATTACTAGATTTTGGACTTTAGATATTATCCCACGGGAAGTTTTTAATCCACTGGGATAAAAAGTAGCCAATATCCTTTTCCGCCCCTGCAACTACCCCCATACAAAACAGCAAGTCATTATGACTTTTGATTATGACTCAAAGAAAGGAACACACCTACTTTCGCATATGTAACATCATTCTGCCCGCCTGTCTTTATCACTACATCTACATTTAATCGAACCGTAGAGGTATAGTAAACATACATACATGATTCGTACCTGATTATATACAGTCATAAATAGTAATATAGTAAATAGATAGAAAGTGAAACTACTGGTTTATCTATGTAATGATAGTGGATCAGTGTGGGCGTGTGAAGGGTTGGGGGGAGGGGAGCGAGATCAGGGCCGCGCTAATATTGAATAAGTTCCGATGGTGAAGTTTCCCGAAACATTATATTACTTTCAGCTGAGCGAGCGAGCCCGCAGAATTTTGATTGTTTTATTACGTCACAGGTTATTCTAATTCGGATTACCACTGGTTTACGTACGAGTACCAACATTGCAGTACTATTCTTTTTTGTATTTACGCAACAGCTAAAATCTTCAAAATAATTTTAACACAACACACTTTGTATCTGTATAAAAGCTTGTATATTATAAATGTAAGTTTGTTTGTTCTCCCTTAGGGCTTCAATGGTGATAAGCTTATAATATAAGATAAGCTAAGCGTGATAAAATCTGTCATGCACTTAGCCTATAGCATGGAATAGGTTATTTTATATCGGTCCATTGTGTGTTTCTCGAGGGATAATATCTGAAGCAAATGTTCTGGTAAATCAAAGCATGACCGTTAATATTTTTATTTAACAATTTACGTACAACTTATAGGTACATAATTTTGTAATAAAGCCAAACAAGCCACCTTTTGGGACAGAGAAAAGTGGCTTTTCAAAATAAGGCTTCGACAGCTGCCGTTACTAAGACGGCTTTCGAAGCCTTATTAAGTATTTTAGCCTCCGTAACACAAAATGCTCGAATCGTATAATTAAATTACGAAAAACAAACACACGCTAATTCAACGAATACATGAAGTAATTTTAATGTCAGTAGAGTTTATTTAGTAAATTTATCATATCATGTTCTGAGTTGGCAATTGACATGTATTGCCGTGAAAGTTGTAAAAGGTGACTAAAGGAATTTCAAGGGGACAAAAACAATTACCGGGGGACATCCAGGGGTGCAATTCACTAAGGACAAACTGCTTTACAGCTTCACGTTTCAGGGATGTCTTTGTGTTTTATACCTAAAAACTGGTTGAATAATGAAGCATTCCAGCTTTTGACAAAGTTACACGTTTTTGAAAACTCTTACTTAAAAATGGAATCAATTAATTCGTACACTAGAAAGAGAGGATATTTTATAAATAAATGATAGATCTACGCTTGACTGTGAAGTGTTGGTCTAGAATGTACCTATATATATCCACTTCGTTTGCCAACAATCCGGCAACCCTCCACGCTGTACTCTTGAATTAGCAGGAGTAAATACAACTGCGCCCACTAAACCGTTATCTGTTTCAATCGAAGGCCACGGTTAATTATTTCGCCGGGCGATGCGAGTACGAGCAGCGTATCCATGAGTACACGATCCTCCCTCCCTTTCTCCCCTCCCAGGCTAGCGAGAGGAGGAGATGAGAAACTGGGTCGCGGGGGACGGAAGAGAGGGGAGGGTGTGAGACTGCAAACTCCCCCAGTGCATTTTTGTTACGCGTCCGACCGATGAGGTCAGCTACTTCCTCATGCCCTCGCACTTCCCAGATGAAAGTTCACACGTCTGGCCACAATATGGAGGGCATATTGTACCAGTTATGTTACGGATTTTAACCCTTTTTTTGCGATTCATTCAGATAAACGGATTTTGTTTTGTAAGCACTTTTTCAGATTTATACACATAATTCCACCCACTTTATGTAAATAAACAAAATTTATTTATAGGCTCTGTTCAGTTCTTAAACGATTTGGTTTTGAGATCCTACTTTGAATCTTGATATGCACTAAGTAGATCTTTTTTAGGGTTCCGTAGTCAAAGCAAGGAACTCTTATTGTTTCGCTCTGTCCGTCCGTCTGTCCGCGGCTTAGCTCACAGACCCTTACTACTAGAAAGCTGTAATGTGGTACGGGTATACATATTAATCAGGCTGACAAAGTGGTATAATAAAATGTAGTATTTTTTTAGTTTGGCT
Source organism: Carcina quercana (assembly GCA_910589575.2). Classification (NCBI taxonomy): domain Eukaryota; kingdom Metazoa; phylum Arthropoda; class Insecta; order Lepidoptera; family Depressariidae; genus Carcina; species Carcina quercana. Next base: position 12,895,567 of record OU342427.1, read on the forward strand.
CCCATACACGGGGGTGAAATAATTTTTTTGCGTCTATTCCATTATCCTGAATAGGTATTTCAAGAATAAGGGTCTAGGAAATCACTTCTTGATTTAGGGATCCATTTGCGATAATTTTTGTCCGAGTCGAGCGTCCCCCACCCCGCTATCTGCTAAACTGTTGCTTTTAAAAATCTGGAAAAATTCACAGTAGTAACTTATATACTAAACTTAAAAGGACTACTATAACGATTAATCTGGTTTTACAGGTTTACAGGCACTTGCCAGCTGTTTTATAAAATGGATAAGCTTTCGTTTAACCACAATGTCACTTGATGTTAAGCGACGATGTGGTCTAGGACGGTTTGAGGTTGTCTAGAAATAACCTATTTACCGAAGACATTGGTTGTACCCAAAATAAATGAAGAAGCAAAACGCTTTGTGCGGAATGGTGGAATATCAACTAAGTAGGTTATTCAGTGAGGTTAATGACCAAAGAATCTGCTAAATGAACATGGGAAGATTTGTCATTTGTTGTTGCTGTTCATTTAATAAGGCATTGCTAAATCATTATACCTTACCTACGTAACACTATGTATATAGTTTTGTGAGAAAGTATTTCAGTTTTACACTCACGTTTTGTATCTGGTTCATTTTGGTAAAGTGCCTCCCGAACTCCCAAAGGTCAACGCCAAATTTCAACGCCCAGTTCTTCACTCTGTAACAAAAGGTCCACTTTAATATTCATTCTATTAATCTTGCGATAAAAAGCGCGGAACACGAATCAAAGAGACAATAATTTCCCATAAAAGACACAATTATTACGTAAAAATGAAAAGAGGAGGATACGATGAGATTCGAGGAAAAAATCTTTTCAAACATTTATCATAATTCTGTCACGTCGGAGTAAATGTGATTGGGGGAAGCAGGTTAAGCATTTTTTCCAGTTCGCCAACCACCCCTTGTTTCATACAAATGCGTTCTTGCAAGTTATACATTTGTATTCGTCCAGAAATGACAAATATTAATGTGTAGAGATCACGGCGGTGGAGAGATACATTTAATTAAGGATTGTAGCCGGTCGGAGGCGGGCCGGAGCCGGTCGGAGGTCGGCTGGAGCCGGTCGGGACGCTCGCGATTGGAAACGTCCCCCATTCATTATATCAGTTTCTTCCAGCTGCCGGGTATTTTTTCCCTTGAGATTTTAATCACTGTAATATTTCACACATTTTCGATGGGAAAAAATTTAAACGCAAATCTTGCTGCTTTTATTTATTACAAAATATTGAATATTGAACCTTTGTTTATGTTTATTATATTTTTCTTGTTTGTTTATGTTCCTCTTGGCAAACATTTAAGATGACACTAATCTTTTCTAGTCTCGCAGTAAAAAGCTGTAGTTAGCTGCAGATCAAAACACAGCTTTAGCTTGTTTTGTGTTTGTGTTGAATATGTTAATTCGCGATTTATTTTAAGAATTGCAACTCTTTTCATTAACACGCTGTGAGCAAAAGAAAGTCTTCTTTAAACGATGTCATCATTGAATTATTGTTCATGATGCGCGCTAGATTTGGTTCTGAATTTTTACCCATTTCAGCATTTGTAGCATGAGCCGCGTGAGAGAGGTAAGAGTGAGATATAGTCATATCTTGACGTCAATTTGACGTATAAATATGATATACTTACGAGTATCTCACTCACACCGCTGTCACGCAGCTCATGCTACGCAGGCAACTTCTCATAGATATGGGTAAAAAGTAGTAATATAGACTGGCAAATAGGAAATCAATCGCAGGAGAGTGGCTGGGTGAACAGTAAACATTTACTCACTCTGAGAACTCCAGCACTCTACAAACAAATCTGCTTTGTATATTTTATTGCTTTTTCCTACTTTGCACAGGAATATAGAGTAACTTTTATCGGGTATTTGTGAAAAGCAGATTACACTGACACCTACTATTTAAAGCTCATTCAATATGGCTGTTACAATGTCAAAAGTATGTATGGAATATGTACGTTATATGGGCTTATTTATTACATTACACAAAAAAGCTATACAATTATCATATTTTATTGCTTAACTATAAAACACTATATATTTCTTTACCTTAACTTATGACCGCGACTATGTGGACTTCAAAAATATTCCACATAAACAACTTGCCAAACTTCATCACGATAGGTTAGACGTTTCGTTGGACTCGATTTTGTGTTGTAAATATTTTGTGTGATACTTAAACGTACGAGTAATGTCTTGAGTAAAAATAATCAACTAATACACAATCATTGTCAGAATTAATTATTTTAATAGCGCAAAGATTCCAAACAATGCCAACGAAAGAAACCCAATTCACGTAAAGTGACAAAACATTCCGAGGGAAATATTTGTCAGAAAGTCATCGCCAGGAGCGGGCATTGTTCAGTTTTAATTCAAGTTGGTCCACAATGTCCTCATTAGCAATCAGGGAATGTTTCGCGGCTGCTCTGTAAGAGTTCGGCCGTCACCGGCACCACTGTGGAACTGGGATTATTTAAAACGTTCCTCCCTTTGATGAAAAAACGAAAGCGTAGAGGAGCTAGCGGCGCGGCGTCTGTTTACAATCCTCCGAAATTCTTGCTGCTTTTGTAGTCGCCGAGATATATCTTTCACTCACACTTTAAAATAGAAGAAAAGAAAACTAATTTATTACTAGTTTTATTTTTAAGAACTAAAATAGATACAAAAACTTTACATTGCTACACGTAATCATAAAATGTAATGGCGGGTGTGTGCGATCCTTACAGATAAACCTATGTTCGTGACAGGGACATTAGGAAAACGCTATCAAATCATTTTGAAACTGCAGACTCCTCTACCCTCTTGTCTAAATACAACCTTTGCTATTTTCAACCGTCTTCAAATAAGGAGTAGGTTCTCATTGCTATAACCCATTTCAGAGACATTTATCAGTAAATAAATACGCATCAATTATACAGTATTAATTTCATTATTCTTATTTGCATAGCTGTTCTCAAAATTATTTAGAAATAAATTCACTCCAATGACTGAATGACGAAATTTTTTACGTGTGGATAACCACATTTTACAGGCTTTGCAGTCTTCCCTTTACTTTTCAAATTATTTTCATTTGTTTTATAATGTGGCAACAGCGAAGACGTACGACGACACGAAGGAGTGGTGACCTCCTGCATTTATGCTAAAAAAGCACAAGAAGGCGATCCCTCCAACATCAGCTTTACGGTCTAGCATAAAATGTGTATTAGCAAGTATGAGTTTTATCATGGACGCTCTCTCACACAGGTGCCGTGTCGAGGTACGTCGCCGCCCGCCCGCCCAGGCGACAGGTGTGCGCGAGTGATTGTCTTAAGAGATACGAGATACCAAGACGAAATATCTTCGCAAACTATTGAAATGTTTATTTTTACATTGAATTTTTTAAAATCGATTCTACATTTGACGATATTATATATTTGGTTGATCGCTTTCAAATAAATGTATAAAAATTTTTGAAATCGTGCTAACTATTAATATATTACATACATATGAAACCTTCGTGGCATAATGACTACACATCAACATCAACAGCCTATATACGTCCCCACTGCAGGGGCTCAGGCCTACCCTCCTACAGAGAGTGTATGGGCCATAGTCCACCACGCGGGCCCAGTGCGGATCGGCGGACTTCACATGCCTTGTTCAAGATATGCAGGTTTCCTCACGATGTTTTCCTTCACCGTTAAGCAATCGGATAATGTACTTGAATTGAAAAACAACTCATAGGTACACGGCTGGATTCGAACCCGGTACCCTCAGATTGAGAGTCCGCGCCTTATCCATTGCGCCACCGACGCTTATGAATGACTACACGCTTGGACAAAAATCTGGAGGTCCAGGAGTGGACCTATCATTGCTCGGTTTGGCAGGCCTGCCTGGCTAGTTACCACCATGTTACTTAAGGCTGCCACCAAACGGCAGTTAATAGCACTGTTGTGTTCCGGTATGAAAAGTAATAAAGCCAGCGCCTGATTAGATTGAGGCTTTTGGGTGAGCCATTCAATGAGAGGTTTTCTAGTAGGCATTGTTAGTTTAGGGTTTTCATCATCAAGAGATGGCGCTAACATTACTGTTGTTAGTATTTAATTTTTAGTTTTTGTTCAGGCATTTATTCATGTAAATAAAGTGTTTAAGAGTCACCATCACATACCAAGATCAGATATACTGATGTTTTTAAAAACATGATAATTTCAAAGTTTCAAAGTTGTGTTTCACGTTAAAAATATTTTTATTCAAACAAAAAACACATTAGAAATAATTTTTATTTCAAACAAAATAACAAATATAGCTGAAATAGTGGAAAATTTAGTAATTCTGTTTGAAGAGGAGTTTCCTCTAAAGTTAGATCATAAATCTAGCGCAATTCATAAAAAGAATTTTTTTCTTCTTCATAAAACGAGATCAAGCTGCGTAAACTTCTCTTAAATATAAGCCTACATTCAATAATATTTTTAACCACTAATGCAAAGGCTTGTAATAAACTTAATTTGTTCACTATTTATTTTTAGGCAACGAAATCACTAACACAGAATTCTTCGGATTTATTACCTCTAATAACGGTCACAAAAATTAAAATTCCAATTTATTACTTGTAGTGTGTTGAAACTAATTACGATAGCTTTTTTTTATTGCCACAGCAAACCATAACCGTTCACGCAAACCAATTGATCATAAACATTTATTATGTTGAAAATACAAGTGAAATAAATTTTTCGTCAATTTAGGTCATCTACGTATTTCAATTTGGATTGGATTTTGCCTGATAAATATTACCCAAGATTGAACCCAGACCTTGGTGATGTTAATAATTAATCTACCACTGCTACAATAAAAAGCCTTTTTATCGTTTTAATTACCTATAACAAAATTAAGTTTAAATCGACTGAATCTACAACTTCAGCAGTTTAAAGGGAATGACAAATGAGGACACGAATAAAAAGACTAAGATTTTATAGATTGAAATATCTTGTTACTGTAACCGGTTTAGGCCTAGCGTTTCGCAGTCGACACTAAAATTATTTCCATATAAATTCATTCCGTGCGGGTTGTAAATTCACGATCCGTTAATGGAAGTAAATATTTGCCATAATGAAAATGAACAGAACTTATTTTCTAAATACATGTAAGTTCAATGTTACGTTTTAGGGTTCCGTAGTCAAACAAGGAACCCTTATAGTTTCGCTCTGTCCGTTTGACTGTCACGGGTTAGCGCAGAGACTCTTACTACTAGAAAGCTGTATTTGGTACGATTATACACATTAACCACGCCAAGTGGCAGAATAAAATATGCAGCTCTCATACACCTAACGTGGGGATGAATTTTTTTCGCGTCTAACCCATTGCGTGGAATATCGTTCAATAGGTCTTTCAAAATATTTAGGAACATCAGTTTTCGAATCAGGGATCCATTATGGTACCCTAAACTGGGCGTGGCCCGACACATACTGGGAATCTTTTTTTACTTGTATTTTATTGCAGCCGTGACGTTAGGGCAATTATTTTAGTAGGTCCCAGTTTTATTGTTACGTTTATTAAGCTAACCTTGTTACACAAATAACTCCAGTATAAATTTTATATTGTAAATGGTTATCAATAAAACCACTGTGCCGGTTTTCAGGACCGCAATTCACAGATAGAAAATTTTAAAGTTGTTAACAATAATACTTCGATATAATTTTCTTTAATGTAGACATGCAGTATTTCATACAAATTGCTTCGTTTTCGAAAATGTTGTGTACTCTTTTTTGACTTGACTTTAATATTGAAATACACGAAATTTCGAAAATCATACTAATATTATAATTTCGAAAGTAATTATGTCCATCCGTCCGTCTGTCTGTCACCAGGCTGTACCTCATGAACCGTGATAGCTAGACAGTTGAAATTTTTACAGATTATATATTTCTGCTACTGCTATAACAACAAATACTAAAATCTGAATAATATAAATAGTTAAGAGGGCATACAACAAACATGATTTTTTGCTCGTTTTTGCTCGGTATTTCTAAACGGCAACAGGTAGCCGCTTTAAATGTTTACAGAATATTTTTTTAAAATAAATAAAACAATGGACATACAACAGACATGTTTTTTGCCGTTTTTACATAGATAGAGGCACGGAACCCTTTCCGCGTGATTCCGACTCGCACTTTGCCGTTTTTTTGTTTATCGTTTCACGACTTAACAGCTGAAGTCGAAGAAGAATTCAATGCAAAAACAACTCTTTCTATACGACTGACTGTATGTTATATATATATTATATTTTCAAATGTTTCGATCCAATTTGGACCCTTTTAATAGTGTTTAGTCAAAATGAATTCGCAATATTCTCAAGAAATTTATAGTCACTACGCTAAAATCTACTATAGAAATTTTCGACAGTGTTCGTGCAGTTACATCCCTAGTCAACATTGGATGTCTGTCACATAAGCTTACATCTCGTCAGAACATTTAATCCTGTATCAGGATGAAAACAGTAAAAAAGATAGCCTAAAACACTTCCAACGGTTAGTTAGAACAGGAAGCACCAGAGTAAAGTCCATAAAACATGGATAAACATTCACGGAGCGTACGAACGTTAATTTTACACCGCATCAAGTAAATTGAATGGTGGGCAATCAAAAGGCTTTTACTGGCTACCGACAGAGGCTGTTAAAGTTAGTTCATTAAAGATAGAAAGCGATGATATCTCGGTTGCAGCGAGTCGATAACGGTTGTTTTATTAATCAGCGCCCGTGGTTTGGTAGACGGCTGTCAGACGTGCGCTTACGTAAGCCAGCCTCCGTAGTACGCCGCTTCTGGCCTCCCCCCCACTTCCACTCTCCCCGGTTCACCCCTCCCGGCCCCACTTCCCCCACTAGATCAATACCGGAGCCGGCGCCTTTGACATGTGCCCCGCGTGCCTCTCCGCAAATATTTACGTTGTGGAAACAGATCATAACTAGTTTCGTTTGGGCGCGCGTGTCACCGGCAAGGTGGACGTTGACCTTTAGTCGGTATTTAAATTATTTTTGGAGGATTAAAAAACAACTGTCTCCAGCATTTTACTTTTCTGTTCTGCTATGAAGTTTAAAACTTGTAGCTTGACAAGTTTGGTCGTTAGGTGTCCAGTATTTATGAGTATTTGTACCACTGAGTTTTAAAATTATTTAAAGTAACAGAAGTAGATATACATAAAAGAACCAAATTAAATTTTAATAGAATTTATGGTATCGAACACAGCAAATCTAGTAATTTTTGATCAATCACGCTTCCATTCTACGGCCTTATTGTCACTTACCATCAAGTGAGATGAAGGCCAATGTCGAGGCAATTTAGCATAAAAATTCGAATTAGGAATCTTTGCTTACTTCATTCCGAAATCCATAAATATACAAAAACTCGATCTTAATGTTGAAATTGTTTCTGTAAGTGTAAATGAGACAGCCAATAAAGTAATGAATGCATGGCTACGTACATATGAAGTGAGAACACATGCTACGATCAGTGCTACGCCGGCGTAGCAATAGGGTTACGCTACGATACTCGTAGCATCTTTGCATTCCCATTCATTTCCTTTTCATTTGTTCATTTACCAGCATTACTTTACTTTGCTCACTGGTTTGTTGTTGGTTGTTTTTTTCCATTTCTTTTATACTAAAAAGACAATTTTAGACAAAAAGCTTTTCCTAATCCTAAGATAGTTTGGTAAACGGAGCTATAAGTAACGGACTGGATGACATTTTTAGGGTTTTCTAGTCATGATTGGAGAACGCGAAAATCAAATTCATTTATTTAATTTAATGGTTCATAACGCAGGTTCGAATCCCACTCATGTCAAAATTCTTTATTATTTTAGATATGTTATTGGCTTAACTGTGATTCATTGCACCATGAGCAGTACTATATAGAACTAAAATAACAATTATTTAAAACTTTTCCACAATTCAAGTTATATGTAGATAGTAATAATAGTTGCAGAGGTAGTATCTGTGAAAGACCAACAGACAAAGTTTATGAAAGTTTTGTACCATTTAGGCTCAGAACTCTAAAATTTTTCCCCTAAGAAGTCGGGTATCTTATGAAGATTCCCCACGTTAAAAAAAGGCGCTGTTAAACTTTTCACAAGCTATTAAATGAGGCACTTTGACACAAAACTCAATTTCAGTAGGTGAGTGGGCGCTGGCTTTGTTTTACCAAAGTAAATATTGTTAAAATAAGTTCAGAAATCGCAATAACATGACAGTATAACATCGAGCATTTTAGAGACAATGTATTTACTGGAACAACACGTGGGAGGTTATTACACCCTGTCCGATAAAGGTTATTGTGGGACGCGATAAAACCATCCCACGTGGGCGGCTAATTACACAGTTCGTTACAAAATCAACAGTTTATCAAACACTTCTTGGCTTAGCCGGTGTTGAATCTGTACTAAAGCTAGGTCATCAAAATTTAGCTAACACTATTTAACAATATACTTGTTTCATACTAATTTTTTTTACCATAATCTTTTAAAATATAATAGCTGGCTTTGTGCAATAATTATCTAAAAATATAATGTAGGGAAATGAGTATCAACAACGTGCAACTTCATAGTGAATCACAATTTGAATTTGTGCACACTTTTTGTATTTATTGTTGAAAACGCCATCTAGGGACTGTACCTGCGTAACAACTATAGTAGCTTACAATTAAGTGAAATTTTCCGCCTAATCCGATGTCCTGTTTTAAGTAATTAGTAATCAAAGCTATTCTATTTTAAAAGATTATAGTAAAGTAAATTGTGTATGGAAGCATGCTGACCGAATTCTCGTCAATAAAGTTGAGAACTGAGATTATCTTCCAGACCCGCTAGAGTTCTTATGATTGTCATAATCTGCATTATCCCACTGTTGGACTTGACCCTTCCTTACAGATCACCGCGTCAGATTTATACAATTAGATTTTTTGAACTTTTTCAAAATCTATTTTCAGAAAGACTTAAAATGTCTTCTGGAACTTTATTATATCTCCTCGACACATGCAACTTAATTTAACCCCTCTAGTGTTGATGCTATGAATACGAGTATTACAGTTTGTGTGGAAGGATTGAATGTGTTTACGGACGCACATAATGTTTATTACCTGTGCACTATGCATCATAGTTTATGTCAAAGTGTAGCCATATTTTGCTGCTATCAATCCCAAAATCAACGTCAAATTTCCTATAATATTTCAATGTTAACTTTGACGTTGATTATTATTAACTTCCTGAATGCATCCCTGGTTGCGAATGTGTCCACCCACGGTGGACCACTGTCCACGCATATTAAACATTCACTTGATTGTGGGCTATAAACGCGGGGGCGACCGATTATTTCACTAAATTAAGCTTTACGCTAATTGCTAACTGGTTTGGGATGACGTAGTTCACATTTTCTTTTGGTAGGCGTTACGAATTTTAACTAGTCTTTGCCCGCGTTTTTCGAGAAACAAAAAGTAAAAAGTTACGTGGAACAAAAACAGACTGCAACTTTTTTATTATCGCCTAAAAGATTGCAAAAGTAGTACTTTAAAGTTCTTTGTAGTTAGTAGGTAGTACATTAGATCCAGATTATTTATGTCTTTGTATCCCAGTGAGAGGTATCTCTGACACCCTGTTTTGTCGGTGGCAGGTCGTTTTCCCCATCGGTTATGGGTCTTCGAGTGATGTGGCCTGTGCATTTCCACTTCAGCTCACTGACTCGTTGAGCAATGTCAATGACCCCAGTTCGTTCTCGGATTTCCTCATTCCGGTAACCGTTGGGGAGTAAAAGTTCTCGAGTGGAAACCACGGCTAGATAGACCGGGTGCAAGGCCTGTCCAGCAGTTGACGTTTCCTGGCTGATGATTATGAAGTCATTTTCCTAAGTCCAACAGCTAGTAGCTAGCTATCACTATGCTATCTAAATCTTTGTGTCTGGCCCAAGCAGCAGTGTTATTAGCACGTCAATAATTGATTTAGGTTTTGATTTCCTTGCATTGCAAACAAACAGCCATATTATTTACTATTTAGATATGATTTTTACAACTGCAAAGTTAAGTTTGCTCTTTAATCGGACTTGCATTTTCATTAGCGCTAACAACCACCGAACATAGTGGTTGTTACCTTACATATTATTTCTAATTTTCAGTATGCTGATTATATTCTGTACGGAAAGTTTGGTGCGCGAGTTCGACTCGAACTTGGACGATTTTTGTTTATTTTCCTTACGTCTTTGTGGTTATGGCGGCCATATATACATATATATACACTCTTTACAACATTTCAAATGTCTACCTATTACGGTTGAAAAGATGCAGTCTTGTGACAGACTGACAGACAGTCAGACAGCGGACCCTTAGTTATAGGTGTCGTTGGTTTCCTATGTATAAGGAAACCTTAAAACCGTTGTAAGTATTTATGGAAATCGTAGATTACTTTGACTGCGGTTTCTCGGAAAACCGGAGATTTGTTTGTTGAATATTGAAAGTTTAAAAGCTCTGTGACTTCCTTGTCAAACTTCTAGGTAAGAATAAATTTGAATCAAAATCACCTCAGCGGTTTCTGCGTAAAGCCGGAGGAAGTTTGATGACTTTTGTAAATATTTGTTCGAGATACACTTTAAGAAAGATGAAGATTTAAGTAATACTGGAATCAAAGTTATGTCTTCCCTCACTCTAGTATGATTTCTTACCTATTGCCATCTTAACGGATGAAATGAAACCCAATGTTACAATTTAAGGTAGGTAGTAAGTAATTTTAGGTAGGAAGATATGAAAGGTTCGCAGAACAAGCAAAATAGCTAGGAAATGCCTCGGTGATAAGTGGTAGATCGAATTGAATGCTAGGGGAAACAGCAAACTGTTCAAAAAATCGTAAATATTGATCCTGTTCCCACAAAGGCAGGACAGGATCATCTGTGATATAAAGGAAATTGTATAATGTTAAAAAACCTGTTTTTTGTCATTATTGAAACGAGGAGATTTGCCATAATCACCACACGTGCCGGTGAATTGGTGATCGCAGTAAGATGTTGTTACATAGCTGCTGAACATCTCCTGAATATTTTCCCCTTATTCGCCTCTTACAACACCCGCGATATGACATGAGGTGGTCCTGTTATAAAGAGGAGACTACATGTCTTTTATATGATAAATTAAAATATTATAAAACACAGAAAGATTTCAAAATATTAGCCATCTGATTTTTATTTATTTTAAACTATCTACTCGTATGCTTAAGTAAAATGCTGCCTAGAATTGACATATAACAGATTGCATCAATCGCTGTCGACTGTCTGTTATACATTTCTGTCCCAACTCCGTGGCGCAGTTGGCTGAGCGTTAGACACTAATGCGCAACACACGCAGGTCCCAGGTTCGATTCCCGGTGGGGATTTTGTCAAGACTTTCACCAGTTTGGTTATGACATTGTAACCTGAATCACCACATATGTAGCTACGACAGGTAGTAGCTACATGCGCCATGTCAGAGGACTATGTCGGCTCAACAACTCTGACAACTAGGGTTTGTGAGGTCGGTCATCGACCTTACAACCTACACGATAAGATGAAGATTTTGGTCCCTTACAGGCTAGTAAGAGATATTGTCTGATTACCAAACTTACCTGTCAATGTGTCCTCTCGTGCAAGCTCAGAAGCGGACTTGTTTATCATGATGGTAATGCTAAATTTTTATTTTTATTTATTTATTAATCAAACATAAATTTTTACAATATTAGCTTAAAGTGTACTTAATCCAAGAAAAGGTTTATCTGTACACCGTTGTTTGTGTTGCTTTTGCTGTTGTGCTATATTTGCATTTTTATAGAATTGCAAATTTACATACATTATTTCTTATTTTAGCTAGCTAAACATTAAAGACACGAACAGAAAATAAAATACCGTGTACTAGCATTTGCCGTGACTTTATTTGTGAAAATTTCACAAATCTACCTACGAAACTATTTCAATACAAGAAATCACATCGATCAGTTACTTCATTACTGCGTGAAAGAAGTACAAACTAACAAACACACTTTAACATTAATAATATTGATGATGCTAATGACGTTTCAGATTACGAGGTATTTACTCGTATTTTCTATTTCTGCATCGTGTCTGACACGGGCTCCGTGCGTGCGTGTCGTTGTGATCATTCATAATAATACAAAATTTCAACAGCGTCCCTTTTAATCCGCACCCCCAAGGCGTAAGCGAGAATTGATAGTCGAGGTGCCAATAAAATCAACGCATGCAAATTTCCACCCACATGCCATTGGCTGGTTTTTACAAGCACACAGCCGCCCGCGCAGCCTACAGAACACTCATTTATCACAGATTGATCCATCTTAGAACTCTCAACTGTCGCTACTCAACTTTTTCGTTTAGCAAATCGCATCGTTCAGACGCCTCGCCGCGCCGACGCTTCATTACCTAAACTCATCTTATTAGGGCAGGGTTTCTTAAAGTGGGCTCCATGGACCCTTAATGGGACCATAATACGAGTCACAATAAAAATATATGGGTACAAACTTCACTCTGCATAATGTTAAGCGAGAATGGAACCGAATTTAACTAAACAGTCTATATACCGATTTAATCACTATCCAATTTATTAGTTTAGTGTTAAGAGCATACTACCTGCAAGCACACCTGGAACTTAGTAAACGCGGTACATAAATTAATACGAGACATTTAAATCGATTCCCATTTCACGATAAATGACATAGTTTTACAATATAAAAAATAACAAAAAGAGAATCGAATCCCGCAATATCTGATATTTTTGAGGGCGATGCCCAATTATTGATTATACAATGTTACTCCTTCCTCTTTTTCTAAAGTCGGTTAAAAAGGTTTTACTTACTAATAATTGTTATTAGGGTTCCGTACCTAAAAGGTTATCAAATGAACCCTATTACTAACGCTCCACTGTCCGTGTAAAATTTTTTAAAATTATAGGAGGCACTTACCAAAAAAGTTTTTTTTGCGGTATTTACGCGCTCTCATGTTGAATATTGTACGGTGTTACAGAATCCTTCGTGTAAGAGTCCAATTAATACATACCTAATAGAAAAGAGTGGAGATTTTGAAGTGGTCCTTGACTATAAATAGTTTAGGAAACACTGCCTTAGAGGACGAGCGCGGAGTGGGACAGGGTAGAGGGGCGTGCTGTAATTGCCTGTCAATAAGCTGCTTAGCAGGGGGAGGACTTGGCCTTTCCTCGGTAACGCCTTCGTGTGCATATTACGATGACATTTTATATTATACGGGTCGGTGCCAATGACCTTAGGATGGGCACTAAGTTGACTCGGGGTCAATAACCTTACTAAAAATCAAATCAGATAAGTAAATGCGCAATATATACATTTTTCAGATATATATCTCTCTCTTTCTCCCTCATTCACATTATTAGGGTTCCGAATGATACCGATGATTGTATTGGCAATATAAAAAAAACTATAGCTATCTGTAGTCCTAGAAATAGCTGACATTTATATGAGGCAATATAAGGGGTCAAAATTTCAAAAAGTCGATGTGTTATGGTGTATTAAGTGAAACTTTATTTGTACAATTAAAACTTTGTTCTCTCGTTAAATTGCTTTTAACAATCTGAAAAAATTCACAGTAGTAGTATGTATTCTGAAATTAAAAGTTAATCACGACGAGTAATAGTCGACCAAATTATACTATATATTATTCCAATTCAAAATTACTTTATATCGTCCTGTGTAGGCCCAACCACGGAACCCTACACTGCGCGTGGCCCGACACGCACTTGGCTGCTTTTTTGTATGTATCTTACGTGATAACTCCGGAATAAAAATATCTGATATAAATTTATCGATATTGATTTAACCATTTTTGAGAAAATCAACAAAATCCAAATATGTACCCAGATTCTATTTCTGAATGATGAAAGTTTACCCTGATGCCTTTTTAACCAAAGAAAGTATTTCGATAAAATAGCTTGTAATTGGTTATAAAAAAATGAATGTATGAATCTAAGATCATATTTAGATAGGAAGCCGAGACATAAATCAAGAGAACTGATTCTCCGACTCAGGAATGTCACACGTAAAGGCATCTACATATTTCACATAGGGTGGAATGAATTATTTCATCTTTGCAGGGAAAAGAATAGCACGCCTGGGGACAGGGGGAGAAAAATGGCTTCAAAATATTCGCAACAGGTGTACACCAAGGGATTAATGCTCGCAACCACGAAGAATCACTGTTGGACACGACATCTTTGAATCAGTCACGTAATAATAGCTTATATTGGTAATGAAGAAGAAAAAAAAACAGACTAAAAGTGACTAAAATACATTTTAGATCTTTGTGAATTTCGAAATAAATCAATTTATTTTAATAATAATAAAACTATGTACCGGACAATATATTTTAGAAAGCTATTTTTCGATGAACATTTTATTTTACAAACGTTCGTTTATCCCGTTTTCACGTCTGTAGTGGGACATACTGGTAGCAACGTCTTTATAAAAATGCAGGATTGTTTTAAGGAGTTTGGTCTGTTTATGGTCTAGTTTTTAGCCCGTCCGTCCGTCCGTCTGTCAGCGGTCTGTATATCATGATCCATAATAGACAGTCAGTTGAAATTGACTCAAAATGTGTATGACATCAAAGATTAGAAATAAATTTAAGATTTAAGGAGTTACCCTACTATAAACGTGTTTTTTTTTGCTTGAAATGCTGGCAGAGTTTGTATTGATATATTTGCTAAAACAATTAAAAGTACCTACATAGCATTAAATCTTGTACGATGGTGAGGAACCTTTCATGCGCGAGTCCAACTCGCACTTGGCCGGTCATTGTGGTACGAGTAGGAAGCACATTCTCCAATTCTGTCAGGCAAGCTAGTCTATGAGCCAGTTTATTAACTATTACGTAAAATAAGGATTACATGAATGTTACAGTTGATTGACGTAAATGACATAAATGGCTTAACATAAATATTTGGATGTTTTTCATACAATACAGGCACAGGTAGAAAATAATTTATAAAATTCGATCAAATCGACAAATATGTGGGTAAAGGCTAGTTTTAATAATTTTGTGCAACGCTTTATCTTTACAAAAGGTTGCCGAAGTCATGTGTGACGGTAGATAACTGGACTGGAACCCTGAACTTATCTTGGTTGTTGTTTAATAATGCAAAATTATGTTTAGTACATAAGTTCATGTCATGAAGAATATTTCGTAAAAATACTTCATGTGAAATGAATTTTTGGTGGCAATAGAGATGGTCGTTCTTTTCTGTTACTTCTATTTCATCTATCAAATCGTCATATAAATACATCAGCATTTGTGGACGCTCCTATCACCCTTGTTATTTATTTAATCGTCTTAAGAAAGGTCGAGCCTAAAGATTTTTTTAAATTGAATTCACCTGCATCATTTCTTACTGGAAAAATGTCTAGGGGATGGTACATACTAAAATGACAGGTCAGGTAAGACATGTTTAAGTAGAGCTTATTTCTAAATGTAATACTCGTATGAATTTGCTTAAGTTAGAACTTATTTCGCTTACCATATTATTTATATTGTTATAAACAACAGTTGTTAGTTTGTACTTACTCATTGTGGGGTATGTCCTCGAGCTGGTTGGCCCGCGCGGTGGCGACCGCTATCAGCAGCGGCGCCAGCAGCGCGAGCGGGCTCGGCATGTCTATTGCGGCCTCACTCGGCCCACATCACTGTCACTACACTCGCGCCACATCCAACACAACACAATGTCACCAAAGGGCGTGCGGTGCATGAGTCATCGAGGTTAGTCCGGAGCGGTGTCGGCGGGCGGACCGCAGGGCGTGCACGGAGCGTGTCCACCGGACGACGGCGCGACGCGACGGCGCACTAACAACGCCGACCCTCCCCCTCCCTCCCGTACCCCCGTCGCACTGACGCTGCGCGCGAATCATACGCCCAATAACGCAGCCTACTACTTATTGCTGAGATATATTCACTCACAGGCTGCATAGGGTGGTGGGACGGTTCAGGGACGTTCATGGGTGCGTCAGATCGCGTGGGAGCTGAAAGTGAGAAGCATGCGAGCGTGGTGCGGTCAGAGCCGTTGGTGGCGGTCCGGTGGACGCCAGCGGAGCGCTAGGGTCCGAGTGCCGGTGGTGCTCGCCACACGCCGCCACGCACATGCGTGGGCACGCCGCCAGGAAATCCTTTATTGATTCCCGCGCTCCCGCTTCCTAAGGAATGTCGCAGGCGTTGTTGCCGCCCGCCCGCCCGCTATGTTATAATTCGGACTAAGCGGATCACCGTGCGCCGCCCGGCCCCGCGTCGCGTCGCGGCGTCGCGCGAGGATTACTCTCGTTCAGTATAATTACTTTTAAGGGATTTTCTTTTAACATAAACATGCGGCAGTAATTACTTGTATTATATCAAAACAAAGAATAGAAGAGAAGAACCTAAACACACAGGGAACCGTCATATATTTACGTAAACGAAACATGACAAAGAGTATAAAGGTATATGGCATATGCAGTTTCGCCACTTTGTCTTATAATTCCTCTTGTGGCTGTTATACAGTAGAGGGCGCCTGTATGAAGTACTTTTATGATAGTACTAACCTAACTGAGAACTAGCTAAATAATTTTTCTAATCGGAATGTTAAGAACTGATAAATATTTATCGGTTAAATAAAAAAGTCTTCATACAATTTAAAACGTTTTATTCTCTCAATACAGTCGACAGTTCAACTCCCTTTTAACAATTAAACGTATGTTGTAAAGAGCTTCGTCTATGTTTCATATGGCTGCTAATCATATTTATGTCAAACATAAAATTTCATTCGTTACACATATCAAAAAAATATCAATTCATTTAGTAAAAAGTTTGCTTTAAAAAGCTGTATAATTAATTATTTAATTAACAAATGCTCGTTAAATCTATGATTCGATATTCTTTGAAATTCATGGAAGAGATTCGTTATTAATACAAATAGTTGTGCGCCTAAATTGTACACGGGTCGTATAGAGGTACAAAAATATTGATCGTACTCAATCGTTTTAGTACCTATTGTTAATTTTATAAAAGCAAATATAAAACGCTTAACTCCAGTTACAACCTAGTTTTTCGACAATATGTCAGTTAAAATTGTATAAAAATAATGTATGCGAGTTGCGACACAGCCGCTCACACGCATCGCATAATGTTAACCTTACATACAACAGCACTATATTTACATAATATCATTAAATTACAATATACGTATAAATTAATATAATCTAATAAGTACTTTGCACAAAATGTCACAACGCTACATGTCTCCTATTGAGGTCAGAGTGATCTTTTGCAGTGGTCTATTACAAAATTATAAAAAACGATACTGGTCCAATGAACGGCAAGGAAGCCTATTTATACGACGCGACACCGTTGCGATTTCGTCGACATAGATGTTCCGTGCGTACTTATCCGAGGGTGCAATTCAATAAGGATAAACATTCTTACAACCTCACGCCACATAATAGAGTGCTCACGGCTCACGGACGTTTTTCTGATGTCATTCGATATTGATCCTTGTTGCCTAGGAAACTAATGATATCAGATATCGTTAGCAAATATATAAGTGAGTCGTGAGGTTGTAAGGATGTGATAACATCCCTGCAGTTTATTTATTCAACGTCGGTTTTTGTCAGTATCGTTTCTTATACTAGCTACTCTAGTCTTGAGACGCATTGTCGCTTCACACACACACAATACTGTGTTTTGATATTTAAATGCAGTCTTCAAATTACCAACAAAGTTTACCTAAAGATCACAAAAATACATGTACGATACTATAATCCACTATAATCGAATTAATCTCCATAAATAGCAGCCTAACTCTACAAGTTATTACAACCTAACTAAATAAATTTGTACAATAAACCTGAATCTCCACAGACTTCACTGGTGACGAAATTAAAAATAAACATTAAATAAATAATAATCATATAACTTATTAATAATATTTGACCACAGTCTTTAGAGAAATGTAAAAATGTAACAAAAAAAGCGAATGGAGACAAAATGGAAATGTCTTTGAAAAAATAGGAACACGCGAAATTAAAACTGTATAATTATGTCGTTTTAAATTGATATTTGGTCTTTACAGAGTAACGATACCTCGTCATAGGTACAAGTGCTTCGTGGAATGATCGCAGTAGTAAGTTAGGTATTGTATGTGAGATATGTAACCGTGACAATATTCTCAAAAACTACTACTAGCACTTCGATGTACTGAATAATTGTAGCCTCCTGTATATCCGTAATTTAATCAAGATTTACCACTAAAACTAAATTCTCTCGTAATACTGTCTTAAGGCCTTGATTATAAGCGTTATTGCGAACCTTAAAACACATTTACGTGATCGTACAAGAAAGATATCAACTCCGCAACTTTAGGTAAAGATGTCATTCGTACTATAGAAACCGAACTTAATGTATATTATGTAACTATACATGACATAGTTCGTTGTCAAACCGGACACTTCAGTTCGTGGCCCGCGCGGTTCAGTGTCGGGAGGAATCACTTTCATGGCCGGAATCGCGGCCATTTTCTCTCGGTGAGGCTCGGTGCTCCCTCTCGTCTCGAAACCGATCCCTGCGGTCTCTTTCCCTCGATCTGTCTCTGTCCCTCTCTCGGTCGCGGTCACGATCCCGGTCACGTTCACGATCGCGGTCTCTCTCGCGATCGTCGTCGCGATCTCTGCGGCGGTCGTAGTAGTGGTAAGATCGCCGCGATTTTCGGTCGCTAGGCGTTACCACTTCCACTTTGATGTTTGCAGTTGCGGTCACCTGTAGAATTATAATTTATAGATTTAATGAATGAGTAAAGATAGAGAGTGAGAGACGTAAAAGGTGACTAAAGTACAACATCTTATTGCGATCACCAAACCCCGTCAAGTATGTCAATTGCAACAATTTACGTCATGGCAACCACTGTCCCTATTAGCACAGAATTAATATAGTACTATGTACATGCCTCCCACCGATTCGTGATACCTCACTTCCCCCGCAAGAGACCGGCGCAGAAAGTGGCCAGTACGTATAGCGCGCACGGACTACTTTTACTACATACATTTCCTAAAAAAGTACTTTTGAATTAACGTAATCAAAACTAGTCTCAATTTCTCAAAACATACCTTCGTGGTAATAGCCCCAGAGTGCGCTGACTTGGTGGGCGTGGATCTACCAGACGCGGAGTCACTTCCATTGTACGTTGTAGTCTCAACCACCACCTCGGGTTGGACCACGATACTCTGCATGGAAGACTGGACCGAGGGTGCTGAACTGTGCCAGCTCGGCTCCTCTGTGATGGTGGTGAGGGAGGGAGCAGAGGAACGAGGCGGGGGCTTGTTGTTCCTTGACTTGTCTTTGTCGTTTGAGTTGGAGCTTGACTTTCGTTGGTGAATCGGCGATGACTTCGGAGACGGTGTTGATAGTCTTTCTGGGTGTTCTAGAGGGCGAACCTGGAATAACAATGGATGGTCAGACTAATAAAATTGTAAGCTCGTTTTAAGAGACGATATAGAGAATGATGACGACGGCAAGGGCTTGACAATTGATTGTACGAAATAACAAATGATGATGAGCCAATTACACGTATCCTCCAGGATTAATACTTTTTATATATGGAATGATCATGATACAATACGACTGTAACATTCAATGAAACGTTCAAATTGAATTCATATTTAGTTTATACAGAAGCGGATTTTTTTATAACTCGTGTCTTGCGAAATAATGAAGAGGGTAAAATGTTTTGTGTGAATGTATTTGTCTACATGTATAATGCTGTTTGTATTCCTAGTACTTTTAGCAGCTCTATATCTGAATGGAATCTGATAAATAACTGCATGTATGAAATCACTATACATCGTATTTATTCGTCGATGCTACTGGTTCGGATTTTGTTACTTTTGAGTCGTATTTTTGCAATTATCTCTTTTAGTGTTGAATACTTATTTAAGTTCATAAAATAAAATCAGAATAAATAAATTATAAAGAGTTCTCAAAGTACCTCTGCAGCGGGTCCCAATATCGCCAGCACAATCGGGAAAAAGAGCAGTCCATCGATCATCCCCAGAAGCACCATTGCCAACAATAGCCTCAAGAACAACCGCGCAACGAATCCAAACTCGCTGGCTGCCAACATGGAAGCAGCTAGTGCTGCTGCCAACGCTCCGTGGACAACTGGTGCTAAAACTGATTCAAGAGCTAGCGATGCTCGTCGTCGCTTGCAGCCTATAGATGTCACGAAACCCTGGGGCAAAAAAAAAGAAGCCATTTAGAGCCCTGTGATAAAAAAGATAAACACAGAGATGTAGGTATAATATATCTTACCAAACATAAATGTACAGTGAAGTGAACGCCTCGTCCAATAGCGACGACAAGTAAAACCGCCGGAACTGCTGATAGTTTGACACCTAAAAGTGCCATTGTTCCGAGAAGTTGCATGACCAATACTGCTAAAGTCAGAGTCACTAGCAATGCTGCCCAGACGTTTAGTAGAAGAACCATTACAGCCTGTAAAATAAACATCATAGTTGAGAACAATATTATCTACGGTTTTAGTTAAGAATGTGAAGTTGAAATATGGTTAGGAAGCTTACCACAAACACAGCACCCAGGGCACAAGCGAGAGCCAACATTAGATATGTCCTCAAATATAAGTACTGCTCCCAGAAAAGGAACGGAATCCCCGATGGGAAATTGGACAGTCCTTTAGCTTCGAATTTGATACATAACTCTCGCACTGACATGATCAGATTTTTTATACTTTCCGTGTCACTCAGACCAGCTAGATAGAACGGCAGTTGGGTGTAAATGAGAGGTGATGATTTTGGGATCTTTAAATCTACGTCTGTCGGTGAATGCGTCCATCTTTTCGGTTGAGGTTTCAAGTTCCCTTGTGACGCTCCATACGCCAGTGCATCATTCGTAGCCCAAGCCGATAGATAGTTGTAGAATGCTTTAGGATTTATGATGCCTTCTTTCTCAACCAATCGGTGTTGGTTCTTCGTATAAGCTGTAACTAGTGATTTATCTATGGGATTGTCCACGTGTCCGGTTTGTACCATCAGTTTGTAAGCTAAAATGCCTTCATCGCTTGCGTTCTTGCACCAGTATTCCTGAGTTATACACCCACTAGCCACTTCCTTGTCGAATGCAGCTTGCAAATCCAGCAACCAATCTCTGAAGAGGCTTAGCCAGAATTTAGTGAGGCCTCCGTTGTCGTTCTTTATTATATTCGGGATTCTAACAAACTGGTCGTGGTATTCATAAAGCAGTTTCTGATTGGTGGGGTATTCAAAGTCACCTTGGGTTACTGCGTACATGCTGTAGAAACCAAAGTATTTCTCTTGACGAGATAGGAATTCGTGTTCGTTAGTGTTCTCTGGAACAATATCGGTTAGGTCCAGGCCGTCCTTTACTTTTGTTGCTCCCCACACACTGGCCAGTACAACGGCGATTAGAGCTAGCATTGATGTGACCTGAAATAAGGTTTTTTGTTATTTCTATCCTAAATTCAAAATGCATCAATATACTGTCTATTAAATCTACGGCCAAAATTACCTTGACAGCGGGTTTCATGATGAAAGGTGCATAATGGTTCTTGGCCCACTTCGTGAGAGACAGACTAAGGCAGCACGTCTTTTTTGCTTCCTCTCCTGTTACCTCAGGATCCAGAGGTTGTCTTGTTGTATCCTTCCAGGTACTCTGAAAAATAAAGAATATTTTAAATATTCGTCATAGTTCTACTCTAAATTGTTTGTTTCATTTTCTTTGAATTTGTCAAAATTGTTTCTTCTTCTATGTACTTATATTTTAGTTCATTTATTTAATTTAACATACATAAATACATCGCCATTACAGGTGTACCCAATTCGACAATGTAGTTAATTTAATATCCAGAAGATTTCTTATAGTTTTTTCTTTTAGTTAATTTTATTTAACATGAAGACCGAAGAAGAAGAAGATGAAGATATATACCTTCTCAGTCTTTGATCCACGGGTTTTCGATGTTCGGTCTATTACTTTTTTGGATCGGGTTGGCAGTGGATTTTCTGGCATCAAACAACAAAGTAAATCAGCCCTCGCCGCTGACCGCCTTCGAAGGTCCAATGAAATCATCGCAGGGAACACCAGAAGCATTGACCCAAGGTTGAAAAGTAGAAGTATCGCAGCCTAAAAAACAAACAAAAAATTTAGAACTCTCAATGGGTATAAGTTGGACAAATTACAGTTTATAATATTCTCTTAGAGACACTAGCATATATTTTCATCAAAAAAATGTTGTGTGTCCGATGCGCCATTAAGGCAGCCAAAAGTGTTTCTAAGCACAATCACTGTCTCACATATTCAGAATAGGTAGGTAAACTTCACACACCTATGCATTTTCCTTACGATATAATACTTGATTGACATGTCAGATTGCGACGTTTAAATAAAATGATATATGGAGTAAGCAAATAGTTTTATCATGATCCTAAGGACCCAGGTAAGATTAAAAAGCAACAAGCTTACCTGAAGACAGAATACTCTTAAAGCTGGAATCGGTAAAAGTGCTGCTGCCAAGAACGCCATGACGTTGCATAGAGACGCGAGCAGCACGCTCAGACCACTCTTCTTTAGAACTAAGCCAGTCCTCTCTTCTCTGGGTACATCTCCTGCTTGTTCCACGTACGTGTGTAGCAATAGGAACATATCTTGCACACCTAAGCCTAGAGCTAAGAATGGCACTATCTGCGTACTTGATGCATTAAATGGGATTCCTGAAGAAGAAAAAAACGTACTTATAACCTGTTTCTATTTTGGACTTGGACATCAAATTGATATTAAAAACTCTACTAGTCTGAAATGAGTTTATAAACAAGATGAAAACAATGATGACAAACAAAAATAATCACCTAATAAAGCGCAAAAGCCTAATCCTGCTGCAACAGAAATGGAAAGCAGGAGTACACCGGCAATTCCGATACCGGCTTGCGACCGTACTGGGTCCCGCCATTGCATCAGAGTCACTGCTACGTAAATTAACTGGAAAACAAAACGACAAAAATAAAACACTGAAATAAAACAAAATTAACAAAAAGGTGATTGTGTGACAAAAGAGGTGATAAAATTTTTTTTGGTGCTTACCATAAACATGTATCCTAAAATAATATTCTTCAGGGAGAGTTCTGAGAATTTTCCGAGAATGTCGTTGAGTGTTGAAGTAGAGAACGGATAGAAGCTATATGACGGCGACACGGACTCAGACGCAGTCATTTTACGAACTTCCTGAAAAGGTAAAATACAATTTTATTAGAAGAAAACGTAGAAAATAAGTGATGTATTACAGAATCCTATTGAAATTGAAATTTGAAGAATTGAAAGTCTCGGTAAGAAATTTGTGCTATAACGGCCCAATAACTTTCTAAATTTTCCTTAAGCAAACCTTACAAATATTATCAAATTTTTAGATCAATACAATGGTATAACAAACATAACATAACAAAAATTCTTTTAATTTGGTAAGTACCAAGGTTCGCTGCCATATTTTCATATGTCGCGCGTCATTGTAGCCGTAACTATGATGAATGACTTGTAATACTAACAGTTGCAAACTTCCTCTGCCAAGCATCAAGAATAGCAGCCGCCTTCTCTCTGTTCCATCCCACGTGGTGCACTCTGTAGTCGTCAGCGAAGTATTCGAACATCTCTTGTTCTCCCATCAGCTGCACAACGGTCTGCAGGGCGCGCGCGCTGCGCAGCACGTTGGTGGAGTTCCTGGTGGCACCACCGACTATCAGCTGCTCGGGCCAGTGCATGTACGCCGCGGCGAAACCGTAGCACCCGTGCGACAGCTCGGCAGCTACATCTGGAATCTACAGAATACCCCCAGTCAGGCTTATATTAGACGGCTCGATAGTATCTAATTAGTCGCAGTATATTTAGTAGTTAAGGAACAATGTACGAAATGTTTTGGTCGTAATTACGAGCGACAAAGTGTCACCGGCGTACATTACGAGTATTTGTCTGACAAGCGAGCAAGACGAGGCACGACGAGACGCAATTTACGAGGTTTCCGTAGAAGTACGTTTGCGTCGGGTGGCGAGCGTTATTGATATAATAGTGTCATTGTGACGGGCGATAGCGGCGGCAAACGAGGCCCATTGAAGCGTGTACAATGCGCCCGCATAATGCGTCGGTCCGGCTGCGCGGGCGCAGGGAACAATGCGCGCCCATTCTGCGCCGCGGTCCTTCGCCGAACGTGGGTGGCGGGCCGCGCTCCAACGACGGCTCTATACAAAAACGTGCCCTTGCCCTGACCATTCCACAACGCACCCAATGCACTGTTTGTAAAACAATCGAAATGTAACTTTACCGTTACTGTTCTCAGCGCGGCCGGAGCGGCGATGCAAATACAATTTTATTGCTTATAGACGATTTCGAAGAAGTAATCGCAACAGTCGCACGGAAGAACGTGCCAGTGGCCAAACGAGTAAAGTCTGTTTGTGTTGCAAAACATAAGCACGCAGACGCATATCCTGGTGATAATATCTGGTACACGTTTCAATGGGGTCTTGCTGAGCGAGGTGCGCGGGCGCGGGCGCGGCAGCAGGTAGCCGGGCCATCTGCCCGCGGCGACCGCTTTCATCCTGCCTTATTACCGTTTCCAAAAATATTTTATTATTTTGGAAAGTATTTAAACTTTATGCGTTCGCTTCGATAAAGTTATTTTATTTGTCGTGACCCTACACGCTTTATTTATGCGCCCGTAAAACTGTCGTAAATTGAAGTCTTCATAAAAGGACCGGGAGTCGTCGTAATGGCCCCTAATGTGGGTCTCACGAAGGCGTAACAAATGATTTCATGCATAGCTCGACCGCTTCGATACAACAATGAGTTTTTTGTCTACCTGAAATCTGGACAGAATTTTGTATGGAGATGGTTAAAAAAAATTGATGCAATAGTTTACCTGTC
The DNA here is from genome assembly GCA_910589575.2 of Carcina quercana. Taxonomy (NCBI): domain Eukaryota; kingdom Metazoa; phylum Arthropoda; class Insecta; order Lepidoptera; family Depressariidae; genus Carcina; species Carcina quercana. The sequence continues at coordinate 12,920,569 of OU342427.1, forward strand.
GTGTTTTCTTGTTGGGAGCGGAGTCGGGACATTGTTGGTCGTTGGGGTCCAGGCACGGCTTCTTCATGTAGCCGGAGGAGATGCCTGCTCTCTTCATGTACGCCTCCATTGTGCTCAGAGGGAACTGAGACCTGAGGTTCCTTACTTCTTCTAGGATTTCTTGTGGGTTTAGATGCGTCCATTGCAGCTTGTGTTGAAGACCACTGGAAAATAATGTCCATTTCGTTAATTCAAAAGCTGAAGTGAACACAAACAGAGAGAATACTGAAATATTTTTTTATGAAAATATAATTGTCATAACACATATCGCTATGGACTGGGTCTCGAATGCCACTGTGTGCCACTGAGTGAAATGATGTTGCTGGTTTTTCTGAGCCAGTAGAAAAAGTTCTTGTCAACAAGAATCTAGTACCTCATAAGCCTAGTTACACTTTATAAAACCTTGCTTTTATGCAGCACAGACCATCGATCATTTGCACAGACAGACGTGACTCTTTTTCTAAATGAAAAATCTGGATCGCGAAAGGTTTTTGTCTTCACATAAATTATATACGAGCAGAAGCAGCCGCACAATAAATTCATGTTATAATTTTAGAAATACTATTAAATCGAAGCCTCTGGTAAAGCAAGCTTTCGTAACGTATCGCTATCCATGTCACTCACCATCAGATAGTATGAAGGCGAAGATCAACGTACTGCGATTTAATACGAAAAACAAGACTCTCAAGAACTTACGGTACAAGACTAGGATGATCAGGGCCAAGCAACTTGGACCCCTCCCAGAAGCAGTCGAGCGGTGTAATGATAGCACAGGGTATTATGCTGTCAAAGATCTGCTCAATCTGGTAGTTCTCGAAGTCCGGGATGCTCGGGCTGTAGCACAGGTGCTTGAGGAACCACTCGTTGTCGTACATATGAACCGAGACCCGAGTCGCCGCGTGCACCACCTGACAATATCAACAAATTGTATTAACTCGCGTGTATGAACTCGCGTGGAACACCATGAAATACGTGGCTAATCTACTAAAACATATTTTGACCTATCAAAAAGAACAGTGAAAGTATACCCCTGAGATCCTGCAGAGGTTGGACTTACCATGTAAAATGTTTTAAAATGTATCCATTAAACACATAAACTAATACGTCATAAAGACAAATTCTTCCTATATAGACAAACTGATCCATTCCTTGATGAACAAATCCAATATGTGACTAGATCAATAAATTAATTCATCGTATATGTTTTCTTGTTTTCTTGCGTCGTCGAGGATACGGTTCGTTGGCTTTGTGTAATATTTGTCAGTCTATAAATCATAACATATCTATTAATACATTTGGGGTGCTTGCTTACCTTTAGGTGCTCGAGCAAAGCGGCAGGATGAAGCAGTGAGGCGTCAGGGTCCTTAGCAGTCTGGATGATGAGCTGATGAGTGGAAGACTCCGCTTCACCCAGAGCCTTTGCAGTGTACTTCAGTTCTGCTTCTAATCTACCGCCCTCTGTGGACAAGACAAGTTTTCATCATCACTGTGTAATCTTGATTTAAATATACTTGTAATTCAAGACTTAAAAATGCTATATAAATTACCGTTCCGATATGTCAAATATATAATCCGCACTGGGCCCGTGTAGTGAACTGTGGACCATACACTCTCTGCAAGAGAGAAGGCCTGAGCCCCTGCAGTGGGGACATACAGGCTGTTGATGACGACGATGAAATATATAATGGCAAAAGTGCATCAAAAATTACCAGTAGTTACTAAAGGTTAGGTTAGGTTCCTTTAAGCCTAAGATTAGCTACCCCAATGCACATAACCTAATGATTTCGATTAAACGTGATTAAATTATGTATATATATATCAACATTTGAAATGTAAAATAAGTGAGGACAAGACCGTGGCATGGAAGCATCTCCACAGTCCTATTAACACTGCTGTATTATACTGACCAAGCGGCGATCAGCGAATAGTCGAAAAGTTCGGGGCATATATCAAAGAAATAATTTTGTGTTTTATCGTATGATCTGGAAAAAGCAAGAGATAGCAGTAAAGACCACACGAAAATTTGAAAGGCAGTTATTGCGTACACCGTCCGTCCTTCGCATATGAAATGGACATATGCACTGTGATTTAAAAACGGCGCAAATTAGCGACTGTCGAGCAAAAACGTCAATTATATATTGTGCGTGGGTATCAATAAAGACACGATTAAATTCGCATTAAAATAACTTTTTGTCGAGGGTAACATGTGAGGCCCGTCGCTCGCTTAGCTTCATTAAAATAAATCGTCTGCTTAATGCCGCAGTCGTTATGTCACGGACGCAGGCGTCTTAATTAACCTATTCGTGTACTACATACTTACTTGCTGCTGATTATGTTTGGCACGGCGTTTCGGTTACGTACAAAATTAAGCTGTAAATGTTCCAAATTGTAATAAGCTGCTGATAACATTAAGTCAGTCACACATTAAATATTATTGGAGGGAGAAGAAAATGAAAAATAATTCCAAAATAATCAACGGCTTTCTTTCTTTTCAATCAATATTAAACGAAAATTCGATCAACTACAATTTTCCATAATAATAATCACTTTAAAGCTACTTTGAAGTAACTCCTTTAATAATATCATTGGTCAAAACTTATGGTACCACAACTATCATCAAATAAAAAAAGATACATCAAATAATGAGCTCAATTTCCTAAGTTAAACATCATGACATTTCATTAAAAAAACGTAAGCGCAATGTTATAGGGCTTCTAACTTGAAATGCACTAATAAGGCCAGTCGAAAGCCACTACACAAATTATAAAGTGTCAAAAGAAACGGCGTATAATCTGACGAAGCTTTCTATTGATTCTAAGAATCAACGGAATTGTAGGAGGAAGCACCAAAAAAACTCGTCTAATTTTAGCCACAGCGCCCTATCAGCACCTTCCACATTATTGTAGAGTGTCGACACATTTGTCGAGGCGACGGCAACTTGCGATACTTAACACATCTACGAAGTCTGGTGATTTATCGAGAGCTGCGCTGTGACCGACCCTCGCCGACAGAACAACTACCTCTGAAGACGACGAACGGCGGCGCGGCGCCACATGGAACAGGATTTAATTAAAATAACATCTTGAACGAGAATTAGGCGAGCCTAGTCATTTTATAATGTTACGTATATGTATGTAGAATATATCTTGAAATAATACTGAGTTAATTTCATCAAGGGAGACTGGTGCATCATCATCATCTTATGCATGAAATAATAAATAATTAAGAAAATAAACATAATTAATTAATTATTATTTCAATTTGGGTCGGTAAAAGTCGGTATAGTCTGATATAATTTTGACGTCTATCATTACAGTCTGGCACTCGCCGGCCACTGTAGCGGCACGGTCGCTCGACTCGCGCATTCTGGTCACTAATAACTAGGTAGGTATAGAACCGAACGCGGGCAGAGCTGCCGGCAAAGAATAGTTCGTTGTAAGACACGAATAGCATAATTCATTGAATACAGACGGTGTGAATGGACTATCATGCCCTGTACGAGCCGCCTTTTAGACGCAACGATGTTTATTATGCGTTCGTGTTATTTTCCAATACTAAAACAAAATTTTGTGAATAAAAAGTATACCTACGATAGTAGATGAAGCTAAAGACAGTGTTATATGATAGGATAACCATAAAAAACTGTATATGTTTGATATTAGACAGACGATGAAAAGATTCATGTTTGTAACTATCTTTTGCCCACAACTGCGGCGGCGTGGACTTCGGAAAGTATCTCACGGGAAGTCCATGCTTTATCGGGATAAAAAGTAGCCCTTTAATAATAATTATATATAGTAATTATATATAATAGGATAAAAATTCCCTTTTTCGGCCCTTCAACTATACCTATACAAAAAATCAAGCCATTCTGAGGCTCCGATAGGACGGAATGGAAGTACAAAGAAATTCACTGTCGCATTTATACTATGAAGAAAAAAAGTGAAATTAACAAAAATGTACTTTACGGTTTTACTTTTTATTCGTTCAATAATATATTTGATTTTCTTACTCAGTTTGTAATAGTTTTGATAATAACTGGAATGGACTAAGCTTAAAATATAAATACCTATATTAAACCACCACGCCGCGTAACAAATCTGATGACTTCGAGAATTCGAGAGAATTCTAATTAGGTTGTCGTTTTTGCAGTTCAGCAAAAAGTGTAATTTTTTTGCAACCTCAGAATCATATGTTATTGGCTGTCTCGGGAATTCGTTCCAATTAACGCGCAAACGGGCTGTCGGGTTGACACCTTTTTGGCCTGAATTAGGCGAGCGAGGTGTTGAGGGAAAATATAATGACGTGATGATTTTGATCTTTTGCTGATTCCTTTTTTAACGGAATTCTGCTCAGAATGCTTCCATACTACATTTCTGTTGTCATAATCTTTTAAAATATAGCATTTGGTTTTGACAAATAATTACCCTAAAAATAGGAGATGGAATTGTAGTGTCGCGAAATGAATATCATCAACGTACAACTTTATGGTCTCTAGATGGCGCTTTGAACAATAATAGAAAAATAGTGTGCAAAAATGAAAATTGTGATTCTCAAGGAAGTTGAATGTTAATGATACTTATTTGGCGACATTATAATCCGATGTCCTATTATCAGATAATTACTGTACAAAGCCAGCTGGCTATTGTATAAGATAATGGCAACAGAAATGTAGTATGAAACTTTTATCGAGCGAATAACCTTAAGCTTAACTGACTGACTGATTGATATATCAACGCTCATTACGTTTTAGGTCATAAGACTGGTGATATAGAACAGGTGATGTACTACAAACAATGCGATCAACTCATTCATGCTGGACGTGCGCCTTTATCATAGACAAATCATAGATGACCATGACGGGTTTTCCATGAGGGGATTTGTTATAATCACCATTCTTTACGGATTAAATAGAACTAATAATCGCAGTGAGATGTTGATACCTAAGTAAATGTTAGTTATGATCAGTACCTGTAGTGTAAGTTTGTAACCGATACTGTCGCGTTTCCGTTACGTCAGATTTGTATGAAGAATCACAGTTTCGTAAACGTGCCGCTAGAGGCTCTGCACAATTCTTCATACAAATATGACGTAACAGAAACGCGACAGTATCGGTTAAAAACTCACACTAGAGGTACAAATAGATTTAAATATAGTAATAGGTTATTTGGAATCTTTTCATAGGAAAACTTTGATCTTGAAAATCAACACTACTTCAAATGTCTTGCACAGGCTCGTGACGTGATGTGACACTAAACCGACTGACTTATTACCGATTTGTAACAAGTTTAGCATCACAACTTTGTTTGCTTTGTCCAGTCTATCAATAGTAATGTTAAATACCTTTGCTAATGATATTTGGAATTATATGTGCGGATGATCATATCCAAAATTAGGGTTTATTGAACACAAAAATGTTCACTCAGCCATTTTGGGCATTACGAGGATAAATAATTATAAAGTCTTATCTATTTACATACACATACACGTAACCCTCTATTTTCCTCAACAGTTAAAACACGAAAGCTTGTATTTTACTTGTAGCATTTTTCTGTTTCTATTTTGGATGAGTTATATAGTAAGCAATTTGACAGTCGACCGAGGCTATTTCAGTAATTAGCAGTGATCGTTACAGTCAGTAGCAATAGCAAACTGCATCTCTGACAATAACAGAGCTAGTTAACGCATTCGCCGCGCTCAAGGAGCATATCGACTTACGTAAACTATAGACAGGTATACTTTTATTGAAACGTGCAAGGTAGGTGCGAAGCGTTAACTACAGTTAATATTCTGGCCATTTTGTAGATATTGGCAACATAATCGTATCCTATTGTTCCTACAGTGCAAAGTTATTCTTACAAGAAAAATGGTACCAAGGCAGTTTTCTTAGTGGCTCATTACGTTTAGAAATGGCGGGTAAAAAGCGCCCAAAAATGGAATTTGTCATTTTAGCATGTCATCACTCAAACAAAATAAGATGATTAGCAGCGTAAAATTATTTCAGAAAATTATTATTATGATATGTAATTTTACGCTATGTTTAAGCGATCATTCATAAGCAGTAATTTCACGGAAACATAACTACTTTGAGGTACTCACATTGCTGTCTCACTAACATGTCTATAGTTTCGTAAACGAATAGATGAATGTTATTTATTTTCGTAGCTAATTTACACCGTGACGAAGCTAGCTGGTTAGAACGGAGCTAAATACGAGTATGATCATTTCTGAATACTAGACGCGTTGTCCATGCCCTAACGTGAGATCTTAGACTGTGTGTGTACTCTTAAAACACCTTTAATTTTTGGGCGAAACTTATATGCAGCAGCGGAGCAAGCGGTCGTTTTCAGGCTGATCATGAACAATTTATTATTATTACTAATTTATTACGAATTCTTTACAATTAGAAACTAATATGGTTTATTAATATGATATAAGGTTTATTAATTAATTATTCAATTACTAAATTAGCGTACACGTATTGATGTTTGGAACTTTTTTTAAAAATTAATGAAATATATTAAAATGAACAAAAGTGTATTTAGGAAGTAATACGGTATGTATTATCTAATAATAGGCGTCTATTTGGACTTCATATCACCTATAATGCTATGGCAAGACACGACAAAGTGAAAGTGTATTCGACCCATAGACCTCAAGTTACATACAGACGCATAAATTGCGGTTTAAACCTGCTGCTCAGACTGCAAACTGCGCTCTGATTACATTTTTGTTATCTGTTTGTCTTACCCCTAATCCGGTATACGGGTGTCTGTTAATTAGTTTGTAAAAGTCTAATTGTAGAATAATAATAAGGTTTTAACGACTTCATTCATTTACTTCTTAATTATGTATGTTTTCTCATGCATGTACTGTACTTATTTACAACAGTTAACTCATAAAGCAAGAGCTTGTATTTATAACGCATCTGTAGCCAAGTACCACGCAATACTGTGTGGCAATAAATGAAGGTATCGGAGTGAGCACTCCCACATCCTGTGGTGTTATTGACACTGGTAGGATGAAGGCCAAAAGCTAATCAAAAACTCCGATGTTTAGTGACAAGCGTAATTAAGCTAGTTTTAGCGGTCTTAGTTATAAGGGTATTAGATATTACTTAGACTTCGCTGTCTACCCGTCCATCTGTCTGTCCGTCTATCACCAGGCTGTATCTCATAAACCGTGATAGTAAGACAGTCGAAATTTTCACAGATGATGTATTTCTGTTGCCGCATTAACTATAAATACTAATAACCAAAATAAAATAAATATTTAAGGGGCTCCCATACAACAAACGTGTTTTTAGACGTGCAATGTTACATACTACTAGCGCCATCTATTGTCGTACTCTTCTACTACTGCTACTGCAAAACTAAATCGATACTGATAATTAAAATCGAGGCGCATTCGTTAGAGGATTGTTCGGTGCATATTATTATTTATGGTTCTCCGTATTTTAAATATCCATATTCTGTACGGAGCTCTTCATGCGCGAGACCGACTCGCACTTGGCCAATTTTTAAATACGCTTTGTTATCGCACCTTTGTATGTTCAGTAAAAAAACTCTGCTGTAACATTCTTGCCTCTAAAGCAAGAACAGAACATTACTATTCTAAATAATTTTAAGATTGAGCCATAATACACTCAATAAAGTCTGTTTTTCACCACATTGCAGGTCAGTAAAATCCGTGCGCAAATTAGCTACCAATTGTTGAATGTATTTGAAATTCGCCAGCTTTGTGCGCCGTACCGTCATCGCAATATACATAAAGATAAAAGTCCCCTTTCGATTCTTTAATGTCTTCATAATAAAATTGTAATATACAACGTGTTGAGTATCGTATAACGACCACCTGTCCGACACTCGTTTGTCAGGGAGATTGTGGCAATGCTAATGCCATCAACGTTTCGCAGAACACTTTGTATGCAAATCTGTATTAAATATTACAAAGGACTAACAAAAACCATGATGAAGAGATTTGCTCAGGTTTTTTGGGGGTACACTTTTTAGATTGATGGCTCGTGGGTTAAATTTAACTTTTTTATATTCGCCTTGTTAAAAAATTATAACTTTTTAAATACAAATGTGTTTCAGTATTGTTTTGGATGTAGAAGTAGTCATGAATCTTTACTATGTTTCGATTTTATTTGCGCTGCATTTCAATTAAAACATTTACTTCCATAGTTTTTGCCTAAATATTCATGAAAAACATTTCAGTCCTGAACTGTAGTCACACCGCCCTAGCATTGGAGTAAAATGCTAGGAGCTAGAGATAGTCGAGTAGGGGCTCTGGCTACCCTGTTGATCGGTATAGAAAGGGCAGCGGAAAAGGCGTGGCCCGTTTCATTGTAGCGTGTCTAGCCCATCAACCCGGGAAGTGCACTGGAGGCGTTCTTCTGGAGGACCCACAGTTCTCCGATATGCGCTTTGGATAACTACCGAAGGGGTTTAGTGGGATAGACTTCAACTCATCTCTTCCAATAGGGAGTCAGGGATCACATTCACACGTATTCAATCAAACAATATTAGAATTATTTTTGAAAATCTTTTTTGGGAGTCAGTGAATCTACCGTTACTTTAGGAAAGCGATCAGCAAAGAAGTGCGAAGCTATGTAATTTATAACACGAGAACTGTAATTGTAAAGAACCAAGTGCGAGTCGGACTCGCGCACGAAGGGTTCCGTACCATTATCTATAAAAACGGTAAAAATCATGTCTGTTGTATGGGAGCCCCCACTAAATATTTATGTTATCCTGGTTTTTAGCATTTGTTGTTATAGCGGCAAAAGAAATACATCATCTGTGAAAATTTCAACTGTCTAAATATCACGATTCACGAGATGCAGTCTGGTTACAGACGGACAGACGGACAGCTTTGGGTACGGAACCCTAAAATGATGGTAAGGCAATAAACAGCTCTTTCGTAACAGTGAGGAGCGACCAACCCTTCGACCGTGCGGGCTAAACTTAGCCAGCTCGTGCCGGATATTGAGGATTATCATAAAGCAAGTGGTTATAGTATCTCGGTGGGCCCGCACAGGGCGTCTCTATTTTAACACCTACAAGCCCGTGGGCGCGATTTACGACGCCTGACTAAAGCCGTTGCTGGATCATCGAGATAGATTTAAGTGTTCAGTCTCCGTGGAGATTAGTAGGAAATGTTAGTTTAACGATCCGACAAGTTGCTATGGTCTGTATTGGTTCAATATTTTAGGTATATTGATTTAAAACTTGAACTTGTAGTCGGGGAAAATCTTTATTGGCGCAGAGATGAGCTATCCTGTTGAAGAAGATGATCCGGACGTCAACTATTTTGTACATTAAGTACATACATTAAAATAGAAAACGAAAGCATTGTACATACTGTAGCTGTTGTACAATTTCGCTTCATAAATTTTACTTATACGTCTGCATATATTAAAATAACATATCCAATACTAAAGCAAATTCGCGGAATTAGCTATCACTTTCGAAAGAGTCATTACAGATACAATCCAAAAGAAGAAACTCTACACAATTATCGCATGAGAGGAATAATTAAAATACACAAATATCTTTTATTGACCACATATACTCGTAGTAGAGCTGGCTGAACTGTGTGAACGTGCAAGGCGGGCGGAAAGCGCGGAAACAGTTGCAAGGTCACGCGAGGTTACCGCTCGCCTGCGCCGGCGCATCCGCGCCGCGCCGCTCACGTACTCACAATAAACAAGCTTCCATTCCAATGCACACAAAAACAGATTCATAATTACATAACAATCAACCACTCCCGACATCACAATGCGTAATGAATGATTCTTCGAATGGTACCTAAATCTGTCAATGTACGCTTGCAAGTCAATGCGAATCAACCTTTTATTGCATTCACGATGCGTGCGCGCCGATAATGACAACATTTCTACTCGATGTGGTAGCGGACGATCAGTGCGGACGATCGCAATGAATGACGTCGTGAAGCGGGGTGGGGAGGAGGGGGGCTACGTGCGCCTGCGCATGTGGTTGTGGCCACCCGCGCGCGCCGCGCCGAGCCCGTGTGGTCCGGCCCGCGCCGCCCGCGCGGCTCATACCCACCCCCTCGGCCCTCTATGCAAATTAGCCAGCGTAGACAACAGATGGACGGCGGAATAAACAAACCGCGGGATGCCGGGCGTCCTTTGCGGGCAGAGTGACCCGGCACGGACGCGTCTCGTAAACACCATTACATCTTCATGCAATAATCATGTTAGAGAAACATGGCTCAAGAGAGATGCGGTTACAAGAACAAAACAGTGTATACTTTTATAACAGCGACTTGATATTCCGGATGTTGGTAACACGTATTAACGAAATAGTAAATAGTATATATTCAAGTTATGATAGATAGTCGATTGCAATTTTGAATGTTCCATAAGTCACTAAACCGTTGAATTAGAGCAAAGCATTCGAGTAGAAGTAAATGTACGTACTATATAGACACGTGTTAAATAAAGATGGCAAAAAACAACATCGAATAAGGAGAAATCCGTAACATTCCGGTCACGGTCGCTAAATCGATCGAGCTCGGGCCGGTTTATGGACAAAAACCATACTAGCTGCTTTCGGAGAGCCAGAGTCCAATTACGACAAACGATACCGACAAGCTTGTAGTAGACGTGGACGTGTAAGCATTGCTGTAGTGAGGATGCTGACGCGAGGTTTCTTCCGTGGTGTGTATTCGCTAGTGCTTACATACACCGCTGTGACCGGGATATGGTTGTCAGCTAAGCCTTAGTTGACAATTGTGCATTTTATTCAATAGCACGTGATGAAAATAATTGTAGTCTCGTGTGAAACATACAAGTTTTCATATTAACAAAAACTATTCAAAAATTCAATACGTTTCAGTCTAATTATTTTGACAATACAGTTGCAATTTGTCAGTTTGTATGCTACACGTATAATTTGAAGAAAATTAACAGCGCTAATTGCTGTTTCGCTGGCAATCAAGCAACAAACGCGAACTTTCTGAGCTGATGAGGTGGAAAACTTGGCAATACGAGTAACTCCTTCCTTTGATGTTTTAATGAATGTTATTAGTTCTGTGCGATTTGGTAATCGTTTCAATCCTTTTAAAGCTTATGTTTCATATATCAAGCTATCGATTCCGTTCTGCTCTACCTAGAACAGTCCAGACCGATTCTAGCTTGCAGACCTGCATTCTTGCCGGTTTGAAGCGGTAGGTTGGAGTTTCAAGTCTCTTCTGTTCTAGGTAGAACAGATTAGGTAAGTTTGTGATGGAACTCAACTCTGCAACATACATATAGACGAAATAGTGTACAACTTGAGAAATATGTAGTGGACCTTTGGTGCCAAATGCGATACGATCGTTTCATAGTGGTTCGTATCGTTTTCCGTAGTAGGGACCTCGAGTCGTGTTGGTCGCGCCTTAGATGACACGGACGCACATCTCGTACGGTATCGGTTACAAATAACTCACGAGTACATACAAACACACACATGATAGGTCCCAGCCTTTATTGCCTCGATTTTATACTTCCTACAATGTTTGTTAAGACGACAAGCTGTAAAAGGTTTACGACTTCTGTACGTTTATATTGGCATTCTTAGTTGCAGCGATAGATGTTCTTTTTACAATGTTACAAACGATACATTAAGAGCTTTCATTGATATTGCTTTATGGTGTTCAATGATAGTACTTGGTCGTAATATAAGTCAAAGAAATGTAAAATAAAATAAAAAACCTAGGAGAGTGGCCTAGGCTGAATGTGAACTTCAACATTTTGAAATAGTATAGGCCGTCTTTAAAAAGGAAAATTTATTTGATGTATTTTTCAAACATTCCACTACAATGTCATGTGACCACATCTGTTGCTAGGTAAGACTGACGAGTGCCTGATCCTAAAGCTGCAAATTAATTATTTTATTTGTTGGAAAATTAACAGCTTATAGACAGAACATATACAGACAATACTCTGTATGTACCATATTTACAAGATATCAAGCCTTTGCAAATTTTCTCGAATAGTACAGTTAAGTAGAGCTAGTTTTACGAGTTAACAATCAAAGTAAATATAAATAAATAAAAACCTATTTCATTAAGAAGCGTTATACATTGTAAGTCGTAAGTATGAGTGGTAGTAGCCTTGTTATTACATTTTATTAAATAAGAAGGGATAAGAAGGGATTTTTTGGGTGTAGTTTAGGAAGATAGTGTCAATGATGATATAAATGTAATGTATGTAATGATGTGTTAAGTTACGTATGTTGTGTAGATGTATACAATCAATATACAATGCTAATAACAACACCTACTGATATTTGACTTAGATACCATGGTGGTAGCTAGCCATGCGAGAAACATACCACCAATCAAACATATTGCGTGTGATCCAACCCGTAACCTCCGGGTTATCATTCTGTGTTACCAACTAACCTATGGCGGCGGTTAAATAAAAAATCGTAGTAGCGTATCGTATACATATTATTTATTCATCTAATTTGTTAAAAACATCCACAAATTTTAGTTTACACGTGTTTCGGAAACGATAGAAGATTTCGTGTTCCGCAAATAAGAAATAACGCGACAGTCGCAGTCGCCACGCAGAGCTATGATTCAAACTTTGAAACACCAGTTCAATCTGAGCCCCACTTGGTCCACGATGCCAGTACTTTTAAACAGAAACTCACACGCATGACGGGAAACGGTCTTGAATGGAATGGAGCTCCATCACAGCGAGGCGTCTTCACACAAAAGCGGGCCGGACAATCTAATCCCCGGTTTTTTTGTGAGTCAATAGAAATGTTATACATTTTTTAGTTTTATTGGTCGTAATTTCACATGGGGATATTTACGGGCGGCCGCTGGCCACCTAATTAAGTTGTTAGAGTCAGGACCTTCGGCATTGTTTAACAGGGGCTGCATTGTTCGTCGATAAGGTTTTGTGAGGCCGTTACCTTTTTCAATGTATTTGTATTGTTTGGACAGTAGTCGATGACTTAATACGAATGGTTATATCGGGTAGTCGTTTATTTTATTGATGAAGGACTCGGATAAATGTATTCTTTCGTAACTGCTTCACTAGATGTTAAACAGGTGCGCTTTTCATCCGACAATAAATGAATCTTTATGTAGAACTAATAAAAATCAATTTAATATATTAAAATTATAAAAAGCGTTAAAGTAAGAATACAAAACATAATTTTAATTCATTGAACATATGTCAAATACAATAGGCCTGTTTCCACTAATAACAAATTGCTTGGTTTATAGTTTCTAATTATAAATGAAGAGACGAAGATAAGAAAAAACTAGTATATTTCTCAAAAAAGTTAAAGATTATTAATATTTTTAGAAAATGAATTCGAAAAAAATAGGCATTAGGTCACGTGACAACGAACACGAAGAACGCGGCGCAAGAAAGTGTGACGTCACGCCTCGCAAAACATCATTGTTGTTGTTGACGTTTTCATATCACAGAGCAGGTTATTTCGCGAGCTGTGACGTCATTCAAGACGCCATGACACTATTCAGCGTTTTCGAGGGAAATCTAAATGGCTTTTTTAAAATACAAAATACGTAATGTAAATATTGATGTTTCTTTAAAATATAGTTTTTTTGGGATAAAATAGATATTAAAGTATATAATTAGCCAAGTTTTCAAATTTAGTCAACTAGCCTATTGAGACGTTTCGGTTGGTGTCAGTATACTTTTCTTTTTATATGTCTGTCTAAATATAAATAAACATATTTATAGTCATCATGATTAGGTGAGATGAAGGCCAATTGAGCATATTTCAACATAAAGGTCGAGAATGTTTTAGTTTAATGTCTTTGGTTTTGTGTTTGTATGAAAATAATCGTAACAAAACGACCGAAACCAAGCTGTTTTTGTTTATAATTTGAAGAGTATTTTCACTGTATTGTTAGGAAAGTAATCTAGGTAATAATCTACGGTTAAAGACATATATTTCACAAAACAGAATACAATTCAATAATATTGTGAAATACAAGTTAGAGTGGGTAGTATTCGTAATATTGTAACTAATGGGTAGGCTAGGCTGGATATTGAACCTATCGTACACAGAAAAACAAACACTGCTGCACTTGAATGTAAATAATATATCTTAACTCATCTTGTTTTCCATGCTTTACTATGCTACGGACGTTAGAATAAAGAAGTTGTCACAGGGAAATGAGAATACTATGCATACCATGAATTTACTGAAGATGTTGAATATTCATTTCTATCTACCACGTTTTCTTACAGAAATATTAATTCAATCTTTTAAACTTTAAAACTGCAGATTATTTCATTAGAAATTTAAATTACGATCAACTTAAGATTAACTGGAGCAATCACGACAAATAAGTTAGATGTTTGAGAAGAATGCAATGTTGCAGGACCTATTCATGAAACCCCTGAGTTTGTTAAGCAAATAACGGACATCCTATACTTGACAGCTTCCCTGTTGATGACGTCATAGTCGTTACCGGCATAGAGCAAAATTTTAACAAACACATACAAACCAATTTACCCTTTCACTGTTTATACTCAGTTACAATTTATTATGTCTATCATTCTTTTTATTCATTTAAAGACCACCCGGATTTGTAAAGGATCAAAAAAAGGATGAGGAGTCGGCCATTCTTTTCTTTGTGTTTATTTTTCAAGGGAATTTCCTTATGTATTGAATACAGTGTGAATTGTAAATTATATTTTTTACAGTCCATTTGTCAAAATTCCTTAGTCCGTTTTGTATTTTGGTATACGGTATTTTATGATATAAATTGGCACAATAAAACGCATTGTGTATAAAAGGTCAATATATAACAATAAACAATTTTCTCTTCAAAAGGAATGTAGAAAAAATAATCACAATAATTAATCTGATTATGATAGAGAATATCGCTCTTCGTAAACGTTCCCATCGAATGTTGCCCGCATAGGATATGCGCGAACGCATCCTGCTGCATTCAAGTTGTTCCGGAAACACTACTCACGGAACAGTTTAGCTCAGCGGCAGGTTGCACAACATAAAATTATTGATTGTGAGTTTGTTGCTTTTACCGGTTCTATCATTTATTCACACTCTCTTTTGGTCAGTAGATTATACATATTTAAAAATCTGCAAATAATTATACCTTAACGGGCAATGTTGTCTACATTGTGTTTTTCTGTTTTCAAATATGATTTCGCAAATATATTGACAGCAATATAATAGTTTTTTTCTGAAACGTTCAAACAGTCACAGGGTGTGTTTACGGAACGTCAAACACCCGCCTGAAGTTATGCGCCGTTTGTCGTTCTGTAAACACATCCTCCCGTGCCGCTCCCACACCTCGGGAACAGACTCAGTTATGCGTTAGACCTGTAACAACCATTTTGTTTTATTCTAGATATAGTTATATGTAGAATAAAACAAAATGGTAGTGATTGAAACGTGATTTTACAAGCCTGGGAATGGGCACCAAATTTTGTATGGGAACCAACACCTTTAAAGGTGTACATTTTGACATAACCTATGGATATATTCCATTTTGTTAAATCTCCGGTGGGCAGGTGGCGAAGTGATAGATATGCGATCGCTTACAATTTGTACAAAAAATAACAACTCAACTTGCGGCCAACTTGTGTAGGCCAGGTACATATCGATAATGCTCGTAAATAAAATAAATGACATCGATAAATATGCTATATCTATGCAAATTTAGTGCGAGAAATCCACTGAGCGGAAAATAAGCTGTAACGAAACACGACTCGCCGCTGGGTAGGCGATATCACAAAATGTGGAATGGATATAAATGTATTAATTAGCTTCAGGTAGATCGCAGCCGACTCTACATTAATACATTTAAATAGATACGATATTTTGTAACTGCTTACTTAATGCAGTTTTGTATCTGGTAAAGAATAATAAGCAGTAGGTTCTACTTGGGAAACGATTCTGGGAAGTTATGAATTTCCTTCTGGAATGTGAAATTTTGTTGCACGTAATTCTTAGTGATGAAAGTGAAGTAAAAGTGTCAATTTAAAAAGATGACATATACTTCTCATCAGAAAAACCGAAACACCTTGCAAGTTTATGTTTTGTAAGGATTATCAGAAAAATGTGTAAATGATACTTGCATTGATACACTCATTATAAATAAAGAGCCACTTAAGTTGCATGATGCTTATTAAAATGCAATCACACATCGCATGGACGCGAACCGGACGTTTATGAAAATGTATTGATTTATTAATTCATTGTTGTTGATGGCTATTTAACTTATTTAAATTCGTCAGGTAGGTGGTGTAAGGGCGGTGACACACTGCGGCGCGCTGTGTTGTCTCGGCTGCATGCCAAGCACGTAGCTCAGACGGAAGCGGCATCACTGACAAGCCTCAGTGCATTTGGTATTCCAAGGGATGCACCCAGTGCCACGATGTCCTGATCACGATGTGCTTTTTAGATAGCCACTCGATAAGGAGCGGGATTTCGTAGTGGAAATAACCGCGGTTTAAATCGTATACAATGGCTAATGAATTCGCGATCGGACTGTAAATTGGCGGATCTACAAGCTTTGTCGTTGGCGAAGACAATGTAAAGATCCTTTTACAGTTGCTCGCTGCATTGTAATTTGGGCAACAAAGTACTTCTTAGAATACGGTTATAAAGTCTGTTTCGATTTTTGTGTATCAAAGGAAGTTCTACTCATCGTCTTGATTTTCCGTGGTGAATATTATGTCATTTTTAAAGAATTATTTACCGAGATCTAGTCGGAATAAAAAGATCAGTTGGAGATGAAACAGAAACATTTAAAATCAGAACAGATATACAGTATACACCTACTTACACACGTTACTTTATAGTAGAGTTTAGTAGAACATATATATATATAATCTTTAGAGAGATTTATTAAGTCTGAATCAGTTTGGGGACTGTAGTTTGATATACCTCTTCCTATCACACGTGTTACCACAGGTATGTACAGGAATGGGTCTGGGAGGAATATAATGTTTTGACTAAACAGTTAAGTGAGAATAAACCTTGTCCTTTCTGACTTTTCCCAATTACAATCAAGGTCCGTGGTACTAAAAAGGTTAACAACCACTTGTCTAGATTGTTAAAAATGAAGTATTACATATTATTATTGATAAGCTAAAACTTCCAAAATAAGGTGCTTAGTTACCCGACTGCGCCAGAAGGAGGGTTATGTTTTTCGAGAGTATGTATGTATTTATAACTGTTTGGCACGCTCTGCGGCCTGAATGGCGCGATGGATTTTAGCTTGAGAGGTGTCGTTAGATTTGTATTTACCGTGAGAGTGACACTGGGTATATCAAAATCATAAAAGTAACAAAAATTACGCAGTCGTTTTTTTATTCACTTGTTTTCATAAGCTTTTGCCTACCACATTATCGAGCATGTAGTTCGAAAATTAAGCTTTTCCTGGATAAAACCTACTATATCTTCCTATTCATGCCACATGCCTATTTAGACATATGATTCCTCATTAAATAAACACACAAAAGGCAAGTTTTAGTATCTACAATGGAATACATGTTGGATACTGTTACTATTAATCTAAAAATTAGTTTTTCCCTTTGACATACCTTGTACCCAGAGCTGGTCAACCCTGGAGTGTATCTGTGCTGACTTGAGCCCCACGCAGAAGGTGGAGAGTACCAGGATGGCAACAAAGAGAACCTTCCCTGCGTCACCCTGAAGGAAGCAGCCCAAGATGAACAGCTGCTCCTGTAGCCACGCGCGGATCCACAGCGAAGAGCGGCCGCCTTCGATGTTGCCCTAGGGAAAAAATACACACGAATTGTTATAATAGATACTTTTTATTATCCATAGCAACCATAGGCAACTATATTGACTAAGACTATAATCCGTCAACTATCATACTGATACGATAAGTGTGAAAGAGAATTTGTTTGTTACCACTTAACGCCACAACCGAACCGCTAATCGTAATGAAATTAGGCTTGCTTGCCTAGGTCGTAAAGAATTATCGATTAGGTATCGTCTTAAAATAGCAATTGTTTTTAAAATTTTGATGTAAAGTAGAAAGATCATGAAGTTAAGTTCCGAGAAAATTTCGATGTTGAAAGTTTTGACATTTGACTAAAACCTAAAGCATCAGTTTTAAACAAAGACATTTAATATTATAGACCGGACAAAGCAAACAAAAATTTTGATCCTAAATCACTGGTCTAGTCCTGGGTCTTGTGTCACATCACGTCACGCGGCCTTACAAGACATTTGACATACCGTTGACTTTTGAGATCAAAATATTTATATGAAACGTTTCCCAATGACCGCTCTATAACCTATTACTATATTTAAATCTCTCTGGTTTTAAACTAGTTTGCATGTTGTCTGGAAAAATATCACTTTTCATGCTAACGGTACACACACATACATACGTAAGTTTTTCATACAAATAAATGGAAATATTACCAGACTTATAACGTGATATCGATCTTACATGTTTACCTACAGATTTTGTTTTGAAAAAGTAAATTTATGAAATCAACTTATATCAGCGTAAGACTTACTCTTTACATCAAGTAATGATAACAAACGTACAAATTAAATAGATTTACGTACGTATTCCCACAAATTAGACCGCACGCTATGCGCTCGGGTCTCCTTCATTTTTTTATGTTTGATGGGTTTGCACTTGGCCTTCATCTTACCTGTTGGTAAGTGAAGCCTCACGCTAATGAAGCGCTGGATCTATTGCCTTTCATATCGGAATCCAACAGTGCTATGACTATGACGTTTGGCGGCAGACTTAGATAACATGGTGGTAGCTAGCCAGCCGGACATAGAAACCGAGTTCCGATAGGTACCTGGCACTGGTAGTTTGGACTTTCTGAATTGTTGGTCCAACAATTAACTATTAGGCCACGAAGGCGGTTAGACCTGCGGTTGCGGTCCTAGTTTGATAATGTAAATATATAAATCAAGCAGTCTATCAAATACACTAAACAAAATATACTTGTATACTATGTTTTCATAACTACCAGCACTCTTGCGCATGTCACGATCATTGGATCCTTATGCTCGTAAACTTTTACCACAGAATTAATATCCCTTACTCAGCACCGTAGTGGGATCAAATTACATCCCTCACGCCGTCCTCTATTTTAGAGAGAGATTAGATAATTAGAGTTATTTACTATTGTTTATTGAATATACTGCTGATTATATATGTATATATCACTTTTTACCACAGAATTAATATCCCTTACTCAGCACCGTAGTGGGATCAAATTACATCCCTCACGCAGTCCTCTATTTTAGAGAGAGATTAGATAATTAGAGTTATTTACTATTGTTTATTGAATATACTGCTGATTATATATGTATATATCACTAACTAGCTGGCCAAGCGTGATTCTTGTAACAAAATCTCCTTACTAGAACATTCGTTGTGGCGATCTATGAGAAGGTATGTATTTAGCTGTGAACGCTTTCCGAATAATAAATAAAATAAATAACTCTGATGCATATTGTATGAAAGATAGCTTTTAACTGTATTATACTTGTGTAGGCTTGTACAAATGTACACACGGCAGCACATCGAGTTAATATAATCTGGCAAATTGCAGTAATGCAATATGAACTATAATCCACAAAGTATACAGTACTAGATCAATGGAAGATAACTGACAGATGGTTGTAACTTGGTGTCCTGTCTTCGTACATAAATAAAACGTATTTAATTTTTACGTCAAATGAACTTTTGGCAACCAACTCATTCTTGAAATCTTTTCTCTTTCAAGTAGCAGAGCTACCTTTCTTCTAAGAGCGAACCTAAACTGCTAAACATCAAAGCAACGTTATTTAAAGGGAACTCGATTTTTAATAAAATTGGCTTGATGATCCAATGAGAAATACAGTCCTCACCTCAAAATGCAACTCGAAATCAAATAACCATTCATTCATTTCGTTTTCTTGCAGTTAAAATAAGAATACAGCGACCTTATTGATAGACACAGACTCATCAGTGAATTTTTCTTCAACTTCAAAAGTTCCGAAATAATTTATACTCTGTAATAATTATGTTTGAGGTTCTAGGAGACACAAAGAGGTAATAACCACTTAAATGATTTTGAAAATTATTAAAAAAGTATTCACGACGATTTTAAAACTGTCTTAAGAAAGACTATTTTAACTAAAGGCCACCTAGTACAGTCATGTGCAAAAATCTGAATCTCAGCAGGCTGCATAGAAACAAGGATGAAAGACAGACATGGTACAAAAGTGAATACGTATTTATCTACTTGACTGTACTTTGAAAGGTGAGAGTCATGAGTCAGTGACACCCCAACAATAAACAGTAGCCATTCCTCACAACGTGCTACGTCATGTCGCGTCCAGCGAGGCGCGTTCTCTCTATCCTCTCGACTCTCGACCCTGCACGCGATACCACCACTTTGGCGGTAGATATTATAACGTTGGAGTTTAAAGAAATAATTTCTCGGTGATTGTGATTAATGAGCAGCGAGCGTCGGGCGCTCCCGTGGCGCCACGGACCGAGCGCCTGGGGCCACCGGGGGCCCGGCTAGCCATCAGTGTTGCCAATACACTCTGGTCAAAACTTTACGTTGTTCAAAATCAAAAGTATTGGCATCTAAGTCGTGGGAGTGTTGCATCGCTGTTCGATTGCGGTAATGATATTCAACGTAACCAGCGCCTCATTTGATTGAAGCTTCTGATTGATGGTTATACACTTGCAATTTGGATTTCAATCCATTTGGTGGTGTAGAAGTAGAACAAAAATAAAACATTTTTATTCAAAACAATTGGCTTAAGTATCGATATTGAAGCACAGAAATACGAATCACATCGCCGGTTTCCGTACTTCCTGAAGATTGCAAATTAGAAGTCTAAACGGAAAGTAAATTAGCACTTTTAATATCAACACGTCACATATTCGAGAACTGTAATATTACATACTCAATAGTGAGGTGAGTTTGTTTGTCGTTCCTTTACGTCGTAACGGAGACTCAGAACAATTTGTTTTTTTCCTGATAGGGATAGTTGATGGGCCGCAAAACAACATAGGCTACTTTTTATCACAATGGAAAAAGTAGTTCCCGTAGGATAATTTCTGAAGTCGATGCAGAAGAAGGAAGAAGGGAGAAAAGCTAGTCTTGAATATATATAAAAATATATTGATGAACAATTTGCTCATTAAAATGTACTTAGCTTACATATACAAACTGTTACAAAATAAATCTCCTTTCAACCGACTTCAAAAAAGGTCTTCTCTTCTCAATTCGACGCGTATGTTTTTTTAAATGTGTGTTAAGCGATATCTCCGCCAATCGTGAACCGATTTTGATATTCTTTTTTGTTTGGTAGAGCATACTTCAGAGGTTGTCTCATATAAATTTTATCGAAATGGATTGATCGCTCTTTGAGAAAATCAACAAAAACCAAATTTTTAAGGCAATTGAAGTCAGTTTTTAGTTCTTTTTGGACGCGATAATTATTTTGGAGTATTAGTGGAGCTGTTCATTCTGTACTAATTTACATAATTAACTGAGGTCTCTAAATACAGGCGGGTGGTCCCAACTACTGAGTTCAATACTAATTGGGATTAAAAACCCGTATATTAAAAACAATACACAACAACTAAGAATACCGATACAACAGGTTACAATTCGAGCAAATAAAATGACGGGGTGAAAAGAAACGTAAAATGTTACGAAAGCTTCGTTCTGGCAACACCAAACCACAGGCGGCCCTCAAGGAGCGTACACTAATTGCATAATAATAACTCAATCGAGGACTCGTGTCGAACGTGGCTATTACGCGACCGACCCAGCATCGTGCCCGCATTTGATTTTCATTGGTGTACAGCTTAATAACACTATATATCTTTTTGTAGAAATAATAGAGTTTTAACGAACTTAGAAACTACTTCAACAAGCGCCAATTCTGGAAAACTGTAATCTTTTACGTGTATAAGACCTCAAACGAACGCTTTGGTTTTTCACAAACAAACAAAAAACATCGTTTTCCTGCCTCGAGCTGATAGCGTTCGGGTTGCTTAGTGGAAGTAATATTTACAGTACCGTTAAGCTCCATTATTGAAGCTCCACAACTTTAGACGAGAGTAAACCACTTAACGATCATTTACGTAATTATTACGGTAATGGAAACCAGCAACTAGGAGCAGTTGTAGCTCCACATGAAATTGATGTAATGAGTGTAATAAAAGATAGCTAAAAGTTATGCTGCAAATTATATCGTGAATAAGTAAGCGAGCTCTTATAAAACAATTAATGTGGAAGCCAAGCGAGTGTCGGCCGCCATGGCTACTGATCGTTGCCTCGTCTCTCCTCGCGCACGAAATGTGAATCCGACAGGGCAATTTAAGCATCGTTAGGGACTTGAGCGAATTCCTCGGTGTTTATTTTCAATCGGACGTAACCATTGTTTGAGGAGCGAGTTCGCTGAACCAGCGCCCGCTTCCCGCCGAAACTGTGTTGTTTAGCTTCTGAGCGTAAATAAATAATCGTAGCAACAATAATGGCAGATATATCGAGCGAGGCTGGTGGACGTTACGGCGCAGCGGCGGGCGGCGGGCGAGCGGAGGTGAATGTCGGGCGCGCTGGGTGGGCGTGACGTCACGGACGGAATGCGCCCGCGCCGCCGCCGCGCGCCGCACCGCGCCCGCCGCGCCCACGTGGCCGCGTACGCAACACGCCACTACTGCATCATCTCACCACTCCTCTTCATTCAGGCACCGTGCACGTCACCCAGATACGCAACCTGCGCAATTGCTACACTCACTCGTGCGTCGACCTAACATGGCTTTATTTTTGGCCAGACCCGCTCAGAAAACCTGTGTATACGGGGCCAGTGTGATTCTGATGTAAACGGATTATATTAATCTGCGAGCTGTGGCGCCGGCGACTGCGCTTCCTGCAGATAAGAGATTAGGCCACTAGGAGCACGTTCTCACGACCACGGGGACTGCATGTCCCGCTGGGTAAAATCACTTCCTACACGGCATTACGTACTGTAGTTAAGTATTTGCTTTCTACCGCTTCTTAATTATTGGAGCTTCTTTTTTAGGTCATTTGATTTGTACCACATCCATATTTTGTACTTGTAAATTTGTCTAACAATTATTACTAGAACCAGTAACAATATCTTTTTATCATACGGGAAATAGCGGGCCGATAATTTTATAAGTATACGCCGGCTGACGATAGGCAGCTACGGTGCCGGCTGACTTTGTTTCTTATCGGAGGTCTGACCCGTCATAATAATTGCCTTATTTTAATTACTGCATTACGTACCGCGAGATAGCAGTTTCATTGGGTATTGTTGTTTTATTAGAGCCTCTTGAAAGTGAAATCGACTATTTACTTGAAGTTATAAGACTATATTTCAAGTTTTTTAAAGACATATTCAACATATTTTTGGCTATAGTAAGTTTCTTTGACATTATTCACTTCGTCGCACGGTTATTTTACAACTTCGCTCTGTGTGGCAACTGTGACGTAATACTAAGATAGCGATGCATCAATCATCCTTGTCAAGTACCAAGTTGTTTCACGTCAATGAGTGTTTTGGTTTGATTGGCGTTATTGCTCCGATCTTTGACATCCGGGCTGTACCGGCGGCATGCACCACGGGCATCCACGGGGTCCCCGCATCTGCATATAATGGGTTGTGGGTGTGGACCTCCATTATCCCATCAGAATGCATGAGGCATCGTGCGCTAGCGTTTAGTTCTAGAGTGGGAATCGTTTTGAATTCATTGTTTTGTACAAGATGGAACATATTTAGCGATACATGTATAGAATGGAATATGAACTCGGAGATGAAATAAACAGCTTATTTTTAATCATCACCATCATGATAAATGAACAGTTAACTTTTAAATGAAGTAATAACTTTTTGTTTTAAATCCTCATTACCATCATCATAAACCAAAATGGCGCTAGCTACAAAATTAATTCCGAACTCTTAAGATGAAAATTAGCAAAGGATTCAATAGTTTCTATTCAAAAAAATATCCTAGGTAAATATGGCATTACCCAGATTTCCTCAACCACGTTGTTTCGAGTAGTGACTGACAGTTGCTCATCGGATCTGTTCCCCCCGCTACTTCTGCTGCACATCAACGACCTACTAACGGAGAGTTTTGTGTCAACTGCAGAGGCCAGTAGTCTGGACAGTTGTTATGACGCTGGAAGACGCAGGCGGATCCATTTCCCCTTCCTTCATCAATCAATTTCGGGAGCTACATCGGTAAGCGGTACTCACAGCCATCAAAGCTCTCAAGTCCATATCGTATTTATTTCATACCATCACAGTATGAATAGGGTATTTGAAAAAACAAAGTTATCTCATTCGATAGTACATCTAAAGCTCTATTTAAAAAATCGATACTACGAAACTATCCATATAAATCGGGCGTGTTTTGTGACGTCACATTACTTATGTAAGAAGCTGGTTCGATATTTTTAGTTATCTCGTAAAATAATGTTTTTATGTGCTATACATACGAGTATGTATATGTATCGGTTTCCTCCCCACTAGGTACCTCTGACCACTGTCTGGTGAAATCTGTATCTGTTTACTCACCTCCTGACCCCAGTACCAAGGGAACCAGGCGAGTTTGGCGATACAGGTTAGCAGATTGGGATGAGATGCGTCATTTCTTTGCATCTTATCCTTGGCGGCAAACGTGTTTCAGTACAGACGATCCGTCGAGCTGCGCTAATTCAATCTCAGATGTGATTTGTCGAGCTATGGAGTATTTCATTCCGTATTTCGACACGTCACTCGAGAGTAAAGCTCGCCCTTGGTTCAATTCGGAGTGCACGAGAGCTGAAGCACGAAAACACTCCGCTTACCTGGAATGGGCAGATGCTCGTAGTCGTAAAGCTCCGGACACTCGTCGATTAAAGAAAGCGTTCAACGCAGCCGCCAAGTCCTGCAAGAAGACTATGCGCAAGGCTCGGTTTGACCATATTGGCCGTATTGGAGCCAGACTAGCTTCTTACCCTTCTGGGAGTAAAGCATTCTGGTCTCTTGCCAAATCTGTCGAGGCAAATTTCTGCCGACCGTCCTTGCCTCCACTGGTGAAATCTGACGGATCACTGGCTCACTCCGCGATTGAGAAAGCAAACCTATTTGCATCTCTATTTGCGAGCAACTCACGTCTAGACACTGTGAACAAAACTCCACCAATTGTACCCCGTTGTGATTCCGAAATGCCGGATATCCGTTTACACCAAAAGGAGGTACTAAAGATACTTCGCAATCTAGACGTGAATAAAGCCAGTGGTCCAGATGGCATCCCAGCAATAGTCCTGCGGAACTGTGCACCCGAGTTGTGCCCTGTCCTGACACGCCTGTATAAACTCTCCCTGAGCACTGGGAAAGTCCCCGAGTCCTGGAAGTTGGCTAACGTGCAACCTGTGCCTAAAAAAGGCAGTCGTGCTGACCCTAACAATTACCGACCAATCGCAATCACCTCCATACTCTGCAAGATTATGGAGCGTGCATTAAACAACCGCCTCCTGGCATATCTGGAAGCTAATGATCTCCTCAGTGACCGCCAGTTCGGATTTCGCCGTGGCCGGTCCACTGGGGATCTTCTCATTTATGCCACTCACAAATGGAGCGAAGCCATCGAGAAACACGGCGAGGCTATTGCCGTGTCACTCGACATTTCGAAGGCTTTTGATAGGGTCTGGCATGATAGCCTTATCAGTAAACTTCCAGCTTATGGGGTAACTGCTGGCTTGTGCCTGTGGATATCGGACTTCCTGAGGGGCAGATCGATTCGAGTAGTCATTGACGGCTGCTCGTCTGATCTGCTGAGCATCAATGCTGGTGTCCCTCAGGGATCTGTTCTCTCTGCTACTCTATTTTTGCTGCACATCAACGACCTGCTTTTAATGCCCGGTATCTTTGGGTACGCAGATGACAGCACAGTAACAGAGAGCTATGTGTCCACCGCACAGGCCAGTAGTCTGAACACCCGATCCCTCAGAGAGGAAATGGTAGAACGTGTTGAACTGACGCTGAAGGCCGTGTCCGATTGGGGCGAAGCCAATTCAGTTAAATTCAATGCGTCGAAGACACAGGCGTGTCTGTTCACAGCGAAGCGGAGTCCATTTCATCTTGCTCCATCCTTCCAAAATGTATCCATACCGATAACAAACCGTCTCGAGCTCCTGGGATTGGAAATCGCGTCTGATCTCAATTTCGGGAGCTACATCGAGTCCATAGCAAAAACTGCGGCCAAAAAACTAGGCATCTTATCGAAGGTCAGACGGTACTTCCAGCCATCACAGCTTTTGAGTCTATATTGCGCTCAAGTAAGATCATGCATGGAGTACCTCTGCCATCTTTGGGATGGTTCAGCTCGCTATCAACTAGCTGCTTTGGACTCGGTGGAGCGTCGAGCTATGAGACTGATAGGCAACGATACGCTACATAAGGCAAAGTTCCAAAGCCTCGAACATAGGCGTCAGGTTGCCTGCCTTTCGGTATTTTATAGGATACATTTTGGAGAGTGTGCGCAAGAGCTATTTTTGTTGATTCCACCTTCGCCGTTCAAGTACCGGTCAAACAGAAGAACGGCAGACCTTCACCCGTACACTGTAGACATTCCTACAGCTCGCACGAAGCGTTTCGCTTCCACATTTATCGTGCGTACAGCAAAAATATGGAATGCACTACCGGTTTCCGTGTTCCCCGAAAACTACAACTTGGGAATCTTCAAAAGAAGAGTAAATAGGCACCTTCTAGACCAACACGTAACATCTTCGACCTCATCGTCACTTACCATCAGGTGAGATTGAGGTCAAGTGTTGGTCTATCTTCAATAAAAAAAAAAAAAAAAAAAAGTATATACCCTTATAAAAACGATCAAAATTTAATGAAAAAAAAATTAAACCTATTTTACTATTCGAGGAACTAAATTTTTTAAGACATTAAGATCTTGAAAAATACTAATAAAAATTTAAATTATTACGTATTTTTATTTTTGGGGATTCCTTTTAATGTCCTTTATAGTATAAAATACAACTCAACCTTAAATTAATTAGGTGTCAAGTATCCAATTATAAATTACTATTTGTTGAAAAAAGTGATACAGTTGAAATCGTAGAACGGAAGATAGAATTTATGACAATGTCACAATAATAAAGTTCAATAAACGGCACGTATCTCTGGAGAGATTCAGTGTTTTTAAACAATAGCTATTTATAACAGCAACAGACATTATTATCAGGTAGCCAGAAAACAAGGTTATCGCGGTTTATTGTTTGTGCGAAAATATCATTTCAGACGTAGCGTACAAAATAGAATTACTTACAGATTGTTATAAATTCCAGCGCATGTGTAGATTGGCAAGATATATAAAACCGTTTGTAGAGATTCGTAGCTGAAGAAGGTTATATGTAGATCCGGAAATCTAAGATAACACTGACACATGAAATTGAGGCTTTGGGAGCGTTCAAGTATTACGTAACGCAATTTTTGACCCCCGATTTTTTGAAGATTTTAGACCCCAAAACGTTACGTAACATTTAAGTGACCATTAAAGTCACAATTATGTTGAACAAAGTATAATACCTTTGTGTGTGCTTTTGTGTAAACTCTAATGAATACTGACATCGATAATCAAATAACAATCACGTACACACAGTTGAGGGATTCCCCGAAACATAAACGAAAGGTTTGCCAACTTAAGAAACAAATATTCCCTAGCTTTTTTATTAAAATAAAAAAATGTTACGTAACGCGTTGTTTAAATACTCCCCCTCGCGCCCTTGTAACGCACCGTAACGTTTTACAAGACTCCCCCCTCCCCCGAAATTGCGTTACGTAATACTTGAACGCTCCCTTTAGGACTAGTACACGAACCCTCGGAATTACGTTTAGGCGA
This sequence comes from Carcina quercana, assembly GCA_910589575.2. Lineage (NCBI taxonomy): Eukaryota > Metazoa > Arthropoda > Insecta > Lepidoptera > Depressariidae > Carcina > Carcina quercana. The sequence continues at coordinate 12,948,517 of OU342427.1, forward strand.
GTTGATGGTCAGATGTAAACTAATATTAAATAAATATATTTAAATTTTCATCGGATTCATCACCATTATTATTGTTCAATAATGACATATTTTCCTTTACGTGATGGAAAAATCGAGAAAAGTTTTCACCGTCGCAAAACAAACGTAAACCTAAACAACCAACAAAAGGTATTTTCAATCCATAGTACACTCGTACTACTTCTCACTTTCTCGTACTCACTCGTGCTACGAGTATCGCCGTTATTATTTTAGAGTATACCTAATGTTAGATGAAGCGTGCGAAAAATAACAGTTACTTCAGTGAAATAATTCTTTACATAGTTATGGTATTGTATATCTTATTTCTAACTTCTTATAGAAGTTTTTAAATATTTACGTATCCAAAAGCATACTTTGGTCATCCAAACGCAACCAGAGACAAAATTCGATAACGTCCAATTTAATCATAGCGATAGCAACTTAATTTCGAGAAAGTTGCCAAGTTATGTGAGAGTGGAACCGGTCCAGACAGCCATATGATAGCGATCTGATCGGTAATGCACTACTATACTCTATTAGACAGAAATCTCTAACAATTGTGTCAATATGGGTGAAGGTTTCACACCCGATGAGGTTTGCGGTTTGAACAGATGCGCTGGCTACTGGAAAGGAAGTAAAGGGCAATGATGGGGAAAAACGAGTGAATGTGCAATGATGTGTGTAAGCTGCCACGTGTTGCGGCGGACAGGGCTCAGCTGCGGGGCGGGGGGCTGCTGCTGGGAATATGATACCTGATGTAAATCTTGATATAAAAGTTCCGATTTTCTTGAATCAATTTGATTTGAAATATTGAAACTAGGTATTCTTTCATGTGTCTCAAGGGGCCATTTTGTGACCCTTTGTAGGGTTCTGAAGGTTTTGAAGGATTTAGTCTAAGGACAGGTCAATTTGAAAGGAATAACAATTTGAAAGGCACAACTGGAGAGCATAATTTTTTTAATCTAATAGAACCCACTTGACTGGTGATAACATTCTTTTTCTGTTCAAATTCAATTTGTTCATTTATTATTTGTTGATACGAAATCTTTGCTTATGAAGTCGTGGGTGTACAATCATTTATAGGTCTCCAGCGCAGCTGCCGCCATCCACGGCACGCTCAATGTTTGGACGAAGACAGACTATATGTGGGAAAAACGAGTAAGAGAGAGATAGAGAAAAAACCTTAAAGAAAAGGAGAGAATCTGAGACACCGACAAGAAGGAAAGGGATGACCGATCGGAAACCACAAGATGTCTCAATTCCATGGAGGCGAGCTCTGTGCGGTCTCGGCAGACGTATAACTTTGTAGAATGGCATTCTTTTATTTATTCTCTAGATACAGTTTTATTATTTGAAATATTTCGACTTGAGATTTATGCAAGGAATATGCATACTCGTAACGTGAATGTTCGAAATATTTGTGTAAGACACTCGCATTAGTTATGTTCGTGTTTTATGGGAAAATAGGTATTTGGTTTTATATGTAGTTTGGAATGAAATATTCAGACTTAGGAGTTTTGGGATAGGATTCTGTAGACTATTAGATCTCATGTCTTTGATTCAAATGTTATCCATTCCTTTGGGGTCGTTATACAGCTCAATAAATTATTTGCTTGCCAGGAAGAGTTTTAAAGTAAATTATAATTTTGCCAAATAAAGTTCTTATTTCGATGTCTTCAACTAATTGATACTAACTAGAACAAAACTACAATAACAGTACAATTTGGCACAAACAATTTCTTCGTATTTTATAACAATTGAATACTTCAAAAACTAACCAGTACATTTTCATAATTTTTAACATTTTTTATATACTATTATGTCTAGACTGATTAAAGATTCTAATGCACGAGCAAAAATCAATTTCGCGTATCGGTGAATGGTTTGTAGAGTGAAACCGCAATTTTAATACAATGCTCTTTTATAAACTTATCTTCCACCTCTGATAGAGTAGTTAAGGCCGGGTGAGTTGATGTCTCTATCGGCGCCGCTGCGCGTGCGCACCTCGCCCCGCACCCCACTCCCGCAGCGCCTTAATTGCTTCATCTTGCATACAACCGACCACGCTTGCTCCTACATTATAGGTAACTGCTATACGTTACATTAACCTCACCACGAATCACAGCTGTTTTTATGCTTTCTCTCAAATAATTGGTTAATCTGTTTAGAATTTCAAATTGTTGACTTGCTCTTAGAAAGTTCGATCAATTTTCGGTTAACTAAACTTTTATTTTCATATTTATGTGTCATTTTAATTGACTTACGATATTTGTTTTGTATGTTCTACTTTAAAAAATTTTAACTGAAGTTGTTTTCAGTGTTTTGCCTCTAATGGATGTTTCGCAAATGCATCGAGCGGCGGCGGCGCGGGGTGCGGACCACCGCCGCGGCGGCGAGCGCTCGCGTGCCGCCTTCTAGGAAAGCGCTACCTTCCCCGAACCCGGCCGACACTCCTACTCCTCGACACACAATTTCAATGCATTGATGTAGATGTAAGCTGCCACTGCTGTTGTGATAAATTACAGTTTTTTTGCCTTAGTACAGCTTTGAAGCCTTTCTTGATTTCTTTATTGTATCGTGCTGCCTCTGTGCCTTTTGATTACATTATTTAGTTATATAAAAGATAGATTTCGCGTTTAGATCTTTGTATTAACAGATACATATTTTTTTATATAAATATAGTTTTCATCGATTTTAGTTTTAACTCGTAATGGTCGGGCCACATGCGAGTGTGACCTTTAAAATACGCGCGTCCTTGATAGTACGCGCGTCGGCCGCTGGCGGCGCCACGGCGCGCGCTGCCGCGTTCCTCGCCGCGATTGACATTCGCAGAAAAACAATCACACGTGCAATATGACAAGTGAAGTGATACTTGACACTACATTCCCGTGTTCTCGTATGACTGCGCTTAGTCTACACCGCACCTTTTCAAGTTCGGAGAGAGCGAGGGCCGCGTCCACCCAGCTGGTCCTTATGTAGAGGTCGGCGCTGTGCCGCGCCTCGGCGGCTGAGGGGCTCTCGTTCGTAGCGGGCGCTATCCGAGGATTCGAAGGAGCCTCGGAATCGGGAGCCACCATGATCTCGGGGCCAGACTTGTCACCAGTATCCTCATGAAGACGGCCGGAGTCCGTCTGGCGGCGCACGCTGTCATATCACTCGCCGCCACATAACAACACACTCGCACACCCTGATCCTGCACTTGTTATCCACCACTGTACCGTTCGTACACGATACGTTGTACCGACCGACACACACCGTGTTACGATATCTTCGAGACGACTCCGCGATCACGTCTAGACGGTGGCGCGACTCGACTAGCACTGAATCGAGCACTGCCCGAGTGCGTACACTGGATGGGTGTTTGTTGAACCGCCATCATGATTCGAGCGGCTATGTTGCCGCTCTGAGACCCGACCATGGCCGAGAGTCCGCGGAGACGCCCGAGGGGGCTCGCCTGAGGACCACACACGTGATCAGTCTGTCTCGTTCGCACAAAAGGAGGAAAAAGGGGGGAAGCGGCAAGGCAAGTAAAAGCATTGAATGAAATAATGAAGTTGCAGGAGGGACGCCACCAGCTCAACATGAATTGTGATTGAAAGATCCGAGTTGCCAACTCAAATGAATTTACGGGTTAGAATTGAAAATTTTCAAAACATCTTTAATGAAAATTGAGGAGCGGCATCAATTAAGTTTACCTTTACAGCCTATAATTTTCCCAACATACGGATTCAAAGTAATCATAAGTAAACGTGGCAGCGTCCAGAAACACTTCAAAGCGATGTTTGCGCGCGCTCGGGCTCTCACAAAAGTTATTACAACCCCACAATCACCACAAAGAGAGGGCGTTTGCTAGTTAAACATTCACTCTGTATACAGATAATAAAGGCGGATCAAACATTCGGACGCACCATATCATTTTGTTTACAGAGTTTTCTGAGTAAAAAGTCGGTCTGGGCCGCCCCCGGCTGGGCGGCGGGTGCCCTTTGATGTTGCCGACATGAAACGACGCCGCCGGTGATTTAACTAATGAATTTATTTAGCGGGCGTGCCGAGTACGGGAGACTGTCCTGCCAGCTACCCCTCACACTACCCCACCACGTCATAGACGTCCTTCCCCGCCTCCCCTGCGCGGGGAGCACAATCACACAAACGTATAGGATCAAAATTGGGCTAGATATATTGACTACGAGTGTTGAATTCCGTTCTTATTAGAATTTAATAGCACTTCAGGTGGTCTGTCGTTAAAGCAAAGCAAATAAATACAATAATACCAATAACTCGATTTTTAAAAATTAAATACTTAATTTGTGTTTACTATGCTGTATTTGCAATGATACTACATACATAAAACAACAAATTACACATCATTCAAGTTTTGGCATTAAATTTTTAATTTTTTTAAATGTATCTCTTTAAATTTCTCGGGTCACTCTTTTTCAAAAAGTGCCCAGTCTTTTATAAGGCTTGCATAGGGACACAGGTCCAAAAGGTGTAGTAGGCCCCCTCGGGACTTTAATATAAAGATGGATAGATGCACCGCCTCTATCCAGATTTCTCTCTGAACGTATCAACAGCAAGACAGACAGAGACCACCCCGGTGAGGGACGAGGACTACTGCGATAGGTAACAAATATATCTGGGTAATAGTGATAGGTGTTAGGTGGACCATTAGACAGGACTATGAGAACGTCTGCCTGGACAACTGCCTTGGATTGAATATGTTGACAGACGGTGGCTTGCCGCCAACTGAACAGGGACCCCAAAATAGTCACCAATACTGGCGACAAAGGGAGCAACATTAGCATGGGCAACTAGAGGGTGCAGAGAGGTGCGTCACCGGTTTCACACGCAGTTTCCCCGTTATTATGCCATTAGACACTTCCACCCCGAGCACACAGCCTTAACTGGACGGCCACTCAAGGCAAGCCAGAGGTGAGAGTCCCGCAGGCGCTCTTGCCACCCACTCCGGCGCTGTGGTGGAGGGCCTGACTAACTCTTTGGACTCGGGTCCGTGGGGACGATCGACGGTCGTTGCATCAAGCCTTAGAAACACAGCACAACATTGAACTCGGTCACACACAGGTCGGAAAAGTCTGTCGTAATTCCTATATAAAAGACATCAACGATACTCAATTTTTAAAAGCTTATTATTTTATTATTATTTACTGTTAGGATTTAGATACGAATTTTTGCTACATGCTAGATATATAGATATAGAGCAAGAGTCTGCGAGGGCCACACCTTAGCTATTTTCTAAAAGCCGCATTTGCCCAATATAGGCAAGAACGATCAGAGACTATGTACATACCTTGGGCCGCGGCTACTTTGGCAAGACTCGAAAATTACGATTGAACTTTAGTCATTTTGTAAAAGCTGATTTTATATATGTTACTTGGGGGGCTATTATAAGATGATATCTTAGTAGCCAGACAGTTTTGATGGTTTATATATATATCCAGACACGTCGAAATGTGTTTGTTTTTTCAATTCAATTTTTCAAATTCAAGGGTCCTATTACGGTTAAAAATATACAGCCCAGTGACTGACGTATGGATGGACATACCTGACATACCGAACTAATTTAGGTTAGGACTGTACAAATACCAAAACAAACCACCTAATCAACCATTGCATGAAGGTGACACAATGCCATGGCAATTTCCAAACCATTAAATTCACTAATGTATATTCAGCCTGTGGTCTCTTCTATTCACACGTCAATTTGACAAATGTTAGGCAAAGCGCCCATCGCCGCCGCCGCCGCCGCGCGCGCAGTCGTACATGTTAACTATTATAGAATTTTAAACAACCCCGCATTAAAGCAACTGAGGCTTGCAATAGTTGTGCAAGTTCAATATTAGAGTATCAAATGTAGTGTTCTCAATTTTGATAAACCTATTGGTTATCTGGTTACTGCACGCATTACCCTATTCGCACAATCTTTACGCTGCGAAAATAAAGTAAAATGTATTGATTAGCATAGTTTTTATAAACGTATAAAAATATCATATTAAAATAATAAATGCTAAAGAAATCGCATTGTATACTGCTTTTTGTGAATTTTTGAAGTCTGAAGCTAAATATTTAATAAGCTTTAAAATTGTGAAGTAAAAAATCTATAGGTCAGTCATCTTGCTGAGGGCCTGAGATACACTATGGGGCACATTATATTTCGATATCAACTCAAAAACTTGAAACGTATAATATATCTGTCTGTATCTGGCAGGATTCTAAGCACAGCTCAGTGGCCTCAATCACGCATCGCACGAAGGTTCTGGGAAGATCTACGCCGGTGGCACCCCGCTGGCATTTTGCCCAAAGTGTCAAAATGTTCGACTTTAACCACCCTTATAATACCAAACAATGTTTACTGCGGCTCTACAACATTGTTGTTCGAAATGTGACCTTGATTCTTGGAGATGAGTGGGAACCGTAAAATGTTACATGTGACAGGTTTTTGTGTCGTATATGTATCCTATTCGCGTTCTGTTATCGATAGATTCATCTCATCTCATTCTTTTGTATTTCTGTAATACAGAGTGATTTAAAATAACTACGGAAATAATCATGGATATATTTTATAGCTCGAATGCAGATAAATTTAATTGAAACTGTTATTATGTACTTAATGTCATGATTCCTCACTGCAAGAATCCTACAAGTCTCCTGTCTTATGTCCATTCGAGTACTTACTCTTTTCCATGTCAAATTCACCTTTGATTTACATTTCCTTCAACATTGATGTATATTTACCTCAATACTCTGGAGTATACATTCTGGTCGTAAACATTATTAACAGATTGCCTTTTCAAATCGCGCACAGTACAACTTAAAAATACGATAATATAAACAAGTTTAGAGAAAAACGAGAAAAAAATCATGTTTGTTGTATGGCACCCCCCTTAAATATTTATTTATCTATTTTATTCTGATTTTTAGTATTTGTTGTTATAGCAGCAACAGAAATACATCATCTGTAAAAATATTAACTGTCTAGCTATCACAGTTCATGAGATACAGCCTGGTGACAGACGGATGGACAGCGAAGTCTTAGTAGTAGGGTCCCGTTTTTACCCTCTGGGTACGGAACCCTAATTATGCAACCAAATTGAGATGATCCTCTTTTCGCAGTCGGTTAACGGTCCAAAATCACACCACTGCTCATATTACATAATTGTTAGAGCACCCGATATAATGCTGCATGAAAGGCCCAGTTTACACCTCACCCGTTTCTTGGAAGGCTGCAGCGACCGGGCGTGCGGGAGGAGGCACCGCGAGGCGAGACCGGGCTGTCGTCAGGTGTGGTGAGATCTTAATCCGATTTCCGAAGATTACTTAGCGCGATCTTTACTACACCCGGGCTTTATGTTACAATGATCAAGTAACTTTAGGCTTGTTAAGTGTTTTCACTGAGCTAATTAAAGTGGTATTGGAGAATATTGAAGTTTTTATTATTTGAATAAGAACGAGTAATCGATAAATTGAATTTGGCGTTGGCATACCTATGACGTAAATCACTGAACAAATGCAATTTAAAATTATAATAATTTTCAATTTAATTTCAATTGACCATCTAGTGCTTTCGTTTTGAAAGATTTTATTGACAAGCACAGTCAGTGAATTTCCAGTCACTTAATATTGACATCAGTGCTTATAATAGAACCAGGCAGGAAGGGGCTAGTCTTGTCACATTGACGAATTTACGGCGTCACTGCACCATGTTCGAATTATGGCCAATGACGCCCTTTATCGGTGGCGACGCTATTATCTTATATGCCTCTTCCTAGAGGTCAACACATAACTGAGTCTGTTCCTGAGGTATGGGAGTGGAACGGCGAGAGGGGGGGGGGGGGGGGGGGGGGAGGCTGTTACGGAACGCCAAACGCCAAATTCATGTATAATTTTAATTAATAGATTTCGTATTTTAAAATAAATTTGTAATGAGTAATTTTAAAGATTCTACCTTTTATTTGCTTTGGAGAATAATTTCTTTATCTTCTGCAATTTATTTTGATTCGTTATTCGGCAGACTTAGACAACAAGATGGTAGCTAGGCAAGGCGAGCAAAGCAAAGACAACCGCAAACAAAAAAATAAAACTGAGATGACTATATTTTCTACAATCCCTGATTGAAGTAGTAGTGGGGTACTATAGTGAGCACTCTTGCGATTTTGTAGATTCACCAGAATGCGATGCGCCCACGACGACAACGTCTGCATTCGCAAACTTGTCACCGCGTAGTTTTATTACCATCGTAAAACAAGCGCACGCGCAGCTGGATGGATATAGAATAGGAGATCAGTCTGTCTGCGAACTACTAACTATAAAAACTAGACACGTCACTACCGTCTACTATCTAGTTTCTAAACCATGAACAACATTTTTCTGAGCTCTTGAGCTCAGAAATTTCGCTTTTGGTGCTTGTGCTAAAGCACCTCGTTTTATTGGATCCAAATTTTTATTGATAAAAATCATTTTGTATTCTTTTGTATTCTGTGATTAGCAGCCTAGCCTTCACGAGGCAAGTTGCGTGAAAACACATTATAATATCTCGTCTTACTCGAGTTCTTCAACGATTAATTCGGATTTGGAGAGCTGTCTTGCTCTAAGAATTTAATTACTGCGATAGCCTACTTTCTTGGCAGAAATTTTGTGTCATACCTATACTTAATTTGTTTACACCAGTTTTGTTTCCCAATGCCTTGGAACTTTCTTTTCACTTTACTTACGAGTCTGAACGTTCAGCCCCAGCGTGAACGAAAGGCGACCAGAGCGCATCAGGTCAACAAAGGCACAGACATTAGTTGTCGCCATAAATTGGGCGCGGGCGGCGTCACACAGTCGTAAAACGTGTTTACGGCGTTATGAATGGGCTAAACAATAAAACTTATGTGTTTTGCAGTCTGTGAGCAGCGCGCTGTAGAGCCGACTCCGCTTAGACCACGAGGTGGCAGCGTAAACTACTTATCTCCAAGATATCATCACTTATTAAAGTGATGGTTTATTTTTGATGTAAATATAAAACACGTGCTTTATAGAGCCCATTTATTTTTGACAAACTGACTTTAATGATTCCTGTAGTCTAAAAAATTATTTCTTTAGCAGTCATTAAAGCGACATTTTGCCTTTATCTTCTTCCTTCATCCCTCCAAGATATAAATTCATTCTATTTTATAATTTCGATAAATATTCATCCACAATTAATTAAGTTTTAAATTAATAAACCAACTGTTAGTAAAATTAGTTTTAGATTTCGCGTTTATTTTTCCTAAATATGTAATAGTATATTTTAACTTATTAACAGTCGGGAAATGGCTTGAAGGAAAAATTGGTTGTCTGTAAAGTCGGTTTACCGACGACAATTTTACGTGATAACGTCATAAGAAAAGATGTTGCTGTTCCGCGCTCTCTGCTTGCACGCTCGTCTCAGGCGGAACGTGACACTTTTTCGTGCGTGCAGCCGGCATTCATGGATTTATAAGACGTTATCACGTCAAAAATACTATTTATTCGCTAATCTGAGTACCCTGGTATATAAGTTCCATGTCAACATTCAATAACAGTATTCTTTACCTCCATCTATACTTATTGCCCCTGTACGAAAATATAGTCTTGATGACACTATCATCTCTTGGTGTAGTCCTGTCAACGCACGTAAATCAATTTGTGAGTATTTTAATTGCGCGCTCTTCGGTTTCGCACCTTGTCCCCGTCGCGTCGATCGGCCATCCACACCGTCACGTTCTAAATATCGTAATAATACCCCACGCTCTATGCCCATGCTCGAATAACTGCTCGTTAACTGCAATTATAGTTATGGCAATAAACTTTTTGATTTAGAATCCGCGTGCTCCTTATAGTCCACTACACCGATATAGGCTGGTAATATCCTGTAGTATGTAAGGACGAAAGCGACTGAAGGGTGACAGAGACATGGCTATATCAGACGAAATGGGAGACAGAGACAACGCAAACATATCAATGTACCAGTCTGTGTATATTGGCCAGATTAAGTTCTATTTTACACGCTTTATATTAGGTTCACTTTTATGTAACTAAATAACTATCTAACTGTCTGTAAACAAATCTACCAAATCAATTTAAAGCTAATTTTGGAAGTCGTAGAACTTTGAGACTTTGTAATTATATGTAATTCGGACGACAGTATTGTCGTCGTAATGAAATAATTTGGCACCGTCGAGCTGATTTGTCACCGGAATTAGGAGTTTTAATATAAATAACGTGTGTAATAAAATAAATAATATGAAATACGAATGTAATTTCTACCCCTGTAAATTCAAAACTGCTCGTTCACATCAAAATACAAACTAACAAAAATATTACCAGTATCAACTGCAACACAATATCGACACTATTCTCGTGTTCTCTCACATACAAATTACTGTTTTATTACTACAATATTTCATTAGCAATTAAATAACAATAAACAGATCTAACCGGAGTGTACGGACGGACGGAGTGGAGCCACATTTACTACCTAACCGCAATCAGATCGTGGAGAGTCAGAGAGCCAAAATAAACGTTACCAAATTATATAATTTATGTTTAATAGCCGGTCGACGTGGGTGGTCCGTCCGCCGAGACGGATAATTGGATAAATTGCCGATTTAGACGTACGATAAACGGAATCAAACAATTTGTGTACAAGTTACATAATATGTGTAAGCTTCGTTGGGACAGGAGGGGTTTTAAGGAACAGGTAACCTTACAACCTGCATTTGATATTCATTTGATTGAAAATTAATTATTCTTATCTAGAATACTGCTACTACGAGAATCGAGATAATATATTCCTTCATCTTAGTTGGCCATTCAAATTACTCAAAAAATACTGTAATATAGCAACTATTACTACAACTATTCCGGCAAACTATAGTGATACTACGAAATATCCTAAGAACTAAATGTTACATATAGTTTGCAATAAAATTTCATTTCTGAAAAAAACAACTGAATTTTTTACCCGACCTGCTTAATCACTAGATTTAAAATAATGTGATAACATCAAAAAAAATGTTATTGAAATAATGTCCTCTAAAAACAGATTTTAACTAATTAAACTAGATAATATATTTTAACATTTTTAACTTATTAGAGATATAATACATTATTCAGATCAACTCCTCTGGGAACAGTGCCCAAAACGCTGGCGACATTCCTGCGCTGAATCCCGAGATAGTCGCCAGCCCTCCAGTCATCCGTTGCGTCCCTCAACCGCATAAAATTGCAAGTGAAATTGCTTGTAATTTTTGATTAGGGAAAAGTATCAACAGATTAGATTTAATTGAATTGAACATATACTCGTAGTAGTAAATTTCAATTTAAGTAAATGCCACTGTGTATCACTGCACAAGAACTGTCAATAAACGACAATGTAATAAGAAAAACGATTTGAAACATAAATGTCATTAATTTTCTAACCTACGTACAGACGGATCTGTCAAAAGTCAGTAACAAACATACTGCACGTCACAAGTGCAAGGTTTATTGCTGTCATGGTAATTTCGTTTCTATAGTTAATTTGATTCCGCGAATAAAGTTTTATATGTCGGTAGTAAAACTGTGCATGTAAACGAATTGATTCGTGCACGGAATATTAAAATGTGCTAACGAATTCTGCGACGTTTTGTATTATAATTAGGTTCATTTGCACCGACTTTGTGTGTAACAGTTACATAAATTTCAATTAAATATATTTAATTGTGTGTCGAAAATATTAAGTAGATCATCGTATTTTACCCTACTACAGCGAAGTTAAAGGAGGGTTATGATTTTAGCCACCTTTGTATGTTAGTTGGAAACATACAGATTATCTGTTCACTCATATCTCCTGAACCACTCGGTGTATTTTGACAAATGAGGTGTCGTGTTAGTCCTTGAGTTATAAGCTACTAGCTTCCGCCCGCGACTTTGTCCGCGTGTACTTCAGGATTTATTCTACTTGTTCGATAGGCATAGTAGGCATCTATCTCCGTTTTCAGCATAAGGTACAAAATAGTGTTTATTCTGTTACGTAGGCTAATAATTTAAAGAAACAAAAGAAATTTCAAAATTTGACGTAGTACATTCAAATAGTCTTCACACTAATATTATAAACGCGAAAGTTTGTATATACGAATTACATATTCTATGGTCGGTTGCTAGGCAACGCGTTTTTGTTATGCCCAAATTGCCCAAGTAACCCCACTAATATTATAAGTGTGATTTTGTACAATTTACACAATATGTCTTTATAAATTATAGCCTATATGTTATTCTGATGTATAAGCTATATAATTGTAAAGTTTCATTCAAATCCATTCAGTAGTTTTTCCGTGAATGCGTCACAAACATCCAAACATCTAAACATCCAAACATCCAAACATCCAAACTTTCACACTTATAATATTAGTAGGATATTATGGCACATAAAATTCAAAATGGCGGCATTAGTATATTATATAGTGGTACCAAAATTATTAATTAAAGATTTAAACATCGTCTTTGGTATCAAATGAAAGGTGTACATTATGAAAATTATAGGTGATATAAAAATATAAATAAATATATATCAGAAGAAAAAATTCCGCACCCACCGATCCGCGATACTTCACCTCTCCCCGCACGAAAGTGACCCACTCAAGGATCGGTATCCACTCACACATGCGCGTGTGTACAAACGTTTTCCGTTCAATGTATGGGAATAGAAACTGACATCACGACATTTGTTTGAAGTGTCAGGCCTATGACTACACTGACTTATTTCACATATAATAAGAATAACACAACGATTCATTTCAAGCACGATCAAAAGACAGATACTCGTGTGTGTGTGTGTGTGTGTATTAGGTCATAGTAGGTGTATTTCCAAATTTTAAATCTTTGTGTACGATGAAAGCGAGCCGGCCGGGTGACAATGGCAGCAATGGCAGCTCGCGACACAGCATCTCGCGGTGGGTGGTCCACTGACGTCTCTATGTGCCGGCGAACCATGAACATGCATCTAAATGTCCTTATAATTCACTACATCTGCTACTTTGCTCCGTGTAGGGTCACCACGACGACTTAAAGATTGAAGAAACTTAAAGAAGGAACATTTTTCCGATGTTGTAGTGTGAATTGTCAGTTACGTCCATTAAGAATAAAACTACTATAACAGACTCTGATCTTACATTGTTTTTTTTGTCTTGTTTGTTTATTTTATTTATATTGTTTATACCATAATATATGGGCAGAAAAATGTTTGGTGTGGCGACCACGTACTGGGAAACGTGTAACCCTTAGTTGATGGATCGTGAGGTGAGGGTCGTGGGGAGTCGCTGGCTGCAAGTTGCTCGGGACCGGTCAATGTGGCATACCACGGAGGAGGCCTATGTCCATTGTCCAGCAGTGGACGTCTCCCGGCTGATGATGATGAATTGTTATTTCTTTTAAATAAATTACAATTCGAGTTTAAAAAAATATGATCCAGTCCTCAAAATATTGTCAACGTGGTGTCCCTACATTTACTGTATCCATAATGCAAGCACGATATTTCCCATTAATGATACAGAAACGGTTTTTGTCATGAACTTAATTAATTCTTAATGCATGTTGATGGTGGCTTAACGTGTATTTACTGATAGTTTAATTATTTTAATCAACGTCTCGGCAAGCGGCTCTTGAGGATACTGGATATTTCATAAATTATTTATGATATAGTGACATAGTGGTTGCGAATATTGGAAAGCTAGCAAGTTTACGCGTAGACAAGTCATTCCAGATAACATTATACTTGAACAGAACAGAACTTAAGGGAACTTGTAGGGAGTAATAAACTATTTATATATGTATCAATTCCATTCAAAGGGTTTAATAAACAAATATACTAAACAGTTTCCAACCCAAAATAACACGGGTTTAAGACAAATAGCCAAAAATTTCTATAACAGACAAAAATCATCTTTTTAACAATAGGTCTCGACGATCTTCAATTTCTAAAGCAATTGGGTAATCTGCATTACATCAAATTCATTTCTTTTTCACAATATTTAAAAAAAAATATATGTTTGATGGGTTTGCACTTGGCCTTTATCTCACCGGATGGTAAGTGACGATAAGATCGTTGGATGGTAGCGTGCACACCCAGAAGCCTCAACCTAATGAGGCGCTGGCTCTGACATCTTACATACCAGAATACAACAGTGCTTTAACACTGTTGTTTGTCGGCAGACTTAGGTAGCGCAGGTAGCTAACAAGGCGAACATAGACAATATCTACCACCAACAATCAAAAAACATCAAAGAATTTACTACCACATTGTTGAGCTACTGATTTGATTGATAAAATAATAATCAGTCGAAATACAATAAAACAATTTCCTAACACACTTTTTTACGAATCCCAAAACAGGTTATCAGAAAGCCAAGAATAAATAAGAGAGCATAAAACCGTGGACCACTTAATCAGGAGATAAAAATCAACGTAAACTAAAAGTGCCAGTAAAGCATTTAGCCCGTAAATTTTGAGATTTCAACCACAATCTCAAAAACGTAATTACCCGCGAAAGCTTAGTAAAATCTCTCTTATATGGCTTGTAACAAAAAGCCCTTTAAATAAAATACAACTAGCCATATGGAGCAATAAATTTGTTTATTGTACAATAAAATAATGTAGCGTGTTCGGCTTGGGTGGTCCTGTTACAAAAACCGGGGCAACATGGTGGGACCCGTTGCCATAGGGACGCGTCTTCTCGCCCCAAGCATTGCACACTGCTGCCTACACCGATGCCCTATACAAAATGATCAACAAGCTAATTAAAACCAAACCTTATTTAAAACTAACAGGTGGATCTTATGTTTCTTTATTTGTATCCGTGGGAATACAGAGTGGTTACATATCGTATGAATATTTATTTCGTGGCGTAGAACTGTTGCTAATTAAATTGCTCTTATTATATAGGAAGTCAAGTTATAAGCGTAAAGGTGGTACGTGTAAAGTTCATATTCAAGCTTTTCACTTCATCTTTTTTTAAATTTATTTATTTAGAATACAAACAGTTATTAAAATTTTTTAACCATACATTTTTATGTACAAACTGACCTGTATGCTAATTTATATTAGTTTAATCTACTTAATACAAGCTTAATAATTAATATTATACTTCTTTAATTCAATAACTATTTTATTATTTTAACTCAACAACATAATATAACGATCTATTCCAGAAGATTCCAGAATCATGAAGTACTAGATAAATACTTTATATTAGAATGGTTGGTGGTTTTCTATGTCCGCCTGACTAGCTCCCACCATGTTAGCTAAATTGGCCGCTAAATAGCAGTGCTGTGTTGCGGTAGTCAAAGCCTTATTAGCGTGAGGCTTCTGAGTGAGTTATCTTATCATCGCTTATCATTAGGCGAGATGAAGGCGAAATGCAAACAGATGCATAAAAAATCATAAACTGTAACTTCCATTAAACCAGATTAATTTATAGGTGTTTTTTTTTAAATAATTTTAAATTGCTACATCTTGTAAGCACATGTTAATCATTGTTCACTGTCCTGTCTAAGTTTTATTTTGTATACTCGTAGTATATTTACTTAATAATATTTCCAAATTACGAATATAAATAATTAAATTATTTTGTCCAGCTAGAAGTCAAAGTGCGCCCACTGTGCGCGGCGTAGACTCCCTGACAGAGCAATGCTGGAACAATCGGGCCATTGTTTTGCGCCAACCACGCATTAATTAAATAATAGTTGTCGTTTCAAAAATAATGACTTAATTTTGGATTGTGTTGTGCCACAATGCCATTATAATGTGGCCGACCTCAGCATTGTCTACCAATGTCTTTATTTATTTTTATCCGACTACGTCAATGCAAGGTAAAGATAATATTTAGCCTGTTTAAACAACCAAGGACTACGGAAGTGTAAAATAAAGATTTTCACTCAACTATGGCGAACTAAAAAGGTTAATAGGAAATTAAAAGTGAATTTTAGTTTGTGTTTAGGTATTCATGTATGGTGAATTAAATATTTTTTATTTGAACTGCGTTCAAAGATTTTTAACTCTTACTCGTATACTGGGCCGGTGGGTCAAGAAGGTTTTAATCTTGCAATCTTGAGGAACAGCTTTATTAAATAACACATTATCTTACATTAAAGTGTTAATTTAAATCGTATCTTAAAATCCCTCGCAATATATTTTTATACCATCATCATCAGCCGGGAAACCTCCACTGCTGGACAATGGGCTCCGTCATGGCATACCACATTGATCGGTCCCGACCCACTTTCACAGTGACTCTACGCGACTTTAAAAAGGTCGCGCGTCGGTCCATGTCCATAGGGCGTATACGCTTCTCGAGAACTTTTACTCGCCATCGGTTATCGCTTCTGCGAGCGATGTGGCCTGTCCATTTCCAATTTTCTACTTCAGCTCACTGACTCGTCGAGCTATATCAGTGATTTTATTTGTCTACGGATTTTCGCATTCTGGATTTGATCGCGTAGAGAAATTCCGAACATAGCTCGTTCCATTGCTCGCTGAGTAACTTTGAGCTTGTTTATTCGGCCCAAAGTAAAG
This sequence comes from Carcina quercana, assembly GCA_910589575.2. NCBI lineage: Eukaryota > Metazoa > Arthropoda > Insecta > Lepidoptera > Depressariidae > Carcina > Carcina quercana. The sequence continues at coordinate 12,965,104 of OU342427.1, forward strand.
GACTGCGTTTCGGTTTAGTAACACGCACTGATTTAAATACCTTTGTCTTAAGACGCTGAGGTATTTTGGACATAGAGTCATAGTCATTTAAAAATTTCCGATATTTTCAAACAATACCTTAACGAATTTTTAGGATTCCATAGTCAACATATAACCTGTTTTGACTTTACTCATAAAAGCTAGTAAGTTTAATCAGTAAAATTAACAAAGACCAAACAAAAAACTAATAGATATGTCGGGAAGGTAAAAAAGGTATCCGGAAACTCGTCCCTGCCTAATTGCATGTCCAGAATGCTCGGCTAATGTCTCTATCCGCAGCGTAGTCGGCTTAGATTGATGGCACAGCGATAGGGCACGCCCAGCCGTCTCGGTTCTCGGTAGCAAGTCGGCAGGAGTCAAAGGAAAATCAATTCTTCACGCAACACAGACTGGAAAAGACCAAAGTCTAGAGAAATATGGACTTGATATATCGAGTTCGACCTGTAGTATATGGTTGTTCTAAAATTATATGTAAACATCAATTCTTTATAATATTTTACAGTACAAAATTTAATTTAATCCATTGTAAATACGGAAATGAGAGTCTTTGTCCTTCCTTTACGCAATGCAGAGTCAGAATGACTTCATTTTACGTATTTTATTTTTATCTCAATCGAACTAACAGTTCCCATAGGTCAATTTCATCGTCAGTCCTTGAACAATCTAGGTCTGGGTTCGATCCTAGCTGGTATCAAGGAGTTCTAATTTATTATTAGGAATTTATGTACAAATGATAAAAAACCATTGCCTTTTCGGTGAAAGAAACCATCGCGAGGAAACCTGCGTACTCCTGAAAAGAAATTCAAAGGTGTGTGTGAAGTATACCAATCCGCACTGGGCCCGCGTGGTGGACTTTGGCCCATACACTCTCTGTAGGAGAGTAGACCTGAGACCCTGCAGTGTGGACACACATGGGCTGTTGATGATGAATAAGAATGCGGCTGATATTCAACAGTGGATTTATTACGACGATAAGAAAACAAATGCCCTCAAACGGATTTTATGTAGATATAGAAAAAATGATTATGTACATCATCAAAGAAGTGGACATTCTCTTTATAAGTGAACTATTTTCTTGATCTTTGACATTACTATCGGCTCGCTCCAAATGCATCGGAAGACATAGCGACACGATTATATGGCGACAGTCTACGGGCTGGCGACGTCTCAATATCCTATAGAAATATGTCCCTATTTAAAGATAAATTACGGGTATTTACCTGAGACCACTTATCGAATGCAACCAATCTTGTTGTCTCTGTTTGACGTACGGGGTAATATGGTTCTGGCCTTGTTCAGCAATGTGAAATAGGTTTTAATTCATGAATCGTTATATATTTTTGATGAAGAGTACACAGAACCAAGGCCACCAAATAATATATTTGATAGTTACTATGTGTTGTCGTTACATTGATTCAAATTACAAATGATATGACAAACAGAACAATCCGTCAGGGCACTTTCTATGTCCGCGTGGCAAGCTACCACCATGTTACCTGAGTCTGACGCCAAATATAAGTGCTAATAGCACTATTGTGCTCCGGTATGAAAGGAAGCAGAGCCAGTGGCTTATTAGCTTGAGGCTTCTGGGTGAGCACACTTACCATACATAGGCTTTAACTTCACTTGCATCATGTAAGATAAAGATTTAGTGCTAAACAATTGTAAACTTTATTAAAAACAATGTTTGGTTTGTCTTGTTTTCACATACCAACGGAGAAACAAAAGATTGACGTGATTTTTGGTAAAGTCTTCACGTAATATAATTTTTTCCACACAGATGGTCGTTGTTTACCTACAAAGATGGTAGCGTGCTCACCTATAAACCTCATTTAATGAGTCACAGATTGTGTTACATTTTGTTGCCAGATTAGATAGCATTACAGTTTAATTTATTATGCCCAGGCATCAACCCGCAACCTGCAGTCCATTCTAACGATTAAAAATGTTAGCAGTCTTGTACACGTATGGGACCGCGATATTTCCGGTCCCAGCAATTGACCAGATATTCCGCGAAGGTATGGTGTTCGATTCCCGAAACCAGGACAATCGCTCAGTTAATGATCGCATGCATTCACTCAGCGGTACCTCACCACGTGAAGTGCAATATGAGATTAAGGCTTTACGAAAATTTTTCGTTTCAACACACATTACTACGAATTTAACACATGCGGATGTACCTCAGACATAATTGAATATAATATGTCGTATAAACAGAGATAGAGGAAATGAAATATTTGACTCTAGTACTTTTTTATATGTAAAAAATTCCTTTTTTACACATTAGTAATTTGATAAAATTACGCGGAAGTTAGTACTACACCTTGAAACATAATATCGAATTATTGCTTCAGTTTTTCAGTGTTCATTCATTCAGTGTTTTCGTCAATTTCATCGAGTTTTAGGATTCCGTACCGCAAAAGGAAAAATGGAACCCTTATAGGATCATTTTGTTTTACGTCTATTTATTTGTCTGTCTATCAAGAGTATTTTTCTAAGGGGAACGCGTACGCGGGAAGCAGGTAAACGCAATAAAAATATTCAGCGAAATATGTCGCATATTTCGATGAAAAAGAAATCAAAACCTATACGGTACTTACTTCACGTTGACCTAGAATCATGAAATTTGGCAAGAAGCAAGGCCTTACTGCTAAGTATAGGAATAAATCTGAAAAGTATAAATTATTAATTATATATCATTAAAATTTAACGTTTACAAACTGTTAAAGGGCTTGTGAATTAAAATTTGCTAGTAAATTTTAGCCAGACGCTTATTCTTAGAAAACATTATTTTCCGTACGTTAATTTATTCATATCGTAAAGCGTTAATCCATCTAGAGTAGACAAAAAATATTATTTTTTTGTTTAATTTATAGCTGTTTATATGTAGGTATAATCAGACACATAGTCATAATCAAACTACATGGACCAACTTATATTATTTTTTAGAATCCAATTAGTTATACTGAGCTGTATAACAAATAATTATTTTTATCATTCTGTTAGATTGTATAACTAGACGGACTCACCCGTACGGAACCCTCGGTGCGCGAGTCTGACTCGCACTTGACCGTTTTTTTTTCTATCCGACCGCTAGAGCTATTCTATTCTCATCTCACTTTTTTAAAACTAGTAAGTGAAATGAAATGCAAAGTGAGTTTGGGTGTTTGTGACTCATGCATAAACGGGTGAGCAGATCTGGATGATAATTGACACACTAATATAATATCTTCTTAATTAATGCATAACATACTTTTAATCGCGGTAACGTGTACCCATTAAATAATCGAAGCCGCGGAGCAAACTAGTGTTTTGTAAATGTACGAGCTATGTGCGGTGCGAATACATATTAGAATTAATAATACATATATGTATGTCTACTCGACCTTGGCCCCGAGACATTTTATTAATACAACAAATAATTCACAGTTGAAAATTACATAAATCCATACGAATATCCGTTTATTGCTAATCAGAATCCACGTTATAAAATGTTTTGATTTGATTAATAATATTAGTTATGCTAAATAGCCGGCAGTCGTTTGATGTTGATATCCATATCGTGATCGGTGTTCAAATCCATAAGATAACAATCTGAATTATGGAATACGCCGTTTGGAACAGAGATCTAAGATTTAAACTGTGAATTCTTCGCGTTATTGACATTTTAAAGCTGGCTTTTGTGTTCAATCAAAGTCGCGAGCGCAGGCGAAATTCGGCAGCCGAGCGCACGTGCGCGTCAGGCCTTACACAATCGGGGCTGTAATATTGCATTTGATATATTGTATGAATTTATAATTGTATCAACACGTTGATCTAACTATTACCAATAGAATGCAAAACTGTCATCTCAATAAATAATATTTTAGACATAGACATATTTTTATTGACAAACACAATACAGAAAGACAAACAAGATTCAAGAAGAAATAAATACAAAAAAGAAGCCACAACAAATAATACAAATACAGTAAAACATGAACAAAAGAAAAGAGAACACACAATAATAATAATAAATTTGTGTTGTATTGCGCTTGTCAACTGGGAACCGAACTCATCGTGTGCTGCAGCACAGACCGCAGCGATGGTTTTCAGTCGGACCCTGGGATGGCGTTGAGGAAACGGAGCGAACGGATGTGTCGCATATTTAAATATATAATAATAACCCATAATAATATAAACAATATACATACACAATAATAATAATTTATATAATTTATATTTGTTGTTGATAAAATCCACAGTTTATTTAATTCCTGAAAAATTAAACGTGTCCGTGTGAAATTGTGTCTGACCCCACAACAAGAAGAATATCAAATATCAAGAAGTCCCAGTGTGGGTAAGAAGTTGAAAGAATGACAAGCACCCCCTTTCTACCTTACAACTTTGATGATTTTTTTATTTATTTGAAAGCTGGTGCTTCCCGTGTACTCCCATTTTCATTTGGTCTAGTTCTGACAATGGCATCCATGAGAAAACCATATAAGTCGTAAATAAAACTTTTAGGGCAGTTGAAGTCGGATTATAGTTCTTTTTGAATGCGTTAATTTGTTGAAAACGTTTATTATGACAGATTTCTTTTTTATTACATTGGTAAAGGATTATTTATATACTTTTAATGCCAACCTCGGTTCCTATTAGATTTGTGAAACGTTTCCACTTTGTTGGTTTCGCTGAGCGTGAGTAATTACGTAATACATAAAGGTAACCGATTTTTAAATTGAAATTGATGAAAAGAAATAGAAGAAAACGAATAAGAAAGTAGTTTCCCTTGAATTTGATAAGATAAAGCTTTTCAACAAAAATACGTTGAATTCGGAATTAATCTCTCTCAGCGTTCATAAGCGACGTTAAATTGAGTTTAACCGCAAATCCAATTAATAACCTTTATTGCCATAATCTTACAGAATACCTTGTAATAAATTAAGACGTTACTTTGTTTGGGACAAGCTACTCACCGGGACCGTCGCGGCGGAGTACTTATATGTATAAACCCATTAACATTTGAACATGAATAATGTAGACACTCGACTGTCTCTGTGGTGGCCCTCCATAGTTACCTCTTACTTCAGTATCTCTTGACCTCTGGCTACGACATATATCTATTCAAATGCGCGATTATCCCCCTTTAAATGCATCAGCTCGATATCATGAGTTTAGACTACAAATACCTGCCTTAAATTCCGCTCGTCTGACGTACGGAAATCGATTTAAAAATTTACTGAAGGAAAGTCGCAATTATAATCAGGCTACACTGTTTTAGTCGATGTTGTGTTTTAAAATCGTACATCAATAAATCGGTACTTTGAATTTCTATGTATTTTTTGATTGTTTACATGAAGGTAGTTTCAACTGTTTTCAACTGCTTTATGTTAGCTGTGCCCATTGAGAAATTAGAATATTTCTTCACTCTATGTAGACAGACCTTAGTATGGATGACAGTAATAAATTCCACCGTGTATATTGTTAGCGCGCAATACAGAGTGAGCGTAAGACTGAATGAGATATTGTCGCAGTTATATCTGATTTGAATTTATATCGGGCGCATTGGAGTGTGTCGGACGTCAGTAGTTGACGGGTGACGTGTTGTGGGGATCCTATGGTCAGTAGCGAGATGATGTGGAGGTCGCGAGCGGGCCGCGAGTCGGCGCCGCTGCCACGTGGGTGGGCGCCGCGTGTGGCCGCTCGCTGGGTGGGCCACTACCGCTTGCACGCGGCACACAGGCGCGCGCGCACAAACACATACGCCCGCTATAATAAACACAATAATCAACTAGCGATACTTTACTCCGTCACCGGATAGAGCAATCGCTCGGGGAGATTATTGCGGAGAACGCGGCGAGTGACACGCGCACGCGCCGCCTGCAAGCTTCGAGTAAACCGCAGAGTGTGCTGCACTGGTGCAGTGCAGGATATGTAATCAATTCCCTTAGTAAATAACCTACATTAAAACATAATAGAAGGGATGATAATAAAAAAGAGTTAAACGCGAATAATGGCCGTGGCATTCTCGCTCTAACTAAAAACCTTGATTACAGTGAATCGTAGCGCATCTGTAAAGGAAAACGTTCATACATTCAAAAATGGAAAAAAAGAACGAACAACAAAACAGTTGATGCCCATAGAAGAGACTCTATCCATTCATCATAGAAGCGCCAACACAATAAGACCAAATGACATTCACGAGTAAACAGAACAGTCAGGAGTGCAATTCACTATGTACAAAAATCCTTACAACCTTAACCTTGGCTGAAGATATCTCTAATGATCAATATCGAATGACTGTAGCAAGTACATCCTCGAAACGTGCTGGGGGATGTTTGACTTTAGTGACTGAACCCCCAGTGTTTAACTACAACTGTCAAACATTAACCGTACTCCACTACCGTCACACATTGTACCTTATCACATCCCATAGATTACATAACACCAATGTTATAAAAGTGAATGTGTGTTCGTTAGTTTGCCCTTCTCTCACGCATAAAATCAGCGTAGTTTTTTTGCTCTCTAAAGCCCTCCTGGTGCAGGGTTACCGTAACTTTCTGTTATTTATAATTAAATGTATTAATTTGGTATCTTATTGATCTTATAAGGTTGGTACTCGTAATAATTGTTTTGCTTAAATTTATTGCTTCATTAATTGGGTTAGTAGTTTCTGAACAATCTTTATCAGAATCCGTAAAAGGAAGTAGATATCATGTAGGTCTTTTATCTTTATTCTAATGTCCATAACGAGGTGATTAATTAAAAATAAACTAATGATGTGCCGCTATCTTCAAACATGTTATTCTGTTATCACTACACTAATTGAGTGTCATACAAACATTGTATTTACATTAGTTTATCTATTTGGAGCAATCGGGAATGTCCGATTTTTAGATGTGTCAGTTTTTTTGGTCTAGCAATAATGTAGCAAGCCGTTTGTTATATTCTCAATCACTTTATTTTGTTTACGCGTTGTTTTTACGAGTTTTACAAACACATACTTTCTGATTCAGCTAATGATCACTAATTACTGGAATGGTAGAATCATGCAACATAACACATAAACATACATATGTTGTTTCTCCATTATTTCTTTTGAAATATGGACACTCTACAATTGCGATTTCTTCGCCTGATAAATCTATTTGTAATTGACGTCTTTATTGCATTATGTTACAGGACTTTAAACTCTTTGCACTCCATTTATGAGTGGTAAATCGTCATTGTCAGTTAATTAATTAAAATTTGCTGAAAAAATAGGGTGACCATCTACTAAGTCCTAAAAACAAAATCTTATATCAATTTTTTTATGAAAACAAAACAACATGTTGCAAGATAATACAATTTTAAGTAATCATTAGTTGTGTCAGAAAAAATTAGTTCTGATCATGAATTCACGTAAAAGAATGGGCTAGTGACGAATGTAGTCGATTCACGTGCCTATAAATCCAACCTGAACTTGAAGACGTCCAGATTGCAGCACAATCAGTCCCGTGACGATAATATTCTATCTCATGCCACCCACGACGAAACGCGTGCCATCGGTTCGCCATCCCTGGTATATATTATAACTAGTTTGCAGATATAAACTAAGGTAACATTAGAAGATATCGTAATGCACCATGACTATATATCGTATCACGCCGGTGTAAGCGGCAAGGGCCATGGCTGTGGAGTGTCCGTCACAGCCGTCCTTGAACATGAAGCAGCCGGTAACTTTGTTCTGGAAGGACCGCATCATACGCATCCAACTGCGTCGGACGAAACGTTTCTGATTTAACAATGTGCAGGTGCTTACTGGAAACGAAATAATATCATTGTTAAGCGCATATTAGCACAGGAAATTGTACGATCGCGATGTACGGAATCTTAAGCAACTTTAACAATCTTGTTCCAACTAAAATCTGTCAACTACAATAAAGATGCGTAGTAGTACAAATTTTGTCTTCCTCTGAGATTTATGTTTATGTACTTACGTGTAACCTATATATTCTGAATGTATTCATCAATACCTTTCATTTGATTTTAAGATAGCACTTTTAAATTACACACCGCCATTTTAGTTAGCGTCATATAACATTTATCTTACAGACAAACACAGGCTAAATTGACAAAATACGATGTGTATTTTTAGGTATATGAGGATACATATGAACATATTAAATATGTACAAAGGTTGCAAAAATCAAATCATTATAATCGGCTTCGTTAACAAATTCTGTTGCCCTTCAAAATGATCTTAGTGTTCTCTTAGAGTGTCCAAATTGTTCAGTTTGTCAAAGTGGATACAATGTCAGAAAGTAGGTCAGGAGTCCATCAACCCGAGTGTGCACACGGCTATAAAGCTTCCAAATTAGAGCTCGTGGGTTCAATTCCTTGTGGAGTGCGTATTCAGTTAGATTAGCGCTATTCTCTCTCCAACCAGAGCTAGGGCTATGATATCAAAGTCTTCTTTCAGACAGCACTGCTATTTTATCGAAAACCAAACATAACATATACAATGCTTCGTTATTTGAGACTTCGGTGTGATTACATCACTGTCCGTACGGCCTCAGGTATTACGAGTAGGTGAGATAAAGTTAGGTGCAAACCCAAAAAATGCCCACAACTCACTGTGTTCAAACATCAGGTCCGGTGCTTGGAACTCATGTCTGGCTAAATATTTCGCTTCTTCGTATGCGTAAGAGCATAGTCTGTACACCTCATGTTGATCGTCGCGCCTAGAGAACAAGCAGCAGCCGCGACCGGCGCGAGCGCATAGCAGCAGTCGAATCCTTGAATATAAACCAGACGATGAACATTATTTTATCAACTTCCACGACCTAGTTAGTGGATAAACAGTTTGCTCTCAACTCGGCGATTGCTAGATCTCTGATTGGGCTTAGTTGATGGTAGTGCATTTTTATATGTCCACAGCTATCTACTAACACGTTATCTATCTTTTGCCAATCAGAAATGTAAATAGCACTGGTTGATGCGAGTGTCGCGGTAATGGAAGATAACATAGACAGCGTCTCGTTAGCTTGAGGCTTCTGGATAAGCACAATTTTCATCCAAATTGTCACTTATTCTCATTTGAAATGAAGGTCGGGCAAAGGCCCTTTGGTGAAACTGCCGGCGAGAAATATCAACCCAAAAACCTGATCTTCATTTCACCGTGTCATGTTCCCCTTACAGGATTGATTGCTGTTCCTGTGCTAATTGTATCGGCGGGAATAGACCAACAAAAAATTCTTTCCTTGTAGTAGTAGAACCTTATACTACCTATGAGATAGAGCGAATCCACAGTCAGTTCCATTAGCAACAATATCCTGGCACGAGTGAGAGCAAGTCACTGAAGCATTGCTGGTCGGTTTGACGCTGATATTGTCAGCCAACATTGCCGCACAAGTATCTGGAAAACATTTTTAAAAATCATTTTATTGCCACATCAAGAAATTCTACTATTAACCGGAGACGTCTAGGTAAACAAGAGTCTAGGTTAGAACGAAGATAAGTAGTTCATAGGTTAAATTTTCTTTTACTTGTGAGGTATTATTGGTGAAATTTTCTGAATTACATGGCAGGCAAATTTAAATAATTATAAGTACCAAATTGCTTTGGCGTCGGCACACCCAGGTCCATCTTAGACAATGTATCGAAGTAGTCTTTAATAGTTAGATTATTGTTGAAATTAACTTTGCTGGGTTTCGGTATCTTCAGCTCTGGCTTAGTTCCGCTAAATATGTATTTATTCAACCTATAGGCCCAGGCACTAGAGTTAGATATTAATGGCATAGCTGCAAGAGAAATTAAATGTTTTATTTTGTGTTGTGTGTTTCTTTTTGTCCTCTCTTCCATGCAGAATGTCGTTCTGAAACTGAAAGATGTGATTCATACCTACTCTCAGTTTTGAAAAGGCAGTGATTCCTACTTCATACATAAAACTAAAATGGGTTTCTACTTGGCCTTCATTTCACTTGGTGATAAGTGACGATACGGCCGTTGGAAGGGAAGCGTCCTCAACTTTTTTTGCATGATGGGTTTGCGCTTGGCCTTCATCTCACCTTATGGGAAGTGACGATAAGGCCGTTTGATAGTAAGCGTGCGCACCCAGAAGACTACTATCTTTCATACCGTAACACAATAGTGCTTAACACTTCTGTTTGGCGGCAGACAAGTAACATAGTGTAGCTAGTCAGTTAGACATAGAAAATGGCACCATAACCCAAACCGAGTACCGACAGGTACCTCCACAGGGAATCGAACCGATACCTCTGGATTGTAAATCCATGCTTGTAGCCATTAGGCCACAAGTTCGGGTGTTTGCGAGTCTATACGTCTGAACGGGTTTGATGAAATTTGGTACAAAATTATATTTGTATGTTCTGGAATAGCACATATTGTACTCAAGTTCCCGTGTCCCTGTAACTTTTCGGGGTTATACTTACCCGTCCTCTCATTTGGATACATGAACCTGGTTTCTGGAGTGAACTTAATTTTATCCGCATAGTACTCTCGCAAACGGTCGATCTGATTTTGTATATCGCTGATAATTTTATACATGCCTTTTGAATACTGTTTTCCTGGAATCTTGTATATTAGCTTAAAATTAACTGGAAAACAAATTTTATAAAGGTAATATCTAAAATATTGAATAATTTACAGTCCTACATAAAAATAAATTCAATCCTGAAATCCCGTTATCGAAAGGAGGTCGTTTTCTGAATTACTACTACAGCAAACAACCGCCGTGCAGAGTGTCCGACTATGGAACTCTATCCCTGAACCCACCAGACGAGGCCCTTTCTTACAATCCTTCAAAACTAACCTAGGAGCGTATTTCCTTGAACAGATTATTCCTCAGCAGCCTTTTCTTCTTTCCTTCCTGATCTCCTCTGATTTCCTTTTCCTCCTAATCCACTTGTATTATAACTATTGTTTATCCCTTATATGTATAATATGTTTATATATATATTAATTAGAATTATAGTATGTTATTTTATCATACTTATGTAGCCCTTATTAATTATACGATTCTTCTGCCTCAAGGTTGCCTGGAAGAGATCGCTGATAGCGATAAGGCCGCCTTTATGTACCTTTTTGTATTCCAATAAAGCTGGAATTTTTTTACTACTACTAAGACGAGAGTAGAAAGATTAGACTAGATGCTATTTTCTTTTTAATTTATTTTGGTATCTCTTTGCAAAGTAAAACTTCATAATCAATATCAACCGGGAAACGTCAATTTGTGTTGTTGCCACTTCGATCTCACGCCTTACCGTCACTTATCATCACACTGGTATGTGGCGAAGACCCTGAAATTTTATACACTTGTCTTGAATTGAAATAAGGTATAAAAGCTATGTGTACGAAAAACTTCAATCAAAACTTACCTTGTGCCATAAATAAACCAAAATAAAAGTCTATATTAATATAAGCTTTATTTTTTGCGGTAAATTTTAAAATACCTTTAACCACAGCTAAGTATTCATCTATATCATCTTTCATTGGAAAATCAGGCTGACAATTAAAACAATTATAAAATAATAACAATATTGTATACACCGACACGGTAACGGTCAATCGAGGCCTAAACATTTTTAGTAAAATTTTATCATGTTTTGAATTGTATACGACACCAGAGAAGTTCTATATATAATTAAATCGATTCTCAGTACACTTTCGCTTGAAAATTTAATGAAACTGCTGCATTTCAGTGGAACAAGCCGATTTCATTTTATTAGTCGCAGTGCAGTCAATTCCAATTATACGTACTACTATTCTCACAGACTCTTGTGGTAATAAAATAAGAAACACTTTGTTTTGCGCACTTATGAGTGTGTTGTGTAATTTATTTTACAGAACAATTTTCTAAGATGACTTGTCGTGCTGATGGCAAGTTTTGTGAAAAAATGATAAAGTGGTTTCGAAATATGACTTCAAAATATTTTGTTGTTTATAAAAATATGCAATACACTAAGAACAAAAACATAACCCTCCTTCTGGCGCAGTCAAGTAAAAAGTATGTGAGTTGCAATTAGTAAATTGAATATGATCTTTGTGTGTTGATAACTATTTCCCTTGTAGATAGACCGTTGTTCGTGGCGATTTCAAAAATCCTTACGAGTTGATTTATGCAGCTGATAGTCATATTTCCATATATCTATACCCACCTTGCCGAGACTCAAATTCGAGCATATCATTTTCTTTTACGGTGGTTCTAGAAAATCTTGACTCTTAGTTATTAACAAAAAGGATGCAAAACCAATCTGAATTCAACTAAACGGAACCGCCTATGCCGTTTCAACAGGCATGCGCCATTGATATAGAGAAATTTTAATGAAATTGACGTTGATAAGAAATGTAAGAAAGAAGATATGTTATGAATTTACACAGTTTCAAATCAAATTCCGACTACTAAAGACAATAAAATAGAAATATTTGAGATTAATTACGTGTTTGCTACAATATATTTATTATTAAATACTGGATTATCATGATTCATGAATATGCATTGTTCCTGTTCAAAAAACTTCACTAAACCTTATAAACTAAGAACAACCTACAGTAGCGGAGTCCGTTCGGTGATTTTAATAAAACTGGCTGAGCCACTGGTGTTTGAAATTCGTGCTCAAGCCCTTATTGCCGCTTTCGTCAAGCCATATTAACGGTAATAAACGCGACAAAGGTTACTTCGTATTCGATCTTGAACTTCTCAGTAACTTTGTCACGTAGCTCAGGAAAAGATGTGACGGAGATTTGTAAATTTCAAAATTTCATTTCAGTTAAGTTTAAAAAAAGGTAGTAGCTGTAGTCAAAGTATTGTATTTCATTGGTATTGTAGCTCAGTTGTTGTGCGCTTGTTACAATCGCATCTGAAATTAGGGAAATAATGACTGTCATTTTTTAAAATTAATAAGTGGTATGAAAGCCTCGCGGCACGATGTCAATGCTCACAGAACGCTTAATTTTTGTATAATAAATACTAAATATATAAATTGTATCGTGGGTTTTTAGCAGAATTTATTAACAACAAAGTCAGGTTAGTTACACCACACTCGAGAACGGCTGGACCGATTTTGACCGAATAGCAGAAACCAAAATATATTTTTTTTCTCATACATTCACGACAAAAAAGAATGTTAGAATGACTTGATTTTGTGTAACAGAATAGTCGAAAGGAAAAGGCCATAGGCTACTTTTTATGCCGATCGAACAAGTAGTTCTTATATGTATACATATAAAAAGTATAGGCTACTAATGGAATCTAACAAGTAAAACTAAACAATCTTAGCACGTAGCTGATGCGCATGACACTTTCGAATACATACAATTTTTTTATCCAAACTTTAGTAAATCGAACTAATAATAAAGTACAACACTAATTGCTTCGTAATATCGAATAATATCTAAGTATAGGTTCAATACTTCAAAACACGTTAACATAATTTCTAAACAAATAAATTAATTAGAGTCTATTATAATGGCCCACACGAACTCGACCACTCTAATGACAGACCACCTGCGCTATTACAAAACTAATAATTCAGTCCTCGAAAAACAGACGGCCATAAAAACAATTAAGTTTGACCGGTTTACCATAAAAGAGAGTAACATGACCAATCTCAGAGCAATTAAGGGTTCTAATGGTAGGAAAGGATCGGATGGTACGTGCGCGGCTATTACGGCCCGTCGGTATTGGCATAATATTTATTCTATGATGAGTTGGGATAACCTAGTCGTAGAAAACTGTTTATGCCTATCAAGGATAATCTTCTCAGGCACTTTCCGAAAATGTACCTTTTATTGTCGTTTTAATATATTTTTCTGCTGTTGCATCGCATTGTTTGATGAGAGATCGTAATAAGTTAATATGAGTTAACTTCCAATATGATCTGTAAATAAATATCGGATCTATTCTCCAACGGCTCTTAGGTTAGTTAGAGTTCTTGGTTCAGCTATTTAGTCTATTTGTTAACTGAGCTAGCGAAACAAAAGAAAAGAGCTGCTAGCTGTGACGATTTAACTAATTGATATGAAATATGGCTAAGCGAAACATTGGGTATCATACCAGTTGTCCAATGTTTTCAATCGGGCCCAAAGATATGGAATAGGTTCTCACGTGATATGACTTAGGTAACTTTTGAACTGTTTTCTTTTCTTTGAATATTTCGTAGCTGGATAAGGATTTTCCAAAAATATACACGGTGAACAAATTTTCCCTGAGGTTATTTTTAAAATTATCATTTTCTTGAAGCGATCGCGCTGACTTCAGTTGTATAGGGTTAGACACTGGCATCCGTCGAATTACGCCACTTGCTTCTGTTCTTTTGAAACCACACGGCACTGTATTCAGCACTGTAATTTTACAAAATGTCCCGTTTTATCCACGGATTTGGAAGGAATATATGGATTTCACCTCGTTTAACTATTTGTGAGGTCAACAACAAGTAAATGCGTTAATAAAGAACTGGAAACCGACTTCAATTGATACAGATATTTATATCGTTTTCTCATGGATGCTATTGTCAGAACTGAATCAAATTGAAATGGGACCACAAAAAAGCACCACTTTTTAAAATAAAAAAAGAATCATCTAAATCGGTTCACCTAGTCCAAAGTTATGTGGTAAAAAAACATATATTTTTTAAATATGCCCGTCGAACTAAAAACCTCCTCCTTTTTGAAGTTGGTTAAAAATACACACACACGTGTAACTGACAATGACATGCACTGCATATCGAAGGCCGAGTGTCTGACGTTTGGTATACTTGTGTATAACAAACGAAAGTGTCTGACAGTTCCTTCATACGTGTTCAGTGGAACATGGCCGCTGGATCTCTGTGGTTTATCTTTTCAACGACTCTCGATTAAAGCCACGTGAATTGTTCAGATGTTTCTCGTATTTATATCCTACATTTTGCTACCAAATTATGTGTCAGTATATAATGTTATGTATTATTCTATGACAAGCCAAAGAGTACCGTGCTCTGTGTAATTACACGTCTCATGGCATGTGAGGGCTTTTCTGATTATTAAGATGCAATCGACGATATTTTAATACTGTACAGCTCGCGGGGACCAGATTATAATCGTGTTTTAATGGCATTATGATATTAGTTTAATGCAAAGTTGAATAGTTTGAATACAAAGTAGTGTTGTGAATTTTAGATGAAACTCTCAGAAAATATGAGACAAGACAAAATTTCGTTTGTCTTACAAAATAGGAGACCGAAACGGATACTAATGCAAAGTGACGATATGGTAATTGGTTTGGATGGTAAGCGTGCGCACCTACAAGCCTCAAGATATGAGGTACTTGTTCTGCTAACCGGAACATAACAGTGCTGTTAACACTGCTGCTTGTAGTGCTGCTTAAGTAACATGGTGGTAGCTAGCCAGGCGGACAAAGCATATGTATGTAGCTATACTAATATTCTTGCGTAATTAAGTGTTTTTCCATTACGTCGCAATGGAAAGTCATTTATATTTATAAAGTAGCATAATATGTCATTTTTCAGCCATTTAACCACCCCTATACAAACTCTTGGCAGTATTTTTCCAAGTTTTCTAGTACTTGTGTAGGAGTGAAATACAGTATACTAATAAGATCTAGCGCTTCGTAAAGATTTGCTCGCTCTCTATAGAGAGAATGACTGAGACGTGCCACAGACCTAGGACGAGTACAGAATTGACTTTTTATAATCACATTGATATGATGTGAAAGTAAGCATTTAGTTTGTTGTCTCTTGGCGCATCAACATTACGAATTGATCTCGATTCGAAACACGTCATTCTACATCGTCCTAGGTGTCGTGGTATCCTCATTACTCTGTGATATATAGAACATGCGCTGAAATTTTTGGATGTATTCCCGCAGCAAATACGGGTCTCGTCCCTACAATCTCTTTTTACATAAATTTGAATAAGAACTAAAATATGGTAAATTAATATTGTGAAAAACTAACTCGAAAGCGACTGTGAACAGAATTTAACATCGGAACATGGAAAAAGCCGCGTAGCGCGTTAGTCCAGCACGAGCGACTAGCCCCATACCACGTGCGATTACGACGTCCAATGCACTGTTTTACGAGTGCATCTCTATGATTCGATAGTCTATTGGCAGGCAATATTATATAAAATCATGTGCAAATTAAATCTAATTTATAAACTTCGATAAATTACACAAAATGATCTTATATTAGAGTGCTAGTTCTTTGTCGTCGTGGGTGGCCGGCTGTCACTCCGTCACCGCGTCGTAATCAATTTGTACGCCCTTCTTGCGCCGGCGCACCCTCCGACCGACGCAGCGACATGGCGGATATAGAGATGCTTTCGTCACGCATCCCGACTTGGTGCGTATGTATGTACGCACAGAACGTAGAGAGAATTGATGGCAGTTTCTATCGGTGAGATAATAGGAGACCTGAAACCACATTATCCTTACATTTTAGTGAAAACACACACTAAACATTGTTGGACTAATATTCTGAAACTTTGACCAGTTCTAAGTCAGTTAATCATTTCTTTATTTTATTTTATATACATGTTTACGTTTATATTATTATGCATTCATACCGTGTTTAACCCAATTAAACGTAATACAAATAATAATAACAATTCAAATTTCATATTATTATTTACATTTAAAAAGTGTTTAATCATACGTTTTTGTGACTGAAAAATAAAAACGATCACTGAGAGATTTGAATTAGAATTTAGTTTTATTTTACGGGATTTTGACGAAATCCCTTTTTTTTTCTTAAGCTGTGTTTACACAGTGATTATTTTAGGTTGAGGTTTTAGTGTGAGGCACATAATTAATATACGTACAGATCGGACGTCCACCGCCTCCCGCCGATCCGCGATACCTCACTTCCCCTGCAATAGACTGGCGCAGAAAATGACCTTTACGTATGGCGCGCGCGGACTACTTATATATGCGCGTGTATACGAACGTCATCCGTTCGATGTGTGCCGATATCACATTTGTTCGATGTGTGCGATGTGTGCCATAGGCTCCTAACGTGCCCTGAAACCCAATTGATTGCAAAGGTCGGTCCATCGTAAGTTATAAATGATGTGCTTAAACTTTAAGAAAGTTACAAATATACGTGTATACTATAGAATTATAATGATTTTACTAGTAAGATCGTAATGATGTTTATCCGTCTCCTTGGCCGCCAAAGTCGGTTCCTGCAGTATGGTAGCGGCACGGGGGGTGTATTTACGGAACGTCAAACGACGCGAGTTCATGCATAATTGTATCGTTTGACATTACGTAAACATCCCCCCCGTGCCGCTACCATACCGCTACCATACCGCTACCATACCGGTACCATACCGGTACCATACCGGTACCATACCGCTACCATACCGCTACCATACCGCTACCATACCGCTACCATACCGCTACCATACCGCTACCATACCGCTACCATACCGCTACCATACCGCTACCATACCGCTACCATACCGCTACCATACCGCTACCATACCGCTACCATACCGCTACCATACCGCTACCATACCGCTACCATACCGCTACCATACCGCTACCATACCGCTACCATACCGCTACCATACCGCTACCATACCGCTACCATACCGCTACCATACCGCTACCATACCGCTACCATACCGCTACCATACCGCTACCATACCGCTACCATACCGCTACCATACCGCTACCATACCGCTACCATACCGCTACCATACCGCTACCATACCGCTACCATACCGCTACCATACCGCTACCATACCGCTACCATACCGCTACCATACCGCTACCATACCGCTACCATACCGCTACCATACCGCTACCATACCGCTACCATACCGCTACCATACCGCTACCATACCGCTACCATACCGCTACCATACCGCTACCATACCGCTACCATACCGCTACCATACCGCTACCATACCGCTACCATACCGCTACCATACCGCTACCATACCGCTACCATACCGCTACCATACCGCTACCATACCGCTACCATACCGCTACCATACCGCTACCATACCGCTACCATACCGCTACCATACCGCTACCATACCGCTACCATACCGCTACCATACCGCTACCATACCGCTACCATACCGCTACCATACCGCTACCATACCGCTACCATACCGCTACCATACCGCTACCATACCGCTACCATACCGCTACCATACCGCTACCATACCGCTACCATACCGCTACCATACCGCTACCATACCGCTACCATACCGCTACCATACCGCTACCATACCGCTACCATACCGCTACCATACCGCTACCATACCGCTACCATACCGCTACCATACCGCTACCATACCGCTACCATACCGCTACCATACCGCTACCATACCGCTACCATACCGCTACCATACCGCTACCATACCGCTACCATACCGCTACCATACCGCTGCCATACCGCTGCCAGACCGCAGGAACCGACTCAGTTAAGACGCCAATGAAGCAAAGTCTCCGTAGAATAGTAGGTATTTGAATATGTTATTGCTGTCGCGATTCGGTACGCACACATACAGCCTTTCACATGCTTTCACTCACACAAATAACGCTGCATAACATCCCAAAGAGGCCCCTGCGCGCCGCGCATAGTCGCTACCCCTCCGCCTGGGCTAGAGTGTATTTTTCAAAATTATAATAAACTTGACGTGAGCGTGCGTCAACCCTTGTTTTACGTTTTGAGAAATTATTGTTCGCATATTGGTTTAGTCTCGACATACTGTGGTTGTATTTGATATAATTGACTAGTAAGTACCTATCACATATAAATACAATATAAATTATGGCATTGCTATTTTAGGGTTCTACGGTCAACAAAGAAACCTTTTAGTTTCACCATATCCGAACGTTCGTCTTCCAACGATACTTTAGGTGACCTAGAGGTGTTTTAGTACCTAGAGTGCTAGAGTCTAAGGACTAACAAGTTAAAGCGTTCAAAAAGAACTAGAAACCGACTTCAACTGCCCTAAAAGTCTACTTTTATTAAGGAAAATTTAATATGTATATTGTTTTCTCATGGATTCCATTCTAAGAACCGGACCAAATTGAAATGGGACCACATGGAAAGCATCAGCTTTCAAATAATAAAGAATCATCCAAATCGGTTCACCCAGTGAAAAGCTCTGAGGTAACAAACATTTAACTAATAGAATAGAATAGAAATAATTTATTCGGCATACAGATTACAGTACAGTTAAAACATTAATTTTAAATTTGCTCTGCTGCACTGCAACGCCGAAATACACACTTAACATTCCCAGTCTCAAAAACTACTGAACCGATTTTGATGAAACTTGCAGTCTTCCCTAAGTTTTACAATACCTAGGTAAACAAAAAAGGGATTATTTAAATCGAACTTGTAGTTCCGGATATATAAAAAATAAATTAAATAAAATAGCCTTTATTGCTGAACTAATTTTTTGTTACAATTTTCTTAAAAATATGCTTACTTTATACGTTACTTATCTTTTTATATTAAGTATCAGTAACCGGTCGTTCCTACATTTCAGCTTGTCTTTCGACATAGGCCTCCTCTAAGGATTTCCACTCTATTCTATCTTTCGCTATGCGGGTCCATGTTGGACCCGCCACTTGTCTGATGTCGTCCTCCCATCTTCTAGTCTGTCTGCCTCTTTTTCTTTTGCTATCTCGTGGTTGCCATTCAGTTATTAGTCTTGTCCATTTCTATATACTCTATTTCTCCATTATTTACTGTTATGGGCTCTGTTTGTGAGGAATTTGACATTACTTTTGTTTTCGTTAAGTTCGTTGACAGGCCTGCTTTCTCGCTCTCTTCCGCTAACTGTTGGAACATTGTCTGTAGGGTTTTCGGGTTTTCCGAAAGTAAGATCAGGTTGTCTGCAAAGCGTAGGTGACTCAGCTTTTTGCCATTTATATTTAGTCCTTTATTCGTCCAATCCAGATTTGTGAATATCATTTCCAGGATAGCTGAAAATATTTTTGGTAAAATTGGGTCTCCCTGGCGTACCCCTCTCTCAATCGAAAATTCTTCGCCTGTAGATTCTAGCTTCACTTGTGCGGTGCTTTTTGTGTATATGTTTTTCAGTATTCTTATGTATTTTGCATGTACGCCTTGTTTTTCCAGTGCGTCCCAGATAAATCTATGTTCGAGTGTGTCGAATGCTTTGTTGAAATCCACGAACCCTATGTGTGTTTTTCTTTTGTGTGTGTGTTCCGGATATATGCGAGGACAAACAAACATACACTTTAGAAATTTGGCACACTTCTTTAGAAGCTGGTATAGACTAACATATATGAAAACTGGGCAGTTCTGGAAATATTACATACATACAGGTCGCATTGATAACCTCTTTTTTTGAAGTCGGTTAAAAAACTGTAATTTCACGACACCTCACACAATAGAATAGACGAGTTAAAAATCCCGTCTTAAGTGTATGAGATGTATAACTGGGAAAAAATATTTCAAGTTTTTATTTGTCGACATGAATAATAATATCGTCGAAATCTATCGTATTTCCTACTGTCATACTTCATATTATACTATTATATTTTAAGTACCTCAAAAGGAAAAAAGGAATCCTTATAGGATCACTGTGATATCGAATACTCCAGTTTGCTGTCCCTTAGATCTGTCAAATAATGAAACTTATAGGTCAACGCAATAAAAAGATATAGCTGTATTTTAGACCATTTCCGTACAAAATGCAATGAACCCAAAATCTATACGGTATTTCCCGTTGACCTAATGTCTTGAAATTTGGCAAGAAGAAAGGTTTTACAGCACAACCATAGAAATAAATCTGAATTTTTTAATTGTAACACAGTAAAATTGATTTTTTAATGTTTACAAACTTAACTTCGTAATATGTAATTTAGCTTAGAATTTCATTTTCGGTAGAGCATTGTTGGGTGCATATTACCGTACCTATTATTTATGATTTTCAGTATGTCATTAATTCATATTCTGTACGGAATCCTCGGTGCACGAGTCCGACTTGCTCTTGACCGGTTTTTGAGTTGTTGGAGAGCCATTTCAAGCTCTTGCTGGCTGATCTCCGGGATATCTGTGTCGGGTCATATAGTCTCCGTAGCGATTTGTACATGCGATGTCCATATAACTTCTCGTTCTCTCTCAAGACTTTCAATAATAATAAATAACAAAAAATAATATAAAAAAGCTTTTAAAAAAGTTATAAATAAACGGATGTCCATGCAATAAATGTTATGTTTTTTCTGTGTTTTTTTTCTGTTTAGATATTTTACAGTGGTACGGAACCCTTTGTATGCGAGTCCGACTCGAACTTTAACATTAAAAAAATATTTGAAACATAAGTCACTTATTCATAAATCATATTTAATTATTTACACGTAACAAAACGTAACAACAACTAAGAATTTCAGGGAAAATGTTCTGTTAAATATGATATGATAAAATAAATTTCCTTAGAATTATTTGTCTTTATATTTGTTTATTTAGATCAATCTAAACATTAAAACTAACAGGTAAAACCATTATAGCTCGAGAAAGGGTATCTATCGATATATTTTTCCCACCACTATTAGTCGAAAAAATCGATAAAGCTTATTGACATCACTAATGCATGCTTACTTTATTTTTATACATATAATACACAGTATATAGTTGTGATATAGTGTACCCTGCCTCCCGAACCGAACTGTGCGAGAAGGACAGTTGAAGCTTTTTTTGGTATTTGCCTAGTTTTGCCGTGAAATTAAGGGTTTGGGATATAGCTGTTTTCTCAACGAAACGTTAGCCAAATTCAATCATTTTGATCTTATTCTCTTTATCAAAGAATAATCTAGGCCCGTTGGTTTTGCTTTTTCTGAAAATGTTACGTTTACTCTAAATAATGAGTACCATAAGTTGAAAGAAATTTTTTCTGAAATTTTGAGTTTTGAGATGCCCATAATTCTAATTGTAGACAAAATATTGAAAAAAGCAAAACCAACGGGCCTAGATTATTCTTTGATAAAGAGAATAAGATCAAAATGATTGAATTTGGCTAACGTTTCGTTGAGAAAACAGCTATATCCCAAACCCTTAATTTCATATGAAATTTTTTATCTGCTGTTCCCTCTTAAGCGCTAGACCTGTAGTAGAGCCAGTCGCTTCATTAGCTTGCGATTTCTTTGTCAGCACGCTTTCCCGCCAAAGGCTTTATCGTCAGTCATCATCAGGTAAGATGAAGTTCATGTGCAAATACATTATAAATTTTAAAACAGATATTGTTTTTGTCAATTTCATGATCGTTATGTATGATTATGATTAGATATCCTCCACAAGTAACCAGACAAATTTTCAGTTACAGCGCCGTAGTTTGTAAGTATTATGAAGGATATGTAACACCGAAAATACCTACCAGCTACATTTAGCGGCTTAGACCGATAATGACGTCTAAATTCTTTGAATATGTTTAGAAAATATTATCATTATAGGTATTCTGCAGTAATCTAACATAGGTATAACCATAAACATGAAGTTACAGTGGGTTACAGGAAATGTGTTACAGTGGATAACACATCTATATCCCCAAAATAAATAATCTCGATTTACGAAGACGAGCTTCCATGAGACCAGGAACCAATATTTTGGACTGAAGAAAAAACAACTAAGTAATAATAGTTAAAACCTATAAATTATGGTGCCGTCTTCATTTTTAATACCTTTACGGTATGGCCCTACAGCCTGGGGCGAGTCCGTAAACAAAGCACGAAATTATAGTTGAATAGATAACATGGAGTTCTGAGTATAGACCACCCACATACAACGATGGAGCTGACTGACTTATGGTTAACTTTCGCAAACAATGCCGCGAGAGGTGTACGATGTCTCTATTACTGGGACGCAAGATAACAGACAATAGGTTGTAAATAGCTTTGACCAGAAATAGCCACTGGTTTATGGTTAGTAGTGATTAAGGAAGGCTTCAAGAGCTCATAGAAATTGTTAGCAATTAAATTATGTCAGGCTTAATAATTTATATCTTGAAAATTTTGATATTTATTGGGATGTCATAGACGTTATGTTTATTAATTATTTATTAAGGTATTTATATAAAAATTTCACCAAGAGCATGCCCTGGTTTGGGATAACCTAATTATTTAAATTTACTTTTCTAAGTATTTAACTAATTCAGGTAGTAGTTGACTTTAATTTACAAGATTTCGTGCAGTACCTTCTTAATTAAATGTATACGTGTATTTTAAATGTTGTCATAGGTTTTTATCCAGTTCATATAGACCAGTTTTTAGATGATAAAGACGATTTTTACTGACCAAACAAAGGGACCTTTATATTATTTTCAAGAACTTTTTTCCTAAATAGAGTCCGGAATTTTGTAAATAAAAACTATCTTTTTCTTTTTACCATCCCACGGCGCGCCGCGTGAGTGACACTACAAAAATCGAAAGTAAACATCCCATAATCAATCATTAAAGGGTAATTGTGCCACCGGGCCCGCGGCCCGCGGGAAAACTGAAGGTCTGATGAAAGGGCAGGATGTCTCCGTTCCCAGCTGGTTTTTATTAACTGTTTTTAAGGTTCCTGTACGTTCACAGTTCAACAACGCTGCCTTATCTGTCAATGTTCTTATATATATACGCCTTATAGTACGTAGACAGAATATCTAATGTATTAGATAATATGAGTATGTTAACGATGTATGGACTACATATTAATTGGCTAGTGATTTTTAATGTGTGTATTAAAGGTAATTTGTCTGCAGATGTCATGTTAGTGAGGTACAAATTCATATGTCTACTTTGAAATCTTGAGATTTCAAGACTCAATTCAATTCAAAGACGAGTGTCAGACAGTGGTGTTTTGGCTTATTTAATACTTTAGGTCAAAGTAAAATAATATACAAAGTAAATATTGATTGATTAACTTTACATATACATATTATATATCAAGGCGTCAAAAATACAACATATAGGGTTAACATGAAAAATATTTTTTTCCTGTTACGAAAACTTTTTTGACATCAATTAATTTACTATAAGTCGTAATACGTTTTGGTAAAGCAGTCTGCAGAAAACAAAGGGTGAAATAAAAACTTAAAACTATTACACTAAATATCACATTAAAATATTTTGTTTCTTTTATTATCGTTATTTAAAGTTGTATTTTAATTAAAGAATTTAACAAATAATGCGATGGTATCTAATGGTACGCGCAGTACCCTTTAGTTTTTTCTCTCGTCTCCGAGGTGGCACTGGCACTCGGCTGAGCAAACTTTGCCTCGAGCGCGACATCGATAATTCACTCTTCAATCTCCGTTTCAGCTCATTGGCTTGTTTCCATTGTTATCTAGGTCAAATCGAATATAATTTTTTATTCAAATCAAATGTGTAGAAAATTTAAAGCAGTAAAACTATTGCATCTTTGCAACTTAAACAGTTTATGATTGATCATATTGTAATTATCATAATGATCTGTATAAGTCCACTGATGGACACGGTCCTCCAACATAAATCGCCACGTCAGCCCTTCTATGAGAGGATTTGACATACTTGGCAGGCGGATTGGTCATGTTGTTAATACATAGGGAACCGCTGCCGATGCCGACCTTGTACTATGCCCAAGCCACGATGATATTGAGTGATCATATTCTATAGCCTATAAGTCACCTTTTTTGTAAATTCTTGAGGTTGCTAGACCCTTTCGTCCTTTTAGCCCTGCGCAACGCTTTTCAGAAATATTTAGATTTTTTACACGGAAAAATTATTTGCATCATCATCAGCAGCAGCAACCAGGTAACGTTCACTGCTGAAATGCTGCCGAACATAGGTCTCCTCTATGGTATATCACTAAGACGGGTCACAAGCCACTTAGTTCCAGTTGATCCAGCGATTCCTCGAGACCTTTTCCTTTACTAGATGTAGAGCCTTACATTGCAATGAAAATTGAAGACATTCCTAGACTTAGTCCCAGAACTATGAATTGACCACCTCACCTGATGTTAATAGACGGCGTGTTTAACGATGTTTTGTCTTTTTTAATCGTATAAAAGTGAAGACATCATTCAAGTTTGATGTTTAGATTATACGCCTAACCGGCTGTGTCTCTACTTTATTAATATTACAACTGCTGCTGCAGCACTACTAGGTATATCTGATTTCGATGATATTCGACGCTTCGGGAAGACACGCCAAATATACTGGATTTCCACCAGCTAAAACCCCTCCGTTGTACCACTCTCGTCATGTTTGCTGAGTGTCGGGAACATGAGATTCTTCCACTAGCATAACCAAGTGCACTTATCGTGTCGTATCGTGTATAATGGAAAGGTGGACCGTTGGACGTGGCGAGCGGGGACGATATCCGTGCTTCCTGAGGCTACCACCACGGCCGGCTGACGCTTGATCCCATCGATTATTTACAATAATCCGTCGCGGTACCGCCACCATCGTTGTCGTTTGGTCCTCGTGAGAACTTCTCCGTTTACAGCCACTCAAACTAAAATGTATATTAATCTACCGGGTAATTGGAAACCATACCATCTGAATTATTTAAAAACTGTTTGGGCTTACTTTTTTTGGTGAAAACTGGGCTTTATATACGACTGTGCCCACCGTATCTATGTGATCAAAATAAATAAAAGTATAGCGAATAGCTTTTTTCTTTGTTTTTTATTCTTTCACATCGTGGCGGTGAGAATCACATGATTTTTTATATCGGGATAGTTGACGGCAAAGTTGAAGGCACTGAAAAAGTACATAAACCAAAATAGTAGTTGTAAGCCTGAAGTGGTTCCCGGATAATTTCTGAAGTCTACGCGTAAATATACTAGTTACAAATAATTTTGATATGAAATAATTGTCATTTTTAACCTGGAATGCCAGCACCATTCTAAACACTACCACTCATGTTTATCTGCGTATTTTAGTTGTCTGCCAGTGCAGTGGCAGTGTGGAGATGGCCCCATGTAAACACTGAAAAAAGTGAGTGTTGTTACAAGGAGCGGACAGCGCTGCGTTTGCGCAGACATTTAGCGGGCCCTTGTTACTTGGAGAGCTGCCGGATAAACAACGAGCTTAATTCCGTGTCAGGCCTTTGCTCGCCTTGTATTTGTACCAGACGTTTTGCATTGTTACATTCTACAGTGACCATGTTTCTTTTGAATAAAAGGACTTTCAAAAGTTATTTTGAAGCTGTTTTTAGAGTTCCGTACCTCAAAACTATCACTTTGTTTTCCGTCTGTCTGTCTATAAAGACAGGAGATATCAAATTGAAATTAATATTGGATACGCAAGTCTGCAGTCCTTTAAAGCTGTGAAAAAATCAAGCTTCTAGGTCAAAGCATTCAAAAGATACGTCTGTTTAAGCCGCATGTTCCGCCATTCATGATAAGCCGCCGATTCAAAATCTACTTCCCGTTGACCTAGAATCATGAAATTTGGCAAGAGTCAAGGTGTTTTCAAGACATGTAAAGGAATACGATTTTTACGATTACAAATTCTTCAAGCGCCTGTCATTTTTTTTTAATGTGTAAATGTAATTAGTGTTTTTCGCGAGGCACAACTTATTCTTTTTAAATATTCTTTTTAGTATTACACTGTACGAAACCTTCGGTGCTCGAGTCCGACTCGCACATTCCGTTTTTTTTTAATATTTGGACAATGTGCTACCCGATTGAAATCGTTTCATTAGAGCCTGTTTACGTATTGATTCTTGAATGAAATACGAGTATATACATCTAAACAAATTCAGATAGAAATAAATAAGAGTGTGAGAGGTGTCGTCCTTATAGCTTTCATTAAAATTTATAAAAATAGACCCTCAAAATTAGTTTTGCTAGAAGGTGCGTTCTGAAATGAACCATCACAAATTACAATACAATTTAAAATGTTTTATCTTTATGACTGTATATGCTTGCATTATGTGGTCTTGCTAAAAATTCAGTCATTATAGACTGCTATTAAAATATCATACATACATAGTCATCTGTTGGACATAATCCAGATCGCCACGGAGGACTCTCCATGCTTGCTACCGCACATATTGCCATAATTACCATGCTTGGCAGGCGGATTAGTAATCGCAATTAGATGTTGCTGCTCATCTTCAGAATGTAATTTGTCTAATTTTAAACATTAGTAAATATGTAAAACATTGATTAGTAACCAAATAAAGGGATATAATTGAAATACATAAACAGGTAATAAGTAGGTGCGTTAAAAAGTAATTTCGCTGAATACTGTGCCAACGGGTTGCTAGACAACAAATGCTCAGGGATTGTAAAGTCTCGATTTTTCTTCACTCATGGTCACCCTTATTGTATGGCTTGTATGAATAAGCTGTGTGCTCAGGACGCGAACAGTAGCTGTTTGTGCTACCTGTGCTACGCCCTACCTGCGCCCGCGCACCCCCACTAAAGTGACGCGCACAATTTTTTATCATTCCATAAAATACTTCAAATACTCCAAGATCCACAGGTAAATATCCCAAAAACGGATCTTGAAATTAAACAGACCTGTGGCATTAAAAATACTTTGCTCAGCGTTGAGTAACAACTGTATGGATGAGGAATGTATGTGTTTAGGGTTAAAGGTAAATAGTGTTTCTGCTACAACAATTTTATTTCTTGTATGCCTGGAAGGGTACAGTTTGTTATTAAAATTATTTTATATTTGTAGTTATAAAGGGAGACAAAGCCTGAGTTTATATGTAAGCTCTAGTATATTCTTCCCATCAAAAACATAAATGTGAAATGAGAGCCAAGTTCATTAGTAAGAATATGCGTCGTTGTCGACTTAGCCGACAAAAGAATTGAGATCTATGTGGGTGCCAAGTTCTGTGTGTGTTCAAGAACATGCAACATTCAAAAATAAATATATAACAACTTTTGTTTCTTGGTACTCCCACAATATTTTCTACTTGATAGAGAGTTCAAATTCTTAAATTTTAACAGACAATTATTTATTTTACAAAATGGAATTATTTCACTTGAGATGTAATTCCAGCTCAAGATTTTATTTGGCTAGTTTTCACGTACTTTTAGATTACATACAAGCTAAGGGGCTTTAACAAAAATGTGTAAAATTTCGTTTATGTAGGTTAAATTGTTTTCGAATTGTGAAGGGGTCAGAAGTAGCTTGAAAAGGTTCGTTTTACACACGGCTACTGCGTCGCCAGTTCTTTTTTATTTTTACTTGGCTCAACACGCTGCCGTGTGTGTAGATTTCAGTGCCATTTCATGTAAACACATAAAATATCCAAGGATTATATTTATTCTTGCAAATTATCTTACACTCATAAAGTTTGTTTAAAAATATGTTTTGTCCTGCACGTTGTACATTAAATTTGAAATATTGATGAAAAATTAACAGTTTAGCGGGAAAATATAAGAATTTCATTTTTTGAAGTATTTTTAATGCAGAAACTTTTTCTTTTTGTACTTAGAGTATTTATCACCATAATGATCTTAGTTTGCGATCTAAATTTATTGGAGTGTTGCCTTTTTTGTCCTTAGTTTATGTTATATATATTTGAAAACACTAGCCCAAAATATTCATTATTGGTAATTAAAGCATTATCAATTGATAATCACGTTTCAAAATTAGTACAAAGTCAATACCGGGACTCCATACGTTCTCGGGGCTTCACTTATTTCGCTTGATGCAAATATAATACGATGGTTTTTCTGTGACTCTCATTAACGACCACAAAAATGGAAAACAACACCACACCTACTTAGAAATAATGTACAATCTCACTTAAAACAAGTATATTACGTTAAGAACCGACCCATAAATCTTACCTCGGACATGTTTAAGGCGAAAAAGGTAACACATGTCCGAATCGTGTTTTAGAGAGACTAATTTCTTTTAGGGATAAAATGTGTTTTCGTTTTTTTTTTTTGTGGAACAAGAGCGATGCCACATGCCACCCACGTCGTAGCATGGACGCGATAAAACAGAGGTCATGCCGGGTGAGAGCATTAGTGTATCATTCTCTGTCTGAAGGGGTGTGCAGATAACAGAAAGGAAGGTGAAAGCATAGGGTAGACTAATAAGTGTACAACGTGGATAGAGTTCTAGCTAGCGACGATTACACTACGAAGTCTAGTAGTCCGGTCAATTTAGACATTCGAGGTTACATAAAGTCCCAACAAGCTGAATTTCTGTGAAATTGTTTAAAACATATGTAATTATAAACAATGTCTAGAAGTTCCCCATCATTCCCCTGTAAAGAATTTTTTTATTCCAGGTCAAAGGTCAAAAAAATGAGTTTTTCGCGATTTTCAGCAAAACGGTAAGTTTTATCATAAAAGTACCTTAGACAAAAATGGATATCATAAAATTATCTATAAAAAATGCACCAATACTTTTTTTCTTACGAGCCACCGTTTCTGAGATATAACGATTCAAAAAGGTATAAAAGTTGTTATCGTCATAATATGCACACGTTTCCACGCCACCTATGAGGTAGTGTACTTAGCGCGTTTTTTTAACGCGGTTTCCCCAGTAGGCCTACTCCACGGGTCAGTTGTGATCCTGTTTAATGTAAAGCTATTGCATAATAACGGAAATTTTCAAAGATTAGAAAAGATAAAAGCGATGTAAATTTAAAAAAAGTGTTGAAGTTTATTCGTCTTATTCGTAAGTTTCAAATTCTTGTTCTTCTTCTTGTTCTTCTTCTCCTGCTTCTTCTTCATCTTCATTTTGGATGCAAGTAAATTGCGTCAATAGCGATGTATCGCATGATACTTCGTCGGAGTCAAACGAATCCTCCATTGTTTGTGATTCAATAATAGAGAACGACCGGCCTTGACAATTTGTGCATGCCAAAGAACAAGACAGTCCGACTTTTTTGCAACCACATTTAGCACTGCATCCCTTTTTGCAGTTGCAAAAAATAGTGTTCAGCAGTTTTTCCGGCGCAGGTGGAAGTAAAGTTTGAACTGGCTCTAATATATTGTTGACCAACTTCCAACCCCAGTCTGTAGGGTCTAGCTGATAACCAAGCCACACTTGAACTTGGTAATATACTCGAAAAAGAAATGAAATGGTGAGCAGCAACTGAGGTTGGAGGAAGACAAGCTAATTGAACTTGTTTTTTATTTTTAGTATTTTTAACGAAACATGCATATCGATGCTTATCTAAACAGGTAGTTTTTTAGGAGCTCCGTACATAGAAAGAAGAAATCGGATGCCGTTGGTAATAACTTCTTGTTGAGTTGAATTACTCTTTTTAAAAACTTCAGCACATTGAATTAAATCTTGTTTTTCAAACATTTTGAAAACTGCTACGTGGCGTACTCATGCATATTATGACGATAACAACTTTTATAACTTTTTGAATCGTTATATCTCAGAAACGGCGGCTCGTAAGAAAAAAAAGTATTGATACATTTTTTATAGATAATTTTATGATCTCCATTTTTGTCTAAGGTACTTTTATGATAAAACTTACCGTTTTGCTGAAAATCGCAAAAAACTCATCTTTTTGACCTTTGACCTTGAATAAAAAAAATTCCTTACAGGGGAATGATGAGGAACTTTTAGACATTGGTTATAATTATATTTTGAACCATTTCACTGAAATTCAGCTTGTTGGGACTTTATGTAACTTCACTCTCATTTTTTGGTCTAAATTGACCGGACTATAGGGTCAAAGGTTGTTATATATATGTTTGGTATTTCTTGACATTAATTCCAAGAGTGTATTTTTAGATTTTTAACACTTTTTGTTACATTAAACTAACAGTAACAACGTACATCTTCTATAGTTATTCTATTTCATAATATATTGCTGTCATCATCATTATCAGCCGAAAAGCGTCAAGTCCACAATGACTTGTCCCGAGCCACTTGCATCCAGGAGGGTATGCTGTTGTCAAAGCGCCCATACAAACGTAGTCCAGTCATATTTTGAGTATTAAGCTATGAAAATCTATGAAATTTTCAAGACACAATCTAGAAACAAATATCTGTGTCGGTGGTGAGTCAGATTTTTGTTTAAATATATACTTCCAGAGTTACAGGCCGTCAAAGTATTGTATTTTTCGGTAGTAAAAAAAAAACCAACTTTGAACCTGATTTACAAGAGTATGAATCAATTTAGAACAATTTGGAAAAACCACCGACATCTGAAATTTCATTAGTATACTGTATTGAAAAAATAGCTACATAATATACTGTATCCTTCAAATGATCCCTGGACTACGAAACATCCAAATAACGGGTGGATAACTTCGCGTAGTGTATGCTGTCTCACCGTACGTGCTCGGGTAGGATAGGGCTCGGAGAGGGACAGCTACAAAACAATGCAACCTTGAACGCGGCCACGTGGTCTTACCAACATAGCCTCTTAACTAGGTCGCTCCATCTAACAGGAGGACCAAACAGACCGTATTTGATGTATTTAATCCAAAGTTAAGCCGTTTAGGTGTGATTGAGCAACGAATAGCCAAATATTAATTTTTATGTACATCAAAAATATACGAGTACGAGTATAATGCATATTAATTCTTTTAATTCAGCTATTCTGAATGAGTCAGAAAGCATATTCCAAGACATTTTATGCTCCCAATAAATTACTGAAAAGCTATATTGGCAATGAGTTTCCTTTCGGCACAGCTTTATTATGACGCTTTATGCTTTTTAATAAACAGTGATTATTATTTACAACTCACGCGTGTACATTCAGGTAATTTTACGATTAAACAACTAAACATACTCGAAATAGAAACAAACGAGTGTTAAAGTTGCAAGAACGACTACATTTAAATGAATATCAAATGCAAAAGTCACAATGTGTTTATATAAATATTGTTTATATCAATGAAACGAAATAATAATTTAACTATAAAAATAACTTAATATTTTTTAAAAAGTATACGTAAAGATAACACGCAAAAACAAAAGAAATTAGATGCAGGCAACTTTTTGGTAGTTATCCACAGCGGGATAGGAAATTGCCCTGTCACAAAATTGAAAGCTGAATTTGAAAAGGTAAAGTTTTCTAAAGTGGTCAACAGCTAAATGCCTCGCTGACCCTGTAACATTATGACCGCGACAAGCAATTCCCTTTGACCGGACATCATGAAATATGAGGGTCGCCTTACGTTGACCAAAACAAGAGCAAAACCTCTATAATATCATCAAAAATACGCTCGCGAACCTCGAAACCGCATACCTCATACGTTATCTAAATTAAGTTCCTTCGACCGCATCTCCCATAATGAATTGTCATTCGATTTATAATGCCCGCAGTTATTTACGACTACACATTCTTATTGGTCATTGTGTAAATGAGACGATCGACAAATTCTCAAAACGATCAGAAACGTATGCGTTAATAAAACCCCGTCTCGTAGTTTAGTTATTCTTATTTTGGCGTTGTTGAATCTTTGTTATAAATAATAAACAGATAGACAGTTCTATATTTAGTAGTCAGATAGTTACGCCAGTCGGATATTTCACATTTTAAAAATACGATAATGCTATCATTTAAATCAATTTTAGTAAAGGTTCTCGAGTGGCGACCACGTACCGGGAAACGTCTACCAGGCCGTCCCCTTACTAGATGGACCGACGACCTGGTTAGAGTCGCGGGGAGTCGCTGGATGCAGGTGGCTCGGGACCGGTCGATGTGGCGTACCATGAGGGAGGCCTATGTCCAGCAGTGGACGTTTCCCGGCTGATGATGATGATGATGAAATCAATTTTAATTCATAATCACAAATCACAATAGAATCTAACTAAATCACAATAAATGTGAAGAAATTAAGGTTTCGTAGTCATTACACATAAAATACTAATATCAAATGACCTTCCGTAAAGTAAATAAATGAAAAGGTGTGTTAATTTGATACATTCATATATAATGTCAGAAAATCAAAATCGAAGCCTTAAAACCACAAAAGCTTGAATTATTACATGAATTTGACTATGCACTTTACCAGTTCTTTTTGAATTCTGCAAAAGGTCGAATGCGTAGCGAAAGTTTTTTCTTACCTAATATACGAGTAAATATACCAAGTTGATGATTGATCACCTTGCTTACACGAATAAAGGAGTTGAATAATTCGAATCTGCAATTCAACTCAGCTGCCAAATACGTGTTTCCACGCTGGCTCGACTGTAAGACGTCTTGGGTGGTCTGGCGTGGGCCGGCTGCAGGAACACAGAATAAGGGTGTGGTTCCATTGCGACGGAAATGAGCGGAGCGACGAACGGATGCGGGCGGGGCGGCAGATCTAGGATGTTTCTTTCTACTGCTGAAGAGGCCAACGTGCAGCGGAGATACAGAGTGGAAAAGATTTTGACATGTATGTTTAATTCCCTTCTTTTCCCGATTTTCCTAGCTGTGATTCGTTTCGCCTAACTGGCTGCGTTTTTTCGCATTAAACAAGAAACCTGGGTGTTTGACTATGGGGACGAAAAACCTTAAAGATGTCACACCATGTCTATCATGAGTCCCCAAGCACAGCGTTGTTATACTGGGACGCAGTCACTAAGGACGAACATCCTTACAACCTTACGGCTCACGAACGTCTTTTCTAACGATATTTATCCTTGTTGCCTAGGAAACTAGAGATATCGTCAGCAATGACATCCGTGATCCGTAAGGTTGTATGTAAGGATGTTTGTTGCAGTTGTTAATGTTGTCTCAGTGAATTGCACCCTTGCGTACATAAAACATCCAGTATTGTTATGTGACTATCGGATAGTTAAAAAAGCTGTTTGTAATATTGTGTGGTTTCTAAAATATTTCATTTATATTTTACTAGCTTCTCTGACGTATACTTAAGGAAAGGAAACCCCATGGAAACTACTCGTTTCATTTAGATAAGAGTAGTCCTTCCTTTGCCTTTCAAGTATCCCTCAAAAAAGTCAAGTCATTCTGATTTTCTGTAAGGTCGTGAATGTACGAGAAAATGTATTTTAGTGAATGTATCCCATGTTTTAATAGTTATTCGGGGCGGAGACAAATTCTAAAAATCAAATATCTTTAAAATCGGTTCAGCCGTTCTTGAGTTCATACGGAGTAGCCACAGGTCTAACGCATAACTGCGGTACGGGAAGGTGTGTTTACGGGACGTCAAACGACTCCCAATTGAAGTTATGCGTAGTTTGACGGAAACACACACTCCTTTACCGATCCCATACTTCAGGAACAGACTCAGTTATTCGTTAGACCTGTAGCAAGAACGATATTGGCATTATTGTATCATTTTACAATTAATAGTTAACATCTATAAGAAGAGCAAAGGACCGCGTTCAGTGGTCTGCTATTACACGATTAAGCAATAACTTTAAGATTGAATGCTTGAATTCAGTCGAATAAAAGTACTTGCTCCGCTCTCGCACTAGTCTCCGCTCCAGCGCATCAAGGCGGAGATTTGTACGATATCACTCGGTTGGACGGAACCGAAATAGATCGCGTTTTGTCTTGCGTCGGATCGCATCTACGTAGCGCACAGACCACTGGCGCCTGCAGCCGGCATTCTGGAGGGTGTCCCTTGTCGTTTATCCTCAGTATTCTAAAGTTCATTATCGATACAAGACATTCAAAAAGTGAAAGAAGTTATCTTGTGGGGTCAATAGGTCTGTAGGGCTGACATTTATGAATTCAGTTAAACACTAATACCATTCCAAATGAGACTTTCCGCGAATGTATGGAGCCAAGGCCAATTCTTGTACACTTATAATTTTAGAAGTATCAAATAAAAATGATTTAGTTACCATTTTTGTATATTTTGGTTTAGTTTATTTATATAAAAACATATAAAACGCACGAAACAGACGTTGAAAACAAAGATGGCGTCAATAAATTGACATTTGACGCTGTCACTTAGACAAAAAGAATTATTACGTACATTTAAAATAAATGCAATAATGTAATTCTAGTATTTTTCTATACATATTTAGAATATTACTTGATTTTTGAAATAGTGTACAAGTGCAGGCCGACCTCTTTTTCTAGCAACCGTGCCTAGCGTTTTAAAGTTCGTCATCCAAAAATCCCAACTGAAACTTTATCCCAATCATTTCCTCAATGTCTCTTGTCAGATACCTCTAGAACCGTTCATAGTTTAAACTTTGTTTGAATGAATTAAACAAGAATTAAATAAATAAAAATAATTTTATTTGTTCCTATTTGTTACACGCTATACAATAAGTATATCTTACTAAAAACTAACTACTACTTACTAAAAATTAATAGTAGTTATTTATTTATTATGTTTATTTTTAATTTAATAATTACCTATATTTTTATAGTGCTTAAATTGTTTATGTCGAAAACATCATAGAGCTAATTACTACAATGAAAAGAAATATTTAAAAAAATTACAATAGATATAAACATATAAAAACAAATTAATATACTTACAAGTTAAACACTTCGTCCAATTCACTTCATTCACTAGTTACTTTTAGAGTATGTTTATGTGGATTCACGAATTAAGCGTTAACATTTTACTGAATAACACTACATAATTCACCTTCTTTCGTATTTACCTCACAGTGAATAATAGTACACCTCTCCGCAAACAATTTAAAAGACCTTCTACAAGCGCCTACGCCTGAAGGCGGTGTAATAAAATTGAGCGTTTTAAACACGTTCTTACCTATTATTTTAAATGTAATTGTGCTTAAACGTTTCACCCACGTGGAGCAATTCGTATACAGTCGGTAGTAAACAAAGTTAAGTTATCCTTGGGTTTAATATGGGATCTCGACTCAGCTATAACAATTTGAATGAAATTCACAGATTAGGGAGTTTTGAGGTAATCGATTGATCAAGTCCTTCCAGCAAAGTTTACTTTTCACGGTTACTTCGTAGTAAAAAAATATAAATGTCGAGTGAACCTTGGGCGCCCATACAATGTCGAGGGCGTAAGTTTAAAAAGTAAAGGGAGATTTCAAGAATATTTCACTAATAAAATTTAGAGGCGTTAGGGAACATTACAGTATGTACTACAATATTTGCTTCGTTTCGGATTTTGAGCGGATTGCAATCGGTCGTGTCATGTAGTAGATGACCTCCACAAAAGATTTGGACAATGGTAATAACATTATAGATACATATTAAATAAACTCGATAATATCAGATTGGAATGTCTAACCAATTCCAAATTCCGATACAAACCTCCTGAACCTACTAATTTCCTGGTACGCAGTTCCCTATAATTATAGACTGTAATTTGACGGACTAGGCAAGGTTTTACGATACAAAGCCTATGGTGACCTTCCGAGAAATGGTCAGACAATGCCCGAGGACCACCCGCGAAGCTGCCTATACCTACCTCTATATTGTCCGTTAACATAGCCGCTCGTCGCCATAGTGTCACTCACTCTGTGCCATTCAATATATAATTAAGTCGTCTTACATTTTAATCACTTGCTTTTTGTTGGAGTCTGACGTCTTTGTTGCCTTAACAGGATTGGTGTTGGACAGTTTTTGAGATACGATTATGTAGATATGGTGAACAGTGGACTTGCTGAGAAGTGTATTCAACAATGCGTATTATGGTGTTGTAACGATCCGACCCGTAAACGTAATAAAACGCTTAAAATCATCATTTTAGACACTGTCTCAAACCGACGTTTAAGAAGCTCTAAAGATTATTATGTGATTTTGTAAGTACTTGAAAGTTTGAATATTATTGGCTCGTGATGTCTAGTAGTTTATTAGGACCCAGCGTAGTAACCATTCCAGATTCTTTTAAGAGAAGAACAAGTTTTCCAGGAGAAGTTTAGTGGCTACAAAATATCTAAGGAGATAGGAATTAGAGTTCAAAATACAATACGTACTGAACATTAATGCTAGGTAACAACTAGTTGAAGGTCATTCGCTAAAACAATCGGAACAAGAGGTAATAGAACAATAATATAAACTTGAACGCTAAATTTACATAAAACAAGGAAAACAAAGATTTTATTCACATCTAAGTGTTATTTTGAGGGGACACAGGAACAGAGCTCCGCCTCCGCTCTACTCAGCGCATTATCTCTTTCCCTTCCTAATTTTAAAAGGGGCATTGGACGGTTTCGTCATGCCTTTAAATTTGAAGCTAAAACGAACGCCTCCAGAACTTGATGCCAAAACGGTACCTCCATGTCACTACACTTCTTTGGCGGTCTTAGACCCAAGGAAAAAGTGCAAGGTGCGTAACTCAGCAGTTCCAGAGCTTTGTGTTCTCAAAACACCCGGCACGTGACTCTAATAAAGACAGAAGGTCTTTCAAAAGGGAGAAGGGACAAGGAGCCAAGCTTTCCTCGTCTGGTTCATCCATAGACTACCTAAACCAGCCCGCTATAGCAAAGAGACAGGGTATGTATCGGAATGCCCAATATAATTGTTTCTGTAAACAGCAGGATAGAATGACGACATCAGTGAATAAAGATTGAACTGAATTAAATCAATTCAAACGTGAAGGTTCTCGATGCTCTTAAAATATGTTACTCATAGCAAAAGAGCAACGTATTTAGGGGCTTGTTTCCTACGTCCGAACCATACCGGTAGTGAAAGCCAAAAGGGGGTGAAGATGAACGTGAGGATGATTAAAGGAATAGTTCTGTAGATGGAACGTGAGATATAAACAAAGCCTCAATTAGTTTATAATCCTTAGTAATTATTTATAAATTATAAGAACCAGAAACCGCATTGAGTCATGTTTATTCGAATCAAACATCGGTAAGTTAAAGTATTAAATCAGTTTTATAGTATTGTTCAAGTAAAATTAAAGAAAATATTATTTTCTTCATAATTGGTACACAAATGAATTAAATAAGAAGATCAACTAATGTTCAAATTCATCAAATTAGTACCTTCGACGAGTCATTATCAAGCATCTAACTCAATATGCAACAAACTACTAACAATAAGTTAAAACTACTAAAACTACTTCTTGGGTTTAAGGTTCTGACATAACTAGTTTGCTTGCAGATCAACGACCAATAGGTAGAGAAGCAGTAGAAGCGTTGTAGTATTACTCTACAGTTTTTAATAAAGAATTATTTTTTATGACATCAATAATTTTATTTATTTAGGTTGTTTCTTCGCCCTTTATAAGCAATATAGAGCATTTAAGACGGTTTAGCAGTTATTCATACAAAGTTGCAACTTTGTTCGCAATAAAATATTTCATCCCAAAATCGCCCGTGTGTAGCAACCAT
The DNA here is from genome assembly GCA_910589575.2 of Carcina quercana. Taxonomy (NCBI): domain Eukaryota; kingdom Metazoa; phylum Arthropoda; class Insecta; order Lepidoptera; family Depressariidae; genus Carcina; species Carcina quercana. The sequence goes on from OU342427.1 coordinate 13,003,262, forward strand.
TATTTTTGTATCGAAATTTTATATGAAATTTGTCGTATTGTAATTTAATCCGAATACGCCGCGCGCGTGAAACCATCCGATAAATACGTACGTACGGACGGACGGACCTTTCCGTACCAGATAACCATCTACTCAATACAAACAACTGTCTAGTCGATTTAGTCTGTCGTGTGGTAATAAGAAATCAAAAGCACTTCCCAGCCATTATCCAGTTTGCCAAGGTCATCTCTCATCTTCATCATCAGACATTGTTCCAGGACAGAATTGGCCATTCCATCGTCCGTTCAAAGTGTCGCTCACTGCTCGTATGGTGGCCACCATTATCACATCATGCGCAATTTCGTTACAATTATTTTCTCCAAATATCTTATCAAAATATTATAATTAAATAATTTCAATAAATTTCGTGACTTTTCTTTCTGACATTTTATTTTCTAGTCCTTTTTCCAAAAATCAAAATTCTTTATTCTTTACTCAAACGTCATTGCCAGTTTTTTCGTGCAATTCCTCCAAAAAGTTTGCATTAATTTATTTTAAAGAGATTATATGTAATCATGATCTGTATTTCGATAAATGTAATATTTTGCTAGGATAAGTTGGGACCGTTACAATCACCCCCTAAATTTTTATATATTGAAATGGAATAAAAATTTATCTAATTACCATTAAAATTTAATAAATTATTAGCAAAAGTTCCACTTTATCGAAATATAAAACCGCAACAAAATTACCTCCATCCGAATAGTTATTATTAGCAACCGGTGCTTTTTAATATCGTGATTAGTTTTTATGCAATCTTATCACATAAAGAAAATTACTAAACTACGCTCTCATTCAGTTGAATAAACTAAATGTAGTCTTTCAATGCTGCTTGCACTTCTTTCTTCAACCCAAGCGTTCACTTATAACTTTAGTAAGTTAAGTATCGCCAGCGTTAACAATATAAGTACTAATAAACTAAATATTCATCTCTTTTAAATATTTATACGCCTTCAGAATATTAGTATATCCCATAATCATCGTTATTTATTGAACCTTAGTTCAACCCAAATTATCTACGACTCTAGGATCCTTTAGGAGCGCTTTGTCGTCTGAAACCACCTAGGCCTCCATTTGGATTAACCCAATTCATTCATAAATTGAAAATTTCTGCAGTAGTCAAGCAACCCTGCTGTAACGTAAAACTCCAACTCTTCTTCCCACCCCCACGATTCTTATTCTTCGAAACACCTTATATACTCTTCCTAATTCAAAACTGCAAAAGGAATCCGAATCCGTCTAGTTTGTCATGAAACAGATGTATCACATAAACTCCAATATTCCATTGTATTGCATCAAGTTGAAGTCACAGGGTTGAAAGAAACGTTCGTTCAAACTCAAGGGTATATTGACCAGAGAAAAGCCAACATCGCAACCTCATTGACAGTTTGTTTGCCTGTCCACACAGAGTACTGATCCGGGTCCCCCACTCACAGAGTCCTTTGACGTCGCTGACACAGGCTCGTGACTACTGACACACATGATGCCACTAGTCCACTAACATCTTTGCATATAAACCGACGTCCTCCAACGCTGGCTCTAATTTAAGTAACTCGACTTCAGTAAATTTAAATTACTTCTTTTCCGATCAAGTTTATTATCTGTTTATTTGATTTTTCTAAGAATTGTTTTTGGTAATTTTCTCTCACTGGCTAACATTATTTAAGTCTCTGTGGACCCCATTGCTCCTTTCAGGAATTATTGTTCAATAAAACAATCCTCCGGTATCTCAGATGTATCATAATCCATATAACAGACACCTTGATGATCCCTTTCGATCAGAATTTTTAAGTAAAATATTCTTCTCTCATGTAACTGCTGACCCAACAGAATCCCTCCTATTGTAGAACCAAGTTCCAATTTCTCAGTCTCAGCAGTCGGTTGTTTATATAAGCATAAGTATAACTGTTTGAGTACCGCTTGAGGTTACTCAATTTCGATCCACCACAAATCATCTCAATAAACTTAAATAATCTTCGACGAGGCTTGGATAGACATGAAAAGACTTGAATAGACTTGGATAGACCTGCATAGACCTGCATAGACCTACATAGACCCGCATAGACCCGGATAAACTTGGATAAACTTGGATAAACTTGGATAAACTTGGATAAACTTGGAAAAACTTGGATAAACTTGGATAAACTTGGATAAACTTGGATAAACTTGGATAAACTTGGATAAACTTGGATAAACTTGGATAAACTTGGATAGACTTGGATAGACTTCGGTGGACGTCGATGGATTTCGATGGATTTCGATGGACTTCGATGGATTTCGATGGATTTCGATGGACTTCGATGGACTTCGATGGACTTCGATGGACTTCGATGGACTTCGATGGACTTCGATGGACTTCGTTGGACTTCGCTAATTATCGGTACACCCCGTTACATTTCCGTGCACCCCCGTACACTTCGGTACTCTCCCATACTCTTCCGTACACTTCGGTTCGCTTCTGCACACGTACACGGCTGCACACTGTTGAACAATGCTGTACTCTGCATTTCGATCATACCGATAATTCCGAGTATTCCGAGTATTCCGAGTATTCCGAGTATTCCGAGTATTCCGAGTATTCCGAGTATTCCGAGTATTCCGAGTATTCCGAGTATTCCGAGTATTCCGAGTATTCCGAGTATTCCGAGTATTCCGAGTATTCCGAGTATTCCGAGTATTCCGAGTATTCCGAGTATTCCGAGTATTCCGAGCATTCCGAGTACTCCGAGTACTCCGAGTACTCCGAGTACTCCGAGTGTTCCGAGTATTCCGAGTATTTTGGACATTGTCGCTTTCGGAGTATTCGATGCTCACGACGCTCACGACGCACCACGATACCCACGACGCACCATGACGCACACGACGCTCACAACGCACACGACGTACACGGTGAACACGACGAACACGACGAACACGACGCACATGGTGAACACGGCGCACACGACGAACACGACGAACACGACGCACACGGTGAACACGACGCACACGGTGAACACGGCGCACACGGTGAACACGGCGCACACGACGCACACGACGAACACGACGAACACGGCGCACACGGTGAACACGGCGCACACGGCGCATACGACGAGCCCGATACATTCGAAATTTTCGACACCTTTGTAAATTTTGAAAATGTGAAACATATGTTTTTTTTTAAATAAATGGTATAATTCCTTATCGTCATACTATACCATCATACCGTAACGACATAATTCCGTTATTATATAACTTTCGAAATTTTATTTGTTGAAGTAAATTGTTCCTCGATAGTACTTGTATGTGTCAGACTGTTTTGTTTTCGTTCAATGATACGAATAAGGCGCCCTACACACGTACGAATATGTATTGCATATGTTTACATGTCACCCCCTTTTTTTTTGTTACTGCATTTGCACTTGACGTTCATATGTCCTGTAACATGTGACGATAAGGACGTTGGTTAGTAAGGCTATGGATAATAGAATCTTAGACCTCCCGACTGTATCCAAGTATGTAATCACGGAGGTTGTCATTATCTCCCAAATCATTCGTTGTATCTTGATAAATGAGAAATCACTGGAAACCTCGTGCTCCTATGCAGTCTTCAATCTATATGACGTCACATAAAATTCAACATGTGGCGGTTTGTAGGTGAAGCACAGTTTAACAACAAATACCTCGTGTTTGGTATCAAATGGAAGGTCCCGGCAAGAACGTAGTCAAAACCGCAGTAAAAAGTATTTCTCAGTATATCGAGGCTATTTGACTTCTTTATTTCATTGCTTGTAATTTTACATAAGCCAGAACCTTTATACTTATATGATACAGACACATAAGTTGGGCAAGTGAGTGTGCCGCGGTAACGACCAGCGAGTGCCAGAACCAAACTGTGTTAAGCCAACATATTTAAGCCGTTTAGCTTAAGCATTATCTTCAATTATCATTTTTATTATGCTTCTATTTTGGTCGTGAAAAGCAAAACGTTATTATTATATAGAATTTATTTATTTACCCAGCCAACTTCTCCTTCTAAAACTTGATCTCTTTCCATTCCACGGCAACAAATTGTAGGCCATTGGCCTACTTCCCTATTTACTCTTCAAACTTTCATTCAAACACCTTTTGCTATCCACATAATTCTGATCCTGGACTAAGGCACCAAATTGTAACGATCCGACCCGTAAACGTAATAAAACGCTTAAAATCATCATTTTAGACACTGTCTCAAACCGACGTTTAAGAAGCTCTAAAGATTATTATGTGATTTTGTAAGTACTTGAAAGTTTGAATATTATTGGCTCGTGATGTCTAGTAGTTTATTAGGACCCAGCGTAGTAACCATTCCAGATTCTTTTAAGAGAAGAACAAGTTTTCCAGGAGAAGTTTAGTGGCTACAAAATATCTAAGGAGATAGGAATTAGAGTTCAAAATACAATACGTACTGAACATTAATGCTAGGTAACAACTAGTTGAAGGTCATTCGCTAAAACAATCGGAACAAGAGGTAATAGAACAATAATATAAACTTGAACGCTAAATTTACATAAAACAAGGAAAACAAAGATTTTATTCACATCTAAGTGTTATTTTGAGGGGACACAGGAACAGAGCTCCGCCTCCGCTCTACTCAGCGCATTATCTCTTTCCCTTCCTAATTTTAAAAGGGGCATTGGACGGTTTCGTCATGCCTTTAAATTTGAAGCTAAAACGAACGCCTCCAGAACTTGATGCCAAAACGGTACCTCCATGTCACTACACTTCTTTGGCGGTCTTAGACCCAAGGAAAAAGTGCAAGGTGCGTAACTCAGCAGTTCCAGAGCTTTGTGTTCTCAAAACACCCGGCACGTGACTCTAATAAAGACAGAAGGTCTTTCAAAAGGGAGAAGGGACAAGGAGCCAAGCTTTCCTCGTCTGGTTCATCCATAGACTACCTAAACCAGCCCGCTATAGCAAAGAGACAGGGTATGTATCGGAATGCCCAATATAATTGTTTCTGTAAACAGCAGGATAGAATGACGACATCAGTGAATAAAGATTGAACTGAATTAAATCAATTCAAACGTGAAGGTTCTCGATGCTCTTAAAATACGAGTATGTTACACATAGCAAAAGAGCAACGTATTTAGGGGCTTGTTTCCTACGTCCGAACCATACCGGTAGTGAAAGCCAAAAGGGGGTGAAGATGAACGTGAGGATGATTAAAGGAATAGTTCTGTAGATGGAACGTGAGATATAAACAAAGCCTCAATTAGTTTATAATCCTTAGTAATTATTTATAAATTATAAGAACCAGAAACCGCATTGAGTCATGTTTATTCGAATCAAACATCGGTAAGTTAAAGTATTAAATCAGTTTTATAGTATTGTTCAAGTAAAATTAAAGAAAATATTATTTTCTTCATAATTGGTACACAAATGAATTAAATAAGAAGATCAACTAATGTTCAAATTCATCAAATTAGTACCTTCGACGAGTCATTATCAAGCATCTAACTCAATATGCAACAAACTACTAACAATAAGTTAAAACTACTAAAACTACTTCTTGGGTTTAAGGTTCTGACATAACTAGTTTGCTTGCAGATCAACGACCAATAGGTAGAGAAGCAGTAGAAGCGTTGTAGTATTACTCTACAGTTTTTAATAAAGAATTATTTTTTATGACATCAATAATTTTATTTATTTAGGTTGTTTATTCGCCCTTTATAAGCAATATAGAGCATTTAAGACGGTTTAGCAGTTATTCATACAAAGTTGCAACTTTGTTCGCAATAAAATATTTCATCCCAAAATCGCCCGTGTGTAGCAACCATTATTTTTGTATCGAAATTTTATATGAAATTTGTCGTATTGTAATTTAATCCGAATACGCCGCGCGCGTGAAACCATCCGATAAATACGTACGTACGGACGGACGGACCTTTCCGTACCAGATAACCATCTACTCAATACAAACAACTGTCTAGTCGATTTAGTCTGTCGTGTGGTAATAAGAAATCAAAAGCACTTCCCAGCCATTATCCAGTTTGCCAAGGTCATCTCTCATCTTCATCATCAGACATTGTTCCAGGACAGAATTGGCCATTCCATCGTCCGTTCAAAGTGTCGCTCACTGCTCGTATGGTGGCCACCATTATCACATCATGCGCAATTTCGTTACAATTATTTTCTCCAAATATCTTATCAAAATATTATAATTAAATAATTTCAATAAATTTCGTGACTTTTCTTTCTGACATTTTATTTTCTAGTCCTTTTTCCAAAAATCAAAATTCTTTATTCTTTACTCAAACGTCATTGCCAGTTTTTTCGTGCAATTCCTCCAAAAAGTTTGCATTAATTTATTTTAAAGAGATTATATGTAATCATGATCTGTATTTCGATAAATGTAATATTTTGCTAGGATAAGTTGGGACCGTTACAGTGTGAAACTTTTACCTCCACGGGCGCCGGCAGAAATACTTGTAGGGGATTGCAAATCTATGTACATTAAACGACCCCAAAATAAAGAAATTGCATAGAGATATAAGAATTGAAATTAATTTTCAATCATTCCACATACTTATTGTATAGTATATACTTACAATAAAATACAATATACATAACATTACGGAAATAAAGTTATTGCAAGTAACTGTCATCGGCCAGGTTGATTTGGCAAGTTCTAGTCAGCCTAGGGATAGAGAACATTTGCTTGCAAAAAAGAAGATAATGAATTATTTATATTAATTGAGTTTTAGTGCCCTACACCTACCGATTCTGTTCTGATCTATCTAAAATGATCTAGATCAGAAAATAATAAGGGTTGATCGCGTCACGTTTACCGGGCGCCGGGCTTTCTTGATTAGCACAACTGCATGCGTGCTAAGGAAAAATATATTTCTCCCTCTCTCAGATTTATGGAATTTGTATGTAATTCGTGCCTCTTTCTGGCCGGCCGTTCTCCGGGGATGCTGGCCGGTTGCTTGCTGACCGGACGTGCTTGACGATGCGGATAGACAGGCTCACGATCAGTACATTATTGTATGGCATCCTAGCCTTCCGGATTCAATTCTGTGCTGTTCTGATCTGGGTAGACCACAACAGCAAAAACAGGTGTGTCCCCACGCTTACATTATACGCTCACAATCCTGAGAACGTGAACGCGGTTTTGTTCTAAAGAAAGGAAAAACTGAGGAAAGCTGCGACAACGACTATGTATCAGAGAGGGACAATGAAATACATCAACTCGCGTGTCTTAGAAATTAAAAATTAGAACATTCTATGAATTTTTTATATTTGTTTACGTTCAACATTTGAAATTTTATCTTATCTTTAGTATAGGTACTAGTAACTTGAAGTTGTGGCACAGAATTAATATAGGTTGTGGTACATACTCCGCGACATTTATTTTTTATTTTGCTTTTTATAATAACGCATAGTTTCACTTAAAAATAAATAATAATAAAGAAAATAAAGTTCCTCGCGTAAGATCAAAAGCGCATACGTTTGGCGACTGCCGGCACAGACTAATATATATAGTTATTGTGCTTTGTTTTGTTCGGTACCACCAACTAAACCGAGTACGGACATAGCCCCGCCAGGCTAGCTACCACCACATTTCCTCAGTCTGTCACCAAATGGAAGTGTTAAAAGCACTGTTGTGCTCAAATATGAAAGGTAACAGAGCCAGCTCCTCATTAGCTTCAGGATTCAGGGTTCGAACGCTTACCATCCAATTTCACTATCGTCACTTACCATCAGGTGTGATAGAGGCCAAGAGCAAACTTTATAAGATTAATTATTTTATGTAAATTCATAGATAGTTGTTAACCACTCTGAAGCCTGTTTCTATCGCCAAGCCTCTTTCACCTAATGGACAAGTATGACAATATCGCCCTCTATACTGTATATGGCTTGATTGCAGTTTACCGTGCTGCCTGTTGCGGTAGGTTCGTGTTACGATAAATTGCGATTTATCATCTGCGAGATAACTTGGCCCCATTGAACTTTATTACGGAAAGTCTAATCTGAACATGTCCAAAGCAATAAATTTGAAGTCTAGACTGTAATAGTTCGCGTCAAAGCTTTCTAAGCCTAACTGAAAGTTGCATAATTAGTTCCAGATGGGTGCGTCGATCCTTAGTTGAAGTAAGACACGGATTGGGAATAATGTCCAATAAACCATTTTTGTGCTATGTGCGTGTGTGTGTGTGTGTGTGTGTGTGTGTGTGTGTGTGTGTGTGTGTGTGTGTGTGTGTGTGTGTGTGTGTGTGTGTGTGTGTGTGTGTGTGTGTGTGTGTGTGTGTGTGTGTGTGTGTGTGTGTGTAACGCAATATCTTTTTTATTGAATGTAATCTGAAGGGTGTTCCTATTTTTGTAACAATGCTATTAAGGGTGGAAAATTAGAGGACGAATCTTCGAATGTTACCCACTTTCTGTCAGCCGATTCTGTTGGTAATGTAACATATTCTTGAAGATATATGTAGAGTAACTGGATTGCATAGTTTTAAGTAAAAAGTATTTAAAAAAATTAAAAAATGATTTATTGTCCCAAACTACACCAGTGATTAATGCATTAACATACAAAACAACAACAGTCATACAAAATTATTGATAGGCCAGTGCTTAAAATAGGTCTGTAAGTCCTGTAGCATAAGCACTGGCTAGCACGTTGATACAATTGTTATACTCTTACGCGCACTATCCCTTGATTATGTTAATAGCTTAGCTTGTTATGCGTATGGAAAAAACGTATTTTCCAACTAGTGGAACCACCCATCTTCATCAGATATCAATCAGGATATGCTTCTTGGTGGTCATGCTTCCTACCTACAGGTCACCACTTCGCTATACTTTCGCCGTCAGTTCGATATATGGTCCCATACAATGTAGTGAAAAATATTTTTTTTGAACATTGAGCATGGGCATTTTTAATTCGTTTTCTTACTTTGGATCGACACGCATTTTAGCAACTCACGTCTCATAAATATTATTTATTCAAGCGGCAAGTGGGTAACTTTTCAAACTGCATTGCAGTTTCGGACAATGTTGCAAACGGAACGAGCTCCGTCTCCGAATTCACTCACAACGGTCACGGACGACATTGAATCATTAATTTACTAACAATAACAAAGCAAGGTATTGCAAGCGTGTCACGAAAACTAGGTCCCCGTGCATCTATCTACCTGACAGTATATAAACGTAGATATTAGCAAGGCTTCATAAAGTCTCTTCTATTTTGCAGGTGGTGTGTATCCTCCTAGTGTATTATGCCAACAGAAGCTTTTCAATAGAAAGAAAAAAATTAATACATATGTATACTACACTCACTCAATTACAATTTATATGGGGGGAAACAGGAAATACATATTTACCAGCTTTTTTAAATGTGACGGTGCGAAAATCTTGCAGTAATTTTTATATATCTTACTAGTGACCCGCCCCGGTTTCGCACGGGCAGTAGAGCTATATGCCTAAATATTTGCATTAGATTGATATATACATACAGACAGACATATGATATATCGCATTACCACACTACCACACATAGCACTAATTGCATCTGCATCTTAATTCAACCAATATACACAAAACTTAATTTATTATACACTTGAACCTTCCTGAAGAATCACTGTATTGATGTATGAAAACCGCATAAAAATCCGTTCTGTATTTTTACTTTATCGCGAACAGACAGACAGATCGACGCGGCGGGGGAGTTAGTTTTGTAATATGTTATTATGATTTATATGTCTTAGTCTTATAAATAAACCAATCAAACAATACAGGACTCTAATAGGGCCCATATAAACCCTGAACACTTGCTTGAAAGCAATGGTTTACAAGCAGGTGCTAATACGACTGACTTATTTTTGAATCATATCAATTAAAATATTATTTTCATCACCTGTGTCATCACAAATGTATGTGATTGCGATGAATCTGTTTTAATTTTATAAAATGGCCAGTCGTGATACTCGTATTGTGACGTAATTGGCGGACGACTGCGCTCGCTCAGCGCTGCGCGTGCGACGCTTGCCAGCCAGCAGACGGACGCCAGCCGTTTATGACGACAATCAATCAGGCGCAGCGGAATGACAGTGCTACAACCGCAACTTTCCAGAACTGGGGGTGATCGCTTTTCTTTTGTTAATTAAATGTTGATTCTACAAAGCCGTATTGAAGTAGATACTCCATCAAACGGTGTGATTGGTTCAGAATTGGAACAAAAATGGTTTTGTTGTTTTCATTTATCTCCATACAACAGCCCAAGATTTAGTAGTTTTGTAATAGTTTCATTCCAAGTACCTCACGACAACAGTGATAAAAGGGCATTACAGTCTGAATCGCCGGATTGTCTAAAAAGTAAGACGATTCCGTGCTTAGGAGGCGCTTTAAGCTGTAGATCCCGGAGCTTCAGTTATATCGACTGACATTTAATAAAAATTAATATCAAAAATTTTGTCTCAGTGTGCGCGGAAAAACATTATTTCTTCGGAGTGACTGCATTGTGTATTGAGAAGAGGTATCAGTCACTCACGTTTTCCACTAGCTGCATAGCTACTGAGGGAAAAGCTACGGCATCTGACAGCCGCCTGCAGACGCGTGACCATGCGCGTGAGTTGACTGCGAACAGCGGCGCGCGACGCGCCCGAGTATACGATCAGATGGAGGTCACGCGGGTTAATACAAGCACACCAACACTTACATTGTTGTATTGTCGCTTTAACCGCGAACCATGTAAAGACTGACTGTTGTTCATAGGTCAAAGGAAGAAGGAAGAAAGTTATATTTAAACTAGGGCCTGTATTTTTATTGTAAACTGACGAGTCAGTAATCTGAAGTGGCAGCGGTCAGGACACATCGCTAGAAGAACCGATAACCGATGGGGAGTAAGAGTTCTCGAGTGGCAACCACGTAACGGGAAACGTCTACCGGTCCGTCCCCCTTTTTTAACGAAGGGGAATCTTCAAAAGATACTCGACTCCTTAAGGGAAGAGTCGGGTTATGTGAGATTCTTACTCACTAAACCCCTTCGGTGGCCAACCGCTGCGCATATCAGGGAGCTGTGGGTCCTCCTGAGGAACGTCACCAGTTCTCCCCTCGCGCGATGCAATGTGCGCTTCCCGGGCTGAAGTGCCAGCCCTTGCACTCTCGCAGAGCGGACTCCGCAGTAGAAAGGAGCCACGCCATTTCCACTGTTCTCTCGGGATCGGAGCCGGATCGGAGGTCCGTCCCCCTACTAGATGGACCAACGACCTGGTTAAGGTTGCGGGGAGTCGCTGGATTCAGGTGACTCGGGAACGGTCGGTGTGGTGTACCATGAAGGAGGCCTATCCAGCTGACGTTTCGTGACTGATAATGAACATGAATTGAGTAATTCTTTCGGAATGTCGTGATTTGTAATCAAGTGAAGTTTGCTGACTGCCATCATTACTGCTTGGGTTAAGAAAGCCACCATAGAGTTTTAGATGAGTTTTGTAGAAAAGTTCGTTTACGTATCCAAAGTGGCGATAGTTATTAAAGCTAAATAAAACAAGAAATCATACGAATGGCATTATTTTTGACAAAAGATGACCAAATTTGTTTGCATTTTTAAAATGTAATATTCTTAAACTAAACTATAATCCTCAATTCTTTACATGAGCAGCCAAGATGAACAGAACTAGCTTTAGGGCTTTTGACATGGCTGCGATAGTTTTTCCGATTAATGGCAAGTAGGACAATAAATTAGTGGTACCGAGATTGACAAGAGAAGACAATTTGAGAAGTAACAAGTTAGAAAAAAGACAAACTGACTTTAACTTCGAGAAGGTCCCTGGTTAAAAGAAGATAACGTAAAATCAAAGCACGTTTGTAGAGAAAACGGCTCAACTTCGCTCAATAGAATGCGAAGCCTACATAAGATTCCTCATCCTATAATAATCGTGTTGTAACTATAGAGGGCGCTGTTAACGCATATTTATTATATGGAGCGGTCATTCGATTCACATTACGTGCGGGCTGACAGGCAGTCGTTTAATCTTCCATTGGCTCGGCAGCGAGCGCGGTGGCCTCGATGACTCACAGCTCTGACCCATCCTTCATGGGGCGCGTCAAGAAAGACATTTGCTTTGAACTGTGTAAGAGTGTTTTGAATACAGGCTATAGACCCGTGCTAAGATGAGCTTTAGGCAGTGTAAGTAATAAAGTATGACCATGGAGAGAATGGTCTGAAAATATAGGGCCGTTTACAATATGTCATTTCTCCCAATATAAGTATTGTACGTATATAAATGTTGATGAAGTCGCGGGTAAGAGCTAGTCTTTAAAAATAATAGGATAAGTTAGCTAACAAGCCACCGCGTTAAAAAGAACTAGAAACCGACTTCACCTGCCCTAAAAGTCTACCGCAAATTTAATACTTATATGCCTTTCTCTTGGGTGCCATTGTAAGAACTTGACCAAATTGAAATGGAACACGGGAAACACAAGCTTTCAAATAAATAAAAAGAATCATCAAAATCGGATCACCCAGTCGACAGTTCTGAAACATCAAAAAATTGCCGCCGAATTGAAACCTCCTCCTTTTTTGCAGTCGGTTGAAAATATATAGACGCCAAGTTAGGTAAGCGTCGGTGGCGCAATGGATAAGGCGCGGACTCTCAATCTGAGGGTACCGGGTTCGAATCCAGCCGTGTACCTATGAGTTGTTTTTCAATTCAAGTACATTATCCGATTGCTTAACGGTGAAGGAAAACATCGTGAGGAAACCTGCATGTCTTGAACAGGCATGTGAAGTCCGCCGATCCGCACTGGGCCCGCGTGGTGGACTATGGCCCATACACTCTCAGTAGGAGAGTAGGCCTGAGCCCCTCCAGTGGGGACATATATAGGCTGTTGATGATGATGAAGTTAGGTAAGAATATATAAATCCATACTCCAAAATACCTCAGCGTCTAAAGACAAAAGTCTTTAATCGGTGCGTGTTGCCAGTGATAACATAGGGAAAAGAAAGGTAGTCGTTTTGGACGAATAAACAAAGTAACTCTCAAAGTAACTCAGCGAGCTATGGAACGAGCTATCTTCGGAACTTCTCTACGTGATAAAATCCAGAATGAGGAACTCCGTAAACGAACTAAGGTCACTTACATAGGTCGACGAGTCAGTGAGCTGAAGCGGCAATAGGCAGGTCACATCGCTCGAAGAATGAATAACCGACGGGGAGTAAGAGTTTTCGTGTAGCGACGACGTATCGGGAAACGTTTACCGTGCCGTCCCCGGTAGATGGACCGACGACCTAGTTATGGTCGCGGGGAGTCGCTGGATGCAAGTGGCTCGGGACCAGTCAATGTGGCATACCATGGAGGAGGCCTACGTCTGGCAGCAGACGTTGGAACCGGGACCCGGGAGCAAGGTATTGTAGTTCAAATGAGTAAACGTTTTAAAAGTAATCAAAAAGGAAACATTTAATTTTAAAAGCATTTAATGTAAATTCTAGAGGTATAAAAACCGGTCATGTGCGTGTTGTGCCACGCGCAGTGTAGGGTTCCGTAGTGTAACTGAATTTATAAAAAGTAATTTTGGGTGAAATTTGAACGAATTTTTCATTTTGACCACTTCAAGTATATTTTATAATTTGATCGCCTATTACTCGTTAACCTGTGAATCCACCTTCGTCGTGGTAGTTTTCCTTTAAAGCTTAGCATATGTATATACTGTGAATTTTTCAGATTTCAGAAATATTTCGCTCTCGCTCTCGTACACTATTTACGCAGGTTTATTAGGTCTGTATCACCGCATAACAATGTATGCAATTTTCGACCGACTGTACTGTGTCAGGTATACTCAAATCTTTCGAAAAGATAGATAGAAGATATCTCTGGTGTCCAACATCGAAGCGATTCTTCGATTTGCTTTTATTCGAGTTCCTTACAAAGGTTTCTGTAAAAGGGGGACTCAGCTACCGCACGTGAGGCCTGGCCTGGCTCGCGAACCTCATTCATCAGCGCTGATTGATTGCAACTGTCAAAACGGTAATGGCGGCGAGTGGCGGCCATATTGGATGCCGTGATTATGTAGTCACGGGATAGGGAGCACGATTCAGATGACCGCTTGTTAAATATAATTTATGATGGCACGGCAGGGTGTTCTTATTTAATTAGATATCGATATAATCACACTTTAATTACTTGTGTAGCGTATTTTTATGTCAATAGCGCAGAAATACAAACAAATAAGTAAAAAAAGTTCTCGAAGTTTTGTGTCGCCAGTGGTGTCTAAGGGTGGTGTAATGGTGTTTTAAGGATCAATTGCGGACACTCTAATTTGTTCATCATCAGCCATGAAACGTCCACAGCTGGACATAGACCTCCATGGTATGCCACATCGACCGGTTCCGAGCCACATGCATCTATTGATCATCTATTGACTTACTAGGTCGTCGGTCCATCTAGCAGGGGACGGCCCAGTACACGTTTCCCGGTACGTGGTCGAGACTCGAGAACCCTTATTCCCCATCAGTTATCCGTTCTTCGAGCGAAGTGGCCTGCTGATTGCCAATTTAGATAACTTGTTAAATTAAAAGAGTTATATTTAACTCTTAAGATTTGAAGCTAAATCCAGGTAGTTGGGTGGAGAACGAAACAGTGGTAGATATCGACAAATGTTTTCTAAGAAATTAGCATTGAATTATTGATTAATGCCTATCTCTGTTTCGGTGCTCAATAGATTAAGATTCATAATTTTCCCGAATAAAAACGTGTTGGCTAGAAACACAAGAGTTTATCTGAGCATCAATCTGCGTTTCACCTACAGACTCATATGTCATACAAACGAATGCTATCAGTTTTCATATTATTATTTTTTCAAATCAATACTTCGTACAACCAAAAAAAGACTTTAAATAGACTGCGATGGCAAAGCTTTCCACACCGCTATTATACTTTTTTTCTGATTTCAAGAAAAAAATTATTCTACTAATATTAGACGTACGAGATTACTGATTTGTATGTTGTTAATCACACATAAGCAGCTCCAAATATTGGATGAAATTATGTTCTGGATTAAGACTTTGGTATACCTTTTTATCCTTTTGAAGTGTTCCCTTGAAATATTCCTGAAATCCACTCAGACAAAGGTGCGGCCAAAAGCTAGTATTCTATAAATCACATAATATTATCTATTTATAACACTCTTATCTTTTTAAATTGGGTGTGAAATGATAACAAATTGCCTTTCCTGCTTTCCCATTATACCAGCCGGGTCGATGAATACTCCAAAGCCAATATTAATGTCGGTTATTGATGAGTCTATATCCAAGATCACAGTTGCTTATTAGACTCACTATTCATTAGATTTAGTTCATGCATTGTAATTCAGACTGAATAAGAATGAGTTAGAAGAGCTAGTCCAATGTTAAAATGTCAGTCAGAATGATTTGAAATTTTGTATAGGGATAGTTGAAGATCCGGAAATTTTGTCCTTTTCGCGCATATAGTTCCAGTGAAAGAATTTCCGAATTCCACGCGCACGAAGTCACGGTCAAAAGGAAGTAGTACATATTTTAAACATAACTAAAATGAGGTTTACAGACATAAGTAAGGTTTACAATCTGAAGCACAGAATAACAGAAATAAGATTCACAGCCAGTAAAATATTTTCCACACGACTGTACTTGTTTATCTGTACAGACAACGACAGTGGGTGGGAACTTCAAGCGAATGGTAGCAATAAATCTTTAATTGAATTTGTATCGCCTATTCAATCTCCGCGCATGATTAAGAAGGATGCTTAGAATATGTTGAGTGGAATAATATCAATTCCCTATCATTTTTTCATCACATTTCAAAGGGAGGGATCCACGTTGATCCTTTTGAAGCATGTTATAATAACAGACGATAAATACATGCAGAGGCCTTATACAGTGTTAAATTTATGGTTAGCTAAGACCTAAGAGAAGAAGATTAATAGGGAGTCAAGCTCGGTAGATAACTCACAAATTCCAAATTATATTTTCTAAAGAAAATATTGACATTTGACTTCGGTCCTACGATTAAGGTTGAAAAAGAAATCCTATTTCTTTCTTGAAAAATTGCTAATGTTTATGTGGTGATCTTTTTAAATGATCATCATATGGAAAGCATCCAACCAAAGCTGGTAACGCTAAATTTTATACTGTGGTTGGTTGCTTAGTAAGTAAAACGAATACCCAATACTCTTTATTTACAATAAAAGTTACATGAAAAAAAGTTCATCGTATATCTACGTAAGTAAATATTATCGGACTTATCCCTCAATAACGAAGCTATGTGTATTTTTGATTACAATTATTTTGTGTGTGGTGTGGTCTAGGCTTTAGAATATGTCGTTGAAGGCGAATAAGAGAAATATTATATCGGAGATTAACAGCAGAAACAACATCTTACTGCGATCATCAATGCTCCTTCTAAGCATTGAGATTACGGTCAGTCTCATAGGTGTGACTTGGCTAAGGAAGGCTCATGTCCAGCAGTGGACTTTTGCCGCTGCCTTTTGAACTTTTGGATCCTGAACGGAACGAAATAAAATCCTGCACATTGTCAAAAGCGATTTTGTCTCCAAAACATACCTTCATATATTGTAGTTCAATAACTAACAATAACCCAAGTTTGCAGTTAATACCTGCGATGTAACCCAGTATTAATGCCCGGGTAGATCGTTTTCGCTTTTGCTTATTTTGTGCTATCCGCTATAAAATAGAGGAGTTATACACTTGACACGGCGACGCGACACGGCCGGTGGTCGTAGCTATTCTTTGGGGCCACGCAATCAGCGAGATGGTATTATTATGTTTTAAGAAAGTGTTTATGGTGTTTTACGAAGGTATTGCACGATTTTAAGAATTCAAGTCACTACTATTATGCGCTGAATTAGTAGAATACATTGAAATAGCTTTTTTGGGTTAGTCCGATCCCGATCCGGGCACGCTTTTGTTGAAATTGTATACGAATACATAAATAATTAATAAACATACATGCCGTTAAAGACATCTCGAAAAATTTAATATTTGTTGAGATGTCAAACTTTATGTATTGTTTATTTTTACTTTTATTTACAAAATTTTATGAAGTACATTCTTAATAGAAATAAAACACACTGTGCATTTTAAAATACACATATTCCGTCCGGTTGACATCCGGTTCCCTGGCTCAGCGCGCGATACGATCGCGGTCCGTCGCCGGCGCAGCTCGCACGTCACTCACGGCTTGTCTAGTTATCTCGATTATCTCCACGTTACATCTAGGCTGTGACGTCACTGCGAATCACTTCACTTGCCGCCTGTACCCCTGTGATAATGATCAAGGAGTACAGGGTACGATGTAAGGGCTTTTATTAATTTATGTAATCAGATTTTGAATCGAAAATCGTGTATGCAGTATAATATACAGCATTGATAGGCGCGCTTCAGATAAGTTTCCACATAGCCGCCCATAGCGGACTCCATGCAATAACGTAGTGTGACGTAGTATGATCCCAAGTTTACACGCTTTATATTAGGTTCACATGTAATTAATTAAGTATGTATGCTACTATAAATACTACACTATGTCTGTAAACAAATCTAGCAAACCAATTTTACCCTACTTCTAATATGTATTTCAAATTTTACGATTAAAATTGATATAATTGTTGGCGACTAACGTATATGTTTGTTTTTATGGTTTTAATGACAGAGGGAAACAAAGTCGAGTTTTCTTCACTGATCCGATATAAATCGATCGCACTTCTGACATCAGTGAAGAAAACGCGGCCTTGTTTCACACTCATTTTATTATGCTATTTTTCCCCGAACCCACACTCCCGCTGCAATTTCTATGTGCAGCCAAGTGGTATTCGAAACGAAACTCAGGAATAGACTCAGTTATGCGTTACACCTGTAATATACAGAACTATTTTATATGATTAAAAACCATTAACAACATTATATTATATAGACTATAGACAATAGATGCTGGTCGCCAACAAAAATAACTCGGCACCATCGAACTGATCTGACCCTGGAGCCAGGAGGTGAATATAGTAACTCATCAATAGGTACTGTAGTAAATCTGATCTGGGATCATTTTATTTTGCGCCGTAGTCGTATAAATAAAACGAATCTTTATACATGCAGTCGACATCTTTATTGAGGTACTAAAATATAAAAATCGCCATGTTTGACACAATTGAATTGTTCCATGCGACGCGCCCGTCCGTCCGTAACATAAATAAATACATAATTGTAATCTTTCACCTCTACGTATCGAAACACATACTCTAACACAAACAAATAATATTAGAATTAATTTTTTACATTCGAACACGGCCCCAGTGCAGAACTGGGTAAAAATTCGATATTTTCCATTCTATATATACTATTTACACAACTTTCTACAGTTTACAAATTTGTGTACTTACAATTCCAAAAATAAATAATATTAGCATATCGGCAGGCTATATCCTTTTTACATTACACAAGACTTCCATTGCGTTCGAAGAATAAAAAAGTTCCTAAATATATTTACCATATTTACACCGTATGAGAACCAAAGCGAGACAATTTATAAAATAAATTTTTTACTAATAAAAAATTGACAGCCAAAAACTTTCTATACATAGTTTTCGAGAATTCGTGGCTATTATTGGCTTAAGTCCAGTCGCTGTGAAATTAGATTTTTGATAAAAAGCAGTTCTCTATTTTATTTCGTTAATAAAACCACTTTTCATCGTGTCTCGAGCTGAATAAAGTCAATCAATAATGCGATTTTATTAAACGCACGTCTCGCCGTGGAGGGAACATAGCCGGCCTATATACTAAGAACACCATTTTAAACAAACAAAACACTAAAGTGTAACAAAACTTAACCGCCAATGTTCGACCAACGTAAAGTTAGGTGATATTTACATAACAAAACTGAGTAAGTATTTTAGTAACGATATCACATTGAGATTTACGTTTAAATATTAGACAGTCGTGTAAAAATAAAATGTATGTATTTACAAACAACTACTATTTATATATAAATGCTACGTACATATAAATAACTAATCTTGGCAATCCCCTGTTCTGAAACAATAGACATGTGATGTATAACCTGCTGTTTTCATGCCTTGGCAGTTTGGCAATTGAAAAAGGTGTATATTTTTCAACCGACTTCAAAAAAGGAGGAGGTTCTCAATTCGTCTTTTTTTTGTATGTATGTTACGCGATAACTCCGCCGATTGTCAAACGATTTCGATGATTCTTTTTTGTTTGGTAGAGCATACTTCAGGGGTGGTCCCGTATACACTTTATCGACATTGATGGAGACAAGTAAATAAGTTCAAAAAGAACTGGAAACAGACTTCAATTGCCCTAAGGTCTACTTTTATTAAGGCAAATTTAAGATTTATATAGTTTTCTCATGGATTCTATTGTAAGAACTGGACCCAAATGGGACCACACAGGAAGCACCAGCTTTCAAATAAAAAAAGTATCATCCAAATCGGTTCACCCAGTCTAAAATTCTGAGGTAACAAACATATATAATAAACATACCCGTCGAATTGATAACCTCCTCCTTTTTTTAAGTCGGTTAAAAATTAACAAAAACCAAATATTTTAAGGCAGTTGAAATCGGTTTTCAGTATAGGTATATGAACTTACTTCAACTTAGTTCGAACCCGGCGCCCGCCTGTATAGCGTATAGCAGTTTTTCGGTCATGTGTGCCTCGCTGTTGAACTCTGGCAGCTTGAGCAGGTTCATACAGGTGGAAGAGGAGGGCAGGCGGTCAGACGCGCCCGCTGACTGGATGCAGAACGGTGGCTGCAAGTCCTGAGGACACGAGAGTGGGCGTCATTACATTTTCAGGTGGTAGGCATCATCATTTTTATTGTATAATAATGGGTTTGCACTTGGCCCTCATCTCCCCTGATGGTAAGTGACGATAAGGCTGTTGGATCAAAAGCCTGCTCGCCCAGAAGCGATACCTTTCATACCGAAGCACTACAGTGCTATTAACACTGCTGTTTGTCAACAAAATTAGGTGACATAGTGTAATCTAGCCAGGCGGACATAGAAAATACCCCTACCCTGCGCTACCACCAACCAAACCGAGTACCGAATGATAGGTACCCCACTGGGAATCGTACCCGGGACATCCGAATTGTTGGTGCAAGCATGTAGCCATTAGGCCACGAAATCTACGTACACTTTATATGTATTAACAACTTACTGCGATTATAATCCACCTGGAATAACATATAGGCCAACTACACTCACTTATAAAGCGCCGCACAAAACCGTTAACAAAATAACGTTTTTAGGGTGTGTTTTGACTATCGTAATATTTTTAATATTATTATTCATTTTATATACGTTTTTTGCGCTCTGTACGTAATAAAACAAATCAATGTATTTTAAGTAACTATAAATAAGTATAAGGAAGAAAGCAGTAAAGAAGTTAACCTTAAAACCTAGTAGAGGCGGCCTAGAGCAGCTAGTAACGAACTTGAGCAGTTGCCGCCTCTGATCGTCGGTGAAGTTTTCCAACACCTTCCAGAAACAGAGCACGGTGGGATGCGTCGCCGAATACCCGCCTGAAATAAAATAATAAGATTAACGAGAAATTTAATTAAAAACATTTGATTTGAATAAAGAAAAAAAATGATGAAAAAATATAAAATTCATTCATTCTGGACTCATTCCTGAACGACTGCCCGGAGGAGGTTCTTGAGAGAGAGAACTGAATGGATATGAGGGAGGCCTTTGCTCAGCAGTGGGACGATACAGGCTGATAATAATAATAAGGAATAAAATTGATCAAAACATTATAACTATTAACTTAGTGAGACGCGAATTGATTCTTTCATGTATCTTTCTGATACAGTGTATGTCGCAGCGTATCTCTTCTCCCACCTTTAATTCCCCAGTATTTTGTCTGTGCGCAAAACTTATAATACCTTTGTAAAGTAGATAAACAAAGATTCGGATGTATTTTTGTAATTCTTTTTTTAAATTTCAAACATCGTCAAAAATAGTTTTCTTATTGATTTTTTAAATGTAGATTTTTAATTATTTTTATGTAAATTCAGTCTAAATTGTACTTTTATATCAACACTGTTTTTACCTTTCAGTTAATTACACATATGATACTATTGTTTTGCGACTTAAGTTTGTCTTTTGTGTGTAATTAGTTGGGTAGTCCTAAATAAACAAATCGATGAGTGTTAAACGTGTTCTCCACCCAGACACCTAGATCACAAGGCAGTAAATCAACTCACCGGCATACTGTGTGTGCCGCTTCATATCCTCGACATCAATGGGCACCTCAGCACCGGATATGAGCAGCTGCAGCTCTCTGCTGGAGAACATCCTCAGCCACTCTGGGTTGACGACTGACGTCAGACCGCGCTTGAACGCGTTGCACTGCGACCGGATCTGTCTGTTCAGTTTGTAGTCGGCGACCAGGTGGATGTACTCTATCCGGTTCTCAGCTGTCACCGGTATGTTGGTACCGCCGGGTTTCAGTTCTTCTATCTGGTGGGGATAGTAATAATTAATGTGTTTTTTAAATACTATTTACTGCCCGTGGCTACGTGGCTGGCGTGGTGGAAACTACTAGTTTGATCGCGATAAAAGTAGCCCATGTCCTTCCTTAGCCTTTCAACTACGCCTCTACCAAAAAATCAAAGTCATTCTGACATTCTGTTAGGTCATGACTGTATGAGAATATGAATTTTTTTTAATTTCCACTGTTTTAATCGTTGTTCCGGAGAAATAGCGATAAAGGTAGCAGAGAGAGCGCCATCTTAGATTGAGGCTTCTGCCATCCAATGGCCTTATCGTGACTAATACATACAACATTGCTGACTCACCCTCTGTTCGCCCAGCTCGTCGCTGACTATCGTAAAGTCTAGTCCCAACTCCGGCACGTCCTGTCTTCTATGAGACTTGAGCATGAGCAGCCCTCGGTAAAGGCCGGGGTCGAGGGACGCCAGCGCGTGAACGTCGGCCTCGCGGGAAGAACACAACTTGCCTAAGAAGAACTCCGCTAGCGGTAGCTCCACCAGGAGATTTTCATACACGGCCTGTGGATAATGACTTATTAGCACTCGGTACATATGTGAGTACAATATCATTCTGTGATATGGAAACTGCTTGTTCTATCGGGATAAAACTAGCCTATTCTATCCCTTCAACTTTCAAACAAATCTAGTCATTCTGACTCTTCGTTGCGACGTGAAGGTAGTACAAAAAATTCACTTTACCATTAACATGAATTAATTCCCATCTTTTTTTACATACAAAAAAACACTGAAATCTAATTTTACTTCCAAACTTTGAAGCGTTTAGTAATCTGGCATCCAATTTTAATCAAATATAACCTAAATTTTTTTTAAATCGTGTCAGAATGTAATATAGCTGCTATAGGTTATTTTATTACTACACTTACCTTCCCCAACATCCTTCCTACGAAGTAGTAATGCATCGGGAAGTCATCGTACAGCAAGTGCACGCCTGGATTCGGGTACAGCATGTTGTCTCTAGTTAGTCTAAACAGGCCCCGGTTAGGGTCAAACGCCGATCTGCACGGACAAACAAGTACACATCTTTAAAATTACAGTCAAAACCATATATACAACCACTCAGTACTCATTTATTTACATACTAGCTTCTGCCCGCGACTTTGTAGACTAAGATTTATCCCATTGAAACTATTTTGTTCATTTAGCAAAATGCTTCAGATTATACTTGTGGTGCTCGTTTAGGATTTGGTTCTTGCTTTAAATGTTGTTTTGTTAGAATTGGAACCATTGGTAGTAAATAGTTTTAGCCATCAGCCAATGGCGAAGAGTAGATCGTCTTCATACAATGGTACCAAGCGTGGCTTGAAGTCTGCGCCAACACGTACAGGCATGCTTCATCTAAATTGAGCCATTTGAGGCATTTACTGAGTTCACCAGCTGTCGTCGAACGTATTAAATTGGTACAATGGTATTGTATACAGAAACTCTGGCCATATTGACTATGTATGGGTGTATGTCGTGCTTCTAGAGCCGTGAATGTCGAACTTACTTGAGCAGCTCCGACAAGAACTCCCGGAAGAGCCCGCCTCCGTCGACGCCGGCCTCCTCCGCGCCCGCTTGGTTGATTAGTTGTACGCGTAGCTTTAGCTTCAGATCTGGTTCTGAAAGGGGAAAGACTTCATCAATACATCAACTATGTTCATCATCAGCTAGGACTGTTGGACAGGCCTCCTTGTGATATGCCACACTTACCAGTCCCAAGCCACTTGCATTCAGCGACTCCCCGCGACCTTTGCCAGTCTAGTCTACGGTCTATCTAGTAGGACGGATTTTAAATTCCGAGCATAGCTAGTTCCATAGCTCGCTGAATGACATTGAGCTTGTTTATTCGGCCAACTTTAATAATTACATCGAGTTAGGTGCGAGTGAGCGGCGCAGAACGTATGCAAGGCATGCCATGAGTAATGATGTAATGTGTACTGTTTGAGATGGTCAAGATATGTGTTCTGTAACATTACGCGGTCGAGTAATATCACGCGTAATGTATTACTCGCATCACTTACACATGAAGTTCATGCAGACGGCAGTGCAAAAGTGTGTAGTAGTTGATAAATATAATTGCACGTACCGTTGTCCGGACTAAGTTTATCAAACGCATCTTCATATAAATGTGTCCGACGAACGTTGATGTGTATCGATGGTCCCTCGTTGAAATTAGACATTTCATACCAATGATCATGCTTTTCCCTGAAAATAATATCAATTACTTGAATACATTATTGTCACGTGATTGTCAATTTGACTGTTCGCTTCTAATATTTTCTCGCAAGGTTTCTCCCATCTAACCTAACATCATTTCCGGGTGCGTCAGACCACTGTGTTGGGCCTGAACCTCTCCCATAGATTGCCACTATAGATATATAATCGCAGTAAGATGTCACTATTACATAAGATGATGCTGTCCATCTCCTGAATAATCGTTACCTACATACATACTTCCCTACTTAATATTATTAATACGAACGTTAATTCGTTGGTTTGTGTTCGAAACCTTTACGTTGCTTACGGGATAGCTAAAGGGCCGGAAAAGAACACAGACTAATTATTATCCCAAAAGTACAAATAGTTCCTGTAATATCTGAAGTCAGCACAGACGAAGTTGCGGGCGTAAGCTAGTTCCCTATTAACTCTATATAGCATATATGTACTTCAAAGTCGTCATACCTAGTCAGCAGCCCTTGGAAGATGAGTACTCTAGTAGAAAATGGAACGACGAACGGAATTTCTCTAAGAATCGTTACGGTCCTCAACTCCTTTATAGTTAACGGTGGACCTTCCTCTGAAATACAAAACCACAGATTATAACAAAACATACAAATAATCTCCATATACACATAACTTAGCTTTACATCTTTTTTGACTATTCTCAACCAGCAACACATCATTGCTGATCACAGTACCTCAATTCATTCATACACCCCCCCCCCCCCCCCCCCCCTTCGGCTGTGGCCAGTGGCTCATGTGCGACCAGCCTAAATAAATCATACCCCAGGTACTAATTTGGTTATGCTACAGATTAAAGAACGCTAGAGATAGAATTTAATTTAGCATAAACCGGCGACTGTAAATGTATCCTGCTTTCACACACGTAATCCGACGAATAACAAACAAGACCGCAACCTTTTTATTAGAGCGTCGAACTCAGGTCAAATGAGTTTAGGGAACGAAGAAAAATTCAGGTAAAATGACGTTTTAGGTAGCACGATGTCACGTAGGAAGGTTATCATTGATATTTTATATCTATAATATATGGGCTATGCTTACAAAGACTACAGTATACTATACATACAACGTCAATCCTTATTATCAAGTATTTGTCTATCTCAAGTCTCTGTAAACAACCCATAGTCTACCACTATTCCCAAGCAACGCCACATACCTTGTGAGAGCGCATTAGCAGCAGCAAAGTTGTGTGGCCTCCTCAGCTGTCTCGGGTTGGGTCTTGCCGGAGTGCCCGCTACCATGGCCACTGCGGCTGCTCCCTCGGGAACACACCCCGACACCCACCACTCCCACCCCGTGCAGAACTGTAGACGACTATCTCGCATGTACAGTGCACGGAGCAGGTGCGTACAAACCTATAAACAACACATTGTAATAATAATAAACACATTTTAATACTTTTTTCAGATACATTTTGGTGAGCGGTTGCTTGCTACTCAGTGTCAAATTATTTAGTAGAAACTAAATAGTCAAATGTTTAGTTATCTTTATGTCTAATCGTAAAAATATATATTTATGTCTTTTATATGTTGAAGTTTGTAATTGACTAATATTAGTCTAAAAGATTACTAAAGCTGTAAGCTTTCCGAATAAAATAAAAATCAAATCAAATAAACTTACTTGCGCGCGCGCACGCACGCAGGCACGCACACACACAACAGAAAAGAACATAAAAGGTACAATGAAGGCGGCCTTATCGGTAAGAGCGATGTCTTCCAGCCAACCTTGGGTCTTACAAAAAAAACTTTACCATCAAAAAAGTTGTAAAGACTAGCAACCTTAAATATAATAAGAGACAAACGACAACAGCAAACAAATGCTGATATGTTTTAATACCTTAAACAAATGCGACCATGTCGGCGTCTGATTCTTGCCGGATAACTCAATTTTGGCACCAACAGCGTCCTTGTACTGTCCCACGACGGAGGGTCTGCTCTCCGGGTACGCGAGCTCCACGAGACCGAGGCACACTTGTCGCAGGGTCTTGCAGAGCCCCCCGAGCTCGGAGAACTCGAACGCGTGCACACGGCCGCCGCTGCCGCTTGTTAAACTACCTGTTGTGCTCGGCACTGATCACAATAATAACATAGATAAGTTTCGTGAAGTAGCGTGTAGTATCCCACCTCATGATAAGTGACGGTAAGGGCGTTGGGTAGTAAGCGTGCGAACCCAGAAGCCGGCTCTAATGAGGCGCTGGCTCTGCTACCTTTCATACTGGAACACAACAGTGCTATTAACACTTTTGTTTGGCGGCAGTGAGGTAACATGGTGGTAGCTAGCCAGGCGGACATATAAAAGGCTCTATCACTAACCAAACCGAGTACCGATATGTATCCCCGCTAGGAATCTAACCAGGGACCTCCGGATTGTGAGGCCAAGCGTGTAATCCATCATACATTAAGAAATACACATCTTACCACATTATTTCATACTTACAGCTCATATTCTCATCGTCATCTAAGTCCCTGCAGAACTCTGTGTCGTGCAGCGTCCCAATCAGCAACGAGAACAAAGCGCAGAAGACAGCAAGCGGTGCCAGCAGGCGGTCCACTCCGATCACAGAGGCCTCCGCTCCCATCCCTCGGGACAGCGCTGACAGCAGCGGTGTCGCTGAGCCCCCAAATGAAGACTCGTGGCTCATGCTGCTGAGCCACCGCCACAAGCCGCGCAGGAACATCGGTTTAAATGCTAGTGTGTATAATAACCTGCAATTAAATGTTAAAAGCATTTTCATACGTGCTCAGCTCGTGAGACTCAAAAAGTATTAGACAAAAACCTTGAAAAATTATTATTATTAGGGTATGTATGGAACATGTAAATTGGGATGGATTTTCTTCCTCTAGTCTACCCCATGAGTTTGATATAGTGGAGGTAGGTGTGTGAGATTTGTAGACACCTGTGTGACGTTATCTGTGAGTTTTTATAACGGTTTTCTCCGAAATCACTATCGCGAAAATTCTGATACTATTTTTTTCAGGTTTCTCGGAGCTAAATCTCGAAATGGTTTTCGAATTAGGTCAATTTAAAATTTTGCAATGTTGGCCATTAGCTTTAAAGTAGCTGTTAAGTTTTCCGAACTAAATAAAGAAAATATTAAAAGCTAAAAAAATTATTAAAACCTTACCTATACTTATGCAACGCCATCCTATGACTCAATAACAAATTATGACATATCTCCGACATGGAATCCAGCAGCTCATCACTCAGGTCACCCTCAGTGATCTGGGTGCAAGTGACCATGATACAACGTTCCGGTTCGTTCAGGGTCTCGATACACCTGGTGAGCAGCATCTGCTCCCTCACTGAGGTGGGGTTCGGTTCACTTTCACTATCACTATCGTCGTCCTTGTCCGCCACTGTTTCTTGGCTGTACAGCGAGTCCTCGTATTCATACGTTATTTGTTTGTTACACACGTTCACCGTTAACTTAGCTATTATGTTTAAGTAGTCTAGCACTAAAGGATTACTTGGCAGTCTTGTGTTGTTGTAGTTGCGGATTTCGTTTGCTGCAACAATAGGTATGATGCAGAAAAAAGTAAATAAATTGTTTAGGGATAAAAGCAAATTTAAAAAAAAAACACGATTTACTGAAAACATAGAACTTAGTCTTTAACAAAACTCTAATTACAATTTCATTGATAATCCTTGCTTAAGGTGATTTTAAAAAATCATAATAATTATTATTTTATACAGCTATTTTATTTTAAAAGATTATGGCAACAGAAATTTAGTATGAAACTTTGACGGGTGGGACTCGTTAAGACACGAAAATGGTGAAATATTTTAATAAATCTGTATGGGTATATTTGAATGAAAGATGAACACAAAACCAATCAAACCAATTTTGACATGACGCGGCTTTCAAGTGGCCTACCAGCCTGCACTTCTCGTCTCTTGGGGCCTATCAGCGTGCATTCCCATTTCCCACGCAGACCTAAATACTTTCAGTGAACTCTTTGTAAGTAAACATTATCTATCTATCAGCATTATCTATGTTGCGGATGTTTTGGTAGCGGATTTTTCTATATCTGCCTAGCTAGCTACCACCATTACCACACTTCCAAAATCAGGTTAAATGAAGGCTAAGTGGAAGAACTGTAGCATTTACGATTTTATATTTAAAAAAAACTTACCAAATCCTTGTGGTTCTAAAGTCAATACGGAGTGAAGCAGCCATGAATCATTGACGAGCTTCCCGCTCTTGTATTTACTATCATCCCGTAAACATTGAACTAGTGCCAAGAAAGGGAACTTCTTTACGTTCTCCTGACCAAGCGCTGGTATGATGTACATTTCCACCGGTTCTGGGTAAGGGTTGCACAGGAATGCTGCAGCGAATTCAGACATTACTGTGTCACTGTAAAAAACATTATATCTCTAATATTTCCATTGATTATAATCAACGGTGGAATGTATATAAACACTAATATTACTTTAAAAAATTTAAAAATAATTTTAGGTACAGCATATGTACAATCAGTCAGGTATGATTATAAACTGCAAATGTGCTGAAGGGGAAAAAATGGAGCGCATATCCACTGGCATGTCAGTTCACACAGATTGAACTTTGAACTGTTTGATTCGTCCATCAGTCCCAGTGGGTTTATAAAGCTACAAAAACTGCCTCAACGAAAGTTGTGAAGTGATCAGGGTTACTATACCTCTAAATATAACTCAACACTTTAATAAAGTAACTCAGTACCTGTCTTTCTGAATGTTTGTTGCTTGACCTGTTGTTGTACATGAGGTTATAATCAATTTTATTATTATTATTAGAAGACAGGCAAGCTGATGGTACAGCTGATAATCAGCCAAATTGGCGGTTTGAAATTAACACAGGTAAAATAGCAGTTAAAAAGCTTCTATATTTAAATTAAAAATATTTTGTATTTAGACTTACTCATATCCTGTGACATGGACATGCATAGTTAGGTTTAAAGGTCTCTGTATTAGGTCTAACAATGCCCCGCAGAGCGGCGTCGGTGGATTGGGCGACGGTCCATATAACGGTGGCGTCCGTTGACAAATCAGATCACGTAAGTCTTTGAAATAGCCTGGAAACAAGATGTCACCTAGTTATATTCAGACATATTTCATAAAACTCTTCTTCAGACAGTGTAAAATAATATATGTGGGGTTTTCAACTGCAAATAGATATATGTACTACAAATATATATGAGCATATATATCAGGATACATGTTTCACTAATTTAAAAAAAAAACAATGGAGTCAATTCGTTTTGTATTATGATTATATATGTACGTATATAAATAACCATAACTTTTAGAAGCATGTTTTGTAAAATGTTTTAAATTTAATAAGAAACAATTGCCAACAAAAACAACAAATAGTTGTTTTTAAACTGTGATCAGATGGGAATTTAAATAATTTGTAGAGATATGTAGTTTATTACAATAAGACTGGGATGTATTAGTTAAAGTAAAAACGATTAGGAGCTTGCTACATTAAACAACTTGATTTCACCTTAAGCTTAAAGTTAAATATCAATAACCTACCTCTTTTCACAAGGTATAAAAAGGTGTTTCCTACAAATTCTAAAGCTTCACCAGTATTCATAGAGTCTTCCACTGAACTTATTGAAGTAAAAACTTCAAACATTCTTAGTGGTACTGCTAGAGGTACCTGAAAAATGTTTCAAAATTCATATTAAAGAACCACAGAAGAGAGGCGCTAATTTAAGTGAGGGAAGAACAGATTAGACAACAATGAGACCTCATAAAAATCCACAAGTCACATGAATGCTTACCAGCTCTTCATATGATTTTCTTTTTATGACATTCTGTTACAAGCAGAAAGTTACAAATTAAACCGAATGTACTGTAAAACATACATGATTTACTTTATTCAAACTACTTTCGCAATTATTACATTTCATTAGATACTAAACATGATTTTGACCTTTTTTGCATGTCTGTAACACTTATCATTGCAGCCCCATATTTTATGTGATGCAGAAGTCAAACAGCCTACATGCAGACGAACACAATATATACTTCAATTAATCTCATTATCTCTCTCTCTCCCTCTCTCATTTGTCAAAATATGATGGGTCTAAAATATGACAGAACAGATGAGTGTTACACAAAGGTGTACAGCTTACAAATATTATAATACCCATCTTTTTGATTTTGCCATAGTTAGGTAAATACTTATTTCACTTGCTGACAGTTGTTGCCGACATAATCAGTTGTGACTGATGAACAGACCAACACCAGAGTCAGATTCCATGGACATAAACAGTTGTTTGAAATACTAAAAATCAATAACGGCCAAAATAGAAATTATAGTTTTATTCTTTTTTAAAGTACATAGTTACCAAGTAAAGTGTTGTCAACAAATATATAAAATTACAATACAAAATTTAAACCAAGGGGGTGGGTGATATGAAGATGGAATGTGAGATACCTCAGATTCATTTCTCAGCAGTCTTAGATGAAGCGCTAGCAGTCTTCTTATTTGCACTGAAGAACTTTTACATTGGTATAATTGCCGCCACAGTTTTAACAATAGCTGTGATACCAATACCTGAAAAACAATTAATTGATAAAAGTTGTCATGTATAGGGAATACTGAACGGGAATGAAGGCGTCGGTGGCGCAGTGGATAAGGCGCGGACTCTCAATCTGAGGGTACCGGGTTCGAATCCAGCCGTGTACCTATGAGTTGTTTTTCAATTCAAGTACATTATCCGATTGCTTAACGGTGAAGGAAAACATCGTGAGGAAACCTGCATGTCTTGAACAGGCATGTGAAGTCCGCCGATCCGCACTGGGCCCGCGTGGTGGACTATGGCTCATACACTCTCTGTAGGAGAGTAGGCCTGAGCCCCTCCAGTGGGGACATATATAGGCTGGTGATGATGATGATAGGGAATACAATCGTGGTATACTGAGATCCCAAAATACCGGGATCCTACATGATATAAGTATACATATGTGTTTATTCAAGTATTTAATTATAATCTTATCAATATCTGTCACACCTCCACCCAAATATTGTTACTTATTTCCTCTACCCAAAGGTTGTCTGGTAGAGATCACTGTAAGCGATAAGACCGCCTTTTGTACATTTTTTATTTATTTTTAAACTTAAGCTTGTATTGGTGTACAATAAAGTTATATTGAATTGAATTGAATTGGATTTTCTGAAACTTCTAGGACTGATATCTCACAAGATCGAAAATCATCGATCTCGCTGCATGATTTTCCAAATCCATGAAAATCATCAATCTTGCAAGTGCTGACATCACAAATAACATGCGAGATTGGGTGTCCTAGTCCTGATTACTACAGCACTCTACAATAAATCAAATATATTTTTATTCTTTTAAATAAAATATTCTGTTATATATACAAATTGTTTGTATAGACTATAGTCTGAGGACAAAAAACAACATCTTAAACAAGGAAACCTATTTCAATTTCTTTTCCTATCTTAAATAATATTGTTGGAACTCCAACTCCAAAATGTTCAACAAATATGATGTGTATGTCATGTTGTGTCATGTTGTTGAACAGTTTGGAGTTTTAGTCATAGCCTTTCACTGTAACTTCAGAATTGCTATATTCAACAACAGGAAAAATACAAACAGAAAGAGAAATTATATATGGTAAAAAATTACAACTGTATTTGTGTAAGTAATCAATTCTGATTATTAAATTAATTCCAAATACTTATATTGGTAAATTTTATTTTATTCCAATTGGCCTTCTTTAACTAATATTAAGTGGCAATCATGCATTTCTATTAATACTCATATTCACACAATAGCATAGTCAGTATTTGTAAAAGTAGTATTCCTTCACTTCTGTATACACAAATATAGTAAAACAAACTTTTATTACTGACAGTGTCTTATTACATTAAGTCTTATATTGAAACTCGATAAGTCACCATCAAATTAGACTAGACAAACCCACAACCGACATGTATTTAAATTTAATGTTCCTTCACCTGTATGTTATGGTATTGGTATATAAAATAATACTTACTAATCTAGAAGTATCCTGTTTATCATCATAGAAAAACAATATTTTAGCAACAAGTCCAGATATAATGGATAACTGATCATTTGTTTTTGTCTGTGGAAAAAGATTATCAAACTCTTCCCTTTCATATTGTTTACAATGCTTCCTTGTTAGGTAGCTCCTTGTGTAAGCTTGGATCTTTATTGTGCTGTTTAAACGTCTTCTATATTCCTGCAATAGAGCATGACATATCAATTTAGGTACTGCTATATCAAAACAAAATATCTTCAGTATAAAGATATTCATGTTAGTTTAAATTTCTGGTATGAGAGGAATATTTGTATTTGTCAATATAGATCTGCTAGACTTTATTCATAAATAATAATTTAAATCAAATTTACCTCACGTTTTTGTCTTTGTTGTTGTGACTGAAGAATAAGTGAGTCCCTATCCTTCCGCGGGGCGCTAGCACCAGCCAAATTCTGTTGTGGCTTTCGCCTGAAGTCACCCTCGAAAGAATACATATCTGCAAACATATAAATGATAAAATCCCTACAGATTAGAGCCTCTGAGATTTGTAAACAGGAAACAGCTGAAAAACTTATAGAGCAGTTCGAGATGTACAACACGCACCTTGTATAGGTTTTGTTCTTCGGCTACCTACGAACGTCGCTTTATCACATAGCAGTTTATATATTTTTATTTAAAAAACAATTCACACTCAATAATAGCACAAATATCCAAGAAACACAACGAACATTCGTGGTAGATCACTATATTCTTCCATTGGAGATTTTTGGGAAGTTAGGTGATTTTTGCTTTTTACAATGTTTTTTTGGGCAAGGGGAGGGATTTTTAATTTGAAACAGCTTTTTCTTTAGTTGAAAATATAAAGTTGATTAACTTATTTAAATTATGTTTGATATTTATTCTTCTGTATATTGCTTTAATTTACTTTAATTTTTATTTAAAAAAATTAAATTGAAAAACTCTTTTCGGTAAAGAGGGTTTATCAATAAAGGTATGAAGATATATCGATTATATCAATATTTCGAATCGAAACTTTTGATTATGTCCATCGCTAATATTAAACTTGAAAGTCGATTGTTGTATACTGTACCTGTAGCCTTCGATTGTTGTTCGAAGACTGTAGCGATGAGAGATTATGAGATATACTAAATTATTTAAGATATATCGATTGTGAAAATGGCAACAACTACTAACATGAGTACTACTAATTTAGTACGTCAGCGAGTCTATTTTTAAAAACCGTCATCACGAAAATAGAGAAATGGATAAACAGGACTTTTTTTTCAGCAATAAGGTACATTTTCGGTCGGTCACGCTCGGCAACAATCGGAAAGTTTCGATTGTTTCACAGATTCTATCATTTGATTCAGATGGAAATCAATAATTACTTATTTCATAATCGATTAACACATTAACATACATTAGTTATTACTAGATATTTCGATTATGTCAATGCTTCGATTATACCCATCGCTAGTGGGGATTGACGTCCGAGGCCAACGAGTGAACGAACTTGGAACGAACGCTGTGTTATGTTATTACAGAGTGTACAACAATTTAAAAGGGATGTTTCAAATTCATCCTGCACTTGTACACTATTAAAAATCCAGTAATAATCTAAATATGTATAGATTATTATATAATATAATACTAGAAATTCTACTTTTGCATTCATTTTAAAGGCACAAAATCATTCGTTTTGTACTAAGTGACAGCGTTAAATTTCACTCATTTTCAACTTTAAGTCTTACCTGTTTCGTGCGTTTTATATGTTTTTGTACAAATAAACTAAACCGAAATATACAAAAATTGTAGCTAAATAACTTTTATTTCATAATGATTTATTAAAATTATAATAGTACAAGACCAGGCTTTAGCTTCATACATTCGCGGAACGTGTCATTTGAGTTGCATGTTGTCTGTGTTGTAAATGATCCGTTTTATTATGGCTGACGGCTTGCTCTGGCTTGCTCGGTGGCTGACGGTTTAACCAAGGTTTTACTGACTGTGGACTGAGTATAATATAATATTCTTTGCTTTGGACTATGGTTATGGTTTAGTCTATGTACTAATCAGGCAATATTCTATAATATTTTATTTGTCTGTATTATTTTTGACTAATACATTCAAATTAACGAAAACTTTATGTAGCAAGGTTTTACGTACATACACAGTGTTTCGAGTGTTTCTTGCAAATCGGTAATATAAAAGTAGAATTTGCTTCTAGTGAGGAATGTCTGACATTATACTAGAACCAGAAAATACTGTTCGCGTAAGTAATATATCGCGTATTTGTTGAACTTATAGTTATGGCATAAGAACATAATTACAATTGCCTTGACTGGAATGACCGCTAAGGCATATTATAGGCTAATTGTACAAAGGAATTGAATCGATAACCAGGGATTACCATGTTTACTACATTCTATCTCTCAAAGCAAATCTTACAATCAGTTATATTACCAATCATTTGATATTTCCTGCCCTTTTATGCACCATATCTGATTCAGCAGCAGATTTCTAGCTGATAATACTTTATCACTTTCTAGAACCAATT
Source organism: Carcina quercana (assembly GCA_910589575.2). Lineage (NCBI taxonomy): Eukaryota > Metazoa > Arthropoda > Insecta > Lepidoptera > Depressariidae > Carcina > Carcina quercana. Next base: position 13,037,632 of record OU342427.1, read on the forward strand.
TCCAAATCTTAACCATTCTTGCAGATTTCACGACCATCATTAGCACAAGTGAAAGCTCTTATAGACTTTATTCAGAGGCATCCAGACTTAGCACATAGGAAGCTTAGAAATGGAGTGGCTCGTCAAAAGGTGAAGAAATTGTGGATACAAGTGACTAATATTGCAAATTCACTTGATGGCACACTCAAATCAACAAAAGGATGGATTAAGGTATACATATATTGTTGAATACTTTTTTTTTCAAGGAAGGTGTACAGTGTTTGTAATTTTTTTTAACTATGTATAATAACTAAACTAAGTTTGAATAATTTTAGAAATTAATTTACATAACAACTGGGAAAAAATTAAATATGACACTCATCGTGCCAAATAATTTTTACATAAATATTTAAATATATACAGCACTTAGAGATATTTTGGTTAGTAGTCCTGCCTTAGCGCCCCCTTTTGTACACCCCACCCGATATTTTTTTATTATCTGATATAAAAACATTAAACGACGAGGAGAAAATATCTACACCCAAAAACTTTTCATTATGCTGTCTCTAATGTGTAGATTCTGTTGAAAACTGGAATCTAAAGTTGATGCTGAAATTTCACAGACTTTTTTGGCATTGCATTGGACATGAATGCGGCTACAGTTCACCTAGAGTAGTTGTTATCGATATTCAATTTTCCTAATCCTAACATAAAATTTCATTATTAATATGTACATGAGTATGATCTTGATAGAAATTAGTGTCTGTTTTATTTTCTCTAGTAACATTTAAATAACAGTAAAGTTAGTTTACAACTGACTTCATGAGAACCTTATGACTGTTAGAGAAAATGTATAAGAACCATAATATAAATGTTATCATCTTACAGTTTTGGTCTGACAAAAGGAGAAGTATAATGTTGAAACAAAAGCAGATTGATGAAGGAAAACTACAGGACACTCTCGCTCCAATAGAACAAAGGATATATGATTTATGCTGCAATGTGCCACAGAACGACAAACCTAGTACAGCTAGTGAGTAATTTTGAGTGAATGTTATGGAGATGATAATGTTTGTTGTTGACTGGACAGTGTCTACACTTAGACACTATTTGGCCATTGTGTGTGTATGTGTGTTTGATGAACTATTTTTCTATCAATTGTTGTTCACCTAAACATCGCATGCAGATAGTTTATATCTAATTGGTTGATTTGATTTGTCACAAATCTGAAATGGGACTTAGCTGGTCATGTCAGCCTCATGTCTGTGTCTGATTTGGCATTCTGAAGGGGGGATGAACTGGACTTTTTCCTCATCGGTTGACTGGAGAATGCTCTTAAAAAAGTGAATTGTAGCGATATGAGGGAGCCCTTTACCCAGCAGTGGGACAGGCTGATAATAAATGATCGATTGATTAAACAGCCTATTGTTCTTATAAATTAGTAACGAAAATTGAACAACAAGTGACATTTTGTCGTAAAATATAATACTACAGCAACTAATTTAATCCAAGTTGTCATGATACAACTTTCAATAGTGCTGTTCTGCCGTTTCATTAATTTTTTTAAAATTATTAAAACTCAAACGCTAAATATCATCTTTTGTATTTATTGAATACAATGTGTATTAAACCATATTGTTGTCCAAAAATTTGTAAAAATAAACCTAATAATGGTAAGTGTAGTACCTCCATTCCATTGCGCTTTTCATATTTTACTATTGCAATTTTCCAGAAATAAACTTTTAAAAAAAGAACTGCAAAGTTATTTTGAAATAAAAAACTACAAAATGTTCTACATACGCTACTAAACCAAACAAGAGCATACAAATGTCAAATCTTTTTAAAAATAAAAATTCACTGTTAACTTGTTGCTTCAAATTAATTAGTTACATCTTTTTCACAGAGAGGAAAAGAAGTGTGAAAGTGGAGCCATTCAACGGTGATGATGATGAAGATTCCATGAGCGACCTGTTTCCTGAGGAGCTGGATCTCAACCAAATAGAAGGTGATAGAGTGATGTCCACAGAGACTGATGAAAGACAGCTCTCTATGATGGAGAAATTGGTTAGTTTGGACTGTCCTTTGATTTTATCTATAGAAAATGTTAGAATATATAATATCCAAAGTAAGAGTATATTTATGTTTGTGTGAAGATGTTTCCTTTCATCTTAATAAGGGTCATTTTAAAAAATTCGCCTTATATGTCAAGTTGGTGAGGCGCGGGCTATGCTACCTTACTAGTATCTGACATGTTTCAATTTCTTTTCATGTATTCGTGAAACAATTATCATTGTGTATTAAATTAATTAAATACTAATTAATAGACATGAATGAGCTGACATGAACATTTCCTGGCTGATGATGATGAGGCATGAATAGTTTATCAATAGACAATCAATGAACACTTGTTTAAAAACAATAGTTTATCAAGGTATAGACATCAACATTTTAATTTGTTGTTTCTTGTCAATCAGGCTGATGTTATGGATCAGCAGGCTCAAGCAATGGCTCAAATGTCACAAGCAGCTCACAACAATTCTAAAGCATTAGAAAGACTCGCAGAAGCAGCCCATATACAGGTAATTTCACATCCCATCATGTTACTGAAAATTGTGGTAAACTGTGGATATTCCTACAGCTCGCACCAAGCGTTTCGCTTCCACATTTATCGTGCGAACAGCAAACATATGGAATACACTACCGGTTTCCGTGTTCCCCGAAAATTACAACTTGGGAATCTTCAAAAGAGGAGTAAATGGGCACCTTCTAGACCAACACGTGGCATCGTCGACCTCATCGTCACTTACCATCAGGTGAGATTGAGGTCAAGTGTTGGTCTATCTTTAATTTTAAAAAAATTGGTTACATTGTTGTTATAATAATTAGTAAGTGAGTGTGTTTATTTTTCAATTAATTCAAATCTACATAAGTAACAATAATAAATGTAACTTCTGTTAGTCTATAGCCCAGCATTTGCCACATTGGATTTTTCGTCTAACATTGCTGGACCTAAAACGTGCCTCTATTAAAATGCTATATTTAATAATAAACGCGTGCAAAATGAACTAATAAACCGACTTAAACTGCCCTTAAAATCTACAGCATTCTTTACCTAAAATGTTCATCATTAGAGGTAGAATTATCAGGGTATATATTTAGTTTTTGGTCGATTTTCTCACAAAGTGCTGAAGCGTTTAGCTGAGTTCTGCTCAGCGAAAGAAACTACAGCTCTTGCTTCTCTTATAAAATATTTTTATTCAAAATTCTATGACAATGTGGTTCTCATAAGTTACATCCGAATCTTAGCCACAAAATGTAATCATTTTACAAGTGTTAAATATATTAACAGTTGCTCTCAATCTATTTTTAATTACCTTTTTTTCCTTTAATAATAATAAGATATTTTTACTTCAATTTCCACATTACGGTTACTTATCAGCTACCTAAATATCTTCCCTTGGCATTCAAACGACGTCTTCGAGTATGAATACAGCAATGAGTAAACTAAATGTATTATCTTACAGGCACTCGCTGTAGACAGATTGTCTGGCACGTTCGAGAACATAAACTCAACTGTACATGATGTCAGGAACGCGATTATGAGCATAGATTACACGATGAAGAGATGCTACCCAGCCTCGGCAACGCAGCGAACCTCCAATTTGTTTGGATAAACTGTTTCTAAAAGTGATTCCACAGAAAAAGTTTCTTACAAAATGTATATAAAATTGGCAGGTGCAACCTACTACGAGTAGGTCGTCGGTCGATCTGACCGTTCGTCCCGGTACACGTTTCCCGGTGTATCGCATCGCAAGAACTCTTACTCCTCATCATTTATTCGTTCTTTAAGAAATGTGGCCTGCCGGCCATTTCAACTTATTGACGGGTTCCATACCTCAGCACTTTTATGTGTTCTATTTTTAGAGATATCTTATTTTAAGAGATTTTGTATACACTCATTGCGTTTTTTATTATTTGGACATGACTTGAGGTGCAGTCCGTATGTCCTGCATGTCACTGCGATTTTTGCATATCTATTGTGACAATCCCATATGGATTAAATCACCTCCCAAGGCTGAACCGTACGATTGGTCTGGGTTTGGAGCTCCTGACGCTGTCCGTTGTGGCAGTGTGGCCTCCGAGGTGTCTAATTCTGCTGTGATGAAAAGCATCACGGTGGCAGAAGATATGGATGGGCGTTTCCTCATCCTCATAGAATCTGCAAGCTCTATTGTCGCTTAGGCCTCGTGTAGCTGAGGTGTTTGTTTAGCTCGCTCTGACCCGTTAGGGTCCGGGTTAGGATCTTTAGTTGGTTCCTGCTGAACGAAAGCGCTTCATTTGTGTACGAATTTTTGTAGCTATTCTGAAGCGCTTTTGAGTGGTTTTGTTCAGGTGTGGCCTCTGACTCATTGTGTTTGGATTCACTGGTAAAGGAACTGTAACAGTTTCAATATATTTCGCCTTAAGTTAATATGTATAGCTATAACTGATAAGAGATTTAGTAGTTGACTGTACGTAGGAAGCACATAGAAGTGGATTTTTATGGACTGATAATGTAATATAACGTAGCTATGTATCCCATCAATAAATATTGTGTTTATTGAACATTTGTAGACGTTTGTTTTAATTTATTACAGTCGAACCGGACATTTTTCGCTACAAATCTAAGTGAAATTACGAATCCCTTCCAAGAGAAAAAAAGGAGGATGGAACTGTATTACCTTTAAAATTTATATGTATGTTTAGTATGTTTCCCAGAAAAAAATGACGTCATCATGATGTCACATGAAGGAAGAAACTCATCATAATTTTTATGTGGGAATACAAGTTATGTAACATTTAAGAAAGAGATGGTAATATTGCTTTAAGCGGAACGTGACTTGATAGACGAAGGGTAAGTGTACAAGGCTTCAAATACACTAAAGATAGGATAATATTTCACAAGTGTGACACTTTAACCGACTCCGTGTCTTAGTGGATACGCGCTTGGACTAGATCCGGAGGCCCCGAGCTCGATTCTCAGTGGGGGTGCCTATCGGTACTCGGTTTGGTTGTGGGTGATTTTCTATGTCCGTCTGGATACCTACCACCATGTTATCTAAGTCTGCCTACAAACAGCAGTGCTAGGTGTGTTCTGGTATGAAAGGTAACAGAAATAGCGCCAGCTGGGTGAGCACGTTTTACATCCAACTGCAATTTCGTCACTTATCTTCAAGTGAGATAAAGGCCAAATGCAAACCCATGATATTAAAAAGACTATTTTAAAAATACTAATTTTCTCGCACTCGAAACTCGCACGTCTTTCGTGTTGTCTCTTTCTGATACAATGATATGTACATTGTCGTCGCAGCTTACCGTTCCCCCCCATCGTAAATCTGTGAGTAGTGCCTTTACAACAAACGTGCCCAATTTCTCTCTTCTAGATATCTGCTGCACTGACAGGACAATCAGAACCTTGGTGCATACAGACTAATATATGTACCGGTGCATACTTCCAGATGAAACAAAGACAGCGATCGTGTGTGTTACGATCTTATCGTTTAATATGGAAGTTATAGATAAGACAGTTGTTATCGCTTCGTGTATCGCTTGTTCTACATTTCCATGGAAAGTGTGCGTCAGTGCATTAAATAAATCAATTGGGTATAGAACTCACAATGTTAGCAAACACAGTGCGTTACTACAAGAAATGGAGTTAATACTTCTTCTGTTATTAATATGTGGTAGTTTTAGTGTGGAACTGTGCCCGAAGCAGTGCGACTGTGATATGGACAATGGGTTGAATCGCGCGACCTGCGTCGATCAAAATATTGTTAGTGTGGATGTTGGGGTACATAACGCTGTGCAAATATACAGTCTTAGTCATAATGTCATCAGTGAGTTGGATAACTATTGCTTTAAGGTCAGTACATGGTCATTTCTAGCAAAAATAATTAATATGTTTGTGTTGTGTGTTGTTTCCCCATTGGGTCTTTATCATTAAGTTTGCGACTATAATATGTTTATTGTTATAATTGAGTCATTTGATGTCACATTTCAGGAAAGCGGATACACGGCAATCCAAGTACTGAACTTATCGTACAACCTTATCTTCTGGATCGGAGTCCATGCATTCTCTGGACTAGAAGGTCTGCTACACTTGGATTTAAGCAACAACAGGCTGCGGCAGATTTCCGGGGACGTGTTTTGGGATACGCCAGAGCTGGAAATCCTTGATTTATCCGGGAATGTGTTTGAATCGCTCAAGAATGAGCCATTTATTATGCATTCTAAGCTAGAGGTAAGTTTTTTATTTCGTTTCTTTTAGATGTCTTTTGTCTTTCAAGTCTCAAAAATACCCTCATTGTGTTTTGTTCCTAATCCTAAGTGTCAGAATTTACTGATACCAAAGAGTGTGGTTTTGACTGAAGCTGCTCCTAAAGCAACTATTGAAATCTTACTGTGATCACCCACCATTTCATGGAAAGATTGTTAGTCGTGTTGATATAGATAATTTTCAAAACACTTGCTCGTAAACTGAGCCTTATTACATCCCTTTTTTGTCCGTAAACCGAACTATAACCCTCGCGTGCGTAGTTATATTTTATTACTCTCTAGTGCGTAATAGAATTATCCCTACAAAGTGAAATACGTACTTTGCTGCAAGTTGTGTGCGTGTAAACAGAGCATCCTCAATTTAGCCGGGTAATAGTTTTTTTGTAACAACAAAGAGTATCTAAGCTGCTGAAAATCCATAGGTATACATTTTTTGGGTAAATAAATTTTGTCTAGTATACATATATTCGCCAAGGCTCGGGCTCATACTACAGCCTCGTGTGTAATGAGAAACTTAGCTCACTTGTGTGTGTGTTCTAAATTATTATAAATGCATTTTTTTCAGGTCCTGAACTTGAATAACTGTCGGATAAAGGCATTACCTGATCGCATGTTTTCATGGCTGCCTGAACTGAAAAAGCTCGACCTGAGCGAGAACTACATGATCACATTAAACGTCGAAGTACTCCGCCCGTTGAAAAAGTTAGATCGAATAGAACTCAAAAACGAGTACTGGACATGTTCACCGGATTTCATGGCTATAGAATCCTGGATAATAGCCCATGGGGTAACTTATGAGAAGCAATGCAAACCGAAGGTACCTAAAATGTCTGAAAAAATCATATCAGCTGTTACTCCAGAAAGAACAGATATAGACCTGAATAAAGTCTGGAATATAACAAATGAAATCAACGTTACGCTCCCGCCAATACTGCAACCGACGAAACCAATGACGCCTTTTGAGAAATTCGATAAAAACTTTTCGTCGTTTCAAGCGTTCATAATAGGCCTTCAAATCGGACTAGCCATTGGAATAATAGGGACATACATTTGGTTAAGGAGTTTTTGCAAATGTGGGCAGTTGAGCTGCACCAAGCCTCAGACCAGGAGACAGAGACGGAGGCTGCAGAGGGTCGAAGCTGATATGAGAACGAATTTATTGTGGAGTAATGTTATTAATCCAGATTTAGAGACGCCTCCATTGTTCCGCAGGCAATTGTCCTTGCCTGACAGAAGTCCTCCGAACCCTATATATGGACTGCCTGGTGTAGTGGAGTCCGGTCTGCAAGTGGACGCTGTACGTCTTCCGAATAGGGCTGAAACCCCGCCACCGCCTTACCATGAATGTAGAATTAATGTATGAGAGTCTAGGTGTATTTTTGACTTATTGATCAGCGATGATGCCGCATCTAGTATTTGTTGTACCTAATTTGTAGTTCACTTATGAATTTAGTTACGATGTTAATTTGTGTGAGATATTTTTGCATTTACATGAGCCAACAATATTGTGGAGCTTTGTACTTATTTTAAAACATAGGTTAATAATATCTTAATAAATTACTATAGGTCGTATCGTAATATAGTCGTAAGATTTGAATAAAACATGAAATGTTCATTTTAATAATCTATTTTATTTCATAAATACCAATACCATTATCACATTTGTATAGAAACAATAAAATGTTCTGTCGTATAATATAATAAAATAATCCTAAATCAGACTCATAGAATTTAATATAAATTCTCTATAAGTTAAACATACATATAATTTGGGTAACTTGAGAATATAAAATCAACACAACCTCATGGCAAAAACTGTTGCAAATATATGGCAAACAATTTAGTAGTAAATAAATAAATTATTTATAAAATTTTGTACTAAACCATCTACATAAATAAACCGCGAAAACTGGCTATTAAAGTACACAATTGATTTCACTGAAAATTGAATTAAACAAAACATCTACCGTTAATAAATAGGGAATGTTTGTGTTATTTTACTAAAGCACACATAAAAATTACAGTGTAAAATTAATTTCATAATTTGGCTTTCAAAGGAACAAGTATATAGAAATTATAATAAGTAGAAACTCTATACGTAAGCAATAATTATTAAAATAAAATGCTTTGAAAATGCTCGCATCAAGCTAAAAGAATGTTGTTCTAGAATAGTTTATACAAAATTACAAATACTCTAAACATTTTTCATACAATCTATACTTTGTACAGTTATATAGTAGAACATTTACTATCTAAGCAATACATGAGGCACATAATGGCATAAAACTTTCAATATTAAGACTAAAATGTCGTTGTTACAATATAAAACACATCCCATATCTCCTTATTTATTATTAAACTATTTACATCCACATACTGTCATGTAATATGTTGAGATTAACAATTAAAAGGCTTTCAAATAATATTTAAATGTAGAAGCACTGAGGCACCTTTGTAAGTGAGTAAGCGCTATATTTCAATAAACTTTGTCATTATAAACAATAACCATTCCATGATGTGGTTTTAGGGTATGCTTGTAATCGGAATCGTCCATAATTTTTAGAGTACCATATACCCTTTAAAACACTTCATTCATTCGTCTTCAACATTATTTCATTCGTCTAAAGCACAAATTACAACCTTACATTCAAATAACATTTCGGTACAACAACATTGAAGCTACTTAGTCTATCATACCTCCTCGCTACAAATATCTAGAGCCAACTGACTAATGTTTACGTAGTCTGGATGCTGAGAGAATACATCGACGAGTCTGCTAAAAGTCGGCCGGTTGTCCGGGTTGTACGCCCAGCAATCTAACATCACTTGGTATATTTCGTCGGGACAGTCATCTGGTCTTTCCAGGCGCTTCCCACTTTCCACTAGCTGTATTGCCTGTAGAAAAAAATCTTGTAAGACAGTGGTAAGAGGGCTCGACGGAAGCGCACGTTGAATAGACCAGCAAAATGTACTTTTTCGCTAAGCCTGGCGGAGTTATAAGTTTAGGGGCTTAACTTAGCTAGGGGATTAAGTTTAGGGCTTTTTAAGTAGTACACAGAGAGTAGGAGAACAGTACGTTTTGGTACATCTTGAAATGTCTGAATTTAGCTTTATTTCTAGCCGTAACAGCTGTCAAGTATCCTTCAATAAAATGTAAACTAAAAACGTACATGGCCGATAAAATAAAGCTAAAAAAAGATACCCGTAAATTACGCATTGCAGCAAAATTTATTTACAATGAAAGAATGCTGACAAACAAACTCTTGTCAGTACTTTATATTATCAGTTAATGAACTTGTAGAAAACAATGACCTACGTAAGTTTTTACTATGTTTTGTGACCGCCAGATGATTGTGGTCAGCAAAATGAATGGCTGATAGATCGTCGACCGACAAAGCAATGACTGACAAGCCACAATAAAAACTGTAGGCACGAAATTAAAATAGTATAAAATATCAGTAAGTAGGCCATAGTCGAAAATTAAAAGATTATCGCTATCGGTCAATCACAAGTATCAGAGGAAATGATTAGACTCTAGATCATCTAACACCATTTGATGTGATTTGAGAATATTCTACTTCGTTTTGTTTTAGTTTCTATCCACAAGGGGTTCGAACTTGGCCTTCATCGCACAGACGATAAGGGCCTTTTTTGCGCGTTTTTGAAAAGCGTAGACGGGGCGCGCTTTTATCCTACAGAGCAGTTTGTTGTCTTTTATAGAATCAAAGGCGTGCGTGAATTTATTAATGTGTGCAAAGGTGTAAAAGGTACAGGCTGCGTCTAACTCACGTGCGTATCGCGTCTGTATTGCTACAACGCACGTCGACGGCGTGTTTAAAAAATACGGTGTGCACAGGCCCTAAGGATTGCATCCAGAAGCCTCACGTTAATGAGGCGTTCCATTATCGGAACAAAACAGTGACATCATTTAAAAAAAAGGTCAATACGGACCTCTATACCCCTCATCTCTCCATAGGGCTGCTTCCCGAAGGAGAACATCTCCCACAGGGTGACTCCGTAGCTCCACACGTCGCTCGCGTGGCTGAACGTGCCGTAGTTGTACGACTCGGGTGAGTACCACTTGATCGGCCACTTGCCTCCTCGACTAGCCTTGTAGTACGAGCTGTCCGTCGAGAGAGCTCGCGATAGACCAAAGTCGCTGATCTTTGCTTGGTGTCTGAAATAATCGAATTAACGGGAATTAGCTTATAATGCTTCCATACTAAATTTCTATTGCCATAATCTTTTAAAATATTTGTTTGTTTTGTTTGTGAAACAAAAAAGTTTGCTTTGATAAGAAATTACCTAAAAATAGAAGATAGGATAAGATTACCGAAAAAGAGGATTATAGTGTCGCGAAATTGAATATCATTAACGTACAACTTTATAGTTAACTACAATATCTGTTACAAAGCTAGTGGTCCCTAGATGGCGTTTTGAACAATAAGCTTATGGCACAGATTACTATAATACTATACTATTATGGTAAAAGAAATGTACTATGAGGATGTTATGGGCGAAATCACCCTATGTCAAATTTTAATAAAGATTGTGTGTGTGTACCTCACCTGCTAGCTAGCAAAATATTCCTTGCGGCGAGGTCTCGATGCACGAACCGTCGTCGCTCCAGGTACCTCATCCCCGCGGCCACCTGGCACGCCCACAGCCGCAGCTCGTACCCAGGCGAGGCCTTGTCCGGGTGACGGAGCAGGTATTCCAGCAGGGATCCCAATGGAACCAGCTCCTGCACCATGGCTAGTGGTGGACCCTGGAACAACACTTGTGTTACACGTGTCTACATAATAATATATAAGTTGAATAGAAAAGTAATGTATGTATGAGCTGTGGTATGAGGAAGGTGAGAAGGTACCTTTCAAGGAAAAAAGGAACATTTATATGAACAATTTGTTCTCCATCTTGTGGATCGAGTATCATGTTGAAATTAATATCAAACACTCAAATGTGCAGTCCCTTGAAACTGTGAAACAATCAAACTTCTAAGTCAACACAATAAAAAGATACAGCCGCTTATGCCGGTTATTTTGATGATTTATCTAGAATACTGAAAATTTGGTAAGACGCAAGGTCATTCATCAAGGACATTTTTCGTTGTAGCATTGTTTGATGACCTTACCTATTAGTTATAATTTTTAGGTACGTTATTTACATATTGTACGGAACCCTCGGTGCGAGAGACCGACTCGCACTTGGGTGCTTTTTTATTCTCAAGAAAACGTAACCAAATGCTTATAAAGTTTCCGCATACAAAAAGTGTAACATTCTGAGTTAGAAGTTAGTCAACTCACCAATGAGACACCAATGAGCCGCACTATGCAGGGATGCCGCAGCGACATCATCAGCTTGGCCTCGGACAGGAACTCTGTTTGGTTGGTGTCGGTGTGCTGCACGTGCAAGGTTTTGACGGCGACCGGCTGCGGGGGTTGGTCGGGCGGGGCGTGAGTCGCTCGCAGGACTGAACCAAATTCACCTTCCCCTAGAACTGCCCCCAGTGTTATCTCGCTCATTGGGATGAATTCTGGAAGAAAATTGTAATAATATAGCAAGGAGTACGGATGGAGAGAGCATGAATGAGTTTTTGCTCTGAACGAAATTCGCCGATTGACGGTGGGAGACGAGGTAAGCTGCGACAACACTAATGTTCATGTCAGTGTATCAGAAAAGGACAACATGAGAAGACATCAACGCGCATGTCTAAGAAATTTAAAATTAGAACATTTTGTTTTTACCACCTTTTGTGTGACTTACAGTTGTATTCAATTTATGATTATAATTTGACTTTGAGTATAAAATTACTCGCGTAAGCTTAAAAGGGCATACGGTTGGCAAATGCAGGGGCCCCCGCAAGCTGGTTATTCTGCTCCATGTAATGGTTGATATCTGTATGACATTCGTAAATTATAAACGGTATTATTTTCAGAGAATTGTGTTGCTGTACATAGACTAGATTTTGTTGGTTGTAAGGCACTTTTATAGCCTAGCCAGACACCATCGTGCTAGCAGCAGTGTTATTGGTAATAACATTTTCGTTTAATAAAAGCTGCTCGAAAGATAGCCTGTCAATCAGCCCCTCAATAACTTGAGATTTCAGGACTGTTTTATACACGTAGAAAAAAAAGTTGATTTGGGGAATAAGGTTTCATGTCTTGAATACACTTACCTTGCAGTGTGGATAGCTGTCCATCGGAATTAATAGAAATTTCGTTGTAGTTCTCTTTCAACACAACACTGTTGTTGGAGGGCACTTTGTATGTATCGTTGTCATCTTGATCATTATTGTTTAGGGTATCACTGTTGAAGTCTGACGAAAACGACAGATTCCTTGTCAACAGGTCAAACGCGTTGTTGTTTGTTGCTAGGGGGGAGGAGTTCGGTAGAGATATTTGTTTGTCGTTTAGTATGTCGTGCTTGACTAGGGATAGTGTTTGGTTCATGGCCGCGCGGCTTGGCGATGTCTTCTTGGTGCGAGGCATAGTGGAGAACTGAAACGAAATACATTGAAATAAATAAAAAAACATAATTATTAACGCGCCAAAAGAAGTAAAACCGACTTTGAGCTGAAGCTATGATGTATAATTATCTGATTTAAATAAATAATAATATATAGTTCGCACGGAAATCAAACCAAAAATAATAGAATACGTAGTTCTGAATTCAAATTATTATAGATGATGATGAGAATCTAATAATTAATTGACATGGCAATTAATTTTCGTTCGCATTCGGAAAATGAAATGATTGCCGATAGCACTGTACTCAGAAACTTCTTGTGCAGAAGTTAGTGCATACTTCTGACTCGGCTTGCGACACCGGGTTTTCCGTGCGGCAGGAGGCATATGCCTACTTGTCTACTTACTTCAGGTAGGGGCGGCTTGGGTTTGGGGGGCACAGCAGCGGTGAGCCTAGTGGGCAGCCCGTCCGGCACCGCGCTGTAGTGCTCGATCAGTCGCTCCAGACATTCCAGGTACGGGCCGTCGTCGATGAACAGCCAGTTGTTCTGAAAACATACAGCATTTATCAACATCAGTAGTTTTTGCACGTGCTCACCCAGTAGCCTCAAGCCAACGAGGCGCTGGCTCTGTTACTTTTAATACCGAAACACAACAGTGCTATTAACACTGCTGTTTGGTAGAACACTGATATTCAATCTGTATGCTCGCTTAAAAAGCCGTTCATATGTGAAAGCATGCAAACTTTTAAATTGTAATATTCATCATCAGCCGGGAAATGTCTACAGCTGGACATAGGTATGCCACAATGATCGATCGCGAGCCACTTGCATCACTTGCGTCGAGTACATCTGGTAGGGTAACAGCCCGGAACATGTTTCCCGGTACGTGGTCGCCACTCAAGAACTCTTACTCCCCAACTGTTATCTGTTATTCGAGCGATGTGTCCTGACCGCTGCCACTTAAGCTCACTGACTCGTCGAGCTATGTTGGTGACCTTAGTACGTCTACGGATTTCCTCATTCCTGATTTTATCACGAAGAGAAATTCCAAACATAGCACGTTCCATAGCTTGCTGAAACTTTGAGCTTGTTTTTTCGACCCACAGTAAAGTACCTAGTTTCGGTTCAGTATGTTATTACTGGCAACACACATTGATACTTTTTAATTATAATATAAAGAGGTAGTATTAATTACCTCTTTTCTAATGATGAAGTTGTATGGGGTGTTTTCGCTGAGCATGGTGAGAACATAAGCCCCGGTATGTCTCTCGCTGTACCGCACTAGGAACACGCCGTCCGAGGTCTTGTCAAGCAGGCCGTGGTGCTGGCAGTACTCCTGCAGCGCCTTCACCGCTTCCTCGCGGTTCAGAGTGCCGTGGTACCACTGGCTCCTTGTCGTCTTAGAGACCTCCGGCTTGTGGTTTTCTGTGATAATCATAAATTGTTCATTTAATTATTTTTATTTTTTCAGATCGACCGGGTTTAAATATAGCCTATGTTCTTTGGGTTATCGGTGCTGCACAGTCCTGAGAAGAAATGAGTGTGTGTGAAGTCCGCGTATCCGCACTGGGCCCGCGTGGTGGACTATGACCCATACACTCTCTGTAGGAGAGTAGGCCTGAGCCCCTGCAGTGGAGACATATATATAGGCTGTTGATAATGATGATGTCCCTTTCCGACTCATCAACCATCTCTATATAAAAAAATCTAGTAATTCTGACTCGCCGTTACGACTTAATGGAAGGAACAACAAACATACTCACTTTCACATTTATAATATATCTACGGCTGGGATCATTTTACGTTTTACTTACTCAGTAACTGGTAGCACTCTGTGTGTCCGTAGTGTTTAGCTAGATCCGCCGGTGTGTCCTGCGCTATTGTCCTTGGGTTCGCTGGAGCTTTTAGCTTTAGAAGCACCTTGAAACACAAATCGTAAGTTAGAAAATATGATAGAGTAAGTAGATTTTGCGTAAGTGTAGGTAGGCATCATAAATAATTTCTATACAAAAGAGATGTTTTTACACGATTTTAAAAATACTAGAATTACATTTTTGCATTTATTTTAATTGTACAAAATCAATATTTTTGTACTAAGTGACAGCGTCAAATGTCATTTTATTGACGCCATATTTGTTTTCTAAGTTCAGTCATGCCTGTTTCTTGCGTTTTCAATATTTTTGTCCTAAATAAACTAGACCAGAAATACAAAAATAGTAACTAAATCATTTTCATTGGCTCCATACATTCGCGGAACGTGTCGTTTCAGCTGTATAATTCTGCTGTTGGAAATGAGCGTCCGTCATAAATCGACATGACGGGCTTACGCTTACCTTAATGCATTCAATATGTCCCCTCTGTGCGGCGTCATGCAGCGGCACCTTACCGGTGGGCGCGTGTCTCATCTGATAGTTTGCGTTACCCTTGGTGATGAGCAGTTCGCTCGTACTAGGCAGGTTGTTCTGGCATGTGTACTGGCAATTATACAGATAATACAGGTTACACGCATTCGCTCGTTTGGCGTTAGCTACATATTTTATCAACGAGGACTTAAAGCAGGTGACGGAAAGAGAGAGAGTAACGAGTAGAAGGGGATAAGTAGGCGGATCCCATATACTAACATTGTATTAGACAGCCTGAGCTATTGCAGTGTAAGACCTGTCACAGGCCTACCGATTCTGTTCTAGATCGAATTGAAAACTGACTAGAATGTCATAAAAATACGCCGATCGTCACACACCTACCGATCCGAACAAGCAGTAAACCTTTCGGACCGTTCTAGGTAGATCAGAACAGATAGGTGACGGGGTTTAATAGAATATTGCGCGTGCTCAAAAGTTTACAAATGATTGTAGTTTTGCACGGTTATAGAATGATATTTAGCTAGGCTGGATTCAGAGGTAATAAAAATGAAACCGTTTCTTTAAACGCGGATGAAATCACAGGGGTCAGCTAGTTTCTATGAAATTCTTCACATCGTAGCCTAAGTAATCTGACTCACATGTAATGGCGTAAATCCAAAGGAATCCCTCACGTTGACAGTGGCGCCGCTCTCGATGAGTTTCTCCAGTATCTTGTCACGGCCGGCGCGCGCGGCGATGTGCACCGCCGTCTGACCGTCCTGATTCTTGGCGTCTCGGCTGCGGTACCCACAGGCTAGCAACTGTGAGACCACGTTGAATTCGCCAGCTTCTGTTGCTCTGGAGACAAAAAAAGGTGTTTTGAATTCATGGCTTTTTTATCTCCGCCTGGCTAGCTACCACCATGGAATCCAAAGTGTATTCGTAAGTAAGATCACTGTGTTGTGTTCAAAGAAATCAGCTTGGCCGCCGAGGGAACTCCCGCCCATGTGCTCACGACTTGCAGCATACTCAGTTGTGTAGACAACAGTCAACGGTCCTAAACGACCCAGGAGGCTGCAGGAACATTAAGCGGTTTGCGCACTTCTGGAAGGAGATCAACTGGATGGACTAGCTGGTTCCACTGGCCACTACAATGGCCAAAAATATGGCTAAGTGCCGCTACTTGTTTGTCTGGGCAAACAACAACAAAAATACATCAGTCTTTGAAGGTAATACATGTTTGAGATTTGTTTACGTGTTTCTTCCAGTTATTCATATTGTAAAGAAGCGAATCTCATATCCAATGTAAATTGACATGAGCACGAGCCTCTTTAAAATCATTTCACATAAGGGATAATCACCACGATCGACGGGTAGGCAGTAATTCTAACATTCCACAAATAATTGAGTTCATTCTTTATTTAAAAAAATGTACTCGTAAGTAAAAATGTTTCTGCGCTTAATCATGATCGTAACACAAGTATAGTAGACTCATCTCTATTGGAATCTTGCTCTCGTTCTACACTGAGATATGGTAATGTATGACCATCCTATGACATCATAGCAACTGCGCAGCCGCTTGTCAACATGTATTGATGATCCATTTACAGACTTGGCCAAGCGTGGCGAGAAATAAGTATTAGCGATTTTAGGGCCTAATTTAAATTAATAAATTTTATCAGTATTGTTAGCCGCAAGGATGGGTGGAGAGAGCGTGGACGCGGTTTTGTTCTACATAAAACCTCACGGATTTACAGCGGGAGGCGAGGTAAGTTGCGACAATGGCATTGTTTATAGGTGTATCAGAAAGAGACAACATGAAAGACTTGCGTGCTTTAAAAATGAAAAATAAGAATGTTTTGTATCAGTAAATTTTGTACCTGTGTAATATTATTCCATATTTTGTGTAACTTGAAGTTGTAGTACACGATTTTTTTATTTAGCTTTTAATAATAAAGAATAAATTGACTTTGAGGATAAAATTCCTCGCATAATATCAAAACAGCATTAATACGGTAGGCGACTTCGGGATGCTTCGGGCACGCGCCTAGACTGGTTATTGTGCTTCGTGATTGGTGGTGTAATTCGGTCACGTAAAAGCGACTTATATCCAACGGGCAGAACGTCTCCCTATCTGCTATCAAATCACCAATCCAAATGCAAGCAAGGCTTTGCATGTGTGCAAATGAGGGAGCTTCATGTACAAAAGTGGATTCAATATACGCAGTTCTTATAAATTACATTAGAAATCCATAAGAATATTATAAACGTTAAATGTTTGTATTTCCTTTACATTGTAACGGAGAGTCAAAAGGACTTAATTTTTTGTATCGCGAAAGTTTAAGTCGAAAATGGACGTAGGCTATTTTTTATCCCAATCGAACAAATAGTTCGCGTGGGATATATTCTGAAGTCCATGCAGACAAATACACAGGGAAACGCTAGTCACATATAAAAATATAAGTAGGCTGTTGCTATCTATTATACTATTATGAAAATAATGTACATAAGCTACTTTATGTACAAGCCACATGTCGCTACGACGAGTACAATGGTCCGCCTAAAACAAAAAGTTTTTTTACATTGCCTGTGTAGCAGCGCAATAACTATATGAATCATGAACGTAAACACGAGTGAGTCATCTTTGCCAAACACAGATGTATCTATGTATCTGTACAGAGTTAAGGCTTTTAGATGAGTCCTTGGACCGTTGCTTCTAGCTGTCAATTTTAATAACAAAAAGCGGATATTTTCTATCGAGCTGTCCTCTTGTTCTACTTTAGGAGTTTCAGTTATATAAGAGAATGCTTCATTCTAAAAGGTCAATTATTGCACCGCAATTATTTTTTCTGTACTCGTTAAAATATACTAGTCTGCGTAGCATTTCGCGTGAGTGCCGTGAAAGTAAGATATTTTATTTATTTATCACTATATCTCAGGCACTAGACCCATACAAATACAAATTTTACAAATAGTACATATAAATTAATAAACTTAATTAGTAAACTAATAACTAATACACCTACATATCAGCATTGACACATGTTGATTTCGATGACCAGCATGTGTCAATGCTGTTGAATATATATTCTGACAATTTAATTATTACTTCATTTTGACTTTTTATCATTCTATCTCTTATGGAGTATATTCGCTTTCTTATTATACTAAAAAAGTCATCTAACCGGGCCTCTGCAAACATTGTTGTTGCGCTACAGAATCTGGGTAAGCCCATTAGGATTCTGTAGGCATTGTTGTACTGTACTCTGATGGTATTAAAAGTTCTTTTGCGGAATTTAAACCAAAGATTGCATGTGTAAAATGACTGGCAGTAGGCCCGGAAGAGGACCTTCTTTACATCTTGACTGCATCTACCAAACCTACGAGATAGCATATTACTCTTTATCGAGAGTCATATTTGAACGTCAAATGTCAATACGATTTGACGTTAAGATATGACAATATCTCTTTCTCTCCGCTCTCATGTTAGCAGGCTGGTGGTCTTAATAATCAATTAAGGTGCATCATGTTCTTGATGCAAGCCTCCCCAAACACCGGACACCACCACTATCTATGACTGACCGAAAGAAAGAACATTTCGTTTATTTCCGAAACACCTTCCACAAGGAGCGTAGACAGAATTGGCAAAAAAATCATGCTCTCATTCGAGAGACCGTGTGAAAACATAAATAGCTCTGTCAAATATTTTTCTATAAGACAAATACATTTTACATTTTTCTAGAAAAGTACTTCTAGCCTAACGCTCCATAAAAATCGGTCATACGCTGTGACGTAACGCCATTAATTGGAGCGTTAAAATGTATGAAGCTCTTTAACAATATGTAAGTTATCTCGTAACATAATGTTTCTTCCTAACTAACTTCATTTTTACATTTTTTTATTGTGTTATTGCGTGCGTTAAGCTAGCAACACTCGGGCATATATATACTAGGCGGCTTATTACATCAGCTTATATGCTGAAATATGGGTTGGGCATCATCCTTTGGATAAAGTTCAATCCACTTAGCGGCTAAAGAATAGAGGGCTATATTGCCTTCCAAATGTAAACAAAATTAACAGATATATTTCAACGCTAACTAATGCTATTTAGAAGAAGAACAATGCTTTCAATTTATTTATCTAATTCAGCGCATAGCAATAGACTTTAATTAACAAAATTTCGTGCAGTGCTTTCTTAAATCTTATCAAAGTCATTTAAGTAAAAGTTTTATTTTTACTATTAAATGACAGATGCGATGTTCTCCGACCGCGTAGTAAGGATACTTAACACTACGATACACCAGCCGTTCAGACACATTCTCGACAAATGAGTAATGGTAACATATTCAATTGTATAAATATTAGGTGCGGCATTGTGAAATTATCTTGAATTACGGCAAATACCCGTTTCTATAACTCAAAGCTATTACTAATGAATTGAATGGTGAAAGTAGCGAGCAAGACTAAAATTATAATCGTTCGTATCGCTAGGTTTACAGTAACATGAAAGAATATATTTTTTAAATCCTGACATCCACCGTATGACATCCATGCGAAATGATAAAGTACATAAACGTATGAGTAATACATTTTTAGGTCAACGTTTCAAACTGTTTTCAAATACGTATAGAAATTTCCTCTCGGAATAAATTTTAAAGTTTAATTGAAAATTAACTAATTCACCATTCACGCGTTAGTTAATATCGGGCGCTACGACATTTCCATCCAACGAGTAATAAACATCAGTACTTTTATTTTTTTCCACAAACATTTTATTTGGAGAAAGCTAAGCATTGCAAAACAAACTATTATATAGATAAGGTGTCACTTTGTGAGATAAAATAAATAAACATTTTATTATTATTATTATTATTACTTACACATTGTATACGCTCTTGTTTGTTCTTCTAAAAATACGTCTGTTTTCTGTGTTAGAATATAACATATATTATTTATTACTAAAGGCATTTAAGTTTACAGAAAAATCAAATTCAATGCAAACTAGAACGACACTAACAATACATTAAATACAACATTACAACTAAGAGCAAATCAAGAATCAACTAAGACAAAAATGGTTTTTAGTAAATTGTTGTAATGTTAAAAAAACTGAAGCAAAGCTAAACCAATTAAAAACACCAATTATAAAAGCAGCCACCACTTGCAACACTGCACGGTTTTGTACTTTGCATTTGATATTTCAATCAGTGGCACACTGTAAAGTCATCACTTATGCATTGAACACACATATATATGTACCATAATATACATATTATGTACTAATAGTATGATTGGGAAAATTGTATTTTGTACCGTAATAAGCATTATAAACTTCTATTTTTTTACTTGGAATTCTTTACAAAAAATATGCGAATAATAATAAACTTATTATATTTAGTTTTTTGATTAAATTTTGAAAGTTTTTAGCTAACTCAAATATAGTTAAAAGCATTTTTTAACACTCCAACTCACGGCGTTACGTCACAGCGTATGGAATTACATTTCGACGGGCAATATTTAAAAAAAGTATTATTAGTAGTATCACAGAGTACTATTTATAATACTGATCGCATTAAAATGTCATCTATTTCTGTTCACATAGAATGAGAGTATGAATTTCTTTATCAACTACATAATTCTTGTTAACGTTTCACCTCTACCGTTGTCCACTTTTTATCCCAGTAAGATGTTACTGTGGTATAATTTCTGCAATGCACGCATACGATGTCGCGGGCAATGGCTAGTAGCTGATATAAAGTGTCATTATCACATCAGGCCAATGTGTAGTGTGAGAACCCTCTCTTATATTGGATAAATATATTGAACAATGCAGTTGGCAGGAAATCATCAATAAAGTTAACAGTCGTACATAATATACACCCATATTATACTCGTATCTATCATTTATTATTATACATAATATGTGTGTATAATTTAGGAAGGAATACACAATGGGCATGAATTTCAACTGAATAAAAGGTTCGCCCCATGTGTGTTGTTAAAGGTACTTAGTGAACTTACCAAGGGATATCTATCTGTACACCACTGAAATCTTACTGCGATCAAATACCCATCTACTAAGCATGGTGATCGTGGTAAAATCTTCTTCTAAATTTAACAATCAATTACAGTGCACTAGTCTCGAAAAACTTGCACAAGGCCTAAACCCATCTGGCTATTTTTTTAGATTAAAATATTCGTAAAAGTTCAGAGGTTATAGGGACAGAAAATTTGAAAGATATTAATAACGCACTACAAGTTTCCACTTTGAGTATGTACACATTGTGAGCAAAGGAATGGCAGGCGAAATATATTTTTAATGTTAAACCTTTAAAATGAATATGATTAAAGATTAGAGATATTAAAAAGCTATTAAAAATGTTAAAGACATATACACAATTATTTCAAAATACTGAAGTGCAGTGATAGAAACAGACTGAGTACATCAACCATTTTATTTGCTGATTTGATTAGATTGTTGGTGATGAAACTGTTGTCTAATTGAATTGAAAAACAAGATATTTGATGCCATTTAACGTTATACATACATATTTTTATTTACAATTTATTATATGTTTAGTTGATTTGTATATTTTCTTATGGAGAGCCCCAGAGCTAACCATAAAATTTGTCATTGAGTACATCTCGTACTTTAAAATGGGCTGTTCCAGTTAAAGCTCCAAGAGAAGGCTGAAAAGCTTATATTTCTTATCAAGACAACAAATCTCCCGATCAAGACCTAGGTTGGTTTACAAGATAATCTGCCTCTTCAATAGAAGTCCATCGTAGCCAGATAATTATGGAATTTTTGCCCCCGAAGTTATAAAAATATTATGCACTTGTGGTGGCATTCCATACTTATTACTGTCTAGATAATTTCCAACCCAGGTTGATGAGCTAGCTATTTTTACAAACTATTATATTAATTAAATTGTCAATACATTCTCTGTAGGAGAGTAGGTCTGAGCCCCTGTAATAGGGACATGAGGCTGTTGATGATGATGTGATTAATGAAATAATATGTATTTAATCCTAGCTATAATTATTATCAAGTTTTAATAGTAAAAAATAACTTATATGTATACATATAGATATGCTAGTTTTGCTGGCTTTTTCGATCTGAATAAAAATAGATTATGTCCTTTTCTGCCTTTTAACAATCCCTACACAAAAAATCAAGCCATTCGGAGTCTCCATTGCGATGTAAAAAAGCGACAAATGAACAAACACATTTGTGCATTTATAATTTAGTATGGATTCTTTACGAATAAGTACACTGCAAATAACAACTGTTGCCCAACTATGTTCAATGAAACAATAAAGCACAGAGTAAAAATTAAGGGCAATCTGTGTGGCTCCCATCTTAATAGAACTTCCTTCTTCATAGCAATTCTGTAATAGCTGTGCTCAAGCCAGCCAGTTGAGTTTTTTAATTGACTGATTAAATGCTTCCTTAGGGTTATTTTCCATTAGAGAGGAAATATAATATATGGATGATGTTATGAATTATGTGTAGGAGTTGATGATGTTATGAGTTATGTGTAGGAGTTATGTTATAAGAGTGCTTGTTTTAGATAGTTCATCAAGGCAGAAAATGGCCATTGTTGCATATTGGCATCATTTACCATCATCAGAAAGTTCACAGGTGAACATGAGCCTCCATTATATGCATCAGCATAGGATGATTAAAATCACCAATAAAAACAAATGCTAAAAACATTTCATTATTTAAATCAATACTTTTTTACTGCAACCAAACTCTGACAAAAAGTGTCAAGGGACTTCCCCAGCATAAAGTACTATGTAAATGTGTTTACCTATACAGTTTAGTTCCATTCCAATGAATCAGTCTGTTTGTTTTATTTATTAATTTTAAATATATTTTGTTTTCATTGTTTATTTTGTCTCAAATATGTACAAACAAAAATGCTACTGTGTTGCTTAAAAATGTTTTAATTTAAGAACTTGTTGATTTGATTTAATTTATGGACGACATAAGAATCAAATTATGTCAGCACCCTTACTAATCTTCTTAGGGTTTACATAGTCAGAGTGATAAGGGTGTGTGACAAATAACATAAACTAAGTTTTTAAGGACTTACCGATGTAAAAGGTTTGTAGTTCCCTGTGTCCGTGACTCATGCGGAGGTGGTTGTCCTTTACAGACAACAGATAGGCGAGTGACCAGCCCGTTAGAGTCTCCTCGATAATGCTGGATGAGAGTATCCAGTCCATGGACAGTGGTGTGCTCCTCGATCGAGAAGAACGCATCTTCACCATGTCTGCGGATCTGGTAGTGAACGACTTCACCCTAGAATATATAATAAAAATGAGAATTTGTCAATTTTTCAAGACTAATTGCTTTGGCATTGGGGATGATTTACAAGTGTTTAAAGAATATTCAAATGATATGTTGTACATATTTATGATGTGTTTTCCAATGTGTTTGACAGTCTCTAAGGATTTCGGATTTGAATGAAACTTTTAGACATGAGTTTTTATAATTTGACTGATTTATTTAGAAAAAAAAAGAACAATATGGTTTAAAATTTTATTTATTAGAAATAAAGTTTTAAATTAAACTGAATTGAAGGCAGGAAGGAAGAAATGAAGGAAGTCCCATGTTTTAAGGGAATTCGGGGTGCACAAAAAGGCTCACTAAATTTTGCTTTGTTTTTTCCTCAGCAACCTCTTTTATAAACCCTTACCAACCTTTTTCCTAACACAAAAATAATTAGTGTAAAGATTAACCTATACTATAATTATTTAGTGCCTAACTTACTATTTGAACAACTCTTGAGGTTATAAAACTGTTCACTTGTTACCTGATGTAGCACAGACAGCACATAATCTCCAGGTGAAGTATTACTCTCACGCACTAAGAAAACACCATCCTCACCTTCTGCAAACAAGGAAATTTATAATTGACATCCCACTTATAACAATAACAAAAGATCTATGTTTAATAATTAACCTTGCTAACAAAGGAAACTTGCCTTCTTTTAAAAGATTTTCGGCGGTCTCTCGCGATATTTTTCCATGGAACCAGTTCACGTTATCCTCTCTGTTCATCCTCAACAAAAAAGAGTTGGTCTGAAAAGTTAATTGGAAACTTGTTGAACAAGTATCACAGCACAGATGACCAAAGTTTTCATTTGACGACCATTCCACATCACTGAAGTTAAATGCACTATTTGGTAGCAATAATTTATACCTATTACATTGAATGCAATTAATAAATGTCGATTATTTATTTTACAATTCGACTTATTTTTCGTAATTTTTGTGATTGTGCGTAATCCGCAATCAAACTTTCAACTGGTATTGCTTCCTCCTTCTAACTATTTTCTATTTCTTTCTAACTTCATACATATTCTTGCATCCAAGCAATTTATTATTCGAATATACGACAAGCATTACTAGATATTTTTTATCCTTTACTGTACATGACTACAACCTCAAGTTAAAAAGAGAAAGAATATAATAAATGGCGTTGTTGTACTTAGTAGCATACGATGGCAAATGTCAAAAGTACTACAATAATCAAATACAAAACTACTAAGAATGTTTGGAATGAGTCATTCAATAAATAAGCATTATTTATTTCTACTAAATAGTTATTAAATTAATGACAACGAGATTGAATTCTATAAAACACTGCTTACCTTCAACAGTATAAATGACGTCATCGTTGTTATCATGATATCCAACTTTAGAAACACAAAAATATTTACAAGTTCGAAAGTAGTAAAAACTATTTATTTTACCACGTATTTTAATAACTTCACATTTTTATTGTATTTAAGAGCGATTTTCTATAGCACAAGGTATTCTATAAAGTCCGTGGTGAACGGAGTGCGTCTAGCGAACAACCGGTAGACAGGCGCGGTATCCCCGACTCTGCCTTCCAGCGAATGACTCATAGCAAGGTCAATTCCGAGAAATGAATCACCAGAGTGTGCTCAGTTCCACAATGCAGTAAGTAGTGCGCATTCCCTCACAGTACACTACATGTACGTACGGACGTTTAGAGGCATTTGTAAATAAACACAGGCGAGTAGAGATACCTACCACGCAAATAGAATAGAGCTATATCTTAGGGCACTACTTATTACATGTTTCATATGAATTCTTTCT
Organism: Carcina quercana; assembly: GCA_910589575.2. Taxonomy (NCBI): domain Eukaryota; kingdom Metazoa; phylum Arthropoda; class Insecta; order Lepidoptera; family Depressariidae; genus Carcina; species Carcina quercana. The sequence goes on from OU342427.1 coordinate 13,062,874, forward strand.
CTATCTAGAACATAGGTAAACTACGTGAATCTTATCTCCATGATAGCATTCACTGTGTGCAACGAGCTATATCGGCATTACATTACACCTTTTGTTTAAACCATTAAAAAGGCATTTGGGTGGTGCCTAGAAATGCCCATACGTTTGTGTTTAATCTCTCGTTTAAACTCATCTTTTTGGTCCTTCGAACCGGATTCCAAGCAGCTTTCAGTGACCGCTGGGCAGAGCAAGTTTCGTTTGTTCTTAACACAATGCATCGAAACAGCTTTTATTTTGAGATGTAGTATTGGAAGTCGTTTTACACAATAAAAAAACAAAAACAACTTATCGATAAATAATTTTTAATTCATTTTACAATTTTTTTTTATTCACTGGTCCATTAGTATTAAAACTCTTCAGTAATAATTATAGTTATTTTTGACCAGAGCACAAATCAGTTGGAATTTCCATGGGGATTTGCCATAATCACCACTCTTGACAGGCGGACTGGTGACTGCAGGTTAGTGTTACATAGGCAGGCAGATGTTGCTGCCCATCTGATGAAGCTGAGACCACACGGTAACTAAGTCTGCCGCATTTTAGTAATACCAGATCAAGAATATTGTTAAAAAACTCATGCTATAGACAAAAGTTTTCTTTTCTCTAGATTTGGGTCTGGGTTTACGTACTTGCAAGACACGTACGTACTCAGATACAAGTGCATATAGATGGAGCTTTAATACCTATAACATCTAGAAGAGTCTATGAGTCAGGTATTGTTAGGTAATAATGAACTTGTACGATTCACGGACTGACATTTAGTGCAAGTGATCTATCTAAGATAATTATGTACTCATTGTTCGACAATTTACCGTTGTTATTGTAATGTCTTTCTCTTTGTAATTAGTTTATTAAATTATCATTATAAACATCAAGCGCCTTGATTCATTCCACTTAAAATGTCTTCGAGCGGTTCTTCAAGTAAAATGGCAAGACCGTATACCAAACCCTGAAATATTGCGAAGGTCGAATACAGGAGGCATGGAGTCCCTGCTGATGAAAGGTCAACTAAGGTCATGTGGACATATAGTACTCATGGAAGATGCTCTACTACCTAAATCAGTATTCTAAAACGAGCTTCAAAGTGGCATGCGGAGGACTGGTGGTCAATACCTGTGCTACAAGCACGTATTGAAACGACACCTCACATCCTGTGGGATATCTCCTGACACCTGGGACCATGCACTGCAAAAACCTGAATGGCGCAACTGTATTGCGCTACTAAGACTTCGCGCACATGCCAGGAGGTAACGTCGGGGTGTCGTCGGCGGATACGTCGCGGAGGACATCATCATCATTAAATTATATACTGAGCTTGTTTTATAAGTTTAGGAACAATACAAACACTAACAACAGCATTTCATTGGTAAATATTATCATGTTGTGTGTTGACTGTTCTACTCGTAGTATTGATTTTCTAAATACTTATTGCGTTACAATGGCTTTAAGGATTTATTATGCACACTATTGGATGTACGTAAAATGTGTTTACTCATAAGCCAGAAGTCTCGAGTTTATTATGGTGCTGACTATTATTCTCTAAGCTACCGGAGAACAATAGTGCTATTAACACTGCTGTTTTGCGACATACTTAGACAACATAATGGCAGGTGCCGAAACGGAAAGAAAAATGCTCTACCACCACCCTAACCAAGTATCAGAGATACTCCGTAACGGGAAATGAACCCGCGATCTGCATATTTCACCCTCTGGAAGTTGGCTTAAAGAATTTAAAAGTTTCTAAACGGTATATTAATAAAAATACTTTGTGGCCAACTAGAGTCAGTTTATATTTATGTTTGAAAGTATCAATTATTACAAGTATGCTTAGACTATATACCTAATACTTGTATCTACCTATGTATATAGATGCGGTTTAGGTGCAGTTAAAATAGAAGTATTACTTCCTACTGCCCTTAAAAATAAGTTTCACTTATATTACAAATATCTATCGTCAATCAATTACAAACGACCTCCAATGTCTTGGAGCAATGTAATTATATGGTCCAGTAATTCTTTAGAAAGTGCCTGATGGTGGTGGCAATGCAATGGTTAGTGAGGAGTAGCTCGCCAAACCAGTCCGATCTCCAAGTTTGTTTACCTCACGAATGGTGTTTATTTACTTTCGTTTGTCGTCCCTCGCCTCGCCTCACCTCACCTCGGCTATAGATAGGCTATAAATGTTTATTGTCTGAGCTAGAACCGAGAACGTCCCATTTTAAATCACACGTGCATGAAAATGTAAAATGCAATTTTATTTATTAAGCCTACATATATTGAAATACAGTCATGTACGTAAGTCTCTATTTAAAATTTACCCATTTTCGCCACACTTTTACACACACACATACACGCATGTCAAACTAGTCCGTAAAATTCTGGCGAGTTACCGCTGAATGCGGACATTATTTGTTTTATGTACTATACAACCGCCTCCGTGTCGTAATGGCTAAATGTCGGACTCACAATCCGGAGGTCTCGGGTTCGATTCCCAGTGGGTACCTCTCGCTACTCGGTTAAGATGGTGGTAGGACATTTTCTATGTCCGCCTGGCTTGCTACCACCATGATACCTCAGTCTGCCGCCAATCAGCAGTGTTAATAGCACTTTGTGTTCCGGTATGAAAGGTAGCATAGCCAGCGCCTCATTAGGTTGGGAGTTAGGGTTCCATCCAACGATCTTATCGTCACTTACCGTCAGGTAAGATGAAGGCGAAGTGTAAGCCCATTTTAAATTATAAAAAAAAAACATCTTTTTATTAGTGTTCCTTCATTTTAGTAGTATTTTATAAGTGGATCAAAACCTAAACCTAAAAAGGGCTGACGACCTTGATACGTACAAGCAAGGCTGTTGAAGCATAAAATTACGTGATCAACCCATTTGGAGCGTGAGTCACACAGCTTTCTACAGCCCTAGTGTAGTGGGCAGCGGTCGATGACACTTCACAACCATTTTATGTTTCGCACTGTGTTCGTACTTGTACTCAAGTAATGATTCATAGTTTTTTAATACATTAAAATCTCATTTATTTTCGTTCAATCGATGTGTGTGGGATTTACGATGTGATTCTACGATTTCATTATTGTAGAATTTTGCGCCATTATCTTCTGATTACTTGGCTCTTTGATGCATTTAATATGACATCCCTTTTATCTATGCTTACAAAAGTATTTAAACTCTATCTATCCAATCCCAAGTGGCGATGTATTCCACACTTTGCAGAGCTTTTGTAATCTCGACTGTCTTCTCAACTTGAATGTTCCCAGTTTCTAGGATTTTCATTGTACAACAATAATTGACATCCTCCGGGCCAAATTGAGGCCCTCATATGACTTATCAAATAACCTCCAGGCTAACTCAGTGTGACCATAAACTCAATCAACTGGGAGCTACGAACTCGATAACTCTCAGGTTACCCTAGATATTTCCGTAAAGAAACTTTCTGGGAACATTAATTCAGAACTTTAATAACCCTCATTTGATGACCGACAACTTCAAGCTAGGGGTATATTTGAAAAGGCATGTCAGAGTGGTTCCGAAACGAGAACATTGACGGTCAGTCTATACGCCAAGTCTTCTTATTGAAAACCAGTTCGTGGACGCAGCGATCTGGGGGTGCTAATGTTCACTGGTACTCTTTCTAGATAAAAAAGAAGTTTCACAGTTTCCTTATTTTTATATATTTTCAACTTCATCCTCAAATATATTAGACAAGTTACCTTTCTCAGTCGATATTGGACGGCATGGTGTCTTGTTTCATTTATTACCATTAACGATGTGAGTGAGGATGGAGCACCAAAATGGACTAACGCTTGTATAAAAATGGAAAATAAAAATAATATGATGCACGCTATTTGTAAACAAAATAGTCAAGAAAACAACAACATTGGTGCTTTTATTAGTATGTATCGTAGATTGCACTGTCCGAAGTGTCCAAGGCTCCACAACCGGAACACCTTGGTATATTTAGACATTTTCCTTAAGGAAACTCTACAGTCTCTCGAACTCAGTGACGTACAAAATGACCAAAACGGGTACTCATGACTGTTAGCGCAAAAACTGAACAGTAGCTTTGTGATGAGGTAACCCGCGCCGTCAATGAAAAAGCAATAAAAATGAATGTTATAGGCATTGACTTAACAGTTGAAGGGCTACCGACTGATTAATATATCCTTGCCTAGAATCTTAGATTCGGAAATTCAATCAATTTGATGATGGCCACGTAACAGTCAACAAAATTACTGTATTTTAACACCTAACGTCGTTCCATAACTTCAATTATTTTTAACAGAACCCTTTGATTTCGGAAAATACACTTAAGAAATCTAATAAGAAAGAATTTTTCACGTGGTAAAAGTGACAGACTACTAAAAACAAATGATAAGAAACCTTCGTCCTATCTCACTGATCCAAAGAACACTACCTAAACTTGTGAACTGATTATGTTGAATTTTTTTTCAATAGTGTCCTTTGTTTATGTAATATAGATATGTAATAAAAGATATTTTTAAAATTTCCTCCCCTTATGGATTCAAGAAGTGATGCAAGTTCAATTCTAAGTTAAAAACTGACATTGTTTCTCTTTATGACTTATTGCATAGCTATGCTCTTTCACTAAGTGCCACATCTAGTTATGATATCAATGACTGTTCCTAACTGTAAGGCCATTCACAGTCAAAATAACACGAATGTGTAAACAAAATTAAGCTATAACTGGTTTTGGTAAAGTCGTCTTTCATCTTAATAACCTTGTAGTGTCAAAAATCTAGATCTTTTAATAGGTTACGCAGATGTATGAGTCATTTTTGATGTAAATGGCAGACGTGTTTTTAAGTAAAACCACCATTTAAGTTCGCACGTAAATATGACCATCCTTCATATCCAAGGGGTTTACCACCAATTTAGCGACCGCGGATTGGTTATCGCGATGACGGTTGATGATTGATAAAAATAGAATCGGCTAATGGCTAAATGTTGGACTAACAATCTGGAGTTCCCGGGTTCGATTCCCAGTGAGGGTAACTCGGTACTCGGTTTAGTTGGCGGTAGGGCGTTTTCTATGCTCGCCTGGCTCGCTACCACCATGTTATCTAAGTCTGCCGCTAAACAGCATTATTAATAGCACTTTTCTGTTCCGCTATGGAAGGTAGAAGAGCCAGCGTCTAATTAGCTGGAGGCTTCTGGGTGGCTGGAGGCACCTACCACCAGGTGAGATGAAGGCCAAGTGCAAAACATGTCATGCAATTTTTAAAAAAGAACAAATTTAAAATCTTTTGTTGGCATCTACTTGATCAACGCCACCGCGTTGTGTCCTGTATGTTTTTTGAAGTTGGTTAAAAAACCGTCTGCGAATATCGTAAAGTGTCAGCTTTAGTCACCTTTTCTTATGATTCATCCTTCTAGAGATTGAGCTTTATTTTGGGTCGTAGATTAGATAAATTTGATCATCATCTCAGCTATATAAGTCCACCACTGAACAAGATCTAGTTTTGAGGACATACGTCGCCGTAACGCGAATTGATATTCAAATTAATATGTAGTTAATACAAAGTTCGTTGCCCTCTGATCCTTATCCTAAACCCTAGTCACCATTGCTATGAGATGGAGTTTTATCCTGTGCATCTACAATGAGTTTGCACAGTTGATAGCGTGATCGTTAACTATCGCTCTGTCCTTGTCACGCGCATCTTGACTGAGCAGCATTTCTGATAGTATTCGATGTACGTTATCGACTACGTAAACTCATGGTAGGCGCACTGCAGACAACATCACACTGCCAAGTCGAAAGCTAGGTAATGTAGTCGCAGAACTGCAGTGTTAGCAGTGTTGTTCCGGTAAGAAAGGTAGCAGACACAACGACTCAATTGCTGGCAGCTTCTAGGTGCACACGCTTTTTATTTAACCCAAAACCCAAAGAGAATGCCAAGTTCAAACCCATTATATACAACTAGCTTCTACCCGCGGCTTCGCCCGCGTGGACTTTATTTTTCATTAAAAAGTAGCCTATGTCCTTTCTCAGGGTCTAAAGATTGTATGTGCCAAATTTCATCAAAATCGGTTGAGAGGTTTAAGCGGGAAAGCGTAACAGACAGACAGAGCTACTTTCGCATTTATAATATTAGTAGGGATTAACGCGTTCAAAAAGCACTAAGAAACGACTTCAACTGCACTAAAAGTCTACAGCAGTTATTCCCTAAAATGTTCATTCACCCTTGGAGGTAGAATTAACTGGGTATACTCGTACATTTTGTTTTTGTTGATCTTCTGTTCTGTTAAAAAAGTTTGAAAGTACTGGTAGTATCCAAGTCATGTATGTATTTTGTATTTTAATAAAGGCCTTGTAATCTGAAATATAGGCCAAATTAACCACCTCCATGGACCATTTGATTCACAACCCAGAGGTTAATTTTCCAGTGGAGGGTAAATTTTGGTACTAGGTTTGGTTGGTGCTAGGCCATTTTCTAAGTCCGCCTGGCTAACTATCACCACGTTTCCCAAGTCTGACACCAAACAATAGTAATAGCACTGTTGTATTCCAGTATGAGAGGTAGTAGAGCCAGCGGCTTATTATTAGATGGAGGCTTTTGAGTGAGCACGCTTACCATCCAAAGACCTTTTATTTATGTATCTAGAAACAAATAGTTGAACATAGAAAATATGGACAAAAACAAAATACAAAGAAAAATGTATACAAAAGGCTTATTTCTATAAGAAATAAGAAAACCGGCCAAGTGAGAGTCGGACTCGCGCACGAAGTCATGTCTGTTGTATGGGAGCTCCCTTAAATATTTATTTTAATCTGGTTTTTAGTATTTTTTTGTTATAGCGGCAACAGAAATACATCACCTGTGAAAATTTCAACTGTATAACTATCACGGTTCATGAGATACAGCCTGGTGACAAACAGACGGATAGCGGAGTCTTAGTAATAGGTTCCCGTTTTTATCCTTTGGGTACGGAACCCTAAAAAAGGTGAGGATTCACCATCAGGAGCTGTCAACAAAAATAACCCTCACCATAGTTGCCAGGATGAGGATCGCTCCTCGTAAGGTCTCGTGGTACACATGATGGTCGCTGCTTACCATAGTGTTACCATCCCACGAAATGTTACCTAATTTTTCACGAGGAATAGATATTTTTAAGATAGCACCAAGCAGTCGTCAAATAAATTTTCATGAAACGTGGTCCAAAATAAAACAATTAACTTCTAACATGGCATACAATTTATTGTCATACAAAATCGAATAATCATTACATAGGCAAGAGCTTAAACCAACTAATACTTAAGGTACTTTTATAGTAAACTATTATAATACGAATTATAAGAAGAGATTAGCTTAAACTCCAAACAGAAAGAGAGAGAGCGGCGAGTCGCAAAGGGCCATTTGATCCCAGTCAAGACATCGAGAAATCGATCCTAAGACAGTGCTCACTCAAAATCGATTTAAAACTATAACGATTATATGATTTCGTCAAGTATTATAATAATTATTATGCCGTTACTTTGGGGTGGCTTTGTTAGCAAAGTCTTACATAGAAATGATTATATAGATACAAAAGTTTGATTCTGCCTTCAGTATGATTATAAGGTGGCGACTGAGGTCCTAAATCTAGATTCAATTTTTTGAGATTCAGATTTACAATTATCTACATTACTTCCTGGTATAATTCTTATAACTAATAAAATTAACTATCATTATTCTATTCACACCTAATTATAAATTACTATAAATACTAAGCTATATTTACAAATGCATAACTATTAATAGTTTGATGAGCATTCAGTTTTAGAAAATAGCATTCGAAATGACGAAAATCGTTGTTTTGTGGAGATTTTGCTAAAACTATTTTAGACAATGCTTGTCTAAAGTAAATTATAAAAAGGATTCAAGAAACTTAACTGTTATAAACCCAAAATTAAAACTATCCACTTTCAACTTGAAGGAATTGTTCTATAAAGTTTTATTTTAATTAATTAAACGCTCTACGTTTTTGTCAATTATTCCATATATATAAGATACATGAATATTAAAAATTATTAGATAGCATCTAATTTATAATTCCTTGATTTATAATCGTCAATTATACAACTTCAATATGTGCTCGAGAAAGAGCTAGCCAAAATTGCAATATAATTTCATTTTTTTGTACGAGTATTTTGCATTTATATCCTACAGTAATTAACTATTCATATATCGATATAATAATAATAAAATAATATCATCAATATTCATACAAATTACAAAAATCTTAATCATTTATAAGTGATTACACAATAATGAAATTAAGTTACAGCAGCATAAAGAAATTCAATGCGTTTTGTATTTTTAAAACATTTCGTAATTACAAAACATGCATTGCTATCACAGCTAAACTATAAATAAGAGTAACAATGAGACTATAAAATTAAATCCATATATTTAATTTAAAGTAAATTAAACAAAATGGACGAAATATACATGTTCGTTATAAAATCTTTACAGTTCTTTCCTACAAAATGTATCAAGAGGCAAAGGCGCATTTCACTGTATTGCGAATCAACTTAGTATAGAAATTAGATAGATAGATATCTTAAACATCAGTTATGGAAAAAGAAACTCCTATACTTATTATAATACTCCAAGGCCGAGTATTTAAAAAAATCTTTTAAAAGCACCCCAACGGAATTCACTTACACTTTTTACACCTGGACCCTAATACAGAATAAACAGGTCGAAACGAGCGAAAAGTGGGCGGATTGTTGTTTACATTGCGCGCAACATTTGGGTCAAGTTACTTCTTTCATTCTGTTTTTCTTTAAGCACGCAATGTACACTGACGCTGTGACATACCCGCTTAAGTCTAGTGATTTCTAATTAACGAACCAACCAATTTAATATTAACCATAAAGTACCTAGGCGAACACTCTCTGCTCACGTGTAGCAGTTGTCTTCGTCAGCGTGATCAGAACAGTCAATGGTACCATCGCAGAGCTGTGCGAGGGTGATGCACCTTCCGTCCACGCAGCGGAGCTCATCGCCAGGACACGATGGCGAGGAGTGGGAGGTGGCTGGTGCTCCAGGACCGTAGTCTTCTGCTGGATCCTCTGCCTTGGCGTTCTTAGCTGCAGCTTCGTCGGCTTCGTCCTCTTCAGCAGCTTGCTGAAAGAAAATATAAGAACACGTTGTTCACGCTGTTCATCCATACTAATATGAACGTAAGTTTGTTTTTTGCCCTTACTTTACTTTTGGCAACGGAGAGTCAGATTGACATGATTTTATATAATAATAATAATATAAGTTTATTCATTGGTCCTGGTCAAGGTCGCGGGGAGACACTAGATGCAAGCGGCACGGGACTGGTAACGATGGTGATTGGCGTACCACGGGCATAGATTATATATTAACCACGGGGAGACCTATGTTCAGCAGTGGATGTTTACCGTCTAATGATGAACTACGAGTAAGGTAAGCATATTGACTTTGATATTAGTGCGTCTAATACGAAATTTTTTCATCACTCGAACGTATTAGACTAAGCTTGAGGTAATAATTATTTCACTTTGGCATGTTTTATGTGATTTTATTACTAATCTAGGCTAAGTTTACTAACTATTAATTATGTATGTATATAGAATAAATAATTATAAATTCTTTGGCCTTTATATAATTATAATGTTCTCAGAAATTCCTCCTAACTTCTGTGTTGAGTGAACTTTAGACCATTAACTCTTAAAAAGAAAGAAAAAAGGAACAGTATATAGTAGTAGTTAGTACCTTTAGTAGAGCAGCGCCGTCAATTTCTTTTTGAAAGTCTTTTCGATCGGTATTAGGTTTTTTATCGAGATGCGTCATTTCTACGTATTCTTTGTTATCCAAGGACTTTTCGTTGGGCATTGCAATTTCAGCATCGTTAAAGTCCGTGGTCCGGCCGGCGATTTTTCTCACATTGTTTGACATTCTGGGTGGTTTCTGGGTTGATAGCTGAGGCTCCAACGTAGCTGTCTCTACGCGGGAACGCTTGGGTGCGTAGGGGATCAGCCTGGACGGAGACGGCTGTCGGGTGAAGTTTCTTCTAAGGCCGTTGGAAGTGTCACTGGTCATCAACAGCTCCTGGCTGCTTTCGCTCTCGCCTGCTAATTTATTAGACGTGGGCTGTCCACCTGTCAAAATATATGATAACTTTTATACATTTGCTCAAGGCCATGTGGGCATAATAATGGCTATACAGTACACATTGATTTTCAGAAGTTGCATTGATGTTGAATTTGAGCAAGGTAGAATCACCTGCAGCCGTCTTTAGTAAAGTTAAAACATATTTTAAGATGTTTTGAGATTCGTACAAAATAGGAGTCGGTTACTTAAGTTAAATAAATAAAGATTTTTCACATGGTCTTCATTTTAAGTGATGATAGAAGCAGGCTCATCTAGAAGTCTGAAGTTAAATAGGCAGTGCTTTGTACTATATTTCATCGCTAGAACACAATAGTGCTTTTAAAACTTTTGTTTGGTGTCTGACTTAGATGACATGGTGATCTATCCAGACGGACATAAATTTCACCAACCAGTGCACGTGAAACATGTGAAAAGACTCGGCGTCTTTCGGAATAATAGTCTGTCTTTGGAGCCCCTAGAATGATGGTTATAAATTAGTGGCTAGGTTAAGCATATTTATTTCCACCTGCCCATTTCTCCCACTGCAACTCTGGTGCAGCCAGTATCAACTGTGGTAATCGTAACGAACCTACTGAAAGTAAAGGCTTTTCAGAAGACTCTTCAACCACCATTGGTGGCAGCACTAATGAATTTTTAATTTGAGGTTATTATGTATTCGTGACGTTACCTCGTTGTAAATGCTGTTTACGTCCTGCAGGCCTCCTGATGGCCGGCGCGGGCGCAGACCCTGCCAGCGCTTCCCCTGGCTCGTCCTCCGGCGCCTGCACCATGGTGGAGGAGGGTCTGGTCGTGGTGGGGAGCCTCGGGTCGCAGATCATCGCGTCTTCGTCCTCGCCATCAGGACAATCGTGGTACCCGTCGCACACCCACTGGTTCTGGATGCAGCCTCCCGTTGGACACCTGACGATTAAAGTTGAGAGATGTTTGTTGTAGAGTAAGTACCTCTTCATTTATAATAGGTTTCTAGGTAAGCACGCAACTTATACGGCTTTATCGTCACTTTGAAGGCCAGGTAAGACACGTCGCGAAATAGATTCGGTAAGTTTCAGTGTATGCCGTTTGACTCGCAAATTCTCTTATAGGCATTCAATTTATCAGGTCTTCAGTTTTTCCAGAAGGTTCTACTACTAAATTGTCAATGACAGCCACACGAGAACCTTTATTACTTATATGGTATCAGTAACTAATATGAAAAACGCTTATAAATAAAATAATTCTTCACTCACCGGGAAGTGTCTACCGGTTTACACTTCCAAGCAACGATTTGGAAAAGGTTGCGGGGAGCCACTGAATGGAAACGGCTCAGGACCGGTCATGGGGGACTAGAACCGTTAATCGTTACTCACCGGAACTCGTTATTTTTGCATCTCATGCACAGCTCCTCGTCCTCACCGGTGGGACAATCCCGTGTGCCGTCGCAGAGGTTGTCCCGCAGCACACAACTACCGTCGTCACAAGGGAACTCTTGTCCGTAGCACGGCGCCCGCGCACCGATGCAGTCGCTGGTGTGGTAGCGCTTGCATTGGAACACTTGTAGCAAGTCGTGGGGCAGGTAACTCTCGCACAAGTTCACTATATCTGTAATGTTACGATTAATTTTGTTCATTACAATAATATTGCGCTTACTTTTAGGTACAAACTGGGAACAATAAGAAGAATTGAAAAACCAAAAAAGAAATATTAATAAATTAAATGCAGACGCAATAAATTGCCACAATCTGTTGTTTAATTACCTCGAGTTTGGGATCGTTGGGTTTGGTTTGACAAGTTTATTACAATAAGCTTAGTGAAGGGTGTCTGATGATGGAGTCAGGATGTGGATAGAAAAAACTCTTCAACAGAATTACTGATAAACCATTATGTTTAGTTTCTTGAACTTTGAGCAAAAAGGCGATCCCTGAATTCTGCTATGCTGGATCGCACTCCTAGCTGCGGTAAATATGAAAGTCACGATAATATGCCCCAATGAAGAAGAATTTCTTCATCTCTAACATGAGCTCGTGTCATCGTAGCGCTATATATATAACAGTGGGCGAGACATGAAACAGCAGAATTTTTCGCAAATAGCAGAATTAACGAATACAATGGATAGCCGAGATTCATTTCAGCCAGTGTAGTAAAATTCAGACAATTTTTTTGCTTGCAAAATGTTGAATATGTCTGCTTTGGAACAAATAATAAAAGGTAGCTACTTTGTGACTAAAATAAACATTTATGGATTCCATTCAGTTATGGTGGATATAACTGAATGGAAGTCATACAGTGGCTCACCTCTGCACATACTGTAGCACGGTTTAGGTGGCGGAGATGCTTCAGGGCTGCATTCAGGCTCTAACAAAGAGCAGACGAAGTGTCTCAGACGCTCGCTGCAGTTGGTGGATACGAGGTACTCGAACTGAGGAAGAAAGCTGGTGACGTCTTCGCCGTCGAAGGTGACCGGCGCGCCGGCCAGGTCGTACGGCAGGATCCCACGGCAGATGTCCGTGCGCGGCGAGTGGCACTGGGGAACTGGAGCAAAATCAACGTACAAATTAGCTTTACCTTTTCTTTATTGATAAAGTTCAAAGCTTTACGGCAACTTTCCGTGACGGTAAGTGAGGTCATGGTTGACGACGAGAAGGAAATGTAATCTTCATTGAATGTTTGAATGAACCATTGTTGGCCACAAGAGTTGGACATCGGGAATTATATACACGTGTTTTATTATTGGATTTGTATATTGTAACAAGTAACTCAACCGGTGAAATAGAAAGTTTTGATATTGGCGCTGAAACCAAAATCTCGAAGGAAAGGACGTATTGTACGAAAGTAAAAAGTTTCGTAGATTAAATTCAAATGGTAAGGAAACTACTTTAGAAATCAAACATTAACTCTTAATCTTAATAAGATTTTTCCCAATTTGGCGTAGAGAGAGCCAATATAAATTCAAACAATATTTCAAAAAATTTCGATTAGAAAAAATCCATAAAGTATTGTACAGCTATAAATAATTTTATTCATTTTCACATGTCAATTTATAAATATTATATCTAAGACGTAGTTAGCCCTATTCTAATGAATTTCTCTCATAAAATTATTATTTATAAGGTGAAGCTGCTTTGAATGAATGCTGATTAATTGTTTGCGTGGTGGGTGCTATGCCAAGTGCGTAATAAATGTATTGTTAGTCGGGGTGTGTTAATAAATGTAACATATATTTCGAACTCATGTTAACATCTGGATTAGGGTATTTGATTGAACTGAAAATATACGAAAATTCGTAGTAATTATATTTAAATCATGCATTTTCACAATTTATAAATATTAATCTGAAAATTTTTATATGTAAAGTCATAGTTTTCCAAACTCAATCAAATAATTTTCTTAGTAGATATATAGTAGATACTTTGAGAACCGATGTTAAAAGGTTTATTATTAGTATTAGTAAAATAATGACTCCGGTTTGTTGCAATGGGAACGTCTACGTACCATAAGCCGTGATGAGATGAACGGTGATTATTTCATTGTCTGGATATATAACCTCACTTACCGTCAGCGTTGGCGTTGATAGGATACTTTTTGGTAGTAGCATCATCTCTTTCCCGCCAAGAAGGCAGTGTTGGAGATACCCTAGTGTTATACACAGAGCTTTGCGTCGTAGACTTCATCTTGGCAGCGTCTTCTATCCCTATACCGAAGAACTTCGAATGTCCCGAAGTAAACTTGACGTCATCTTCCACGGGCACTATATATGGCACTCCGCCTGCAGCCCAAATTTTTTGATGATGTTTTATTGAGGGATTCCTTTCTGACTTATCGTCAACAGTTGTGAAATCGTTCACTGTTTCAGCTCTGGTTATACTTTCCCTCGTAGTTGTTACGATGTCATTGAAGTAAATAGCTAAAGGTTTTTCTGGCTTCTGGGTGATGTGTGGTCTCAAAGTAGAGTCTACAGCATCTTTATCAGTTTCTTCAATCAATTTTGGGGCCCTCAGATTGTCTTTCTCGGCTCTTTCGTTCCCGTATTGGACTTCAGGAACCAGGTGAGACGGGAAGACTGGTAGGACAGGCGGTCTCGTCTTCTCTGCAATGGTGTCAAGGATTGAAATGAGATTGTTGTTGTTCTCTTCTTCGACGTTGTAGAAATCTATTTCTGGTGTTTTGCCTGTAATTTTATTAACATTGCCTTGAAATTTTGAAGTCGTATTTTATATTTGTTACACGAAACAAAATCGGGGCAACGAAACTGGTATCAAGTTAAATCAGTAAACATTTGCTGTAATTGTTGTAACAATCTTTCATAGTTTGCTGATGTGACCTAAAGGAAATTGTGACTTTTTAAAGGAAATTTAATAACTTACTAGGTATACCAGTTTCACTACGCCGTGATTTGCTACGGTATGTTAGCAATTATAGATACTATAAGATGTGATTCACTGGAACTCAGATTGATTAAAAATATTTCAGAATACAAAAACTTCCAAGATTAACGACACGATAGAATAAAAATTCGAATGACATAAACAAAATTAACATAAAACAAACTAGACAGTTATGTTACACAAACGTATTATTTATTAAGGCACATACAACGGATACAAAAGCCTTCACTTCGATGTAAATATAAAAATATACATACGTATGTACAAATATATACTCTCCTCCTTTTGTGAAGTCGGCTAGAGCATGTTCAATTACCGGTCCAGGCAGGTGATTTAATAAATTTAAATTAGGTCTTTGTGCATTTTATTTAAAATGTACTAATATTATCCGTCCGTGTATATTCGCTTTAGTGTTAGCAATAGTAAACTCGTGAGTAAAAGTCGTTCCGTAAAAACCTTGTGGTGATGCTCTAAGCATCAAAAATGATCACTTCTTTCTGTAGGTGTCGTGTCTTAGAGTATTCCAGCAGGGCTAACATGAAGGCCACGACATATCGAGATACCGACAAAATATCGACATTCTGCATAATAAAATGGCATGACAAAATTATCTCGTGGTCTTCATGTTAGCCCTGCAGGTGATGATATTCATATTTTTGCCAAGCGCGATGAATGTGGAAAATCCCTCCGTAGAAAGTTCTTTTGTCGTGGCGATGTATGAGGTGTACCAATATATCGGGATCGTTGTTACTTGTTGCTGTAGAGATAACAACATTAGCAACACGCAGAATTTTTTGCGTTTTAGCCATTTGGCTATCAACTTCAGCTGGCAAACGTCCATTGTTTGTTGGGCATAGGGATGATAAAAGTATTTACTTCAAATAATTATAAAATAATATAACAAAAAAATATTTCCATGTTATAATTTGTGTTTCACATTTCTAAAGCACAAAATTTTCATGAACTAAATTCTTCGTAGATATTTTAATTTTTGTGTGTACAAATGGATACCTACTTCGTCATTTTTTAATTGTACACTTTTAAAAGGAACAAATGTCAATTACACATTACATATTGCTCGATAACATAATAGTATTTTATACATACGTAGTTTTAAAAATTATTTTTCCTGCCTATACTTGCACCAGATCAATCAATTTTAGAAGTTTTCTAGTTTTAGCCCTTGATTTGTCAGTATTCACTAAATTGTAATGACGGGTTAGCTATTTAAATAAAATATTAAACAGTTTTAAAGTGACATATGCTCTTAAACTGTATAGGTGTGTCGTGAAAAAGGCCATTAAAAATTCCTTTAACAAATATCTGACAAACAACACAGACACACATATTCTTTTCTAGATAATTAACTATGTGTTTGCTAAATATTCAAAATAAAATGTACTATGTTAGGGCCTACTTTACGCGACACTCCTTTTGAAATATTTTGAGACGTCCAATGGAACGACAAAGCGCTCTCATCAAAAGAAAATATTCGATGAATATTTAACAAGACTAAAAAAAACATGTGGTGGGACTAAAAAAACAATATCTCGCCGCCTGCGACGCCAACCAATGTCAGTTTTAAAAAAGAAAAAAAAATGATGATGACCGTAATATATACTATTTACACTTCGTTTGAGACAAACCTTTATTCAGCTATTAATGGTTATACTCACCAGTCTTTTTGTGTGTCGTGCTTGCAGTGGTGGTGGAGGAAGCTGCGACTGGCGTGGTGGACTTCACGTGGCTCTTCAACTGTGCGCCGGCGCCGGCCTGGCGCAAGGCCCAGACCGTGCTGTTACCATCGCCGCTCGTTAGATTCATGTTTTCTGAAATATAAGAGAATTTTTCCTTTAATTATTTTCTTATAGGAACGTTTGATCCCTAATTAATCCTTAAATGAAGACTCTCAAATTGAAACCTTTGGGGAAACACGGAAACAGGTAGAGTACTTATTGTAAACTTCAGTTCAGCTTTAGATAAAACTGGAAATAAAACGCTCGATACAAGCTGTAGGAATATACGCTGTGTACGAATGGTCCGCCAATCGTAGTTTATTCATTCAGTTTATATTTCGGCATCTTTCGCATGGTTCGTAGCGCCTAATAGAAACATAACAGCAATTGTATTGTTTGAAGTATTGATAACAAAATATTAGAACTCAAGAATTTAACAAACCATCGATATATGTATAAAGTACCTATACAATATCTATTAAACCAACTGTTAACTGTTTTAAGGTTGACTAATGATAAATAAATAATGAAAAGCCCAGGAGAGTAAAACTTTATTTAGTAAATTGATAAAACATCGACTGGTCTTCTTCACAATAGCCTGTCTTTTCCTGCCCTTTCACCAACCCTAGGGTAAAGGAAGAACAAGCAAACAAACAAACGCACTACTTTCGCATTTATAATATTAGTATGGATGATACCTAGTACATTGCAACAATATCTTACTGCGATCACCAATCTACCTGCCAAAAATTTTTACTAGGCCAATAACTTCATGAGAATCTCTTTCAGCTGGGCGACCATTGAGTGGACTTATGTCCAACATTAGACTTATGCTGATTGTGAGATTAACTTATGTTTGAATTCCAAGTCAAAATGATTACATTACCTAAGAGGTAACGATAACGAGGCAGTAATCTTTGTACACACTTTTAAAATGTTTACATAATAACAGGCTGTTTATTTTTTAAATATTTCTATTACTTTTCCAAAATTATGTTTATAAATCCTACTGAGAAATGTGGATGGTGGCAGTTTTTTTTTATTAATACGCATAATTTGATACATTTTCACATAATTTTTAGTCTATTCTATCCACCGGTCTCTATTCTAGCATGTCGTTTTTAATCTTCTTATTTTTCTCAAACAACAAACAAAATACCTAAGTGAATACGACATGACACTATTGTACGGGCACTATGTATACGATTTCTCCTGATATATTTTTTTCTAGATAGAGAAGCGAACTTTATGTTAGGTATGAAACCAGTACTCGAACAGGAAGGGCCGGTAACAAGCAATAAGATAGAGAAACTTGAGAGTTACGAGCAAGTAGATGGTGCCAGGTAGTGCTGTTACATACAGTAAGTATTGTACTGGGCTGTGTGACCAATGAGAAGCAAGGCTCAAGTACATACCTAGGATGATGCAATGTCGGAAGAAGCTCCCAAAGACGATCTCGAACGTTGAGATATCCATACTGATCCATACGAATACGACAGTTTGTTGTCTGTTTGATTGTTTGTCCTACCTTCAATTAAACCCGTAACGGACTCTCCGTCATGATGACTACATTTTCAACCGACTTCAAATAAAGGAGGAGGTTCTCAATTCGACGCGTATGTTTTTTATGTGTGTTACGCGATAACTCCGCCAGTAGTAAACCGATTTTGATAGTTCTTTTTTTGTTTGGTAGAGCATAGTTCAGAGGTGGACCCATATAAATTTTATCGAAATTGATTGATTGAGATGATTGATTTGAGAAAATCAATTTTTAGTTCTTTTTCTTTAGTTATTTGGGCGAAGGATCATAGACTTTTTTATTACCCCGGGGGATAATTTAGTCCACGCAAGCGTAAGTAGTTGAGAAATAGCATAACCTCATTAAGTTGCTCATCATTAGCTACCGTCTTGGGTTTGACCACAATCTGAGCTGATCACGACCTAACCTGTGAACAAACCTACAAGAGTGGCTGTGCATCGGTCGACATCAGATCAATACCTACGGGCTCATTGGAGAGGAGCCAAATCGGTGAAAGCCGAGTTCAAGAGTCACGAGCGCGCGCCTCCGTGCGTCCGCGCATTCTAGACCCGCGCCAGACAGGCGGCGTCGACGGACCATGATATAGCTTTAGCGATCCATATATCAATGCCCGTGATTTCAGCCACGTAGAAACTTAACTAATACAGAACCGATCGAATAATAAAACATGATTTAGACTTTGTCTCGAAGGTACATTCTAAATATTAGTGCAGGAATTTTTGAAATCAAATGAGTGGTTCCGTACATTACCGCCTTCATCCAGATTTACAAACTTTAAAGTTTAAAGTTAATTTAAATGACATATTCCGTGAATGTATGGAGCCAAGGGCTGGTCTTGTACACTTATAATTTTAAAATTATCAAATAAAAGTGATTCAGTTACCATTTTCGAATATTTTGGTTTAGTTTATTTGTATAAAAACATATAAAACGAACGAAACAAATAAGAATTAACGTTGAAAACAAAAGATGGTGTCAATAAAATGACACATGACGCTGAAACCGGGTACAAAAAGAATAAATTTGAACAATTAAAATAAATGCAAAAAAATGCATCCTAGTATATTTCTATACAAAATTTAGGTTACTACTTGATTTGTTAAATGTGTACAAGTGCAGGCCGAATTAGAAACATCTCATTTTAGAACCCATTTATTTGCACACAATGCAAAAAATCAACTAAATTGAAAACACGTGGCAATTTAAACAGCAAACTTTTCTAACCAAGGAGACAGTACCCCTCACTTTACTTACAACTAAAATGTTTTGAGTTTTCTGAGATGAAAATATTCTAAACAGCACCGCATCTATTACACTTAATGAAAGTAACTTTACCCATTAAAACCTGAAAATTTGTCTGGAAATAGGGAATTTGTCTGGAACGAAGTCTCAAAGCGACTATATGGTATTTACGAGTGGACTCTCCAAACCAGATGAAACCTTACCAACGCTTGTGTAACAAGAGCAGGCGCTTAAAAATCAAGTAGTGATAACTCAGACATATTTTATTGCTTGTCTTTATTACTTAATTAATAAAGTGCTTGACCTGTAGGATGATATTGGCTGTGAGGTTAGGTCTTACGCGATGTCGTAACATTTAGTCCACTTTCACCAACTGGTTTTTTGTTTTGATTTACTAGCTTGTTTAATAATGTCTCTACTCGCAGGAAAAAACAAGGTAAGACACGAAATGTAGTGTATATAGATATGTATTAAAAACTATTCAGTTTTTGTCCGTGTGCTTGACCATAGTACCCAAGTAGTTATGTTAATGTGTATGAATTACCTGCGTTTAGTTATTTTCTGAAATTTTCAATTCATACTGACATTATTAATGTGAAAGCAAGTTTATTTGTCCTGCCTTTACGTAGTAACAGAGCGAAAGTGTGACTTGATTTTTGGTATATAAATAATTGGGCTGACAAAGGACATAGTCTTATCTAGATTGAGATAGTAGTTTCCGTGGGATAATTTCTGAAGTCCACGCGGACGAAGTCGTGGGTGAAACGCTATAATTAATAGCACTGTTGTTTGGCAAAATATTTTTAAACACGATGGAAGCTAGGGTGAAAACTATACACCCGGAAAAATACGGTATTTTACTCAAGACAACATTATACAAAACGACAACGTAACTGCTATGGCTTTTTACTAACTAAAAGTACTCAAACACTTGCATTTCTATTTTACGTACTATATTATATGTATATCCTCTTCGCATGTCCGTATGTCATATATATCTCCGTCAAAATTTGATGGAAATAAACTCTAAATTTATCCAAATTCATAGTTTCAATTCAAATAATAAGTAAAGTAGCTAACGGAAACAAGGCGAACAGTGGACGCCCTTAGGCCGCCAGCCCGGTGAGATTAGTTCCTAACTTACGCAATTCAAACGGGTAGAATTAAACGCAATATTATTATAAGCTGTTAAACATTGACTAACAAGATATTTAAATATGCCTCTATAAAAGCTAAATCAGGAGCGCGTACGGCGAGACAATTGTTTGGTTTGCTTTTGTCTTGTAAGTACTGGATTGGCGTATTTTGTAAACAAAGCTTGAATTAATATAAGTAAGACTATTAATTGTACAGCGTGTATACCGGCGTATATTTTGATGGCAATTAGTGTTGGTCCTAAACAACACATTTACATAAATTTTGTTAATTAATTGTGTGTGTTTTCCCATATAAAATAATCGAGCACGCAATGTATTGATTACATCTACAGTTATCGACAGATTGACGGTTCTTTTTGCACGTCATATCATGACAGTTCAATAAACCGTTTATCCTTTGTCAAGTCAATTAGACGGAATACATTGCTTCTCAGTCGTACTTTTAAAAATGATTAACTCTTTATTAATTAAACTACATATTAACAAAATTGCTTTTACATATGGTTTGTACGGTCGTAAACTATATCTGGATAAAATATACACGCTGTATAGACCAACAACAGTTTGAAAGATATTAATCGAATTCATTAAATTCCAAACGGATTAATCCAGAGTTTATTTATTAAGTAAGATGTTTGAAGTATCTTCTTAATTAGATTTATTTAGCGAATTGTTGGCATAAAATGTTTCATCTCAATGTAAACTTTGTTAGCAGTGGCATTCTAGACATATTTTGTAAGTCAATGGTAAGTCAGGAACGGAGTGGAAGGTAGTAAGTTGCTTCATTAGATAATTTGCAACTCATTACTTAAGGCCTGTGCTACTGTACGTAAGTGCTTCACAGCTATCGGCACAAAATTCCACGTCAACTAATCTTGTTCGACATGACAAGTAACTATATTCTCGTAGCACATACTGAAGTTCTTAAAAATCGTTTGTACTACTTCGTCTGTGTTTTAGTAATTTACTACAGTATTATAGTATTTTTGACAGCTATTTCGTCCACAAGTGTTTCAGAAGTTCCTAAGAGGCTGCAAGAGTCCACTGTCGGAGACACTCCTTCCTCATATCAGATACAAACACATTAGAGATACTATGAAGGGATTTGCTACAATTACCTCACTTGGCAAGCAGTTTGGAGATCGCAGATGTTGTTGGTACATAGGTAGATGCTTCTGCCCATCTCCCGAATAGTTTTACCTTAGTCGACTTTTACGACCCCAGGATGACATGACATGAGGTGTTCGCTGACATCGCTACTTAGACATACATCTTCACAGTGAATCACAATTTTCATTTTAAACACTTTTTTCGATTATAATTATTATTCAAAGCGCCATCTATGAACCATTAGCTGCGTAACTGCTATTGTAGCTAAATATGAAGTTGTAAATTAATGATATTTATTTCGCGACGCGCAATTTTTTGCTTCATATTTTTAGGTAATTATCAAATCCAGCTATTCTATTTTAAAAATGGCAACAGATATTTAGTATGGAAGCATTAGGAGAGGAATAACGTTAATGCATTGCCAGAATGAGGCTTTGAAATCACGTCTCATCTATTAGATGCTGCCGAGATGTCCGCGTCAATAATCGAGGCATCTTAATTTATTATAATTAATGAATTAACTCGTAATTGATTCTATTGACAGCAAATATATAACCGAAGAGGTTCCGAATTAATCGCATGATTTTCACCTTGCCTCCAGTTATACAACTCATCATGGGTGGTATATGATATGACCAATGACCGTTGATCACGCGCACCTAATCAGACGTTCTATTGAAAGCAGTAATGACCTAATGACACCGGCATTGTAAAGTGAGAAAAGCCGTGGACATTCGCACAAAGGTGATAATTGCAGTCGAGTGATAATAGGACGAAAGCGCGGGCGCAGAGGCCTCATTATTGTCAACTCTCCATTTATCACATTTTATGCACCCATAACAACTGATAGTGGTGGGGCATGTAATTCAAGAACCCAGTGATCTTAATAATATTCATCAAAAATTTTGATTGAAATAAATTTTCATTATTTGTCACCGTAACACGTTGATGCAGTTAAATTAGTGAAACGTTGAAAAATGTTAAGTTTGTGACAGATTCATGCTTTATTCAAATTGAAAATATTTGTATGCCTCTAGAGGTGGAATGTTAAAAGCAATTAAGAGTAAAAAAGGAGATTAGCGTTAGCATCCATATACCTACGAGTATATGTACGAGTATCAGCAACATCTGACCGCCAGCCTGGCGTTGAGATTACGGCAAATCCCCTAATAGAAACGTATGCATTTGCGATAATGATACAACTACATTTGGGTATACAACAACATAACAGATTTGATTTTGAATAATGCCACCCAACGAGAAACCCCGACTTCACTAAAATGGGGAACAAAAGAAAGTGATGTCAGAGGTCGAGTTGTGCAAACTTTTGTTGTTTGGTATTATATAGGCGCCTACACACACAATGCCCGTCAAAAGGCCAACTTTCCATTTTAAAGTCCTTCTTAAATACCCATAAAAAGGTACATACCAAGGCGATACAAAAGAAATATGGACACGTCCGGGCACAATATGACCTGTCAGAGTCTCACGCAGAGAAACCGCGGCAGTGGTCCCTAACCTTTGGGCGCTGATGACCCTTGGAGGATTAGTATTAAAATGAATGAATTATATTGCTTTCGTTGTAAGGGTGCTGTAAAGTAATATAGAAAACTATCGCAGTCGACCTTTTTGTGTAAATTTATTTGTTAGAATTTTTAAAAACTACCTTATTGCACAGCAATAAATAAAAATACGCAAGAAGATTATAATGTGTATATGGCTTTATATCATTTTATATATTTCACATTAAGATAATTAAATTAAGGGCATTTTCAGCACATACCATCAGGCATGGCAAGGATTGAAAATATATGAGAAATATTGATTTTTGAAATATATATTTATTATTTTACACGCATTCCAATATAGTGCAATTTTCTCTTATGAATTATATGAATCATTCGCGTCATGCAGTCATTGTGCGGCTACAAAATTATAATAGCGTTGAATATGTTTAGTACAGCATTTTAGCTACACGAATTTACCATGTTAAATGATCACATAAATTCGTAATTGCTATCGTTGTTATTATAACATTATTGTGCTAACAAAAGCTTCATGGTGTGCTACAAAACATCTTAGACCATGCAAAGGCAAATGTAACTATAATGTGTAGACTGTCCGGGTTTTGAGGCACCCAGTTTGAGAATCTGTGCCCTTTACTGGGTACCGACAGTGGCGCCCGAACTCTTCTCGTTAAAATTGGTTATTAAAATCCCTTCGCACGTGAATGTGAAAGTGGATATACTTCATGACACGATCAATAGTTGCGCAAACGACAAAGGCTTTATCAAAGTGCAATTCGCTCCCGGATTGACAATTAAATGCGTTGAAAGTTAACTTACGACATCTTTCGACTCATATAGAGTCGTTTCATTACTGATTTAACCTTAAGCGCTTTCGATATGCAAATTTTCCTTAATTAGTATTTAGGACCATTTGTATCCGGCGCCGGTTGAGAGATCAAGCAATAATTTTAAGAAATATGCTGACAGACGCGGGACGGTGTTAAAGTTTTAAATTGGCAACAATTTAATCAATGAGCTTGTTTGCATTTTATCTGTCTATTGATCTGACTTCTTGATTTGTTTCTTGCACTGGGCTAACATTAGTAGTTAGATGATAGCGATATAATAAAATTTGCTGTCGCTCGATGTACAATTTATTGTCGGTAATCAAATCATTCGGAAAGAAATGAATAACGAATTTTACTTAGATAGCTTACTATCATCTGCTTGTTCCATTACCACGCTTTAAAATTTAACATATCGCCGTAAAATTTGGCTTGCCTATAGCCTATGCTATAGATGCGGCCGTATGACATTGTCCCAATCGGTTCGATAAAATGACGAAAAAGCCCTGGTATAGTATGTGTAAAAATTTCTAGCATATTCATCACATCCTGAAACGATGTGTTCAGTGTTCACTCATGACGTAGCTCTTTTGCTAAACAGTACTTATATGTTAATGTTTCTTGACACATCGTTTCTTTAAACAAAATCCCATTCTATGGAATCTATGAATCAATTGTAAACAAATAAGGCGTAGTTGTTACCACGACAGATTTATTTAAATTCAATATATATAATCTGCAATGAAATAAGCAACTTATAAATAGATTTAGTTAATATAAAATAACAACAAACAACCTGTGTGGGGTTTCAGACCAACTCCCTTAACACCAAAAATTCATAGAAACGTCAAAATTAGTTGACCATTTTAAACACCAACTCAACCCCTCGCGGTCGGTTGTCTGTAAGCCACAAAATACCGCGTGAATTAATTTACGAAATTTTTCATAAAACTAACAACTGAATCACTTTTTTGTCCTTCTGGTGTTATGTCTGTCAAGACCATTTTTCTCAGGGACGTTGGTCGCGTAGGGATATGAAGCTGAAAATACATTTACGCTTATCCAAAAATGTTTAAAAAATAAATGTCTACCCGTGCGAAGCCGGGGCGGGCCGCTAGTATAAAATAAAGTTAGTTAATATTTAGTTAAAAAATATGTCTCAGTAACAATTACATATGCAAAAGCTTTTTAAAATATTTTAAACAGCTCAGCGTCAAGTAGTCATCAAAAATTGTGCTGAATTTATCGTCTTTTCAGTAAAATGTGTTCCAGAAAACGATGAATGCATTCGTCTAACTAAACAAAAACATTTTCTAACAAGATAATTAAGTAATTATTATTACGAACAACGATAACATCTTAACCATGTTACAGTTTACCAAGTGATCACGAACAACTTCGGTAATATGTGCTGTATTTTCGCAACATCGCGTAAAGGAAGTGATGAGCAACAAATGTGGTGTAGACCCAGACTTTCGCCATGTTATATTGTGACGGGGTAACAACGGGTAATGGGTGAAAAGCAACATACAATTGAAGCATCGTGGTATCGATGATAGGTAGGTCACGGATGTGTTCCATATAATACTGTGTAATCCATGGTGCACTCAGGTTACAGTGGAGATTCGAAAATGATACCAATACCGTTTACGTAAAACCTACAATCTTGCTTGGCAAACAAGGAAGTGTAGTATTAACTGCGTAAGATTTAATAACATCATTATTAGCTTAACAAGACCACAGTTAGACAAGAACGATGTACATACATACATACTCTCGAAAAAACATAACCCACCTTCTGGCACAGTCGGGTAATAAAATGGGGTTATACCTGTAGGCAACATGGCGCACAAAAGTTTATAGAATTTACAAACTTTCATTTATATGTTTGTTACCAATTTGGAGTCAAAGAAGATTTGTTATGGAAATCATGCGATCAAAGTCAGGTTTCTCTAGCTATTAATTCAGGGGTGATATTCACTTAGGAAAAGTATCATTACAACCTCAAGCCTCATAAAATGACCTTTATGTCTTTACAGATGATGTCTTTACAGACGTCATTCAATATTGATCCTTTTTGCATAGGAAACTAGAGACATCGTTAGTAAACACATTCATGACTCAAAATCAGAGTCAAAATGTATTTCGTTCGTGAGTATAATTACAAATATACAATTTACTGCCAGTAAAAAGTAAGCATAAGCTGACATGAACTCATGATATACATCGCAGTAAATTTTCTACAATATGCTGTTGTTGATTCTGAGCTATTGGCAAAGAAACTGATTATATCGATACGAGTATAGACCGCAGATCTGTTTTGTTATTGTCCCGATAGGACCTCATCAAGCGGATCAAACCGCGGTATATACAATATTTTTGTAATCTCTTCATCAAAAAGTATTGTTAGCGGACAAACAGAATGGCCACCAACCAAAGAAAAGCAAAACGAAGTTAACAATAGATGTCAGTTAGGAAAAGTGGTGAAAGGTATTGAAAGTATTAAGGTCTAGTAGATTCCATACACAAAGAGCAAAAGAAGATAAAGTGATAAAGTATTTATATTTACGCGCGGCCTTCAATCGCCTCGACTTGTATTTGTTTGGAAAGTTATTCGTTGGTAATTTAGCCATATTTAGTCTTGATCGAAATTTCAACTGAGCAGATAAAGATCAATGTTTATATAATTTGTTACATGATTATTTTCGGCTTCTGCCGACTACCAGCTATGTCAACTGTGATTATGTTTACAAGCTTATAAAGATAATTTAAGTATTTTAGATTTGTTACTTGTATTGATTTATGTAGAAATTTTCAGTTTCGACATTACCGCTGGCTGCCGTGGCATAATGGCTGAATGTTGTCACAACCCGGAGGTCCCGGGTTCGAATCCCAGTGGTAGTATCTATCGGTACACGGTTTGGTTGGTGGTTTTATTTAAATAAATACTCTTTTATTTATTTAATTTATTTATTTTATTTCATGAAATGATCGATCACTTCATGATATGAACAATCCTAAGATGAGGACACGAACAAAACATGCATAACATATGGCGAATGACAATATATTAGGGAGGCTAGGGAGACAGTGACTCACCCGGCATCAGGTAGTAGACGAAGCCAGCCAGGGCAGCGCATATAATGACGAGGACCGCCGGCCAGCGCAGCACCCGCACCGCTCGAGACATCTTGTCTGCGCCCGCGCCGCCGCCGCCCGACACGCGGTACAGGCTGTCTGGGTGAGAGCCCTGCAACAAGAGACATACAGAAATTGTATTTTATGTTATACAGAATCACACCATTACATCCTACGGGTATCTTAGAAAGTGACTGAGAGGAAAAATTCACCGTAGTGATGACTTATTTTATGTGATAAAAACTGGCTACTTCAGGTCACTAGCATCTGTTTCTCTGAGAGTGAGTCACAAAACTCGACATTAGGCTTACATTACAAGTTCTTATTATATACGTTCCCTCTTTCTGTTCTGAAAATATAATTTATAAAATCTTATGGTTAAGTCTTTATATAAACCTAAGCGTGTGGATGCCATCGTCTGGACCACAAATAATTAAGATGCTAAAAAGACCACTATGATATTACTTAACTATTACAAAGCAAAGATATCTATAATCATTGTAATTTGTAATTCTCTAAATGGACGTTAAAACCCTCAAAAGGAATTCAGTCATCGCTTTTTAAACTGTCATATCTATTAACATAAGAGTCAAATAAACGTCACGAAGCGCATAATACGCTATATCTATTCAAAACACATCTTGGCTTGATCCAGAGTTACGTGAGTTCAGTTCAGAGTGTCATATGATGTCATTCGAATGGACGAAAGTTGAGGTCAACACTTTTGTAATGTTGGTAACGATGTAGTTCACAAACTATATTTAAATGTGAGGTCACAAAATGTATTGTGGAGGGTGTCGTGACATGTGATTGGGGAAATTTTAGGAGGACGGGCTGAAGTCTACATCTGAAAACCGAACACTAAAGTAATGAACAAAATCTTTCAACTGAAACGATCTGTGGAGAATCATAAAAGGATACATATGCTTTTTATATTGTCGTAGACTATGCCATTAAAACCATGACCTTAGCCATGTTTAGTAAAATCAATTCAGCTGATTAGTTCAGAGGTATTGAAATATTCAATATAAAAAATTAAATAGTTAAATAGTATTTCGTCATTTCATTAATGGATCGCGTAGGAAGACTTTCTCGAGAATATGTCGATGTCTTTGTCTCCACTTGACAACAACAGAGATATATCGTATACGATACATATTTTTTGTTGATAAATACAACCTACGCCCACCGGCTACATCCGTATTCGACAGTTTAAATCTCTCTCGGCTGCCGGCATTGCCAGTTACAAAAAGTAAGAAAAAATGTAATAATAAAAACCAGCTAAGTGCGAGTCGGACTCGCGCAGCAAGGGTTCCAAACGATGGAAAGAAACGTATATATATTATTTATGTAGTGTATGCACCATAGCATAATCGCCCCGTGTGTCTATGGCTTGGTTTACCAACCTTCAGGGCCAAAGTGTCAATGACTGAGAGTCACTGAGTCTTAGGCAAGCGTGGAACCCCAGCCTTCCCTTTTTTGCTTCATAATCAAAATATTTAGTTTTTAGGTTTTAGGATAAAAAACGCAGATGTAGTATTTGTGTTGCCGCTATAACAACAAATATTAAAAAACAGAATGAAATAAATATTTAAGGGGGCTCCCATACAACAAACGTGATTTATTGCTCGTTTTTCTAAATAATGGTACGGAATCCTTTGTGCGCGAGTACGAATCGCACTTAGCCGGTTTTTTCTTCAATATTTCATCTGTAGATCATTATTTATCACAACTATTTCAAATTCAACAAACATTACAACTATATATTTACTATATTTGTTTAAGGTTTATTATCAATGACCACTTCTCTAACATTGTGAACAAATATAATGACACAACCGTGTGTTATTCAGAAATAAAGACAATGGCTTTGTTCATGTCCTCGTGTGTTGGTTAATAAATTGTTTATTAATAACATTTAAAAAAATATATAGTTTGTTTATTAACATCTAACAGTTTGCTGAACTAATCTAGAAGAACAGCATCTAACGAGTAACTTATTGAGCAAAAGTAACAACATATTACTGCGGTCACGAATTCGATTCCCAAGCGTGGTCATTATTGCGAATATACCTTTATTCAAAAAATTAAGTGTCTGTTTATAAGAGAAGCATATTTCCCACTGTGGACATATGTAGCTGATCTACACAGTACTTTTTGCATATGATGGGTTTGCACTTGGCCTTAACTTCACCTAATTTTAAGTGACGATGAGATCGTTGGTTTGTAAGTATACCCACCCAAAAGTCTTAATCTTTCATGTGCTGGCTCTGATACTTTTCATACCGGAGCACAAAAGTGCTGTTAGCACTGCTGTTTGGCGGCAGACTTAGTTACTCATTCTTTGGGATTATTGTATTTATTATGTAATATGGAATTTTTTATGTATGCCCCTAGCTTTGTTTCTTAAGCCGAACTATGCTTGAATTTTATTGTAGTACGAAATTCAACGTATGGTCGCGGGTCTTAGAGCATCAGTTTTGCGTTTTATTTTGTTTATTACCTATGATAGGTTTGCACTTGGCCTTCATATCACTTGATGGTAAGGGAACCTTAAAGCTGTCGGATCGTAAGCACACAGATACAGATAGAATAGCAGAGTCAGAGCCTGAAGCTATTGAGCTTGACTGAACACAACAGTGCTATTAACACTGATGTTTGGCAGCAGACTTAGATAACCTGGTGTTAGCTAGCCAGGCGGGCATAGAAAATGTCCTACCAATAACTAAACCGACTACCGATAGGGAATCAAATCCGGGACCTCCAGACTGTTAGCCCAACATTAAGTCATTAGGCCACGGAGGCGGCTAGTAGCTGGTATTAACATTTTGTGTGTATATTGATAAACCTGACCGTTGCGAGCAAGCGATATCGATTGACACTACTCAGGTCACCTGGCCCGAGGTAGATTAATAAATTTTAATTACGTTCTAAATGTAACGGTGCCCCGTGCAGGTGGTTGCTGCAACCAGGAAGGCTCGATACACCCTATGCTAATTAACATGAGGTACAGGTCCAGTATGTAATGTATAGTAATTTAATAGAACCGCTCCATGAACATGCAATACATATCAGTTTGATAGCTGGCTACAATTATACTAAATTAAGCAGCGATTTGATGTATGGGTGTGTTCGACATGGCAAAATTTATTTTACCTGTACTGCAAATCTGGCTTGGAATCTGTCATCAATAATTTAGAAGTCCATGAGCTATATATTAACAGTTTTACCTTAAGGCCGAGTCAATCACGCTGTCTATAGAATTGTCATTTCTAGCTTGTCTCGAGACGGACTCACACCCATATTCTAAGTCGTTTCCTTCAGATTTACTTTACTCAACTTTACTCAAGGACACCGAAAGGAAAACGTCAAAACTTTCTCAGAATCGGTATTCTAAGTCGAAACCTGAGTGCGATTTGACGTTCCTCCCGCGAGGTGGATGACGTCATTGATTCGAGTGATCGCGTCATTGTTTCGAGGATTTCATATTTGTTTTGTTTACTTACTTTTGAATACTCATGTAGTATTCGTTATACGCAATAACTTTACGTTTTCTAGCTCAAAACATTTAAATTTTTAAATTCGAGGAGATTTAATTCGACTTATCATACCATTTTGAAGGGAGTGACGTCATTTTAAGGTGAGTAAATTTGAAGGAAACGTTTAATAATACGGATGTCAGTTCCTCCACTCGACCGAGAGAATTCCTCAAGTCTAGTAGATTTTACTCGACTTATGATACCATTTTGAGTGAGGGACGTCAGTTCAAGGTGAGTAAATCTGAAGGAAACGTCTTAGAATATGGGTGTGATTCTTAAGTAAGATCTATTAACATCTGCAATACTCGCAAACTATGTTTGCCCCTCTGAAGTTAGCTACAAAAGGCTGCGAAGTATCAATTACTAACGTATAAATGGGAGGCCAGTTAGCGGGTGGAAAGAAATGTCCTAGTGTTGTATGTCATCTAGGAATATTATCAAAAATATACACATGCATTCCGACTGTACATGTGCGAAATTCCGGACGCCTAACTTCAGAGGGGCAAACATAGCGTGCAAGTACTGTAACTAAACTTTAGAAACAGTTATAATACCTAAAACACTTTTTTTAAAGTTTTTTGAAGTCAACAGTTTACTGTATATTATGGTGGGTCTATTATTTAATTTGACTGTATTTTTATATACAAGGCGATGATACCTAAAGAGCTTTACTTGTGTAAACACTTCTCTGGCAAAAATAAACAAGTAATGAGTTGGCGCCAGGTGAATGTTTCATTTGGACCAATCTACGAACGTGTTCATTTAATTTTATGGCAATGTCCGATCGAGTGTAGGTCTGACATGAGCATACATTTACCGTACGATTTATCACCTATCCAAAAATGAGACTCCAAATTCTTTGGACCGAATATTTACGTATTCAATAAACTACTCGATATAGCTGTCGATGACGAATATTTAACTTTAAATTATTACATTCAAAACGTAAAAGGCTTGGTGGATTCACGTAACTACATGTGAATAAGCATTTCGTAATATGTATCTCTTTAGTGGTGAATGTTTGTTAGGTATGTAAACAATGAGTTAGGTA
Source organism: Carcina quercana (assembly GCA_910589575.2). Taxonomy (NCBI): domain Eukaryota; kingdom Metazoa; phylum Arthropoda; class Insecta; order Lepidoptera; family Depressariidae; genus Carcina; species Carcina quercana. The sequence continues at coordinate 13,094,294 of OU342427.1, forward strand.
TCATTTATAGGAGTTCCGATTCCTAAGGCGGTTTCAACAACTTTCTAAATAGGTGAAAGGCTACTGTGATCTGTATAGAATTGACCTACTAATAGTAACATGACCCTTACCTTGGTAAAAGTCTTCATTTCCTTAGGTTTAGTAAAGTATTTCTCGAGATTAGATCTGTAGGAAGACTCTATGACGTCGGCCGGTGGGCTAGCGCTAGACCGATGACTGTAAAACCCATAGTTCTCGCTGTGCTCGGAAATAGTCGGCAAGTTAGCACTTGAAGAGCTGCTACTGGATCTAGAGTATGCGTAGTTCACGGATCCATCCGCCGGGTTCTTGGGCTTTTTAGTGAACACATTCCGTTTTGGTCGTTCTTCCTCTGACGTTTTAGCGTCGTGGGACTCGTGTGTTTCGAACTTTTCGGTGACGTAGTTCTCCTTTATTTCAGTTGATGGAATGTAGCGTAGCAATTTGGGTTCTTTTGTTTGTTTTTCATACTTGATCGAGTCGGTTTCGTTGTCGAGCTGTGCCGTGTGCAGCGTCGGTTGCAAGTCGCTCGCTGATCTAGATTTTCGTTTGGTCTTACGTTGGACTGTCTTTGTTTGGACATGATCTTCTACCACTTCGGACTCTGATATCGGCCTCTCATATATCATATAGTTTCCGTTGACCATCTTCGTTCATGAGAATATTCTTTATTTAAAATTCGTAATTTTATGCGTTCTATTCGAAGCTTGCAATAACATTTCCTTAGGTTGGTAACTTTTTATTCCATTTTGCGTCGTTTCTGGAGACAACTGAATAGGTTACAATTTTGTATAAGCAGCTGATGCGCGTGAGTTGACCGCTGGCCATAGACTAGTGATGTTCTGGATTTGAATGAAGATTTTGATGACGAATGCGAATTGTTTGTTTGTTTGTTTTGATTTTCTGCTTATTACGAACTCTTGAGGAATTTCTTTCTTGCTAAATGTAAGCAGATTAAGTAGAACGGATGTTAACGATTGTCTGCAAAATTGAATTTCGGATGCGAATATTGACTGGTTATCGTTTCCTGAAGAATGTCAAATTATTAACAAGATGATGTCGGTATTGTATTCTAAGCACATACCGAAGTCCTCGTATAGTATGTATAACGGTACACTTGTCAAGTGAAGTGATGGATGAAGCAGTAACTTCAATTACGCTTTAGTGTGATAAATATTTTTCGACAATAGAATTGAAGTGTTTTTCCGAGCGTCTTTACATAAACGATGCCGAAGCAAAAATTTGTGTGTTCGAAATAAAGTCAGGAGGACTCTTCGAATGGATGTTGGGCGAAGAATAAACTTCAAAAGAAATTTATCAGCAAATTCAGCGGGTATTTGAAAAATCTACAAGGGTAAATTTGAATTTTAAAGTGTAGATTAAATTTTAAAAATTTTAAGGTTAATGTAATGTATAGTTATTTTACATTAAAAATTACACACTTAACTACACTACGCCTTAAATCTGATTTATATGAAATAATTTATTAAAGCACTGTAATTGACGTTTACAAAACACGGCAGCCAAGTGTGCGAACCGTTCAAGCAGTGGCGAGGGCTGTGAGCGGGGGGCGTGGTGTACCAATAAATTAAATCAGCTGATAATTTCACAATTAAACTCTTAATCAATGTAAAATTGAGAACCTACACCAAAGAAACAAGTACATAATGAGAACTTACTGTGTTGTAAACTACATGTAGCGACTATGTACTGCAGATAATAAGATAACATTTGAAGCGTTATGTCGGCCATTTATTGTTTAGGTGAAGTTCCCGCGCTTTTTGCCCAGTTCGCGAGAATGTTCCCAACACGCATGCGCGACAATGGCGGACGCGAGACAACGAGAGTGAACGAATACTATTGTGCAACAACCGTGTACTTTATGCAACTGATGTGCCGTTAATGCAACAGATGCCCTGATAAGCTCAGGTGAATTGTGGCACTGAGGCAGGTACCGGAAGATCTAAAACGTAACATCGCGGGATGACATCTGCGATTGCTTTATTACATTAACAATTGTAGTTGATGTGGTCTTATTGTATATTATATATAGAAACTGACAGGTTATTTCATAATTACTTCTAAACAGACTTTTAAGAGGATGTCATCTCACGATACGTGCTAACGCTACCCTCTTTTTTAAAGAGTGATGTAATGTTGATTATTAAACAATCATATTTAATTACTAAAGTTTCTTGATGATATTAGGAATGAATATGTGTTTTTTTAGTGTCACAATATCGTTAAAATATATAATTTCAAAGTATAGCACATGGGCTCAAATATTTGTGTAATAAGTCTGTCGACAACCAGCAGTGTTAGTAGCACTATTGTGTTCCGGTTTTGTGTTAGATTGAGGCTTCTGGGTGCGCTAGCTTTCCATCCAACGGTCCTATCGTCACTTACCATCAAGTGAGATGAAGACCAAGTGCAATCCAGCACCATACATTTAAAAAAATAAAAATAGATACAAATTTTTAAAACTAGAAACTTTTGCAAAATAAACGACAGACGCAAATATTTGTCTAGACAATTTCATTTCCTTTGATTACCATTAAAATTTACCAATTTACCCCAAAAATTCTTTTGGCCTATTTTTTATGACAACACTCTTTTTGTTTTGCAACTATGTATACTCTAAAAATATATATGTATAATCTCATAATTATTATGTCCGAATGTTCTCTGTGCAAAATTATGATCTAGTTTTAAGTTTTCTCATTAAGTGAAAATGTAATTTTCTTTTGAGAATAAATATCTTTAACCACAAAAATAGTCAGACTATGTTTGTATGAAATGCGTTAACACCTACACAGTGGGTCTACTTTAGGGATAACATTTTTTAAAAAAATTTGGAGCTTATACAGAAATGCTTAAATACGAGTAGATAATACCAAGCTCAAAGTTAACTAATTAGAGAGACACATTCTGTAAAAACTTGAACTGCTAAAATAAAATATGTATGTATGTACTACAAGATATCAGTATATCAACTTAGTTATTTCTTACTATATGAAAGAATCTGAGACGTATCACATGGTTGATCACACAGGTAATCACAGGTTTCAACAGCTTTAAGTAAAGATCGGTGTCCAGTCAAGGTCCTACAAAGATAAGTACTCACAATAGCTGTTAAAAAGACCCGTATTAAAATCGTAAATACTTTTGCCTAACACTAATAGCAGGCATATCGTCGTACTCATCTTTCTCACCGTTAAATCCAAGAATAATTCGTGAGGATATTGCTACACTCTGACCCATCCTTTAGCCATTAACGCGAGTTGCTCGTGGCATTGTACTCTCGTAAACAAACCCGTCTTACGACACCACTATAAAACAAGTAACGCAGAGAGAATCGATTTGGGAAATGATGCGTGCTATCAATCGATATTTGTTAGGTCTGTTATTTTGTAAAGGAAATAGCTGTAAGGTTTGTTATTTGAAGCGTTTGAATTTATGACTGTAAACATATTCTGTCCGTGTGGTCTTTAATATCATCGTATAGATTTTGTAAAAATTAATAAGGCAAAATTATTGAGCTGAACCTGCTTAATGCCAGCGCAGCACTGTGGTTCGCTCACTAAATACACTTTCCACTGGTTCACATCGAAATGTAATCCGCAGACCACTTCTATGACAGTCTGGAAGTCTTCCTCCCTTCTAGTTGTATTGTATTTTAAGCGGTGTCTGCCTGCGTGAAGACCTGAAATAAAGGGCTCGTCCCGTCTTTTACTAATTTTCTGTACTTTTGGACGTGTTATCATATTAGTTTAACTCGGATGTTAACGGAGAAAATGAGCGCAAAAGATGTATGTTGCTGCAACTTACAGAATTTTGTATGTAATTTAGTTATAATAAAATATACATAAGATTATATGCATCAACGTCGGTTCGTCAAATCGTGTATGTGTGGATTTTGAGTGAGGCGCAATAGAGAGGAAGGGGGTGCCATATAGTTCACGGCACAACTATTTGAACAAATAATGGGGATAGTGGGAATGAGTTCGCGCATCCCAGGTGACAGAGGGACGCAAGGCGGGACTGTTCGGCCAATCACGTGGCTCAACGCTTTCGGAATGTCATTCCCCGCCCGAGCCCCGCCAAAGAGACCCAAAAATCGTTTACTGCGCAGTCAATATTATTTTTCAAATTGTTTGCCAGGAACTATACCAATGACCACATTTAGCACGGATGGTCTATGGGATAAGCATTGTAGTTCTAATCACCAAATTACACTTAATTTTGTTGATTTTTTTCTTATTTTTATTTTTTAAGCTGGCGACAATTTGTAAGTTCTGCGATAAACATGTTTAAAATTTTTACTAACGTGACAGTGTGGTTGGTTTGTCCTTATTTCTTAAGTTCACCCATACGAAGTCGCGAGCAAAAGCTATTAGTATAATAAAAGCAGTTGAAGATATATATGCAATGAAGTATGTCTGTGAATAAATATATACCTACAATTACGAAACAGAGACCTACAATTTGATCTAATCGTGGTTATTGTAACATCGATATATTATAATAAACCGAGTCCTTGATCTATGGGTAGGCAGACGAATTTCGCAAGCAAATATTCATAACAATGCAACTCCCGACCTGGCATTAAAGTTCATAGGAGCGTCTCTAGCTGTTTACCATTGAATCTGTGACCCGATTACATCTTGCACAAATGAGAAATACCGCTGTTGTGGGTGCGGCAGCTCATGAAGACGAATTTGGCATTTTGGAGATTAATGCTTGACTTTTATACCCCTTTATATATAGTCACTTAATATCAGAGAACATTGTAGTCAAGGGCTGTTCTATTTATCTAATTCAATATCTAATTCTAATTAATCAATTTATCTAATTTAAGATTTATAAGCGGTCTAGGATGAAAGCGTGCTCTGAATGAGCTGTTTGTATTAGAAATATTGTAAAGGTGTGTATCGACTTCGCGCGGCCGGCGCGCGAGCGTTGTTTAACCGCGGCAAACCTGGGTTTGGGCGCGCGAGACATTTTTTGCGCCATTTTTTTCGTAGCGCGGCTGCTGCGCGCGGCAGCCAATCCGTCAATAAGTGTTCATTTTGTGGGCGGCAACCATGGACGTAAAATTAATAATTACCAAATTTATAATAATTATTAAATCTTAAGAGGCTATGTTGGTAAGACCACGTGGCCTAGTTCAAGGTTGCATTGTTTTGTAGCTGTCCCTCTCCGAGCCCTATCCTACCCGAGCGCGTACGTTGAGACAGCATACACTACGCGAAGTTATCCACCCGTTATTTGGATGTTTCGTAGTCCAGGGATCATTTGAAGGATACAGTATATTATGTAGCCATTTTTTTCAATACAGTATATTAATAAAATTTCAGATGTCGGTGGTTTTTCCAAATTGTTCTAAATTGGTTCATACTCTTGTAAAACAGGTTCAAAGTTGGGGCTTTTTATTACCGAAAAATACAATACTTTGACGCCCTGTAACTCTGGAAGTATATATTTAAACGAAAATCCGACTCACCACAGACACAGATATTTGTTTCTAGATTGTGTCTTGAAAATTTCATAGATTTTCATAGCTTAATACTCAAAATATGACTGGACTACGTTTGTATGGGCGCTTTGACAACAGCATACCCTCTTAATGATTTGTTATGATAATCACTACATTTATTGTTCCATAAACCGTTCGAGTGCGCCAATGTTCGAGTTGCCTCGCGCGGCGGCACAGTTCTCATAGTACGCGGCTGCCGCGCGAGACCAATACACACCTTTAGGAAATTGTTTCCAAAAACATTATTTAAAAAATCACGACTGCATTACATTTCTCGAATAACTGAACTTTTATACGGAATAATTCCGTTAAATAATTCGGATGTTTTAGCAGGGTTTCTAGCTTGCCAACGGTACCCTGACATCGTCGGTATCAAAACTTATTTCCGACGATATTGCAACACCACTTGCACCTCCAAATAACAATGTTCACACGTTTTACTCGTTCTCATCGCCTTGAGACCGATTGAGTAATTGTTTTGTTTTTTATTTTATTTTCAAACGACAATTCCAAGTGACAATATAACACCCGAAAGTGGATGCGAGGTGTCGGTTATCTTTTTGCGGCAAAGCAATCGAATTTGAAATGATGTAATTTTATTTGATGTATTAAAAAAGAAACGATAAATTGTAATTGGATTGTTATTTGAACAGTACTCGAAATGTTGTGCAATGGACCGGAAACGATAAACGGGTACCTCTCAAAAGTGTTATTTAAATCTCGAATCCAGGCACAAAACGCTTGTAATGTGACAATAAAAAGAGATTCCGAAAGTTCAGAATAACACTTTAACTTTACAAAAGATTGTACCAAGATCTTTATATAATAAAAGGAATTCTTTTCTATAAAATATTTGTATTCATCATGAAAAATAGTTTTATTACGTCACAAGTATTTCAGTACTCATTCCATTAGAAGGAGAAGAAGAAAATAAATTATGGTGTGTTGACCATTGGGGGACCACGGCACATCAGCCCGGGAAGAGCACAATGCACCGCGCGAGGGGAGCACTGGCGACGTTCCTTTGGAGGACCCAGAGCTCCCTGATATGCGCAGCAGTTGGCCACCGAAGGGGTTTAGTGAGTAAGAATCTCACATAACCCGACTCTTCCCCTAAGGAGTCGGGTATCTTTGGAAGATTCCCCTTCGTAAAAAAAAAAAAAAGGTGCGCACACTTAACATACAACGACCTTGTCGTCTTACCCACCACCATCTTACATTTTTAATGATGTAAGTACATTAACCATCATATATCCGTTTCGTAGTACTAAAATACCATCTAAAATTTTAAAGGTCTAGTGAGTCAACATTATTGTCACTGTCGCATGGAAAATTCATTAAATGACCACTAGGATTAACTGGCCGATCGCCATAATAAATGAATTTTGGATGGAAATATTCGTAAATATCACAACGTTGCTTGGGCAGACGTGTTTGCAGCTTCATGTCAGTGGTCTCAGATGAACGCTACTTCCCAATCCCTTATTGTGTAGTAGTTAGCGATTCCAAGGCATATTGCCACAAACACCAAAGTACGATATTCGATAGATCCTATTATGTAAGTGGAACAAATTTGCGACTTGCATTGTATAAGGCAAAGAACACGTGCTACTGATCTGCAAGGGGTTGTATGTAATACATCTATCTCTTTTTCTCGCGCATGACAATAAATATCTTGCACCTATGAGTCATATTAGTATCATGTTTGATGGATCCATGATAAATACCGTTCTTTCTACGAAAGGAACGGAATCACTTTTCCGATATAATTCAGTTCCGATTCACGTGGCATCTGACTGGCGTATACCGTTCATTTACAGCAAGCATTGTCTAGTTCATAAACTGGGAACTCTTTGAATCTCTTTTCACTATCTACGGGAAATCTGTTAAGGTTGTGATTCTCATTGCATGGAGGAAATAAGATTACATAGAGATAGATAATATATACATAGTTTTTTTACAGAGTATAGATCAACGCTTGGCCACGATCTCACCTCATGGTAAGCGATGATGTGGCCTACGATGGTGCACGTTGGTCTAGAAGGTGCCTGTGTCACCCTCGACTTGAAGACACCCAAGTTATAGTTTTCAGGGAATACAGACGCCGGCAGCGCGTTCCACTCCCTGGCTGTACGCATGATAAAATTAGAAGCAAAGCGCTTAGTGCGAGCCATAGGAATGTCAACGACGTATTGGTGGAGCCCTGCTGTTCGTCTGTTGGATCGTTATGTACCCTTATGTATCTGTGGTTCAATGTGGTCATACATATAATTTTTAAACGTGACCTATGTGATGCGATGAATGAATGAATTGGACATTTGTGGTTTGCTACTCGCTTATAACCACCTTGACATTGACAGATACATATCGGCGAATATTTAAGTACCCACCCAACGCGTTAACACCGTTGTACTTAAGTGTTCAGTTCAATGGACACTATAAAAGAAAGAGTATATTGTCAAGCAGTCATCAACCACTACTAGCGGTACAGACCAAACAGTAAATGGGTTCCGTCCCAGTGAACAGCAGGTGCAGTCTTACCGGCAATTATGTGTGTCCAATCCGGCCTTCGTTCAATACTATAGCACTTTTATTTGGAATTCATCGGAATTATTTAGCTGCTATTAGGGTTTTTATCTAGATAATTGATTGACGCCTGAAGAACTAACGGACGTAAAGAATTGGAGGTCTTCGTGTGAAATTGTGAAAAAGTTTAGTTGAGTTTGCAATAACAGAATTTTCAGGGTCGGATATTTCGAAGATGTTATATTTGTAATACAATAGCCGAGATGAAGCTTTTAAAAGGTGATGGTCAGATCCAGTATTAGATGTGAATATGTCATCATCCAGTCCAAATGTGACTTACCCATAATACTAATATGGATAAATATCGTAAAAACGGATTGTACACTCAGCGTCGTCAGATCTTACGAGATTAACTACGTCAAACATTCACATCTTAATGGTGAGGAATATGGAGGATATATGGAGTGAATACAACATAATAGTATGAAAGTTACTTATGAGGCTGACCTCAGTATCAAAATAAAGCCCTACTTGTGTGCTTCCAGTAATAACCAAAGGTACTCAAAAGCATTGTGTTGACGATGGACAACAGAACAAGGGTAAGCTAATAACGGATTCTAAAATTTAAATGAAATCATAACAGACTTAATATTTTCTTACATTAAGTCTCCTTCGAGTACGGTACAAAAAATATTGGTAAAATGAAAAAAGAAGCACATTCCAAATTTAAATACGAATTAAGCTTAAACTATTTGGCAACGTTGCCAGCAAGCACGAAGACCGAACGATTTGCAACAAACTCTTTTGAGAACTCAGGGTATGGGAAGATTGACATGAAATCTCTTTGGTTGTATTGCAGAAAGCGTATATGGCGTATGTGGAAGTTTCGGGAGTTAGTTATATATAGAGAGAAAAGGTTATCGCAAGTGAAGCAGTACATTACGTACGACTGATTGCTGTCGAGCGAGTTATTGGAGCATTGAACTGTGACATCGTTATTAGCATTCCATTGACCGTTAGTAATAGCTGAAGTTAAGTGAGCGTTTCAGGAGAAATCACTGGGTTCGATGACATTGTCCATTACATTCTCATTTACGCTTACGCTCAAGAAATACGTCAAGCGTGGAGATTTTGACAATCAAGCTTTTCACGGGAACGTTTTACCGGGATAGAGTATCTAACCCCAGACTTAGACTAAAATCGTGCCAAATTTCTTCAAAAGTGGTTTAGCTGTTTAGTCGTAAAATGGCAGCAAACAGACAGAGCTACTTCAGAATTTATAATATTAGTGGGATCACCAACAATATACTTTTGAGAGTTTATTTTAAATAATCGTATTTATTTCATATAATTAGTATTGATAGTGTGATTTATTATTAAATACTCACCCAATATTTGCGCGGGTGGCGAAAAACCAAATTAAGGTAAAAATTACTAGCTAGCCAAGGACGGTTATAGTGACAAATATATATAAGGTTAATCAGTCATAGTGAATTACCGGGAAGACTACGTACTTACGTTTAGGAATGTAACATAGTACACTCGAGTGCAAAAATATGTATCCACTTTTGAACCATGTCACATTCGCCCATTCTTGTTCTTATGTAGTGTGTTGAGGGAAATGTCAATTAAAGGTGAATGTGACAAGGTTCAAAAGTGGAGACATCTTATTGTAATCGAGTAATATTAACTATGATGATGATGATGGTGAATTGATGATGCTTTTTGTTCATCGAAGATTGCGAGCTTTTTAATAGCTGATAATATTTAGCCGATTTAATAGCCGATTGTTTGTTGCAATTGTTTCAATATTTATCATTCTAACATACGCAGGAATTAACCGAACGTAATTGATACGATTGATCTGATTGGTTGAAAGTAAAATGTGTTGTATTACAGGTAGTAAAAAGGTAAATTGAGGGGAAATGCACATATTACTCACAGTTGAAAGGCCCTTAACGCACGAGACGAGTGCTGCGGCTCCCGCGTATTTCTTAATTAAATTTAATATCAGACTACGTAATGTAGATCCAACAATAAAAAAAGAAAACTGTGTAATAGATAGTTTTATATAACTTTCAACCATAGAGGGCTAAGCGGTAAAGATTTATTATAGATCGAGCGATTCCATTCACGCGCCGACGCACGATTTAGCCGTTATATTTTTGTTTATGGTCGCTATCACAGTAATATCTCGATACAATCACGCGCATCTGCGTTTGTTACTTATCACGGCGTGTATATAAAAGGCTTTCGGTTTTTAAGTTTCGTCACTAAGTTGTAGCTTTGAATACCACCCCACAAATATATCATTTTTAGACACTAGAATAATATAGTCCAGGTGCGTGACCTAAAAGTGAGTTTTATCTTAGGTGACTTTCCCCTGTCTATCAGAGAGACAGTATTCGAGCAGCCATTTAGGTGTGTTTACTCTTACAAAACAACATACATGTTTGATCGCGATAAAAGTCGTACTTTTCCGATTCTTCAAATAGCCTTATACCAAAAATCAAGTCATTTTGACTCTCCGGTATCACGTAAAGTAGGGACAAATTTAAAAACTTACTTTTGCATCTATAATATAACGGGTATTATGGTTTAGTTGGCAGAGTGCCAACTGTCAAAGCAGGTTTAGAAATGGGCAACAGAGTTCAAATGTGTATGAATTAATATTTACAAAAAAACTACCTATGTATTTTTCCTCCTACTTTGTAGTGTACCAGCCCTTGCTTATTTTAATAATAATACCATTATACCCCATATGTTGTTTGTTGGTAATATGTACAGAACATTCATGTTCTACCTTTCAATTACCAAATTATAAAGAAGGTAGTCACCAAAACGATCAAAGCTAAGTTATACGAGAATCAACAAAAAACGTATTAAAACTATGTTTATAAGACATGCATTCGATAGATGAACGATCATTATCTTGTCACTGATTGATATATTAAGACTCATGTATGGACTTCCCGAAACGATGCAATCTAAACTCTGCACTAGACTTGTCTAAATACCTGTTGAACGTAATTGAACCTTGAAGTCAATTGATTTAAAAAAATGCGATTACAAAATTCGTTTCAGGGTCTCACAAATAATTTGAAAATGGGTCAAATATAAGTCAAACTGTGAATGTTCGCATCTGAATTTTTCTCGCATACTGTCCGGCCGCCCTACGCCCGCCCGCACATCGCTTACTAATACTACTCATGCTACATCTAAAAAGCCTATGGTATTGAACCCAATAATCATTTTAAACTGTATACTAAATTTAACAGCTCTTAAAATATTGTCATCCGTTTCATTTGATTCCTTCCAGGTCTGAAATACGTATCTTTCAGGTATGATGAATACGTTTTGTAATCACCGATTGGTATTTATTTACTTGTTTAATAAGTTGTCCGAAAGAAATAACAACAGCTCCACATCATACCAGTCCAACCTCAAGAGTTACGCAACGCATCCAAATAGTAAAACTTAATTTTCGACAAGGCATACAATTTGCGGTCTACGTTTACAAATACACGTCGCAAATGATCAAACAAACAAACCGCATTCGACAATCTTGTTTCAACACTTCACTATGGTACCACTTCTACAACCACGTGTAAGCACAAACTTCACATAAAATGTTTTAGTTGAATTTAAAAGTGAATTAATCGCGATCAATAAAGCGTGAACAATCGCATGTGAGTTGACAGAGCTAGGCTGCGCGTGCGACTGAAGCGGGCCCCAGCACACCACCGTTGCACCACGCATTGTACAGAAATACCGTGGAAACCCGCCACTATGAATTTACGCAACCCATTATAATCCAGAAGATACTAGATGACTTTGACCGAGATTCTGATTGCTCGCTGCCCCCGAATTAAATATGTACAAAACAAAACAATGAGTGTGAGTGGCCACTCAGTGTTCCGTACATAAAACTAAAAGGGTGCAAACTAAAAGATACATTTAAAGAGAGAATTTCGAGACTGACAAATTCGTGGCATTAAGAATTGTAAGTAAATATTTTTTCAAAATAAATCCTTACTTCGCTACGATTGTGTGGATGAATTTTACCAGTAGAATGCGTTGAACGGATTAAAGGGATTTAGCAGTGATATACTAAAAGAATAGATAAACGTAGTATATAAGCTCCGAACGATTTCGCAGATTCTGTTCTTCTGATCATGTCATCTACAAAGGAATTCATTTTGCTACGCTCGTAGACAACTTGTAGCAAGCTATCAAGTGTCCCCATTATTATTATTTTTGTGTGCAACGCATCCTGAATTCAGGCGCCCATTGCTCAATGTTTGCAGGCAATTTATCCTACAAATTTGAAAACTTATCAGTGGCTAATAACTTAAGGTATAAAAATATGTATCCAGTTTTGAACCATGTTACATTCACTCTTGCTTGTTCCTATGTAGTGTTAAAGGAAATGTCAATTAAAGGTGAATGTGACAGGGTTCAAAAGTGGATAAATATTGCTGTACTCGAGTGTACCACTGAATTTAGTCGGTTTATAGTCATAGTTTGACATTTTAAATTGTATATAGAGCACAAAGAAAGGAAATCCTTGACATTGGATGACTATCCTGAAATAAAGTTGACTTATTGGTAACAAAGGGCCTACGCTATAAAAGTGACTAGTATAGATTTACTACTTCAACGTCAATTTAAACTCTTTCCAATGGAATACAATATGTGACCCATAAAGTTTTCATAAACCACAAACCCATATAGCCTTAAATTAATAAACAATAAGACATTCAGCAATACGTGGCGTGAAATTTCAAACTATCAAATCCTTGAATATATCAAGATAGATAGAGCGTCGATAGATATTACGACTTAGTGACTCACGAATTATGTAAAACGATGATATCTAATCCTTAATTTGGTAGTTAGCGACCGCGGCTACCGTTTCTAAATTTAAATATCAAATTTCATTTAAATTTTTTCGCTTACAATCACCACCATCTTCACATGAGTCGAAGTTTCATTACAATTCTTATAACTTGTATAATGTCCTTAAGAGGCCATAGAGCGACAGAGGCGGCTTCATTCACTCTTTTCTACATTTCTCCGCAATTACACAATAATTTCAAAAACCATTATTGCACTTCTTGCTGGTTTATATTTTATTGATACATCATGAATTGATATATCGATTGTGTGCAGTTACTAATAAAACAGTTAAAAGTGACCACTCTACGCGGTTCAATTTATAATAATATAATAAAAAACGATAAACCGTAAACTAGCAATGAATTCAATAAATTCGGCTTGGTTTTTGAATGTAGAAAAAAGCGAATGTGGGTGTCACTGTTGTTCTATAGCCTCTCAGACTTAAAATACTTCTTTTATGTCTATATGTTCTGTACAATGTAATTGTGTAATCCATTCTAAAACAACAAAGGCTCAGCTTAGGCTACGTTCATCCCTGTAAATAGTCTCCGTGTGATATCTTCTTAAATCCACGCAGACAAAGTCGCAGGCGAAAGCTAGTGACGTATAAAACGGATGAAATTTTTTACAAATAAATAAACTGCCTCATACATACACGCAAACGTCCTTAGTAAACAAATGTATACACATTTTATAAACCAAAGATAGGTGTAAACATCAACTGACACTAGAATCAACACATTTGTGTTTTTACCTGTTCGAATAAATTCTCATGGGTATTGTCCTAGTTCCCATAAATGGGTGTGTGGCTTGTGTCCACAGCACTACGGCAAAAATCGTACGTTATAATAATAATTGACATCACAACGCTGTGTGTTCATTTAATTGTGAAAAAAAGGAAACCAAAGGTTTAAGCAAAGACTCGTCTCTTGTTAATCATATTTAGGGCACTGACGGTAAATCCTGATAGCATGAATAACACCATCCCGCATTTTCTACGTCACACCTCACGACCTTATTCCCTAAACTTGTAATGTATCTTTATTTTAGTTTGTTAACATTTAAGTTTCCTTTTATGTTTAAATAACTGTGTGCAATGTTTGTCGTGACTGAATAATGTTTTAATATAATACCTACAACTCTATCTATTATCCCTAGGGCCAATAAAACACATCATCGATGCATGTTATGATTAATTAATTTAGTTCATGTTTTATCTGTTTGTTTCTCGATTTTCAGAAGTTAATTAGCTTATAAAAAGTTTAAAGGCACGCTATTTTGTCTAAATAATGGCAAACATTCCGCTTGTGAGTTTAAAATATGTTACTAGCTAGCATAATATTCATTTTTTATTATTATTACATAACTTTATTTAATTGAAGCTTTTAGCTTTATAATTTCCATTTACTCTCACTTAATTTCAACAACTGCCTCTGACTCAAGAGTCATATTCAAGAGTCGACAAACATTTCCTTTTCAAAACTAATAAGATATTGTCTTGATATACGCGTACGTTATAATAAAATTACACATTGTAAGATTAGTGCAATGGAAACAATCAGCTAACCGATGAAGGCGCGTGCACTGCCACCGAGTGTATTGTCTTAAAATGAATAAAACAAGAGTAAAACAATATAACAATGAATAAAACAACAGGCTCACTGGATTATGCAATCGAACTAGTATCGCACATATGAAATTACATAGGAGGTTTGGGAATTCAATGAACACGAGTAAAGGTTGCATCTGATGAACCGAACCGGATCTTTTGTAGTATCATTCGGGTTTAAAGGGGTGGGTACCCATACAAAAGTTGATGCACACTATACCCAATTAATTTGCTCTTTAATTTGCATTTCATTCATTTGCCATATCAGGATAATTATTGCTGATTAAAGTACGATTTTGTGGATACATCTACATATATGCTAATCTTCTATACCTTTTACGACACTTACGGGATGTCAAAATGCTTCTCTTCTATTCTAACGATAAAGATTCTAATCCGGTCATCATCATGAGCCGGTAAACTTCCACTGCTGGACATAGTCCTCCTGCTTGGTATGCCACATTGACCGCCTCGAGACTCTTGCAACCAGCGACTCCCCAAGACTTTCACTAGGTCGCCGGTCCATCTAGGGGGACGACCCGGTACACGCTTCCCAGTACGTCATCGCCACTTGAGAACTTTTACCCCCAATTGGTTATAGGTTCTTCGGGCGATGTTGTCTGCCCATTTCCACTTCAGATCACTGACTCGTCGAGCTATTTCCGGCCATCGAAACAAATCACTTGTATAATGTTGACAATCCTCTTCGTCTGTGTGTAGTACTTACGTCATTTACACAATTGTGCGACAGGTATGTAATATAACCACATTATTTCAACCAAAAATTGCTGCTAACAGCTCTCATAAGATAACATTATATTTAACATATTTTATAACTTAATGAACGACCTTCTTATTATGTTAATGTACTTAATATACTTAAGTACCTATAAATAATAAAGGCAAGGTTTCATATACTTGACAACATATGTAGGCATTTTTTTACATTTTAGCATATGTTTTGACTACTCATAATGCAGAGGCGATAATTTATTAAAGGTTATTCGTTCTTTGATCTATTAGTTGCCTAGATTAAAATCCTATAATTAACGACATACTTTAAAATATTTCGTCAAGCACGTTAACAGCGGGCACTTTTTCAGCTATCTTGAGTTAGAGTTACAAAAATGAATTAGCCAACAATTAAATTTTCTCATGAATGTGAATTTATGACGTTAGATGTTCCACTGTGACGTGACCGAGGTAGATATAAAACTAGTGAATAAATTAGTGGTCATAGAAGCAAAACATTCAAACTATTTTCTTAGAATAGTATTTTCATTAAAAACATGTTGGCTTTCGTCTCACCTGATTGTAACACCGTATATTATAATTTATAGACGTAATTATATTTTGTCTCTTTTCCGTGGCCTTGGAACTATACCCGACCTCATTAGTTCGACTACGTCAATTTTAACTTCCTACCCACATTACCTTCTTTTGCCTACCCGCGTCGTAAGACTAGATGTCAGTTCAAGACGATATCGCCGCAGTGCATCCACAAAGCGGACCAAATCACATTTAATTTAATTTATTAATTTCACCGGAAACAAATGAAAAATTATAATTACATAAAACAACTAAATCATCTAATCATACTTGTCTATATATGTGAGGTTTCCCTAACTGATTGAAATCTCAAAACTACCAATTGAGGGAATAATTTAAATTTGGAACGTCGATTTCTTTAATAATGTATCCACTAAAATGTTTAATCGCTTCCGTGGCCTAATACTCGTAGCTACACGCTTGGACTCACTATCAGAAGGTCCAGGGTTCCATTCCCAGTGAAGGTATAGGTTGGATGGTAGCAGGGTAATTACTATTTCAGACTGGCTCTCTACCACCATGTCATCGAAGTCTTCCGCTAAACAGCAGTGTTAATATCACTGTTGTGTTCCAATATGAAAGGTAACAAAGCTAGTGCCTATTTAGCTTGAAGCTTCTGGGTGCGCTTTTCAATTAACACCTAAACACACAGATGGGATGAGAGCCTAGTGTAAATCCACTATTCAAAAATAAATGAATAAGATATGATTTTTTTAAGTTCATCTCTAAGGGGGTGTTTCGTATGGGCAAATCGCTTGAAAATCTGTTTTAGGAAGATATTTGTAAAGAGGTCCAATACGGAAAATATTTCCATGCAGGCAATGTTACGTGCGACTTACTAGTGTATCATGAAACTGAGCATCGAAAGTTAAATAAAAATAGCAACTACTTCTTTTTCAAAACATAAAATTCCCTTTTTATTTATATTCAAATACACAGACACTATGCAAGTCATAGCGATTGATGAGGACATTCTGATGTCCAGCAGTGGTCTTATGCAGTCAATTATGATGACGCAATTGATTAATTGAAATTTATTTATTTACAGCTTATATGACGAAATTGTAGCCGTTATGTCGTAATCATTTCGGACAGGTATACTAAAATAAACATGCTATCTTCTACTCTATATCGAACATGACATAAATCTACTAATCACTTTCAATAAAGGTCTCCATCTGAATAATCGTACACTGAACAAAACCTCTACTCGACGAGATGCTATCAAAGCACTTGTCACATACAAAAGAGTTCAACGGGAGCGCTTTGTTAAACCTACATCACCCGAAACCGTAGCATGGCGGCGCCGCCGTAGCGTTAATCGCCGCTTTTTGTGGTTAAATAGCACTATATTATCTTACAATATATCATCATTACCCTAGTCGTATCCCCTTTCTCAGTTGGTTACCTAAACCTAAAGTATCGGCGTCGGTACTAGTTTTTACGGAAGCGACTGCCTTCTGACCCTACAACCCAGAGGGGAAACTAAACCATATTTTTTGGGAATTCGGTTGTTAGAATTTCATCAAGCCACCCAAATACCTCTAACTTAGCTTAACTACTGCTGTCGAAGACAACAGGGGTTCACAGCTTTACGTACCTTCTAAAGAATTCGGAATGATCTATTCTTACTTTTCAGGCAATCGGGTGATTTAGACTGCAACGTCCTGTCAAAAACTGGGGAAGTGACATTTGACAATCTTGCTTTATGAGCGTCACATTGTCTTACTATACTATAAATGCGAAAGTTGTGTGTGTGTGCGTGTGTTTCACTTCACGCTAAAACGGTAAGACGTATCTGTATGAAGTTGTCGTATATAGCACAAGCACTGGATGGAAGAATGGATGGAGAAGACTACGTGGGCTACTATTTGAACCGGTCCAATAAATGGTTTCGGATAACCGGTCGGCGGTCCATCTAGTAGGGGAATCGTTTACAGGTTTCCCAGATCCCGTGTGGTAATTTCTGGATTATAAGCAAACGAAGTCTCAAGCAAATGTAATTGTGTATTGTATAAATTATAAAATTATTTCATTTACTTCAAAAGGCATCAAGTAAAAAAAGTAATAGTAGCCAGGTGATTCTCAAAATGATGGACATATGTATGTTTCACGGCATTGGAAGGCTCGAGAAGTATATATTTTCTAATCAATTGATTAATATTGTCCTGGTTCAAGTTGTACTATCCTACACGTATAATTTCTAGCATTCAGATAACATTTAGTGTTAACCAGATAAAATTTTCAACGAAGTATGCACCCGAAAACGGGTACTATTAAATGACTAAATTATTAGAAATTACACCTTGGTTTACATTACTGAAGTTTTAGTAAGGATCTCTAATTTTTTCTATAAAAAAATATAGCCTATGTCCATCAGGGATAATGTCGGCTTCTAATGGTAAAAGAATTTTTCAAATCGGTGCAGTAGTTTCGGAGCCTATTCAATACAAACAAACAAGCAACCAAAACTTTCCTCTTTATAATATCAGTGTAGATATGATTATCAAGCTTGTCATAATTTTGTTTAATTAACATCTTCACCCGTTTGAAACTCTCGCATCAGTTATATTTCCAAAGGTCAAATTCAGCATATTAAAATAGCGGAACTCAATAAAACGAATGGTCAATGTTTATACTAATAAAACCATAAAGGCAATACGAAACATATATTTAAAAAATCAATTCCAATAGCACTGTTGTGATCGAAATATGAAAGATAAATGGGTGAGAAAAGCTTGTAATATGTGTGTATATCATTTTCCTTGCCCTCTCTTACGGTCGGTCGGTTACGCGAGATGAACGACAAATGATATCCCATATATAAAATAGCTATAATAAAAACTTTTAACTTCAAACATTTATTAAAGTTTAATTAATGATAATGTTGCATTTACCTCATGTACTTTCGTAACCTTACCTAAAAGTACCTTTATAAAATATTAAAACCTTACAAGATATTTCTTAATTCTCTGAGATGAAATATCATATTTATTTACGACCGATTCAACTGCTCACCGTAAAATAGTTAAGGCTTATTGATCGCTACCATAAAATAAAATAAAATGAAGGCTGCAGTTTGTGAATGAAAACGAGTGGCGAAATTTACAAACGCGAAAAATTTCACGTTCACCACATTTTGTGGATGTTTTGCGCAATGAGACTGAAGATTATTTACAATATCCATTTACCTTTTAAAATACATTTTATTATGGCTGAATAAGTTTCCAATTTTTAAAATGCAATTATTCAATTTCCCCGTTAGATCACTGCTGGAATAATGTTCATCGAAGTGGAGCCCAAGATGTCAAGTTCACCGTGATGAGAAAGAAAGCATTCAAAACAAATTTATCAGGTATTTCAAGTTTTACGTTCCCTCTTAAATTCTTGACGAAGCTGACCGGCTCTATGAGGGTAAATATATGCTCGCGAGGTCTACAGCTCATAGAGTCACTAGTACTAATAGTGTGATATAGCTGTTGACAGATGATCGCAGTATGATGTCATAGATTCACAGGTAATCATCCACACCTGTATTTTTGTGCTCGGACCGCAGCTCACTTGATTATAAACATTTCAAGGCAATTTATTTAATTTAAATAACGCTAATTTTATATAATGCACTAAATTGGACAAATTATAGGCAAATAAAACGGTTAAAATGTATACAATAAATTAAAATGACAATAGCAAGCACGGGCACACAACTTCCAATTCCAAGCATTAATCTAACCATTATACAAATCAATTATACTAATAAACACGATTTCATTTCACTTTCGACTAAATCCAAGTGTTATGTCTCTTTATCTCAGCGATAACTCTAAAGTGTTAGAATCGTTGACTTACAAAGATTATGGAAACGCCACTATGATAAATACGTTCCGTGTTTTCTACGGCCAGTAACACAACTTGGCGACCTCAAACTAGTTTCGTTAGGTCATCGCGATCGTAGTCTAAACTGAAGGCGAACTACCACAAGAATCAGATCATCCTTATAATTTATGAATGACTAGCGACCCACCCCGCCTTCGCACGGGCAGTATATACCTATTGCTGAAATTATTGAATCAGTGTGTAACATATTACCACTTTGCCACACAGTTAATATAGCACTCTCGAGGCGAGCCCTATCAACCTTCACTCACCCCGCACCCTGCCGCCAAGCTGAGCGTAATTTACGATAATTCCTAAAATATTCATTTCAATTGATGTATTATACGAAACAATACTGTAGAGCAGTCAGCCTACATGGTTGCGATCTCCGTGGCTCTTAAGAAGTCGGGTAACTTTAAAAGATTTCCCTCTCGAAAAAAGGCGGGATCTTTGAATTTGAAAGCGACACTATAAGTTGGAAGATAGGTTTGACAGGTCCGCGCCGTCGTTAAAATTATTATTTGTTTAACGGTGAAGCTAAGAAGAATCCCTGTCGATGCCTGGTCAGCGCAACTGCTGTATGATGTGCTGTCAATTATGTATTTATATTCTCACCACGTCTTTTGATTTTACTGGTCACGTTCCCCATACATCTTGCTAGTGAATTTCGCCCTCATTACAATACACAGATAATTTCCCCATTATATAGATAGAGTTATATAGTGTAGGAAATATATACGACAGCAGTGCATTCCAATACCAAACTTTTCGCACGTTAAATGTTGTGACGCTTTGAAGATTTATGCTCTGTGTATGTATAGTGACATCTAACGCCACTATAGAATGTCTACAGTTTTCGTAAGGCGCTGGTCAAAATTACGTAACAGCCGGTACAAGTCTAATAGAAGTATAATACGAGTATAATTGATACGGCGCATACGTTTGATCCGTGTGAATTAACGTTTTATAGCCTTTCTCGGCGTTAATCACGCGCACTCCGCCCGGAATATATCACGCGCGCACTCGCTGGTAAACACTATGCTACGTAGCTAGCTATGCTATTTAACGATATTGGTTTTCTGATTAATACACAATAGTTTTATTACTAAGTAGCTTTCATTTAACCTGATGTAATTAATAAGTCACTTCACTTACTGTATGTAGTAAATAGGCCCAGATATTTGTATGGCAAACAAAAACACCGTAATTTTGAAAACTGTAAATTGTATCTGACTAACCACAAACATATATTTGTTAATAAACTGTGTTGAGAAAAGATTGCTTGATATTTAAAATAGGATCAAACCACGTATGTATGAAGAGTAGTAGCACCTACCTTCTGGATAAATGTAGTTGAACCTCCTCTGACTACACAGGTTAACTATGTACATTCGTATCTCTAGCAATCTCTAACAAGCCCAAGCCATCGATTAGTGCCGCGATGACGAGTTCAGTTACATAACTCGAACGGGCATCCCTGTTGATTCCCAATATGTATATCTAGCTAGCAGTGGATCGTAAACCTAAGCCGTAAATTAGCGTCGCGATCAGTGGTTCAGTGACATTACTCAAAGGTGTCGCTGGTGATTCCCAATATATGCCTCGATAGTGCCTGAGCCATTGATTAGTGCTGCGATGACCAATTCAGTCACATTACCCGCACGGGCGTCGCTGGTGATTCCCAACTTGTATTTATATCAGTAAATCAGAAGCCAGAGCCTTCAATTAGTGGCGCGATGACCAGTTCAGTTACATTACTCGTGTTGAGTCGCTGCTGATTCCCAACATGTATTTATATGAGTAGACCAGGAGCCCGCGCCGCAATGACGGGTTCAGTTATATTGCTCGTTCGGACGTCGTCTATGATTCTTAACATATATCGCCAGTAGTGGATCACAAGGCAAGACCGAGCTATTGGTTAGCGCCGCGATGACCGGTTCAGTTACATTTCTCGCGGGGCGTCGCTGATGATTCCCAACATGCTTGTCGTATGTACGGCTCCAGTCGTAAACTTGTATTAATTGAAAATATTTTTATGCATATTTATTGCCTTTATGACTAATACACACACAAACCCTATGACCTCATCCACAGTTACAAAACACATTTCTTTTAGTCGCATATTTAGAAAAATGTCTGAATATATTTAATCCTGTATGTGGGCTAGTGGTTGAAGAGGATGGAGACTGGAGGATTCTTTTCTTGTAACATATTAAGCTTGATGATTTGATTGTCTAGCTCACCTTAGTGGTCTATGTTGTTTATATCTGACACCAAGTCGTAAAAAGCACCAATAACATAAAACAACACGAAACAAATATAAAACGTTATATTGGATGGAAATAGGTTGAAATGCAAAGTGTTTTGGGAATCGTACTAAAACACTGTAAAATATAAGAACCAAATTACAGCCATTGGACAACCACAGTCACGCAAATATGCTTTCAATTTTAATACGTTCATTCACAATGACTAAGAACAGGGATCCCGAAGTGTGTTCTGCGAAACGAAAAGGGTTGCGTAGAAAAACATGCAATACCCGAAAAAGTTAACTAAAGGAAATGTTTGTGCAGTATCCACGTATCAACAACATCTTACTGCGATCAGTTGCCTTCCAAACGTTGACAGTAAGGCAAATCACTTCATAGAATGCCCGTAATAATTGTGATTTATTTAATACACACAGCCGACATAACAAATATGTATATGCATATAGACACCAACTCACTATATATTCAACAGGGAAAACTAAAAGATTAATCGCAGAGAGTTGCATTAATTGCTCCGATAACGCCCTTAGGCGCTATTAACATGGCGTCTTTTAAAAATGTCAAAATCCACGACGAAATGCATACATAATACCTATTAGTTTTATTACCACACGTTCTCTCTATCATCGGCATGCTAACAAGTGACTTTTGACATTTGAAAGTGTTTAATTTATTGCGTACATGTTAATAATGAACATATTTTCGTGTTGTCCTAATTATATTGATATGAAAACTATACCGACCCTTAGGCCGAAAACTTCCTATTACATCACTTTCACCCAGTTATATGTCGACTTGACGAAACAATATAATTAATTCGAGCCCTAGTTCTTAATCCGATTATTTAATGCATTGGGTCATAAACTCTACAGATAAAAAGCAATGAATATCAAATTAGACGAAATCGAAATTAAGTGTCGAATAGAGGCGACAATGTCAAAAGTCACCGGTTGATGTCATCGTGAACTAGAATACACATATCCACTTTATGTAATATTTGGACCACATTTTGGCCAGGAGCTATAAGTAAAGTAAACGAGGCTAGAATCGTAATATTAAAGGTGTATTTAATAAATTGGTTGTATATTGAGCTAATATTTTTATTTGATCGTGCATAAATTACACTATTTTAAAGATTTCAGCTGTAATTCAAAATACCAGAATTTGGTTCTTACTTATTAACAATGGTCTTGCAAGGCCTTTAACCTGAGGCTGCAGTCCACTAAAGACAAACATTCTTACAATCTCACTACTCACGTGTTTGCTTAGGAAACTAGAGACATTGTCAGCAAAGACATCCGTTAGCCGTGAGGTTATTGTTTGTCCTAAGTGAAGTGCACCCCAGATGATTTAAGTGCTTACTTTTATAACTATAATAAAATGCTAAGCACCAGAAAAATTAGACTGTTCGTAGGTTACAAATATGCAAAAAAAAATCAGTAAAGGGTTTGTAATACTTTTCATTTAATTTAACCGACTCTGTGGCCTAATGGCTACACACACTTGGATTTACAATCCGGTAGTCCCTGGTTCGATTCCCAGTGGGGGGTAACTATCGGTACTCAGTTTGGTTGGGGTTGGTGGTAGGGCATTTTCTATGTCCGCGTGGCTAGCTACCACCATGGTACCGAAGTTTGCCGCCAAACATTAGGCTGCTAGGTGAGCAAGCTTACCACCAAACGATCTTATCGTACATACCATCAGGTGATATGAAGGCCAAATGCAAAACCATTATATATTTTATAAAATTAAAAAAATAAACATTACATAATGTTAGTATTATTTATTTACTTATACTTTTATTATTTAGTATTCTTAATTTGAAAAATAAAGATTAGTTTGTTATTTTGAATGTATATCTGAAATAATGAACTAATTATTATTATTAACCTTTGAGTGCTTGGACCCTCGATGGGCCATATAAGACCTTTCATTATACAGGTAACTCTAAATGCAGGCTCACGAGACGCAGGCGCCGCGCAAACGCTTCGCTTATCTGTCGCGGTTTCCGCTGCGCTGCGCACACGACTATGTCGATCCTCTCGCACTGGCTTTAGTTAAATATCCTTTCCGTTCAGATGTTGCACTGTTTACTGTGAAAGTGAAATGAACGAAACTCTTAGCGTCAACGAACTTAATTTGGGGGAAGAAATTTCAAACATTATTAAATTCATTTAAAGATTTTCAGTAAAATTACATTAAAAATATTTTTACATAGTCAAGTTAAGTTGCCGACATCAACCCCCAAACAGCAAAGTTAGCACTGTCAGTGACTGGTTAGTTTGAGGCTTCTGGGTAAGCACTCATTCTGTCCAACGGCCATATTGTCAGTTACTATCAGATAAGATTAGAAGACCCTACTAGAAGTAACCGTAATTAGATAATTTACATTCATCAATTTATTTATTTATGAATCTATTTATTTATTTATTATACATCTTATGATCTTACACTAACAGTTTAAAACTTTACATGTAGGAATAGTCATATTATATTATATTAGTCATATTATATTATAATTTGAACCAAGGAATAACATACCATCTACTGTAAATCATCTAAGTATGCGTGACACCAAAACTATGTTTTGGCATCTAAGTGTCTTGTCTGCTTGACCTAAAAACTCTCTAAAATCCAAAGCCACACACGCTGCAAGCAATATACCGTAAATTAATGTAATTATAATCCACCGATCTCTATTGTTCACCTGCGAGTCACGAGATTATTCTAATTATTACCAAACACTAACCCAGACAGTTACAGACATGCAGCAGTGAGTACGCCTGAGTCGTTAAAAGTAGGACCCATAGCCATACATTCATTTTGTAAACTTACGTAACTAACGTATCGAAGAACAGAAATTCATTTCATTCAACTATGTCGATTTACGACTTGGTGTTATCTTTTATTTTAACGGGTAAGTATGATAAATATTTCAATACCTTATTCGTTACTTTTTAAATGCCAAATAGTGGCTCTGCGAAATCTTTATCTTTATACCTTTAAACGAGCAATTCTTGTATACTCGTATATATATAATTCGGATCTCGGAAACGGCTCCAGCGATTTCGCTGAAATTTGGTATTTAGGGGGTTTTGGGGGCGAAAAATCGATCTAGATTAGTCTCATGTCTGGGAAAACGCGCTTTTTCGAGTTTTCATGCGCTTTTTCTTTAGCATTATTCGACGCTAAATATGATGGGAAATTTCACGCTGTCAAACATAATCACTTTAGCCGAGTGGTTCACACGTGTCCCGGTTGGAAAATTGCTTTTATTTTTGTTTTTTGTGTGTTTAGGGGCAGAAATACAGTTTTTGTTTGTTTTTTAAAGAACTACGAGCAAAGCTCGGTCGCCCAGATATTAATAATAAAAATAGCACCAGGAAGACTCTCAGCATGCTCTTATGCACATTTTTCATAATACTCATTATTCGCAGTGATATTAAGCATGTAGTAAGAGACGGGAACCTACATTTCGCGGCTCATGTTCAGTATGAAATAAATTTCCATAGTATGTATTCTTATCATTGTTCCTAACAATAATATTTTATAATAGTCTCTGAACATTACGACAAAAGCACACGACTCTACGACCTTTGTCTGACATTTGTAAGAACACGGATTCCTTGAACAAAGGTTGCTTTGAACTTACCATGCGCTAACGCCGTCCGCATAACTGTCAGGTCAGATCCTGGGAAGTCCTTGCGGAAGAAGCAATAAATAAATGCCAGCTTGAAAAATGTAGCTTTCGGTTATTTTGTACTAGTGGTATGACAGTTTGTTTCCGGTAGTTTGACAGCATGAATTTGTGATGGAATGTAAAAGAACAAAGTCATTTGTTGTCGATCGCTGGATTAAGGTCGCATTTTATTGAACACATTACATTCGGTGACGAGGATGATCCCAAGAAGTAGAACTCTTCAAGTGATATTAGTAAACCCCTCGAGTTTGGGCTCATTTTGTTTGTTTCGTCTTGCAGTGTCAGTCCAGTACTGACAAAAGCGTGTTTAGTTACTATTATTTATTATTAGATATTTCAACTAGGTACATGAAATATAAATTACTTAAAGATATTGCTGATTTGTATTAAAGATCGTTCCCCTAGTGACAATTTCGTAACGTCATGTAACTTCTATAAACTTCAAATAAAATCACATTTGTTAAGTGTTTGCGAACGCCCCTCGAATCCAAAGAAGCTCCGATGAAGCAAGACAGCAAGGTCCACTAATCAAATTATTGTAAATATATGTACAACAAGCATATAATTTATAGACCTTCACCGTTCGCGTTGGCAATTTCGAAACGATAAATCGACATCTTCGTTTCATTTATTTTTACCTATTTTTGTTGACATTAAAATCTGTTACTGGATTGCGTGACCCGACACTTGTAAGAATCTGAGACTACAAATACACAAAGGTGTCCAGTAGAGTGTGACGTGATGCGCCTTACACGGTCGTAATAAGCTCTACATTTCAAAAGAGCGTGTGACACTTGAAACGCGGCCGTGCGTACAAGATGCATTAAAGTTAGATAACATCGATTACTCGGTGGCAGGTCACGAGCTCGAAATATCGATTAGTTGCAAACGGACGAAGGAATCGTGAGATAAATAGGAGCGTATGATGGCTCCTGAGGTCAGCTTGTTATAATAAATAGTATCCGGTTGTCACAGAGGTTAGGCGCAGGCGCACACAGCCGCCGGTATGCGTAATGTATGTTATTAACATAGTTATTTAGGCACGCCCCATGCTTCCCGCTGTGCACATTTTCTCCACCAATCGCAACATATCCTGCGACTAGTGCTTAGAAAGCGAAACGTGTCATTCATTCATGGATATAGCAAGGAGTTGTGATACCATCTCTCCTACTTAAATCCCCCGCTGACATATTAACACACCACAACAATAACATATAACAGCGGGTGAGACTTCCTTTTAGACCGGAAACCAACGAGAAAAATTCAAAAGTGAGATTTAATATTTACTAACTGTTGTCCGCGAATTCATGCACTTGGACTTCGGCAAGTATCCCACGGGAACTACATGCTACATCGGGATAGAAAGTTGTCTATGGCTCTTCAACAATCTCTATACAAAAGCTAAGTCATTTTGATCCTCCGTTACTACGGAGAAGAAGGACAAACAAACTCACTTTTCATTTATTCATAAGCAAACGATTGCCCCCAACATATTTTCCCGAAATCACGGCTGCATTCCTTTTGTTGAGCGCCGTCGGTAATGTCGCTTCATTTCAAAAGCCACAACATTGCATTTCTTAATTTAACTGTTCGGTTGATGTGATAACATTATTACGCAAAATTGTTGAACAAAAACAGTTTAATATTAGAGAAAACACAATAAGCAGTATTAGTGTTCCCTGCGTTTTCGAACGAATTATCATGTCTAGCTAATTCAGACTCCCGGTCCCGCGTCAGACATCCCATGAGGCGATTTGCCATAATCACTACGCTTGACTGACAGATTGATGATCTCACTAAGAAATTGTTAATATAGATATACATACCTATATATATTACAGCTTTGCTGAGCCTTAATTAGATTAGAATTTCATTCTCGACGAAACTATTTGGGCTGTGCTGTGTGCACGCATGCATATGCAGGAACGGGTACGTTTGTGTGATTATCTATTTAGTTTTTTGATAAATTTCAACAAAACCAGTGTATGTACAATTGTACATACTACATATATATATTATACGTTAAAAGTGCCTTGTACGTACATACTAAAAATTTA
Organism: Carcina quercana; assembly: GCA_910589575.2. Lineage (NCBI taxonomy): Eukaryota > Metazoa > Arthropoda > Insecta > Lepidoptera > Depressariidae > Carcina > Carcina quercana. The sequence continues at coordinate 13,122,114 of OU342427.1, forward strand.
AAAGCGCCGATTAATCTCTAATAATAGATTTCCAATCATGCTTTCTGTATAGACGTGGGAGTTATACGAATACTTTTTAGTAAGATAATTAAACATTTTAAACATTACTTTAGAGCAGGGATGGCCAACATATGCCATAATATGAAGTTACTGACAAGTGTAATAGGCAAGGAATAGGTAACAAAAGTATCAAATGACGATATTTTCCTTTTATAAATTAATTTAAATACATTTCGTTCCTTTTTGGCCCAAGAACTATGGTAACGGTCATATTAAATGATTTTCTAAATTAAAAACAACAACAAATGAACTGAGAACTCGCTTCTTCTTGGAAGGCATTTTAAAAATTCATTTTTGAAAGCCACGTTATTTATTAGAAGTTTTAGTATTCGATGGTGTCAATTTCAAAAATACATTGAAACTTGTATGTCTCAAATCTTATGATTTTCGATTGTATGTTTTTCAGGTGATTGTTAAGCAAGCGTGTCTCATCCTCGACCACATCGTCACAAATCGTGAGATTGTGGCAAAACGTGAAAAAAGTATGGACCGCACTTGTGGTAGAACTATCTTAAAAGGTTGTTTATCCCTGCTATATAGTAACGCTAATGTCAACGACCGGACGTTTGCCCCGGCGGCGCTACTGGCATCTACTGGCTAGCGAGCAAGTAGGCAGGATAGGCTGGAGCATGGCTAATCAGTAATCTTCGTCGCCTTACTCTTATTGACTAACTCGTTTAAGATGTAACAGCTTGCGAAGTTACAACAAAAAGTAATTTAGCAAACTTTGCAAAAAATTGCGTACTGACGCACCGTTTGACGTTTTTATTTATATTTATTTAGTCTTGGATTTAGGCTTCTATGAGCTGTGTATTTTTCCTTCTGGTAATGTTGTGATTAATATTTCGTTGAAAGCTAAGAGGCTCTTTTAGGGGTTGAACTACCAATGAGAATATAAAAGCCGTGTAAAAAAACTGTCAACGTTTTTAACAAGACTTTTTGGGTTTCGAATTCCGAATTTCGAACTCTTCCGCGCCATCTATTATCTATAGATATATCTTTAAGTACTCATCTGACAGACGTCTCTGAAAGTCTCGCATTGCCTTGTTTGATAGTTGTCTATGCCAAGTCTACCAAAAGTATAATTAAATTGCTACCAAAAAAAATTAATTAAATTTGTTCAATTACAGATAAACATTCCTCATAAATTGACTCGATATCATTGTGATTATAAACAGCCTAGGTATTCTATTCACATGTCGAGGCGTTCAATTCAATTTAAAGATCGCAAATTATTTCGCACGCATTCTCGCTCGCAGGCCAGGCCATAAATCATTTTAAATATGTACGTTTAAACCTGTATACTATGCCTGTATATCACTAGATCAACACCTTGCATACATATCATCATTAATAACACATTGACACATGTAATGGATCGTTTTGTGACCGTTACAGGTGATAAACAAACCGCCTGACCTATTTACAGACCTATTTAGAATGTAGACATGATAATAGGTCTAGATAGGAATTGAATGTCAAGCAACTGACAACGAGTCCAGCTCAATGACATTGTTTGGAGAGTTACGTAAGAGATTTTTAATCAACCGTGTAAGTTAGGTCTATTGTAACTTCAAACTATTATTTGTAAGGCTATGTGGTGAAAGCCGAGAGGCAACGCCGATTGAATAATTAACGCGTTCAACTGAAAAATAACTAAGAAACCAGTTTCAATCGCCATAACAGTTTACAGCATTCTTCTCCTAAAATGTTTACCCTTAGAGGTAGAATAATATGGGTACATGGGTAGTTCAGTTAACAGAAATGACATATGTATCAAAAGAAGGTTATTTCTCTGCATCTCATAAATATTCGGCAATCAATTCTAATTTGCAAAAATTAAGTTATCACGAATATTTTGTAGTCAGCGTTTATAAATCCAAATATCTAATCGAATGCATCAAAGTAAAAGTTTTTTAATGTACTCGTATAATGGGTTTGCATTTGGTCTTCATCACACCTGATGGTAAGTGACGATAAGAAAGAAAGAAAATAATTTATTCCAAGCTAAAAATAAATACAACACATAATGGAAAAAACACACACATGACACATACAGAAAAAAAAACAAATAATTACAGCAAAATTAAGTTAACTTGGAAAACGGCACCAGCTCAGCGTTGAATGCGCGTGCGCAGCCATAAGGCTCAATCTAATGAGGCGCTGGCTCTGCTACCTTGCTTGAACACGACAGTGCTATTAACATTGCTGTTTGACAGATACTCTGGTAACATGGTGGGAGCTAGCTAGGTGGAAATAGAAAATACCACCAATAAAACCCTCATTGGGGATCTAACCTATCTACCAATTTCATTTTCTTCATTTTGATATTTGTTTATTTATCTTTTGACAAAAACAATGTGAACTGATCGATCAAACCTCGTGCCAAATACAGCGTTAGTATTGATCTCTTCGATATGTTGCGAAACTACAACAATACGCATTTCGCATGCAAATTGTTCGAAGCACACCGGTGCAGTGTGTCGTGTTCGACCTACAATGCGTGCGCGCAGCTCTTACTATCCTGAATCGTTAATAACTGCCATAAATCATGGGCACGAATGTATGCCCACATTAATTCACTGCACATAGTTCTATAAATATTGATAATGCCATTGAGTCTGGCTTTGAGTCGAAAGTACGCAGAAGCAGGTTTTAGGATCTAAATACGATAAAAACTAAAATTGAGGGTTAGACACTTGTTAAGTCGACATACAAACGTGCTTCAGTGCGATAATTTTATGAACTTCGGTCTCAATACTTGGTCTAAATTTTGCCCTTAAAATATTATTCAAATCAAAAAAACAGTTGTATTATTTTACACTATTTCGTGCTCTTAGTTATTGTTTATTTCGGACTAAGTTATTTAGCCAAAATTGCTAGTTATTTCTATGATTTGTCTACGAGGCATGCGTATACATACATATATTACCTAGACGAAGCACACCACAATTAAAGCGTCTATCGTGGAATATAATAACTCCAGTTGAACATGACCTCGGGGTCAAGCATCGCTCCTTATTTAGAATCCGCTCCGCGATTGCGAAACCGCCGTGAAGTTAAACGCTCAGTTTTAAGAATATCTTCGACAGATCCTGTTACTAAAACTGCCCAAAAAGGCATAGTCCTTGAGTAATCTGCTCCATTGGCTTAGAGATAGGTAAGCCACGCATTTCGCCAGCGAACGGTTGCATAACGAATTGGAGACGAGACTAATAAAGTCGACCCCAATCATTTGTAATGTAACATCTTTGTAGTGAATGACTTTCGCTGTCAGTAAACAAACTCAGTCTGTGACACAGTTGCATATTGTCCGAATTTGGAGCAGCCTCTGTCTGTGCTCACATGCTGACGTGCGCAGGCGCCGATGCACATAACATTGAATGTTTATGATAAGGATGTGACTTAGTTTTGAGGACATATTTAAACATTGCGGTAATTTGTAATTGAGTTTTGAGTTTCTTAATTAATTTCTCAGTTCATATATGAGTAGATACGAGTAAGAATTCGCCCCGATTCATGTGTGTGATAATGATAGACGACGACGCTCCGATAATAATTGTAAAAACAAAACTTACGATTAAGGTATCGCAATGAGTCATTCTTAATTTTCTGAAAGTAAGACTACACGTTTCTACGGAAGTTAGTAGAAATTCAAATTTCTAGTGTTGTTTCCAAGAAGTTCGGTCTGGGCATATCTCTGGATATCATATATCAGGAAGGATTTTTAAATATAAGGAACTATTAAATTACGTGATTTACTTTTTAGGGTTGCATCTATGTAATAAAATTATAGTTTTCTTGTACCAAAAAAAAATTTATTAGGAAAAAGAAAAACATTGTAAGAGTAAGTATGGCAAAAAAAAACATTATTCAAATATATTTTTTACAAATCATTTTACGTCAATGAATATGCTAGTAAATATACTATCGGAAAAGAATATCAACATACTTCAGTAAGGGTCAATAAGGATAGTATAGCTTAATTAACAAGATGATGATTGATTAATAAGCTCCGCTTCCGTTCATTAGCCACTCTGCACTCGCCATAACGCCATAACATGATTAATTTTTATTAACATCTGATATTAAACTATAAACTCCAACTTACTGGCACAAGTATAAGTAATAAAAACCTGTATATGTACGTATGTACATACTCATAAATATTACAGATCTATGTTCGGAATGAGGGTCTGCAGCAGACGTGAGGGCACGCCATACAATAATTGACAACTGCGTGAGAACTCCAATTACATGGGTTGTGTTTATGTAGACATATATATGTACTTGGATATATGTCGTCAATTTGAACAAACAATCTGTGTAGGCAGGTGTTTTGAGGGCCGAGTGAAGGCAGCGTGAAGGCAGGAGGTCCTTGCGTAGGTTTGTGTCGGAGACACAGAAAATGTGCCTCTTAAAATTACTGCAGAATTAAGTTATCATCTTATAATAAACTAGAAAACAAAAAGAAAATTGAATCGAATGTTTAAACGAATATTTACTTATGATTAAATGCCATTGCGTTCAGATTCCACTTAAAAGTGTTGCCTTTCTAACAAGTGCTTGTCAATATTTGAGTATACAAATTCCATACTAACTAATATATAATAAATTCGAATGTGAGACTTGCGCAGACGATGACCGTAGATCGGGTTTTAGTGGATGGAAACTTCACATAGCCCGACTTCTCTCCTAAGAAGTCGGGTACCCTTTAAAGATTTCCCATTCGAAAAAAGGCACAATCGATTGTAATGAAATTGGACAAGCAGGTAGCCTACAATGGTAAATGTATTTTTTGTGTATCGAAGAAAAACCTGCGTTAGATACTCGACTTCCTAAAGGGGAGCGTCGGGACATGACTCATAAGCTGTGATTGTCCTTGAAGGCGTTAATAACTGAAATTATGTGTGGATAATTCCATGCATAAGACATACTGTATTCCATTCGTATTAATAAACATGAAAGTAAAACTTTCCCTCTTTTAAGGGCTGACAAAGTAATGAATAAATTTCATATTCATCCATACATTTATATTTAACAGGACCTTACCAAAACTTTATTAAATATTTTTGAAACTGATTGAGATATTGCTCCAGGCGCTTTTGATTCTCTCGGAATTGACGAGTAACTCTTTTATTTTTAAGAATTAATAACAGCTTGAGTTTCATGACATCTCTTATGTTTTATTAAAAGAGAAAAAATTGATACCCCTGCCCATCCGTCTGTCTGTCATAGAGTTTTCTTGACTTGAACACTAAGTAGGCTCGAAACATGAAATTTTGCGAAACGATAATTATTAAAGACGCGCACACAGAAATAGGTAACTAAAAATCAAAACTGAAGGGAAATTGATATCGACATGTTTCCTTTTCCGATACGATAACTCCGTGTGTGTGAGCGAGAGAAAAATAACGAGTGTTTGACTCCGACTCGTACTTGACGAACGAAATACTCTTCTCGAATGAGATGTACCTATATTTTAAGTATAATTGTTCGGTCTGTTTAGATCTTTTTACCTTTGTTAGATCTGTCTCGAAAGACAACTTTTGTATCGGCTTGAAATTATAACACTTTTAGACAGTAAATCTGTTTAATTTCTTTTTGAACCTTAATTTTCGTCTAGTTTTTAAGTCACGACAAAACGTCAGTCAATTGTTCTTTTTTTTACTTTTTCTTAAATAATGACATTTGTTGTCGCGGAGTTTGCACTCTACGGAGATTTCGTCCGTGGAGGTTGGACGCCGCGACAATAATATTATGGATGTTCACAGCGTATTTAATTCCTATTTACATACATAATATAGTAATGGTAAGACTATTTAGAATACCAACTAAACTATCATATTGCAAACCAGAAGAGAATACCACGAAGCTTTAGGGCACTCACTTTTTCCACAATATACGTAGTAAATATAGGTCGCAACTATTCCCACGTAGAAATTTCTTTCTAATATTATTAGTAGTCCTTCCATTCTATGCGGTATCGGCTATAAATTAACCAATGAAGCCTTTTATTTGTACAAATGGAATGATTTTGTTTCGTCATCATCAGCCAGGACACATCCACTACTGCACATAGGGCTCCCTCATAATACGCCACCGTGACCGTTTATTCGTATTTAAATTTTATGGTTGTCAGTACAAAACGAACCCTAACATTGTGTACGTAGTCAGTTTTTGTACTATTTTCTGTAAGTGGCACAGTTCAAGACCCTGCCCCGCGTGTACAATTCCGGTTTGAAGTTACATTTCAAGTGAACTGTTAACATAAGTACAATATGTCAAGGTCGGTGCATCGAAGGTTTTTTTGTGAACGGTTTCCGTCACATGAGCGAACTGAAGAAGCCCAGACCTTCCTCATTAGCCTTGAAGGTCGGATCCAATTAATTCAATAACGTAAAGTTGTAGAGCGCACGATAGGCTATAAAATCGGATAATGTTCTTGAGAATTCAAAGCTGATTTTAATCGGTTACAGATAACAGACTTCAGTCTGCTCCACTTGCGAGGCTAGCAACTATGATGACTCGATGGTGTAATCTCTATTTGAATTTTTATGCTAATTCGGAAACTGCATTTCGAATAAATTATATTTGTTTATATTTATCTGATTTGCTTAGCGTAACAAATGATCATTTTATTTCGATTTTTACAAATTAGAGTGCATGTAGATAACGCGTTTTTATTATTATTATATTTGAAATCGTGTTTACGCTCAGCTTTAAAGTTTTTTTAAAGTTTCTGTTAAGAATTTAAAATTACTAAACCTTATAGCCTAATAACAACATCACCTGAAAAACACTCACTGCTGAACATATGCCTCCCCCATGACTGTCTGTGCCCATGGTATGATGAGTGACTTTGAGATTGTTTATTAGGTCAGTAAAAGACCGCGTTTCGAATGCAAATTCAATACTTTATTTATTAATTTTCAAAATTTGTTTTCACTTTAATTGATTTGGAGATTTCTAAAGATATTTTTATAATAATCACGTTTTGCGGGTTTGCAATAATCATTTCAAAGAGCGAAAATATTGATTGCAGCGTTGCCTGGCATCATAATACCGATGTTAGAAACGTCGCAAACTAATCATGTTTATAAAAAGTAGCCAAGTGCGTGTCGGGCAAAAGTAATTTTGAATGAAATTTGTACGAAATTATCATTTTGACATCTCAACGTAATATTTTATGCTTTGGTCGACTGTTACTCGTTAACCTGTGAAGCCAACTTAGTAGTGATAGTTTTTTCTTTTAAGTTTAGTATAGATACTACTTCTGTGAATTTTTTCAGATTTTCAAAAGTTCTATTCAAAAGCTCGATTATGACAAAAGTTATCACTTTAAAATTTAATATTTAGCCAACAGATGCATGTATCGAACCAACCTAAAAATATTTTTAAAGATTTTATACTACCACTTTGTCGACGTCATTAATATGTATACCCGTACCAAATTACAGCTTTCTAGTAGTAAGAGTCCTTAGCCGCGGACAAACGGACAGTGCGAAACAGGTTTCCATGTTTGTATGTATTCCGTTCCGTCGTAGGTAAAAATGTAACTGACAGACAACTGGTAGGAAAAAACGTCAAAGTTTACAAAAGACAACGTCGGGTCAAAGATCACAGTAGCGCAATAAAATAGTATTTGATAACGCGATTCTGTTTCAATAAATATAAAGTAATGATGCGCATCGGGATCAACTGCAGGGGTCGGGTGACACCCGCGCGTGACTGATATGTAGGACAATACGAAATCCTAATTGATCTTTATACCTTCTTTATATACTGAGAAACCTGGATAACTGGGACCTTCAGGGATCTGCAAATTTGTCTCACTTAAAGAGGTATTCCACTTATCCAGTGTTTCAGATATCCAGGTATAAGTAAATATATGGCTCGTTTACAGAGGCTTCCATTAATATAGCTGAAAAGAGAGGTCATTTCAGCTATAGAGATTCGCGCAGAATCTGGTGCTTTTGATCATTGCTCGAGTTAGGTGATAAATTGATGTTATCTCAATTACCGAGTTCAATTCCTATAAAATTCAAAGAATTTTTGGGGGGAAAGTATCCTTAAAAATATTGTCTCAGTAAAAGAGGTAAAATACACTCGCTGTCTCAATTATAGAGGTAACTATGACGATAAAATCGAAAGTATGATTCCTAGATTTAGAGGTTTGCGGTGTCCCACTAACAGAGGTAATTCAGTGGTAAAGTGTCGGGACCTCAGCATGAGTTCCAGCTTTCTTACTTATCCAGGTCCCACTTAACCAAGTTTCGCTGTATTTGCATTATCGTCCGGGAAACGTATTTGTATTTTTGATCACCTCATTGGGTTGAGGCTTCTGGGTACAAACGTTTAGCATCCAACGCCCTTATTGTCACTTACCATCAGGTGAGGTGAAAGCCGAGTGCAACGCAGTTGTCAAGAGTACTTAGGTATGATGACTTTTAGGACTCAGCAGCAAGTGTGTAGGACGAAAGAGGACTCAAATTAATATACTTACATTGAATCTTCACACTAATGAAGATGCGTCATAGCACGTCGGTGTTGGTACAATAGCACCTGACGAATTCTCTCAACAATGCATTGTCATCCCACACAACGCAGCGCAGCGATGCGTCAGGGAAAGATTAATTTTACACCTTGCCTTGGCACACTCCGCCCGCCGTGCCATCAGTAATTATTTGTCTTCCATTACAATCGATAAATAAGTAATACAAAAGTCGTATAACAAATAGTAGAATTTTAATTACAAACAAGTGTTCAATCAATCTTAAGGCGAAGGCTAACAATTTTATTGTAGTCGTAGCCATGAATATCTGTTGCTCTATTATATAATTATTTTTTTAATCGTGAACTCTGACATATTTTTGTGTGATTGTAGGAATCACGAAGACAGCAATCAATGTCTGTATAATTGTTTGCGTCGATATTGACACTGGGATGATTGGTGACTTTGATCGAGGTTAATAGGTTTTAGACCCTGAGTTGGAAAAAATAAATCAGAATTTGATATAGACATTTAATACTTTCATCTTGACCGCCTGGACTGTTTTCGTGCTTGATTACAGATGCACCTAAATAATACTAAGGGTTGGTTGTAGGGCACTTCTATATGCAGTGCTAAGAGCACAAGAGATAACCTGCGCTTTACAATTTTAAATGTAAATTTTTAAGTTTTAAGTTTTTTTTCAGAAATAAAATATAGCATCTCATTGAGTAGAAGATTACGGGTGAGAAAGCTCCTTTTATTAACGGTATCGTTACTTACCATCAGGTGAAAAAAGAAATAATAATTTGCCTAACATTTAATTCAAATCTAAGTTTCATAGTCTCTTTATAATCACGAGATGTCGTTGTACACTTAGATCTATGACATGGTATCAGTGTTTGCCAAGATAAACATTAAATTGGAAATGTATATCACGCAGCGGTCGGTCACTGATAAAGGTTGACATGTTTACATGATCCTCATTCTTATAACCGTATTGTTTCTCTACGAGACTTTGTTCTCTAGGTATATATAGTAGATTTCATATGATGAATAAAACCGCGACGAGAAAAGCTCGTACAACTTTCATGACAGATATACAATAGCCGTTACACAGGTAATGGTTCCTAGGTGGCGTTTTGAACAATAATAATAATAAACCGGCCAAGTGCGAGTCGGACTCGCGTACTAAGGGTTAAATATGTGTTTTATTGTACTTTTTAGTATTTGTTGTTATAGCGGCAACATAAATACATTATCTGTGAAAATTTCAACTGCCTAACTATCACGGTTCATGAGATACAGCCTGGTGACAGACAGACTGACAGCGGAGTCTTAGTAATAGGGTCCCCTTTTTACCCTTTGGGTACGGAACTGCTTACTCCACAAAGTTAGCTATCCTATTTTAAGAGATTATGGTAAACGATAACGAATAATAAGATTATGGTAACTATGGTAAAATTTTGCATGAAACTTGTAGGTGAAGTTTACGCATAACGCAATTTTTTCTGGTGACGTAAAATAAAAATAGAGTTTAAATCTATATTTGTCCACACAGCAAAACAATAAGATGACTTTTGCGACGGAAAATTACGGTTCAAATACCGATAGCGCGAACGAAAGGCCGTAGGTTAATTAGTGAAGATGTTCGGACCCCAAACGAACTGTTTACTCTGTATTGTCAATGCTCTTATCTAGGAATTCGATATGGTTGTAAACAAGCGTCAGAGCTGCTTCCAATCAGTTTTCTTATATTTGCCGTGTGGTCTCGGCTTTAGAATAAGAATACCCAAACATCATCTCGCGGGTGTCGTAAAAGGCGACTAAGGGAAAATGGCATTTAGCTGTGGTCACCAAGCGTGATGGTTATGGCAAATAAGCTCATTGAAGTCAAACGTGGCCTTATATGAGGGAGGGACATGTCCAACAGTGGACTCATGTAGACAAATATGAATAGCATTTTTTCGAGTCAACATAAGTTTTAATTACACACACTCAGTGGCAGTGATTGAAGCATGAAATTTGTTTTTGTTTCTCGTATAATTCATGAACAAAAAAATACAGCTGGTTCTACCTATGTACTCTGTTAATATTGTAAAAATGAAAAAATTCATTGAAGGAATAAGATTAAAAGTTAGGTTATTAGTTAGTAGACCAATTATAATCATTTATTTACACACTACAAAATACACACATACGTATACTGAAACTGAGTGTCTGACTTTGATGTACTTTTGCATAACAAACGAAAGTGTCTCACGTAATTCCTTCATACATGTTCCATGAAACACGGCATCTGGATATTATGACCTCTGCCCCACACATGTACGCAGCGTTTAAAATAAATCTTCCCTGCAACATCTTAGGTTTTAGAATTACCTATCACCATTTGAAATCATGACACATGCAAATTGCGTGCATATGTTAGAAAAACTCATGTACCTATCATGTAACACGAGCACATGTAAATATTCTTAAAAAGTTCAAACAGTTGTGAGGAATTCAGATAAGCTTCGCTCGCAACAACAAACGAGAGTGCACGCTTGCCAATCGTGGAAACAGCGTAAATATTTTTTAATGAATCTTACACATATATCTGGAACATTCTTATCGGCAACTTTATTTTTAGTTTTACAACGTAGATACTCGTGTTCATTTATTTATTCGTAACTATAACTAACGACACGACTTATTCGCATGACGTCTCTGATATACATTGTGGCAAATAGTGGTTATCTATAGTATTTAGTTTGTCTGGTGACGAAAGCACCTCACGTATACACACGAGTTTGTATGCACTTTATGATTTACTAATTCTTTGCTGAGATTTATATTTGACTTGTCAAAATAACGTCTACATTGTACGTGTAATCTACGTTTGCCGAAGAATTTGTTTGTTTATTTGGACCTGTCACTGAAATGATAATTGAACTTGTACATTTATTGGTATCATGTATAGGAGCCATTCACTGAGCCGACTGTGGCGTACCATGGGGGAGGGATATAATCAGCAGCCCCTCGGCGGTCACCATCAAGGTGCACTGCCAGTCTGCCAGTATCTTTTTAAATACATTTACTTCATAAAAAATCTACATATTTTTATATTTAATGTCCAAACTAAGGAACAGTTTATGGGCTTCTTCTTTTCTTCTATTCTACGAGTATATTTTACATTTTCTGTATGTATATTATATGCTAAGATTGTTATAATTATCAAATATATATCTTATTTTATACTACTGCACGTGTATCTATATCTATATCGTAAATATATATTATTTCCTCATTAAAGTATCCAACAACCATGCTTTTCATATCCAACATCTTTTCTTAAATTCACTTTTTTTGCTGTTACCTTCATATTGGAAAGCATTAAAAATAGTGGCTTCTTATACCGTATTGTTATTTGTATACTCGTTGACTACGCTCGCACTGAAGTTGGTGTTGTTATGAATGAATAGGAACCAACATCATTTGAAGACAAAAGTAGATGAAGTGGTTATAGCTGGTGGTACTAATACATACATGCTCTCACCATAAAGCAACCTTCAGCCGAGGTCGAGTCCAACCGGGTGCGCTTAGGATAGTTGCAAAACTGAGCGCCTTCCGCGCTCGACAAATTCTCGAGTGGAGACCTCGGACCGAGAGACGTGGGGTGGGACGTCCTCCAGCCCGCTGATCTGACCACCTAATGTAGATAGCGGGGAGGGAGAGGAGGGCAAAAATTCATTTCAACATAATAAGGTACATTAGGCATTCCTCAATGACCACCTTGATGATCACCACCACCTTCACCATTGGGGAAGTGGTAATGAGAGAGAATTGTACGCTTGTTAATAAAACATCCTCCCTTGGAATACCGTGAAAGGTGATGAAATGACTTCGTAAAACCTCTGTTTGCCAATTTTCCGTAAAACATATTACCGAGTTTCCGGTAAAGTTCAACTGTGAGAACAGATACAAAGTAATCAAGGGTTAGGTAAGCATTATTAGTCATTGTTTACACTTATGGCCACTTGATTGGCCACTTGATTACCGCAGCAAATCAAGTGTAGACAACTTACATACAGTATGAATAAGTACCATCAAAACCACTGACCACAACCTAATTTGGTCACTAATCAGTTTTGGTTACGAGTAGAGTTAAGGACGGTTGGATTCGGAGCAGGTGACATAGGTTATTAGATTTAATTGTCTCGGTTATTCCATTACCTAACGCCACCTGCAACTCGCCGTGTCGGATCAGTAGCAGCCAGTGGAAGTCTGAGTTTTTACCCGACGGCGACAGAAGGATGGAGAGTATGTATGTATAATTGTTTGTCACGCTTTGTGGCCTGAACGGCTCGGTGGATTTTAGCTTGAGAGGTGTCGTTAGATTCGTATTTACTGTGAGAGTGACACTGGTTATATCAAAATCATAAAAAGCTAAAAAAATACGCAGTCTTTTTTTTAAATTTACTTTTCATTCACTTCACTTCATTCACTTGTTTTAATGCACTTGGTCTTCATCGTACTTGCAAGTGAAGTTAAAATCGTGTGACATAACTGTGCTCACCCAGAAACCTCTAGCTAATTAAGGACTGGATATGTTATCATCATAACGGTAACATAACAGTGCTCGCTGTTTTTGTGCAGCAGACAGATAGCATGGTGGTCGCTAGCCAAACGTGCATAGAAAACTGCCATGCAGACAGGTAGCCCGCTAGGAATTGAATCTACGACTTTCGGATTGTGTCAAAATGTGTATGCCTTTCAAAGCGATATTTTAAAAAGGATTTTTTGTTTTTATTTAAATTGTATTTAAGCCGTAAATTAAATTCAACATTATCTACTAATAGTAAGTAGTAAGAGTATTAAAGAGTATTAGTGGAAATGGAATACTAGTATTATGTCCTTGTGAATGCCCAAATCGATTTTAACTAGTGGTAACCATCAAACAAACTCACTTTCATATAATAATATTAGTATGAATATTCAATTTGATAAAGGTACGTATATTTATGATTTTGCATCTTCATCTTTACCGTCACTTTGTGTTTGCATCATGTTTCAATGTACATAGCTGCTCTTATACATATACACACCCTCAATTGGGTACTTGACTCTAAATTAGTTTAAGTCTGAATTGTATTTTATACCATAGCGAACGTTAAAAGAAAGCCCCCAAAATAAAGATATGTAATGATTTTAATTTTTTATTTGGATTTTTCAAGACCTTAATGGCTCAAAAATTGCGAAAAATTTATTTCCTCGAATAGTAAAATGCTTATTAGTATTCGTTTTTTCATTAAATTTTGAACGTTTTTTTATAAGGGTATATAGCACAGAAAAAATTTACGAGATAACTCAAAATATCGAACAACCTTACATTTAACACTCCAATACTGGCATGTGACGTCACATAACTCACCCGATTTATATGGAGCGTTTTAGCACCGCGTGACGAGAATCACTTTTCCGCGGGTTGTGCTAAAAAAACTATTAGTCGTGTCGAAAAAAATAATTGATAGAGCTATTTATCTTTTTACATGGACTATCGAATGATAAAAATTATTTTTTGTCAAATACCCAATTGTCATGACTTATGTAGGCTATGGGAGTTACATAAAGAATATTTGATTTGATATTATGATTTCCAAAGCAATCAAGAACACTTCGTAACGCTCGGAATATATGTGACCGAAAAAAACTTCTTGATACTCGTATAAGGGTCACAGAATACAATTTGCGTAAGACAATGTGCAAGTAGACTGATTGTGCCGGGTAATGCGATGTGACAGCGGCCGCATTTTCAAATGTAACAATTTCATAAACACAAAACAAAATGTTCGTTACATAATACAAGTTTCCGCTTTTCGTTAACGACTCGCCATCAGTGCTTTTTTCGTCCATGAAATCCACATTCGTCACACTGTCGAACACGCAGACTTAAAAACACAAAAAATATTATATTTGTGTCATTTCATATGCTTTCATGACGTGCAGTTGCACATAATTTTAAACTTGAATGTTACCTGTGCAATAAAAGAGAAACCTAAGTCCTTCATTCAAAGTTGTATATAATGTAAAAAGCAGTTTTCGCTCAATTCAAGAATTCCATCACGATTTGCTTCTATTTGTAACTGGAATAATAGAAAAACGAAGAAAGTTGTTACACTCGTTAGTGACCGTACAGATTCTGGGACTAATAATAGATTAATATTTTGCTTCTCTATACCTATCTCGAGTTATTCTGTTTATCTTTCTCTATTTATCATAATTATCAGCCAGGAAACATCCACTGCTGAACATAGGCCTTCATGGGAGTCGCTGGAAGCAGGTGGCTCGAGACAGGTCGATGTGGCGTACCATGAAGGAGGCTTTTCTCTATTACTGAATAAAAAATACGACTCGGACAAAAAACGTGGCAACCATAATAACGCTCTCTTAAATATACTGCTCCACTGAAATTAGACGGATAGAGTTTGAATCGAAAGCAACACAAACGGTAGCTAGCAAATCTATTCCAATTGTTTATAAGACAAGCAATCCAAACAATACATACAGATGTAATCGACAGCAGAAAATCTATGCACAAAACTATCACCGTGAATCTTCTAACACGTAACAATGACAAGAATGCTTGCTCCAAATACTGCAACAACAATGGTGACTCATAGCACTCCAACTTTGATGATGATAGACACTTCAAGGTGGCTGAGTGAGTTGAATGATCAGACACGGGTTAGGCGGAGACTTAACTGTGTGTGATGGAAACTATTTAACAATAATAGATCAATAGTAAATTATTTACAAAACTGTATCACTGATGGAAACTTACATACGACACGAAGAATGGCCATTCCATGAGAAGATTTACCATAATCATGACAGATGCCAATAGAATTTGCGATAAGATACTGTTGATATAAGGTAGACTCTCCTATGCATCTAAAGTCTATCCTTTTTAGTTTTTCGACAACAACGAGATGACACGGATAATCCTATTCTAAAGGTGACTAAATCGCGTCATAGTTACTTATCTGTTTTGTTCTAGAACGGCCCGTAACCTTTCTAGCTTGTTCCAATCGGTACGTGTATGACGATTAGTACATTTTGTATTGCATTCTAGCCATTCAGTTTCAGATCGACCTGGATCAGAATAGAATCGGTAGTTGTGAGAACTAAGGGTAAGTTTCAGAATATATCAGGGTATCGCCCACATGTGAATTACTTATAACTTACTGATAACTTACTTATGGCAATGTTGATCGACTCATAGAAATGCGATTCATTGTGGTTATCTTCGAAGTACATTACTTTAACTGCTAAATTGTATGGCTTACCAAATATATACATCAACTGAGAACCTGGACGAACCTCTCTACGGGACTAGAACTAGGGTAACTCGAGGACATGGACAGGAGTTCCACTTGTGAATCATTAGAGTGCTTAGTCAGCGCTAAACCTGGCAATCATTATAAATATGATGACAGATCTGATCAAGTAAAGCCATTCGACCTGACGATCTTTCAGTAAGATTTATCGTACAGTGCTAACCAGAGCTTATGGTACAAGACTTATAGTCATATTTTGAGCACTCGCTGATCACAAACATTGAATGTTGCCATTTGTAGGGTTTGTTACCAGTCACATGTTGATATTTTAGCTTTTTTACCTTCAGTGAGTTTTAATGCTGACTAAAATATACAGTCTGACAGCCTTAACGGATCTCCACTGCACTGGCGCCGCGCCATATCGCACGCGCCACAATGAGTTTCGCAACAAGCGCCACCCTCGTGCCTGCTGACACTACTGACGTACGCACCGACCGGTCCATCGACATTCACACTTCCAGTTCCCAGCTTAGCACAGACAACACCGGAGGCACATGACACGATGAGACAACTCGTGACACGACAGTTAATGGTGCTCACTCCTGTAGGTAAAAACTAGTAATTCGATCTGGTTTTAATTGACAGTAATCATGGTCAGATTTAATGCATAAAATCAATCTGCTTCTCGACCATATTTTCATCGCCCTCCGTGGATCGCACTTTGAATTTTTTCATGAGAGTATTTATCAAATCTACCACGCCTAGATAGGCGTATTGGTATCCACAATAAGATGCAATTGTTACACGTGAAGCCTGCTGCCTGTTTTCTGAAAAATTCATTTAATCGCATTTTAAGAAACCCACGGAATGGCATGGGATAATCTTATACTAAAACCGGCACGGCAAATCAAGAGTGAACCCGCATAAGTTTATAAGCACATACTCGTACCAAAGAAAGCAGCACTGGTTCATGACAAGGATTAATTTAATAATGTATCGGGTCGTCGAGTATCAAGGGCAGAGACACAATGGGAGGAGGAGCGCTGTCTGAGGTAGCTGTCCATCAACGATGTTGTTGGCGGTGAAAGAATTCGCGGGCGGTGCGTACGCGCAGTGACAAGAGTAAGGTCTGACCATGTCGACTGTGATTTAATTTAATATTTAAAGTTCAGTGTCGACACAGTTTTTGTATGACATATCGGTGTACGCTACCGCAGCATTTATGAGAGTCTACCATTAGCTCACTTTTCTTTTTCTACATATTTTATTGTTTCTTTTTGTCTGGCCATAAAAGATTTACTTGAAAACTAACTGGCACGATATAAAGAGTAAATAATTATATAAAATTAGACTACTCTCCACTTTTAGTAAAGCTAATTTCACTTTACAACGCTACCGACACTGTATACCAGGTAATCTGTCATTGTTTTACATATCTAAATATCGGGCGGTCCGTAACTCTTTCGAAACGGAACTGCAAGAAATCAGTGATGCACGTACATAGTGAGTTATTTACACCTATATATGTGTACAAATACGTATGCAACACGTGTCGTCCTCTTTACATACAAATGTAATGTAACCATGTCAACTGCACCACTCAAGTGTTGTTCAGAAACTTTAATATGCCTCACGATGACTCAGGAACTTGTTTAGGTTTTTTTTATTATTATTTTAAATTATTGCCAACATTAAAACAACCAGTGCCATAATAACCATAATATGATCCAAACGAGTGTTATAATGCTCTACTAAATTTCATTATGCAACTCGATCCATTCCTTATTCATCAATCAGACACATCCTCACTATTCAATTCATGTTATCTTTACGAATTTTAGAAAAAGAGCATTATCATGCACTTCGCGTTTCGTTTACACAGCTCCGTGATTGGAAAAAGAGTTGTAACTGTAAAGACTTGTAAGTTATTCTAATTCTCTTCGTATACCGCATTTTTGTTCGATATTAGTCGGATGAGTTAAAATCCATAATTTTGTAACCTTTGTTTTTGCTTTTAAGTAATTACAGCTGTTATTGTAAAAAAATATGTAATCTTACTACAAATTTAATGCCATTGCCAATTACAACTTCATAATTTTAGTTTTTTCAACCAATCAAAGCATAAGTGGTCTATAAAACTGCGGAATAACCTCTGCTAAGCATATTAAATTTTGCAGGTGTTTTGAATATTCCTTATTAACACACGCACCTTGACTCGTAAACATTAAATAACAATTACATAACCTAGTATCACTAACTTAGCCTAGTGCATAAATGTATAATTTAATTCGTGGTGACCCTGGTCGAGCAGGACGATGCGCCGGCGCATTGAACAGCATCTCTGCACGATGCCGCTGTCCTCTGCAGATGTATAACACAAGGAAAATGCGCAAGTACATGACTAAGGTACTAAACTAAATTTTTTGGAACCATTGTGTACCTATGTACATCGTTGCGGTATAATAGCCAAGGGCGCTAGTTTTTACAGCTACGCATCTTGACCTAGGCATAGGCGTCCTCCACGTCCGCATAATCACGTACAGAAATAGCTAACTTCATTAAATAACCATCAACCTAGAAGGCTTGAAGGTTCAACCAGGCCCGGACTGGATCGGTGTCATGGCGCGATCTGGGACGATGTATCGGCCATCAACTTTGTTCGATCGTGTATAGAGTACTTCTGTCTCCTTTGGGTTCGCTTTGGGTATATACTACATAGTTGGGTGCTCTGAACTAGTAGACCATCGTCGCAAAAAAACTCCAAAGCCTCAAACACAGCCAAAAAGTGGCTTGCCTTTGTATCTCTAAAGGATACATTGCAAAGTATGTGCCAACTATGCATTTATGTTGATTCCGCCATCAATTTCCATTCCACAAAAAACTTTTCTTTTTGAGATTGGAAGCGGAAAGGGCTGATTCTATTCTATAATGCCCGGGTCGATTTTTAGTCCCAGTCCGGACCTGGGTTCAACCATCGCAATACAAACGCGCTACGTAATTATGTAATGTCTCTCATTTAGGATTCATATGATAAATGCTCGTGCGGTTCAAATATGAAGTTTGGTACATCATTTATCAATTGCAGCATCGATCCCTGGGGCTCGTACTTAGTCACCGCATTGTTATATAACGCTACTTGTATGAACTTACTAAATAAATATGGTATATGATGATGCTTTATACGACATTACGACGGTACTCAAGATATAAGTACGACAGCGGATACCCGCCTCTGTGGCCTACAACACACCCTCTGACACCATACACTCACGGTTTCACCTTACACAGAGAGAGGACTCAAATCCACAGTGTTGTAAACTTAGAATATGTTGTTTGGTTATTGCATAAAAATTGATATATTACTAGCGGCTAGACGTTCCGTCTGCTTTTCTACGGGGTGAGGCACTGTATGTTACACAAGTTTTTAACTTAGTTTTGCTGCAGACGCTTTAGAATCTAGAAGAAGAACTAAATCATATTTTCCCAGACCAGTTAGATTTAAGTGTTGTACATTGTTATGAATAAATTTATTTAAATAATAGGTAAATGTTGGACTAATAATGCGGAGGTCCCAGGTTCGATTCCCAATCGGTACTCAGTCTGGTTGGTGGTATTTTCTATCCGCCTGGCTAGCTATCACCTTGTTACCTAAGTCTACCGCCAATAAACGCCACTGGGAATCAAACCCGGGACCTTCGGTTGTCATTCAAAGCGTGTAGCCATTAGGCCACGGAGGCGATAAAATAGGTATATACTAAGGCCTCAATGGCACTGAAGTTAACTAACTTTTTGTTATGTTTTCTAAACAAAAATGTGATGTGAAATTCGCTTGTTTAAAGTTCTCACATAGAGCAACTTTTGAAATGTCAGGCGTTAAATCATTATATTTCACGGTTGCTAGATATTCGTTGACCAAGGTTACACATAAAATTATAAACACATACATTAATTATGCAGAATGCGGAGTAAACGCATGCGGCGTACTGTACCTGCAACAAAATAAAATAAAACATTAATAAATATGCCAAAAGCTGTAATAGGGTAAAGGTTAACTCACACAAATTCTTAATAATAATGGCTACGGACTATTCATAAACATGAGCACGAAAATTTAAGTTTTCAAGATAAATGCATGAAAATCAGTCCAAAGATATATTACTATTTTAAAAAACCTATCATCATAACTACTTATATACGCGTACTACTTATATACTACTACTACTACTACTACTTATATAAGGATGTATTGTACAAAACATTCAAAAATATTATTTCTTTTCATGTATAGAATTCTGAGAACCCTCCATTGTGGCATTTTAGCCCCTGAGCCAAAAGGGAGGTGTTATAAGTTTGACGCCAATTTTTGTCTGTTTATTTGTGGCAAATCTGTGGCATCGGAGCTCTCGCACGGACCGATTTGGATGCGTTTTTTTACGTGAAAACAATTTTTCTTGCGGAGGTTCTTAGATATATTTGGTAAAAATCGAGTGTCATTAGGCATTTTCGCCATAAAATTGAGGTTTTTTTTCGTGTGATTGTTGCGTAGTTTTTTTTATATGGTTCATTTGTTTATCTACTAATAAAGTGTATTTGATTTGATTGATGTATTAAGGTTTAGGAGTTTATAAACTAAGTCAGCAACGTCGTAGTATACGTATATATCTAATGAGCAGTGATCGTGAAGGCTGCGGTTAGACCTCGGGCCTGTTTTATCTGTACAGTGGCGAAACTTGAACTAGGCAATCAGTCCTGTGTCTAGGTGGATCTGTGGAAATTGTAATTCACACTTTTACAAATGTAAATATTCAAATTATCGTAAGCCCAATGTCCAAATGAAGTTTTCATACACATATAGTTGACCTTATACGACAATTTATATTTCAATTTAAAAAAAACGTTCCATTTTAATTTTTTTTAAATTGATATATGAATTAAAAGCATTACATTCTAAAGTAACTTTTACATGCTTGCATTCATTCATTAACTATATAAAAAACTAAATTTTATTTCAGACGTAAATCTGATAAAAATCTTAAAATTTCAACACGTCAACAGAATGAAGTTCTACATATTTTGTGAACTGTAATGATTGTACTATAACGAATCGAGGAATTAAATATATAGTTTTTTTATTGTGACATTTACAAACCATATACACACAAAGTATAGTAATAACACGCAAGCATAAAAATACAGTAACATGTACTTCATAACTCAAGTATGCTGAGAATGTGATAAATTGATGACAGGATTTTCTCATTGCCAGTAGCCGCTAACAGACGGATACGAGGACACAGATTACCCCGTGACTTCATCGGCGAGGATTACAGAATGTATACCACGGGAAATTTCTCGGGAATCTTCGACACTCTTATCCTATAAGATATCTATATACAAAAAAGTATTGCGTGAAAAAAAGGACGAACCAACAAACTTACTTTCTCTTTTAACATGTTAGTGTAACTCTAGTAACGACTTCCGTGGTGCAATTGTCTGAGCGTTAAGACTCAGACGCGCATCACACTAAGATGATTCCGTGCTTCGGAAGGCACGTTAATCCGTTGGTCCCTGTTACTCCTATCGACGTCAGGTTGTAGTTACATGAGCTATGTCTGAGGCCTCTATGGTGGCTTAAAAACTCTGACAACTAGGGTTTGTGAGGTCGGTCATTGACCTTACAACCTAAACAAAAAGAAGAAGACCATGCTAGTAAGGATATCCCGTAAATTAGATAAAGTATCGCAAGCTTTCTTTCGGAACTATTTTGGTATGAAACTTTAGCAGTATGGCCCCTTTCATTTTGTGTCAATGAATGACCCTTGTACAGTGAGGATGAGGTGCGCAGACGCTGCCACGCGGCGCCGGTCATCGATCGAGTATGTAACTATACATACATACTTGCGCAACCACTCTATCGTACTGTCGCGGACAGACAGACATACTGCAAATTGTTTTATTTAGACAACATATGATCGCATACATGCGATCCTTTCTAACTTAGCACGTCCTAACAACAAACAATTATATGCTATCAATTCTTACATTATTGCTATTTCTAGTGATTGAAGTTGACATTTAACTTTCTATTAGTTAGCTTTTTTCGATATTTTACATCTCACTTAAGACGAAGATGTTACTACGTTTTTATAGTCAGTTTTTATTCTAGTATGTATGTAGTGTATTTGTAAGCGAAAAAATTTAACACAAGCATCTGTCTGTCACTATCTCCCAGAGAGAAAAAGTTCTAAGTACAAATTCTAACTTCGTAACAAGTTTCATTCAATTCCTTTCAGCTATGTCACAAACATTCACAATTCGAATATTCTAACAAACATGTTTTTAAACGATATCTACGAACAAAACGACAAAATCTCCAGGCAATAAATAGACTTAAATGAAGAAAAAAAAAGATTTTGACATTATCTAAATGACGCTATTCTATTGTATGAATCTATGTGCACAACAATACGCATATAGAATTTACGATTAAGCCAACTATTGACAAACTCATGCCTAAATGATGCTGAGACATCCATCACAAAGGATAATGCGCTGCGCTTGCGCTGCGCCAACTGCCAACCACGTCTGTGCTCGACACACATACACTAACACTACACTTTATTGTCGGCACACCTTACGCATACCGGTGTCTGTCTTTATTATTTACATTATATTTATACTCCATACATTTTTCAATAAATTAAATGTCCTATGTGCTGTCTGGTTTGGTAACCACTCATTCAAGACGTACCTAAACTATCCTATTATTATGTTGATATGGATCAATTTTACCGTGTCAGCTGATGAAAGCTGTTTTGATCTGATAATGCTGCCAGTTTATTGTAATTTTCTTTTATGCGCTTTTTCGACCCCAACATAATAGTAAATTGAATGGTTTAGCCTCTAGGATTTCCAATTGATGATGATGACGGTTTAATACGTGATTTATTTTACATACTACATTTAAACACTGTAATATTTTCATGAATAAACATAAACAATTAAAAAATACATGATAAGAAATGTGAGATAGCCAAATTCTGAGCCTTAATAATCTGATAAATAAAATCAGAAAAATAAAGCTTCGAGGCCTGGCTCTCTAGTAGTTTTGAGCTTGCGCAGGCTGTTTAGAGTCAGCTAAAAACGAAGCGTGCAACTTTTAATTGCATTGTATTGCAATGCGCAAGCGCGGTTGTTACTATGCAAGTTATTCACGTTTGCACATTACCCTATGTAGGTACTATTCTAGTACAGCACTAAACATTACACAATAAAATATAAACGGACTTTTACTGCATGTTTGTGTATTGATTTTCGATCAAAAAATCAACAAACATTCTTAGCGGTATCGAGGCGTTTGCACCCAGCAACTCTTTGCAAACTTTACAAAGTTATTGGTATATACAGGGGTTGGCTAGGTAAACTTTTTTATATAAGATAGACCAACGCTTGACCTCAATCTCATCGGATGTCAAGTGATGGTGATGTCGACGATGTTACGCGTTGATATAAGATTTGAAGATTAGATAGTTTTCGGGTAAGTAAACCGGTAGTGCATTCCATATTTTAGCTATATGCATGATAAATGTAGAAGCGAAATGCACATGCGATTGTCACTCTAGAATTCTCTCCACCATTGTTTATTCGTTTTCCGAGTGATGACCGAGCTTCATCGGTGACTTTAGTTTTTATAGGGTTTTTCTCAAATATCAATAATGATTCTGAATCATTCTTACAAAATTCTGTTACAATGTTTTCTATTTACAATGAGAAATATATAACAATGCAGTGAGTGGAATACGACAAGAACCTTTATAGTTGGAAAAGAGATGTTTCAAATTCGGCCTGCACTTGTACATTATTTAAAACATCGAGTAATAATCTAAATATGTATCAAAAAAAACTAAAATTACATTATTTTAACCGTACAAAATTATTATTCTTGTAGTGTACAAGACCAGGCCTTGGCTCCATACATTCGCGGAACGTGACATTTTCTGTTATATGTATAATTGGACTAGCTTTTGTCTGCGAATTCGTCTGCGTGGACTTCAGAAATGATCCCTCGGAAACTACTTGTTCGGTTAGGATAAAAAGTGAACTGTAACCATTTTGGACCCCTCAATCACTAATAAGCCGTTACGTCATAAAGGCTGTCGACTGAAAAAACAAGTTTTCTCATTTTAATATTGCTGACAAAGAACAGTCAAACCAAGGATATTTACAATTTCAATGTCTTACGTTTTGTTACGGGTAAGTCAATGTATACTTTGAATTAAATTATACACACACGTGTATGCAAATTAATGTAATTTGACACTTTACGCTTTGTTTATTATCTTTCCGCGTCTACTTTTTATCATGTTTTGCTAAAAATTACCGATGATTAAAACTCAAATGTCATGGAAATAATCTTCAGATAAATGTTTGAAGGAAAAAAAGGACCTGCAATCTTTTAATACCCGACGTCTGAAAATCCAAGTCCAAGGTGGTCCAAGTCGGTGCGTTAGTTAGTTTTTCTTGAAAAGTAATGCGTTTGGCTATGAATCAACGTCAAAAACATCAAGACTTTTTATTTGTAAATTAGTTACGCATGCCAGCCACTTGGGCATAAAAACATAACGGAATGCAAGTGATTTTACCAGAAATCCGTTAGAGATTATAAATCACTCTTTAAAAATTTCTAGAAAATGATTTTGTGGAAACAATTTAATAAATTGGAAACTTAACAAAAGGAGACGGATACGCCTGAATAGGAAATTATATACCAAGCAAAAAGCGGTTAAAAAAATGTTCTTTCGGAGTCAGCGCTCAGATCAAACCGCTAACTTTAGACACGTTATATTTGGGTTGAGATAACCTTTTGTTGCGTACGAACCTACTGAGAAAGTTTAAAAATCGAAACTTAACAATCTAAAAATATATGGTAAACCCAAATGTTGTTGACCACCTTCACTACTATATTACCACACGAGTCTAAACCCAGACTAATTAACTTGATAATGCAATCAGATACGGCACCATGTGTCCGCATCATGATCGTATTTGAACAACTGATAATGATAACATAGTTAACTGTTTGATTATACACACACAGACACACGTATCATATTCAACATCTCTGTAACTTTCCGCCCGTGAAGTCTGCTCAATATCTCGGGACATATCTTTATAATTATCCGTTTGAGCTATCTCCTCGTGTACCGGTCTGATAAAGGATTCGAGTAGCTTCTGTGATGTTTCAATTAGAAAAGGGGTAATAAAGTTTGTAAAATTCCAACACATTCTATGCAACATAACGTGTTATGTTAAATTTAAATAACATACCACTGGAAAAAGCTGAGGTTTCCACAACTATCGATATATAGAGACAACAGACAAACAATCCGAGGTTCCGTACATAATATTAATAATTAACGTACTGTTAATCACAAATAAGCAATAGGTAATGTCACCGAACAATATTTAATACTCTAAAAAGATTTTCCGATTGAAGAACAAACCTAGCTTTGCAGTTGAAAAAATATTGTCCCATACATACCATACATCTACGAGTATATTAACTTTTTTGTTGTGCTATTTTAATGTGATATAATTAAAATGCTCTTCATATTTATTCCTACAATTCACTTCCTTAATAGTTATGATGTAACATCGCACGTCTCAAAAATCACGTTTGTTGTATGGGAGCCCCCTTAAACATTTATTTTATTCTGGTTTTTAGTATTTGTTGTTATAGCAGCAACAGACGTACATCATCTGTGAAAATTTCAACTGTCTAACTATCACGGTTCATGAGATACACCCTGGTGACAGACGGACAGACAGACTGACGGATGGACAGCCAAGTCTTAGTACTAGGGTCCAGTTTTTTACCCTCTGGGTATGAAACCCTAAAAATCATGTAAAAATTTAAGTGATGTTTTCTTTTGAAGTAGATATAAAACGAGAGCAAATACAGAGAATCACAAAAAGGTAGAGAAAAAATATTGAGATCGATATCCACTTTAGATCTACTAATGCCTTTCGTTAAAATCATTTTGCATCGAATATTGCAGATATTTTTCCTTTGTTACACCGATTATCTGTCCCCTACAAAACAATTCATTATACTTATGTCGTTTTACCTATAAAATCACATTCAAAATAATCATTAATCTTATCACTACATACAATGAAAGATACATTTTACATTTCGAGGCCTAAAAATGCCTTTTTAACATATTGAAAACTTTGTCAACCTAAAATGACACCTTGAATTGACAAAATTGGTGAGTGGGGTTCGTCCCCGAGGGCTCCAGTACCGTAGGACCCCGTACCGGAGATCCCCGATTTCTATTTGTATATATAATAACGATTAAAAGTTTTAATACTCAGAAACTAGTTTCTTCTAACAAAAATTATCATTTATGTTAATATGGGTGTGTATATATTTTAAAGGTACAAAAGCAAATTTAATATTATAAACCAAACAGAAGACTTTACACTTAAAAAAAACATAATTAAAAACTAATCTATGAAACCGGATCGATTACCCGGCTCAAACGTACCCATGACGCTGGCAGCGTTGATATTAGATCTATGAACTAAATTTCATCCAAATCCGAAAAGATTCTTGAAAAAGTCTTTTGTAAAAAAACAGTCAGATACCTCCAAACACACAAACTTTCATAATTATATCACGTTACGGTTTATTTGCAAAATGTAATGTACTCGTACGGCCTTTGCTCCGTGACCTAGTTTATAATGTAACCTATAAATGTAACGCATTTTGCTGAAAACAGTCAAAACCCAAGTTGTACAAAATTAGAATATCCGAATCATTGCACAATTCATTCGAACTTGAACTATTCGTCAATCAGATCGCAATGGACACGATTGTGGTTTTAAATGAAAACGGCTCCTTACATTTCACGGCGCGCGCGCGGCCGTCGGCGCGGGCGCATGTCGGCAAT
This sequence comes from Carcina quercana, assembly GCA_910589575.2. Taxonomy (NCBI): domain Eukaryota; kingdom Metazoa; phylum Arthropoda; class Insecta; order Lepidoptera; family Depressariidae; genus Carcina; species Carcina quercana. The sequence goes on from OU342427.1 coordinate 13,148,939, forward strand.
GAGGTCAGGAACCACCGGAACTACTGATAAATGCCATGACATTCGGATTCGTAACGCATAGGCGTCTCCATATCGACTCGATGTCTAAGGAGAATTTATGGTGTTTGGTTTAATATTTAAAAAGTACAGGACAGGACCACAGGAAATAACTTATAGGAGATATTTACAAAATAAAGTGAACACTCCAATCCTAACTTTTAATGTCACATTAAATTGAAATACCTCAAATGAATGCGAACTACTATACTTATGCTAATGAAGGTTTTCAGTATATACATCTTTCATTTATTGAAATATTTATTGGTGAAAATGTTCCCCGCACGTAACTTGCCCTAATACGCAGAAACGATTTTCGGGTCTCTAATGTTTTCGACCACGTACCTTGTTTGGTCTAAGAGTTGTATCCCGCGCCTCCCTCCGATTCGCGAAATAATTCAAATTTCGTGACAGGAAAGTAATTTACTCACTCATACGTATTTACTATACTACTGCAACAGATAGAGACAGATCGACAGAGTAAGAAATAATGGCAATGAGAGCCGATAAAATTAAATAAACGATGTTAGTAAAAAGTGATATATCCTAACTACCTAAACATCTAACGATGACCAGCTGATGAGTTCCCATTGCGAGTAGAACTGGTTCCCGGCTGACTGATTTATCAACCATAACTTTAATTACATAACAAAAAGGATGTCAAATCTAAAGGCCACACCTAATCAGACTCTTGAATAGCACGCAATCTAAAATTGCATTTCCTCACTTGCGTAACAGTGGCAACAATCCATAAAATTAAACATAAGAATTACGATACCGGCCATTGCAACAATCAATTTTTGTTTTAATATTCAAATTGAAGTTCTCGCGTACAAATAAAGCCGCCGTTGAAGCATGACATGAGATAATTGAGATCTAATACTGTCCGAGTTATATACACTCGGAACTCATAAGAAACCATTTAGTTTTAAAACTGTGGACACCCATGGTACCACCGCCTAACTGATAGTGTTGGACGTCATAGCTAAAGAAGAAAATTAATAGGTTTGGAAATAAAAGAAGAGATAAAGAGAAAGAAAACCGTCTTGTATCGGTAAGGCAAATAGCACTGTCGAGAAAGCGACACTCTGTTTCTTACAGAAAGCATTTTTGTAAGAAACAGAGTAATGACGAGGTGGGAAGTAGTTTCAGAATAAGTATAATAGTGACAGATACGAAATCAGTACAGAACTCATCGAAAACAGACAAGAGAAAATAAAACTGCTATTAACCTTTAATGCAAAAAGTAGATCTCTTGTAACTTCAGTGACGAATATTAAATTCGATGCTTGTGTGTTAAGATATATCTTAATATATTAGGTTCAGAACGTTACTTACTGAAAAGCTATTATGGCAAACGTGGTGTTACACGAAACCAGACGGAACAATCGATTGGGAACGCTCTCCGCTCCGGGGTCCGATCCGCAACCGACTACCACAAGAGATTCCGACTTGTATCCGTTGCATAAATCAAGTAACATTACGCTATAAATTTATAGCAATACAAAATAATTGAAATGATAAATAAAAGAATGTCTTTATTAATTGCTAGTGTAATTAGCCAGTTAAAAACCATTCAGATTTGTTTATTTAAATTTCCCCGCATCTGCATTAATTTAATTTCATGATTAATTCTGAAAAACAACAATAATACATCTTAGTTTGGGCTCTTTAAGTCTCGCAGAGTTGCAAATTCTGGGAGCGGCCAATCTGAATACACTATAACACTTATCTGTGCCGTGAATCGAAACAAACTGCAAACTAGAAAAGGTTTGATATACAGGCCGGAGGCTCCTCGCCGCCGTGGGAACGACGCGACGCCTGCTATTTCGTACGGAGCCAAACAAATTGAAAGTTGCCGCTATGTCTGTCTAAACACAAGCTATTAATCAGTATCAATCGATCTCAGGCTGAAGGGCTCACAGATTCAACGATATGTAGGCATTACTCATTCTTTCATGTTTTGACTTTTCATTTAACAATTAATGCTTTCACTAGTAGTTAATACATTCAGAGTTACGTGAAATTGATACGACAAATCTTACACGAGAGCGCTAAATGTTTCAACATTGTATGTTTAACAGTATTTTATTAAAATGTTCATTTTCATCGCTGTAACCTGGTTAATATCGATTTGAATGGTCTAACGCTGATTTTTAACAGTGTTAATTTTGTAAGATCGTAAAAAGTAATTAGTAAGAATGAATGGAAGTAAGTATTATTGAAAATCAATAATTTAATTATTTACACATATCTATAAGAAAACAAAAACCTATTGGAAAGCGCAACGCTACATGTATTGCAATAGCTACATTATTTTTGTCTCTGACTTTTAACTCTGAAACTAGTTCTACCAAAAGCAATATCATTTCACTCTCGTATACACAATGAAAGACATGATTTATGCATTTATTCAAAAACAAATAGCGTCATTTGTATTTGTAACTGGGAATCTCGCGTGACACACAATAACTCATTCGGTAACATCCACACATCTGCCTACCCGATACTATTGTTCTAAACTCACTTTCACAGATGCCACGTACAACTCGTAGATAAGCGACAAAGATATGAGACACAATGGTACTTCCGATGCGGGGTAATTGCTGAAATGCTGTGGGTGGCGTACTTACTCTTATATAACGACGGTTGTTGTTTTCATACACAATTACTTCGTTTACTTTGAGTTTTTGAATAGGGCGAAATATGTCAACTTTTACTTATAATCGGATGCAGATAACTGACTTCTGATTAATATATAGCGGAGACCTACCACCCTTGGGTAGTAGGGTTGTTGATATAGGTAGAATGTTGCCTTCATCTGCTAAAACTGTTCCATTTATCATTTATAGCCTTTTAATAATCACGGATTGACAAGCATGGGGCTCACAGATTTCCACGTACAACGAACTATCTCTAAGGTGAATTGTCATAATCACCAAACTTGGCAAGTAACTTGGTGATCGCAGTAAGCCACACAGATAGTCGATGCTAACTACAATAAATTTAAAAGCCTTAAAAAGTTATATTCAAATTCCCGAAGAAAATAAACAAATATCAAACAAAACACAATCAAACACAAAACAAAAGTCAATCAAACCAAAATTAATACGTCAATGTTTATAATTTGTACAAATAATTCACACATTTCAACACGTGCGTGTGACAGAATTAAAATATATAGTTACGTCGGGTTGAATAACGGATGGAACACTAACAAACTATTCGTGTTACGAGTTGTAAGATATAGTATCCACATTTGGCGCCTAATAAATTCAGTATGTAAAATATGTAGACTTAATTAACATTGTAATCACGTACAAGTTAATGGGTTCCTGCCGAGATTTAATTTATTGAAACACGTGGGTCTTTAAGGTACACACCACGTACACGCAGACCCACACCTACGCGACGTTAAAATAGCTAACAAAAACCTTAATACTAGAGTACCACTTAAAGACACAAGTAGTGACTTTACTACTTTAAAATAGGGGCTCTAATTCAAATTTAAATGCAAACTTAATGCTTATACATACATTCCACCAATGTAAGTACATGAAAGAATGGAGTTTTAAATAATAATAAAATCTTTGTCAATTTGTCACATGTCTTTTCTGCCGATAAGCGATTTTGCCATAGTTCGGTTAGAAAGCAACCATTGAAAAATTTGAAAATTATTTTTTTAATACATATTGCTCTATTTTGGTGTAGTAGTTAAGAAATAAGGAAAACATGTGAGCATGTTAGCTAGAAAATTAGCTATCACATACATTTATGATATTAATAAGGATTAATCAATTTACCAGGCTAATATGAATACCTTTTACAGGGTTCCATACCACAAACGGAAAAAAGAATCCTTATAGGATCATTGTATTGTCTTTTAGTCTGACTGTCAAGAATTTTTTCTCAGGAACGCGTAGAGGTATCAAGTTGAAATTGATATCAAAAACGCAAATCTACAGTCCCTTGGAGCTTTAAAAACATGAAGATTCTACGTCAACGCATTCAAATGATACGGCTGTTTGATCCGCATTTTTCAACGCAGAAGAAATCAAAACCTTCCCATTGACATAAAATCATGAAACTTGGCAAAAAGCAAGATCTTACAGTACAAATATGTATAGAAATAAATCTGAAAATAATGATTTTGGATTATATCGCATTAAAATTTTACCATGCGTACACTGACATTTATACCAAATGATTCTAAATAAATTAGCAGTTGTATCGCTTAGCTTTCTACTTGCTTGTCTTACTATTAAATGTAGTGATAGCATATCAGCGAACAAAGTAACGCCCAGGCAGTTAGTTACGGATTAGATAGTATGGAAAATTCTCGACTAGATCATGTCATCCCCCGATAGCACGACAATAATGAACCGTGACGCATGCGCCCGCGCACCGCCCGCAGTCGTGCTGATAAGTAATCTATAGTTCAATCGTAGAAAATTATGTTAATATTTAGCAAATGTATAAGTCGTAATACAATGGTCTTTGGAGTGAAGGTAGTAGGACTCAAAACCCAAAAGATGTAAAAACCTTTCAACCGACTTCAAAAAAGGAGGAGGTACTCAATTCGACGCGTATGGCTGTTGTTTTTTGTATGTGTGTTACGCGATAACTCTGCCAATAGTGAACCGATTTTGATAATTCTTTTTTTTGTTTGGTAGAAAATACTGTAGAGATGGTCCCATATAAATTTCATCGAAATTGATTGATCGCTCATTGAGAAAATCTACAAAAACCAAATTTTAAGGCAATTGAAGTCGTTTTTTTTGAACGCGTTAATTATATGCATATATATATATATACGTACATACATAGCCTGTTGTAATCGGAAAAGGTTTTCTGTAAATTTACAGTCATTGCTGTCAACAAACTTCTTTGATATTATTTCTGTAACAGTTATTATTCTTTTGCAACGTGGTCCGTCAGTCAACCTTTATCGCAGTAAATACTGCAATAAGCATCCTTACTTTTATAAATTATTCATTAGATTTATTTACTCCCCGATGTTACAACTGATGTGATCTTTATGCAATCTTTTGACAGGTAAATCGTGGACGTTCAAAAATATAAACGCATAAATACCAGGTGGGGCGGTCCAAGAATTATCATTTATCATCTATCGCAGAGATTGTTGATGATTACGTCGGCAAGGATCCATTTCATGAAGCGATTATCTCAAGATACGTTTCAACGAATCTTATTCTTGTGTAATTTATGTTCTCCACTGATCGGATGCTACAACTCGCTGCGATACTTTTAAATCAATTTTTAAAAACAGCGAAGACAACCCGTAAATCAATGCACCTCTTCAATGAGATGTCAGAAATCTTTGATCGTTTTTCTCAACCGTATGTATCAGTCATTTTTTATTAGTAATTTCTTAATGGTTGCGCTCTGCCTGTTAACTTTCTCTAGGTACAAGTACAAGTTGCAAAATGCCATATTATTACAAATTACCAAACGGTATGAAATGGAATCAAGTAGGTATTGATTACAGAAACAATTGGAAATCAGGAAAATACTTATAGGCTTGCGTTTGTCAGAAATGGAAGTGAAATAGAGCCTTAGAATAATAACGAAGTTATGCAATAAAGTATCACATATAAATGACACGTATTTACGCCGGCCATATGTAACAATATTTATCATATTTTGTGTGTTGTATAGTGACACTCATTTATTACAGAAACCGTTATTTTAAATTATACATAAATCAGTTTGGTCCGGCCTCGACCACTGACGGTAGGCAAACTAAGCCAGAATGGTTTTTTTCTACTTGCTTGTCCTGCGATTACTCACTTTCATAGCGTTACTATTCTAAGCTTACACGGATATCACCTCTACGCGAGATGTGGATGGCCTTCTCATTATATCTCAATATGTTAGTTCTATAATATATTGGCATAATGTTGATATAAAACTTACGCCGTGCTTGACAAAGCCCTATCAACAGAAACTTCAAAAACTAACTTTCATACGCACCTAAGTCCACGTAAACTGGGAATGTTTTTGTAATAATGTTCTTTTCCGTCCCTTCTACTATCGAGTAGGTATAAAAATATTATATAGATACACAAAAATTTGTCATCCTAATTCTCTGTTACAACGTATAGGATGGACAAACAAACAAACACACTTTGGTAGTGTAGTGCGGTGCGCATGATAGGCATTTGTGTTTTCAAATATTTTTATTTTTTAACCAAGTGATGATGAGGTCGAAGATGTTACGCGTCGTTCAAAAAGGTGCCTATACTATTCGTTCAATATTCCCAAGCTGTAGATATATTTATGTACCTTTGTCCAGAACGGACACTTTTGTATCAGCAATCAGTTGCGACTGTAACCGTATTCACGCACCCACATGACGTATGGAAGTCCTTGCCGGTTCGTTTCCAAACTGTCCTTGAGATGTATGTCTCCAGTTTAATCCCCGTGTCGAATCGCGGTGATTTAAAGGGTGCCAGCTGACGCCGCGACGGGTCACGCTGCCCAACTCTGTGGCAATGTGACCTCATTACACCATCGGCAAACTGCAACGCACGCGTAAATGGCCCATAAAAATCATAAATCGTGAGCTTAACTGATTCTGACAATGTTCATGGTATTTACCTTTTCGGGGACGAATTTATTAACTTGTTGTTTCGGTGATATTGAAGTCTGTAATAAATTTTGTGTAAAGATAAAGCATGCAACATGTTGTGAAGAGTGAATATTATTTAGTAACCCGTTTTAATTTTTCATTTTCAAATCGAACAGTGTACAATTGAACCGGTTACGAGTCCTGCCGGCTACAACCGTCGTCGGGAACATCGTTAGAACTAATTTACTTTTTAGTAGTATTTTTCTATGTCAACCTGGCTTCCTAACATCGCGTTTCGAGTATCTGGAAATGATACTTTTGTTTACCAGTAAAAAGGTAATATCGCCATGTCTCATTCAGTTAATATTTCTAGGTCACCTAGCTTGTATCTTATCGTTGTTCACCTACACTTTGTTTATAAAAAGCGGAACACATATACAAACTTTTAGGTAACAAAAAACACAGCTTACATTTTTCAGTTTATAAAATCATGCTAATGGGGCTACTAAATTAATCAATAGACAATTTTAAGCACTTAATTTTGATTTAAGATCCAATCAGCTACCTCATCGTTGTGTCGTGTAATGAAGTCGTGACAAGTTCCTGTGCTCTCTAAACGCGATCGAGGCGAAGAGCAGGCGCTCCTCGGTAAGGTCATATAAGTTCAGTGAGCAACGAGCATGCGCGCGCGCCGCCCAGCCCGTGAGATCTAGCTTACGACACCTCATACCAACCAAGTGTTGTTACTTGTGGAACGGCAAATGACTGCGAATCGTACAATGCATGAATATATGAATAAATCTAGAGTGTTGCGAGTTTACGGTTGTACCTTTCCACTCGATGCAAATATTGTGTGGATTTAAACTCATAATTTGAAACGAATTACATTTTTACAGTCATCTATCTACGAGTATCTAGAAGACTAGCTTTTGTCCGAGATATCGATTGCTTGTATTTCAAAAATTATTGCACGACAGCTAAATGTTCTATGGGGATAAAACTTAGCCTGTCCTTTACCGGTTCTTCGACCATCCATATAGAAAAATTTTAACTATCCGTTACGACTTGAAGGAAGGACATACAACAAACTAACTTTCGCGGTTATAATTATTACATCTAGCGAATGCGCTACAGCATACTCACACTGTCTCGTGTGTCTGTGGGTTGGTTTGCTAAACGGCAATGTCAAAGTGTCAATCGCTGACAGAGTTACGTGGGCAAGTTTGGAAGTTTAGAAGTAACGAACATTGCCGAGCAAGTTAATTTATAGACAACGTCATAGGGATTAATTCATAAAGAATAAAGTTACCTCATGAAGCTTTCGTTACATACCAAGCTTAATGCAACTTTTAGTAACTTTCGTGTGCTAAAAACTCCATCACGAAAAAGTTTCATGAGCTCACACTAGGTAGACAATTTGTACTTTAATAGTAATCTTCTACACTAGGTAGATGATGTACGGCACTAACTTTTCGTTGTCTAAGGATCCGTGTGACTGATCTGACCTCTGATACATACACGTCAAGCCTGATCAATATAAATGTATTAGTAACATGATCACTTAACTTGTAGATCAGTGATTGTATCGACAAGATTTCCTCGTTAACATCCTGTTGTGATTAATGCACCTCGTTGTATCAGGACGTAATAGTGACCTGTGAGTGTTTTATTAGCCTTCCTTCTCTTGATATTTTATTCATCATAATAATTATTAGACCAAATTAAAATATGTCCACTGCTAAAAGTAAACCGCTTAAGAGGCTATGTTGGTAAGACCACGTGGCCGCGTTCAAGGTTGCATTGTTTTGTAGCTGTCCCTCTGCGAGCCCTATCCTACCCGAGCGCGTACGGTGATACAGCATACACTACGCGAAGTTATCCACCCGTTATTTGGATGTTTCGTAGTCCAGTGATCATTTGAAGGATACAGTAGATATATTATGTAGCCATTTTTTCAATACAGTATATTAATAAAATTTCAGATGTCGGTGGTTTTTCCAAATTGTTCTAAATTGATTCATACTCTTGTAAAACAGGTTCAAAATTGGGGCTTTCTATTACCGAAAAATACAATACTTTGACGCCCTGTAACTCTGAAAGTATATTTAAAGTTAATTTAAACGAAAATATGACTCACCACCGACACAGATATTTGTTTCTAGATTGTGTCTTGAAAATTTCATAGATTTTCATAGCTTAATACTCAAAATATGACTGGACTACGTTTGTATGGACGTTTTGACAACAGCATACCCTCTTAAATGAGTCTCCGCCCGAGTGGATCAGGAGCGCGGGGGGTATGGCGACAAAAGGGGATCGACACTATGCGTGCCTGCCGCTTCTCTTTTTCTCGCGGTCCTCTTTATCTCCGTACCCCCGCACCCCTGATCCACGCGGGGATATCCACAAATATTTTGGAGTAGGTTTTACGCCTTCACAAAGAGTCATAAAGTTAATGATGAATTGCAGAAATTCTAAACTCCGTAAGCTTTACTTTGTTTACGATATGTAACTTTTCGCTCGTCTTAAAAGATGAGACTTATTCATGCTTATTCTCGATTGCGATAGTTAAAATTTCGCAAAAGAGAATGAAAGAGCGAGCCTAATTGATGCTAAAATTGATTTTAATAAATCATTAAATACAGAATTTCGGGGAGCTATCCTTACAACCTCAAAGCTATCTTTGCTGATGTCGTTCGAGATCGGTTCGAGATGTCGTCATCAAATACATCCATGAACTGTGAGGTTGTAAGGATATTTCCCCTTAGTGAATTGTAGCCCTGGTTTTTTTATTAGTTTGTCGGCTTTGGCCCTAAATAATATATACTTTACTAACGAGTTCATAAACAAGTAACTGCATTTATTAAAATACATGAAATAGAATATTCGATGTACCGATTGTATTCTAAAGAAACAAACGATATCCGTACAAATATTGGCTAGACGAGCGAGATAGGCAACAATTAACAAGTCATTGAACCCGATGTAGGCGCCAGAAACCGCGAAACATTCCGATAGTGCGTGATGGGCTCGAATAGCTCGTACTGTGCCCTTGGATAGCAACACTTGTTATAATAATCGCTAGATACAGTACGTGCCGCAATTCACGAGCGTCAAGATCTTAAGAACTGTCCATATCTATTCTATACTTTATGCGCAAAATAAAAATGATCAATGAGTGAATGAAATGAAATGCACTCGAATATATATATATCTATTCACTTTTGAACCATTTCACATTCACCTTGAATTATAATTTTCCTCAACAAACTGGATAGGAACAAGCAAGAGTGAATGTGACACGGTTCAAAAGTGGATACATATTTTTGTACTCGAGTGAACATTAGTATAGTTACTGAGATGATCGTCCTGTAGGGGTCCGTTTTTTCATACGATACTCGCAATCCAAGCTAAAATAAATGAAGTGCGAGTTGGACTTTACATTAGGACATGAAACCCTTACATCTAAGTCTTTTAGTTGTCGTATCGTTTTGACTGAATTATTTTATAGGTCTAAAAGATTCCTTACAATAGAATTAATTTAAAAGTTATCGTTAAATAATTACAGTCTCAATTAAAACAACCTCGAGCGCGTGTTATTCTACAATTGTACCTATCATTCTACGCTCCGGCGGATTTCCTTGAATTATACATTTTACGCTCAATGTACTTTGTTTGGCACGTCCTACATGGATACTCCTTAGAAGTAGTGCCTTAGAATTATTAGGAAATGAGGTGAAGGACTCTTGGATTGGATAACAGCTCATGACAGCAATTCTAAATAATCATTGCCGACACTTAAATCATACTGAAATAGTACGATGGTTCCGTTAAGTAATACTATTGACAATAGCTAGCATGGTTTTGTGCATTCTCATAAACTTTAGGCTTCTTTCTGGGCGAGATCGCTTTGATCATATGTCATAATCGTCACAATATCTAATATAAAATCTGTATAGTTATCAATTATATTACATAACATCATACATTATCGGACCTTTTAGTTTAAAAAATTAATTATGTTAGTACCGAAATATCTATTTTTCGACATCACATTTCGCATAACATACACAGACCTAGATATAGCTCAAGTGCATGTAATAAATGGACACATTATAATTAATATTAAACAACTTTGTAACACCAGCTTCTTAACAAATAATTCCATACTTGCAATGGAAATCTACTACAACAGATACTCAGCATAGTAACTAATACTGTGTATCATTAATTTTATTCATTCGTGCATTAATTTATCTTAATTTATTCTTGACTCCCTTATCATTTCCTATTTATAGCAGAGTAATTCCGTTACCGATAAAAATACCTTAGATACATACATTAGGTATAGATTATAACTTGATGTTTTAAATAATGTACGAGAGTACCGAATTTGTAACATCTATTTTATTCGTGAATAAAGAAAGAGTATATACGCTGTCTCACTTCTGTAGAGACTTGAGTGTCATGGCGCGCGGCTGCTATTTACTAGGTGATTGATAGCAGTCGCACAAATCCAAAAACATCTCGTACTAAGGAACTGCAAAAACGTTTTTGAGTACTGATTCGTAAAGAAGTCTATAAGTGAAGGGATAAAACTCACATCATCATCGCGAGTGGTCATGTCTTCCATGCCCTATTCACTATTGACTGACTGGAAACGCACAAGTATAGTTGAATACGATTTATGAGGTACCTTCTCCACGCACAATCTCTAGATGTAGAATAACATTACATTTCCTTGTTCAAAACGTAGTCCAATTCACGCTGACCTCTTACAAAACTCCTGACCGCTCTAATGTAATCCCTAACAAATGCATGACATAACATTGTACACAAGAACACGATAATTATCTTGTCGACTCGTTAGTTTCAACCCGAATTACCTCGGACACTTGATAAGCGTGTATTATAATTTCATTACCAACGAAACAAAGAAGCTGCGGGCTGCCCTGAAGCAACGCTATGTAATAACGATGAGGTGGGATATAGAAGAGTATCAACTGTTAGAAAAAACTGTTCAATGTTGATTAATCGTATTGTCGTTGATGGGTAGTTGTATATAGTCTTCTATATATATAAAACAAAGTTGGGTTAGTTACAATATTTATAAGGCAAGAACGGCAGAAACAATTCTTTCGATTTTTGATATTTTTTTAATTTGTCTCCGCCCCTATTAGCAGACCGACTATTATGAAACGGGATAAATCCATTTTTTTAATCGTCCTTTTTGACCTAAAAGGAAGTCTGAATGACTAGGAATAAAGGACATAGGCTACTTTTTATGCCGATCGAACAAAGTCGCGGACAGAACCTAGTGATTCGTCATTAATTTTGCTACACGCCCGTTTTGAATTATTTTTCAATAATTGTATTTATAAGAGGTACTGGAAGAATTCCACTGATTAGCATAGGTCTCCAATTATATTACTAACACTTTTATAAGTGTTCGTTACCTTTTCACAACTACACCGCTAAACTGATTTTGATAAAACTTGGTACGAGCATGACCTATGACTTCGTTTTGCTCCGACGAAGCTACAAGCTTCTACAAAAATATTTAAATCGCAAATATGGATACGTGATTATTTGCGTTGTCTATTCCTAAGTCTGTGATCTAAACAGAGGCTCGGTATCCGATTGCGGCGTTCCTGATTTCTTCAACCGCTTCGGTTGCACGCAACTGCCCATCAATCCGTGCAGCGGCATCAATTAGCTTTATCAGATGTCTCACGCCATCACAAAGTTCATCGACGTGCATAAATCGTACGCGCCTATTTACCGGCTGACATTTGGCGAAGAGCGCCGCGCCGCCGTCACTCGCCGTGGTCAATAGCACGTTATCTGAACACTGACCAGCTCTGCTATTGGGCAAGATGATCGTTTGGCAAGAGTTACGTGATCATGCGGACATCAGTTGCTTGTCTTGGTTCAGTCATGACCGTGTAATCCATTGTACAAAGGAAGTGTATATTTTGGTAGCTTATTGGCTTAGGTGTCGTCTAATATTAGTATAATGTTTGCGCAACGGAAGTCGATACTAAAAGGAGATTTTATGTATTACTCGATTATGAATAGGTTTCATTTGACATTTAAATTAGTGCTATCATTTGCAAAATTTAAACAAGACTATTTTATCCGACATCAAAAAAGAAAAAAGAACCCTTATAGAATCACTTGGTTGTCCGTCTGTCTGTCTATCTGACCGTCTTTTGACTGACTATCTTTTCTCAGAAACGCGTGGAAGTATCAAATTCAAATTAATACCAAACACAAGTCTGCAAATCCCTTTGATCTTTGAAGAATCTAACTTCCAAGCAAAAATAACTAGAAACCGACTTCAACTGCCCTAAAAGTCTACAGCAAATTTTAGACTTATATGGTTTTTTCATGGATGCCATTGTAAGAACTGAACGAACGAAAACACCAGCTTTCAAATAAATAAAGAATCATCAAAATCGGTTCACCCAGTCGAAAGTTCTGAGATAACAAACATTTAAAAAAAATATACCCGTTGAATTGAGAACCTCTTTCTTTTTTAAAGTCGGCGGATAAGAATATACGGCACCTATGCAGCATATTTTGACGATTTTCTTTACAAGCGCAAGGAATCAAAACCTGTAGGGCACTTCCCATTGACCTATAATCTTGAAATTTGGCAAGAAACAAGGTCTTACAACTCAAGGAACAAATCTGACAAGCCACAAATTGTAGAGTGGATTCGCTTGAATCGTTCCACTAAGAAGTTAACTTTATGATTGCAGTGATTCGCTCAAAACACAGTCATTACAACTACACGATGTTTAAGAAACAATTTGTTCCAAGTTTCGAGCACAAATTGTATTATAACGACTGGGACATCATAATACAACTGACGACGACGACGTTACAAGTGCAAGTAGAGCTACGTATTTACATACTCGTACCACGGAGGCGCGGCATCAAGCATGGTGCTTCGCTCCCTATTCACCCATGAGTAATTTATTTTAAGAGATATATAGAGGTATACATTTTTTTTATATACATTTTTGGTTGGTGGTTGGGCATTTTCTATGTCCGCCTGGCTAGCTACCACCATGCTAAGGCTGCCGCCAAACAGCAGTGTTAATAGCAATGTTTTGTTCCGGTATGAAAGAAGCAGAGCCAGTGTCTCATTAGGTTGAGGCTTTCTGGGTGCGCACGCTTACCATAAAACGGTCTTATCGTCACTTTTCCTTAGGTGATTATATTTAAATTAGGAGATGAAAACCAAATGCAAGATTATGTATTTTAAAGTCACTTTTTATCCCGGAAATGTCGTGTGTTGAGAAAAAAAGCTCTAAGAGCTTTGAGTCTACTTTTTTAGCTTTTCCTCAACTCCATAATTCGACTAAATTTTCTAATAATAAGAAACCGCATCGAAATCGGACATCATATGGTGTAGATATCCTGTACCCCCTTTTTATCACTTTTTGGAAGAAATACTCCTCCAATCAAAATACCCGCCGACAAAACATACAAAAAATTCGTATAACCGTTATACAAAGCTTCATCCAGATCGGTTGAGAAATGCGACCTGTAGAGGAAAACATACAAACACAGAAAATAGCTTTATGCCCTATTAGCTTCGCTCACTCGGTCAATAACTAGAACATTCCAATTTCAAAAATGAAATAACAATCGTACCGCATGAAAAGTTTTGCCCCCATTCAATTTGGTCTGGCCTAAATAAATAGCCGAATAAGAGTTTACATCACAAAAACAAGGTTGATGGACTAAATTATGCATAATAATTGAACCGTTAAACTAAACCTAGTTACGGTAATCGCAGATGACAGTCACGGTGAGATGCGAGCGAGCGCCGCGCCGCGAGCCGTGCAACAAACGTCAGCCGCTTGAGATGGATTTACAGGTAGCCATTGCCAGCAGCAAATTAATAACGCGATTTGTTGTTTGAAGTATTTCGGTTTAAAGATCTTTCAAACATGTCAATTGATTTGGTTCGTTTTTCACAGAGAATTTCACACAAATTGATACGTAAGAAATTTTATACCGGTGAAGTGTACCGGTGGACAGAAATAATTTAATCTCAACGAATTCAGACGAATTCGCGGGAAAAATATTGTGTTGTATCATTTTGAGCTTCACTCTTTTCAGCCAGTATCATTTTCCTACCCCTTTTTTCTTTAGTGAAGTAGATGGTAAAAAATCGTGTCATAAAAGACATCGACGTTGTTGCTTCCAGGTGTGACTTTCTAGAAAGCCCCCGAACCAAATAAACATCACATTCATCGAATTCACGTCAAAACAGGAAACATTTTGTACAGTCATAGAATCATAGCCTGCCATTCAGTAACAATACATACAACTACTGTAAGACATGCATCACCCCTATGTGATTACATATTCGTAAACATCACCAAATATCCAACAACAAACACTGAGGGAACTCAATCGTAACAACTCGTAATATAAAAAGGAATGTTGTAATCTAAAACGATTACCACGTTGTGTTCTAGAACACGCAGAATAAATAGCGATGTAGAACCTAGTTTTCGTAAAGGTGACAGTCACGACTGCAGTTAATTTAAAGCGCATCGTTTTGAAGCCACGCGCTGCTTGAGGCAGTTTTAAATAGCACATAATATGATAGTACATTATAGCAATATTGCAGCATAAAGCGCTTTCCAATGTAACCAACTTAACATTTGAAACAATGCGTCGTCGTCCCAAATGTTATTCCAGCTACATACAAGACAATTTGTTGGGCTATATGTCTTTATGTTTTCGTTTTGCAAATCGTGATCAGCTAACTAATAAGTCCAGTGTTGGGTATTCCAGAGAGTTTGATATATTATTATTATCAGCCTCTAATCTCACAGCTGTTGAAAAGCCTCAGAAAAAAGTATTGAACAAAATTCAACAATCATTTTGCTCGAATGCCACGAGTACTACTCAGGACTTAAATATTACAAAATATTAATTGGCTTGCGACAGAAGGGTTAATACTTGACGGGGAAAAATATGTCATAGTAAAATATATTTAGCTTCATGGGTCATAGTTTATGTATTAGATTTGTCTGCAGGAAAAAAATATTTGTGCAACAGGAAGGTAGGCCTCTGTGACACAGGCTTTGCCTGCAACAGAGGTCGTTGAATATTTAGTAATGTATAAATTAATTTTGTTCGATCGATTAATATATCATCTGTGAAAAGACAGACAAGTGAAAAAGTTGGTAAAAGTAATCTTAGTGTTTCGGTAAATCGTCCCGTCTGTTTCAGGTATTAATTATTGAATCACACAACTGAATTGTTGGTTATGCAATAAATTTGTCAACATAATAGTTTTTAATCGCCTCGACACAACGTGTGTGTTGTTTCACGGATGGTCTCCAGCTACCGCGTGTACCACTTGCGCCTCAATTATGCGAGTTTTTACAGATTCGTCAAAGATGAAACTTGGTTATACGGTAAGTATGTATGAAATCAATTTCAGTTGTTATCTAAGGAGCCTGTTTTATTAGCTAAGCTTTCAACGCAGATTTTATTAGGCACGCTTAATATTTTATCCGCAAATGTCTGAATTATGTAAGTTTGCAGTTTTGAATTTTAATTTAATTTTAAAATAGATCAGACTGTGTTTTGATAGTGGTTTTACAGGGCCTCGAATGGGGAGCCATCTCGATATCACAATAACATATGTTGTTGACTAATATCGTTAGTTCTTCTATGGATCTTCTCATTGTGAACTTGCTCTGTTCAACGTTCGCCTGGGTAGCTACCACCATTGAATTTAAAACTACTCCCAAACATAGATGCTTATATCAAAACTGTGTCATCATCATCATCACCAGCATATATATGTCCCAACTGCAGGGGCTCAGGCCTACTATCCTACAGAGAGTGTATGGGCCATAGTCCACCACGCGGGCCCAGTGCGCATTGGTAGACTTCACACACACCTTTCCTTCAGGAGTGTCCTCAAGATGTTTCCCTTCACCAAAAAGGCAATGGTAATGATATTTTCAGTATCGAACCCAGACCTCGGTTGTTCAAGGACTGACGCTCTACTCAACTGAGCTATCACGGCAAAACTGTGTAACAACAACAAAAAGATAACAGACGTCCAAGTAGTCTATTCCACGGTCCTGTTGTCACTGACCATAAAGTGAGGTAGAGATGCATTCCCAAAAATTCGCTCGTTTCTAAAAGACAACTTTTCGTCATGATGTATAAAGTGTATTTACTTAACAGTTTTGTATGTGATGTCCACCTTCGGCTACAATTGGTAATTCCAACAGTTCTGGCCTTGCGAAGCACTTTCCCTCCATAATCTGAACAAATTAGACCTGCCCGGGGCACGATTGCATTTTGGACCACTTTGGATGAAGTGAAGCGTGATCTAATGTAAATCGTAAACAAAACACCACAAATACTGACTAAAGTGCTTTAAGCAAGATTAAATAAATTGGTGCCTTCAAAATGCTCTTTCAGATGTAAAGTGTTGATTGGATAATTGCCTCATCGCATAAGTAATGATGAAAATTAACGATGCTATAAATTATTTTTTTGCTTCGTATATATATGTATGAAACGCGAACGTCTCAACCGACTTGACTGATATAGTTGAACGAAATAACTTTTTTGGAATAACCACCAGAGAAGACTCTAAGACTTCCGCACTATCGTATCCACCTATCTATTTATTAATATACATAATCAGTATTCAAACTGTATTTATATTTGTTTATTTGAACGTGCTGCTTGTTAATATTGTAAAACCTTTATCTTGCATAATTTAAATGTATATACATATATATAATGTATATATACCTTAGCGAGAATGTTTTTGGCGGCAGATTTATTTAATTTTGTATAATTTAATTTATTTAAGTTTAAAATAATCTGTTCACTGTTATTTCTCCAAAACTGAAAATAAAAATAAATAAATAAATAGACTTTAAAAAAAAAGAAGCGAACCCGGTGCGGTTCGCTATTTTACAATGATACGCGATTTACGTCTAGCCATTAAACAAATAACATAAACTACCAGTAGTATACGTGTAAGCTAGCGTACAACGCAAGACGCTCTTATCAAAGACCTAACAGATAACCCCCTGTAGGAGAGGACCTGGACCGCGTCGACCCTGCGTAGGTCTAATATCTCTACATAATTGTAGACTCTAGCTAGTGTGTAACTAGAAATATGTACTCGTAGAAAGTTTCTACGTATCTTTCCTCAATTTTTAACGAGAAAAGTTCATCTAAATCTCCGCAAAGGCAAAGAGAATTAAAAAAACATTCAGTCTATGTATGAAAAAAGTACTTTAAAACGAATAATTAATCTTCAGTAACATATATACTCGTATGTGTGATTTAAAACCATTTTATATAAACAACAATTTCTTCAGCACACGACGGCATCAACTTGATGCAGAAATCGCCAATAAACTACTGCAGATTTCAAAACTTACTTCAATCAAAAGGTGCAACATTAATTTTTGACAGCGAGGTCTCCAGAAACAGCAATGATAGGTGCAAATAAACCAGAGTTTTTGCTATATTCAATCAAAGCCGCATTTTTATTTTCTCTAATTTTAGCCGTAAATAAAGAATCATCATTACAATTCGATTTCAAAAGGAAATAATCTCAATCGACACGGCCACGAAGTTGACTTTAATTTAATGCGCAATTAAGAATGATAAAAACGTTATGTAATTAAAAGTAATTTATAAATAGGTATACAGGCATCTGAGTTATGTGCTCTTTGGCACAGATATAAAATTGTTAACGAGTTGATATCAACTCTTTGGTGTTTATGCGTTATTGATAGGGCAGGGTTACACGTTTGATTTGTCACATTGTTTTGCTACTAGTTATTTTCCGCAACTTCTTTCGGGTGGACTTCAGGAAATATCTAAAACTTGTCTAAAACCTATCGCTCTCCGTGCAATAAGCTACGTGCTTGAGTGAATGAAAAATGGTTAATATCAAACAATATATTACAATTAACAGAATTATTAAACAATAATATATTAATTCATCAAAAGATAAACATTTTTAATCACACCGTCAGTATGTGTTTAATTGAGGAAAAATTTAGATCTTTAGACCTTAGGATCCATTCTCTAGAAATCTGACAAAGGCAGGAAAAAAGAACAAGACTTATACGAGTACCTAATATGGAATATACCTCTAGTATCGTTGAATCAGTACCCGCTTAGTTAGATTCAAACTTGAAATAAAATATTTAAATAAAGTAAGGACGTATCAAAATCGTTCAAAGTGGAATTTGTATTCCATCAACTGCACATCAACACGTCAAAATCTCACCCTGACTGACATCAATCATGCACGGATAACTTGACGGGAATTTGACGCCATCTCGACCGTGTACTAGCACCAAACAGTCGGTCAATCTAGCGAGTTGAAGCAAGAAACGTGACGGAACTAGTGGAGCCGCTCGATGTCACTTGTGGTAAATGATGAAAGTGTACTTGTTTTACTGAAGAGTGACAAGTTCCGCTGACACCCACTGGGTCATTAGTCAATATTATGTCATAATTACCTCTATAATGCTAGAACGCCTCCTTCAAATGTACCAACTTAAATGCTTATTCTGGGATAGGATTATGGATTTTCTAAATACACTTAACTCAATTTCAAAATGTATTGTATAGTAACTATTTAGAAAGATCAGTTATACTACGATTTTCTACTAATATAACTACTATTTATTTTAGTTCCAAATATACCTTTCAGCAAGGGCGATGTTGTAATTTAATCTAATCTGGAATGATATACAAATTATTTGTTCTTTGTTCATTAGAACGCTTCATCGCAGAATATTCCTTTCTCAAAATGTCCCCTTCGCAAAAACCGTTGACCAGGTTATTTTCAACTCCATCACGCCATATCTTTATAGGACAAAAATTAAGTCTAATGAAACCGAGCAATGTACAATGTAGATATTAATAAACTAGTCGATGTCATACGAGAACTTGGAAAGGGCCCACCGAGATGTTATTCAATGTGACAAGAGCAATTTAAATGACACGATGTCAGATTACGATTATATCACTGGGGAAGGGAGGGATTAGTTGGTTTAGGATTAAGTACACTAAAATGAAATAATAATACATATATTTCGAAGTAACAGTACAGTGGTAGGTATTTTGTGTATTTTATTACCAGAGTATATCCGCTGCGTTATGAATTTGATTTTGAGATGGCAATTCACCACCGATTTGATCACTAACAATAGGAGTATGTGTTTAGGGTATGTACTTTTTTAATTCACAATGGGCTCAAGATTTAATATAGAGGTATAATATTAATATATAAGATCTTAAGATTTATCAGGACAATACATCGCTATTAACTCTAGTGGTATACAGCAGCGTTATGGCTGCTGTCCAGGCGGGTACAAACTGAGTACCAGGATAGGTACCCCGCTTGGGAATTGAACCCGTGACTTCCAGATTATGAGTCCAACTGTTCCCGCGAGGCCCGCGATTAACCATAGACATGGACAAATTAGTTTAATCAATCAATCACAAATCAACTATCCATTTCAACATATTTTCGTGTTTCGTATATTAGCGGTGATAATTGATAAATTCTCTCGGCGTATGTATCTGATACATTGCTAAATACTGCGGAGGTGTTCACGCATTAGGTTGACAGTTATACGCGTCGCAAGCGCAACTAATTCGTACGAGTGTGTTTATGGTGACATAGCTACATAAACTGCAAATTGAATGTATTAATTTAAGTTATACCAGTTACAGAGAGACTAGGCCTTCATTCTAAACTGATTCATGATTAATTTCTTTGAATAATAACGATAAAATTAAACTGCTATTTGTCATATTTCGGATTCTAATCTTATTCTTACGATTTTTGTTTATAGCGGCATTTGCATTTGGCCTTCATCTCACCGAATGTTAAGTTCGTTGAATGGAAAGCGTTCTCACCCAGTACCCTTAACCTATATTAATGATTTCAAGCAGATTCATTTTTTGTAAATGTTGGAAGACTAAACAAAGCCTATTGTAACGCATGGGGGAAAATTACCGTCTCATTGTTCAAGTACAATAATTTGTAGAAGATTCTTCAATTTACTATACTCGCTTTTTCGACTTTTTTAAATTGAAAAATTCGCATAAACGTCAAAATACCTACAATCATTGTGGTCTGATTTATTTAAAGACACCCCACTGAACTAGAGTAAATATTATATCGTCTGATAAGGCAGTCTGCTGTAATTGGGGCACTGATAACACTGAACTGACAGCGATAAAACTAACACGTGACACAAACAGTTGAAATATGTAATCAGCTTTATATAGTAGCTATAATTTACCTCATACGTAACCGTAACAGAAGTTTAAATAAAAATTGACTTCAGGTCTGATAATAAGTCAAAATACTGATACTTGTAAATAAACATCCCACTAAAAATACATGTAAGATACACCAAGATTCAAGAGCTCATTGTTAAATTGTTATCATGAAAAGCAAATCCCCTAACTCTACAAGCGGTAACTTCTCAAACCTTCATCTTGGTCAAAACGTAGGGTTTGGTTACTTATACCGTTATTGCCTAACGACCTGACTATAAGATACAGAGGCTCTCTGGTATTGCTCAGGAAGACAAGGGTTTGAAAATAGGACTAAACGCTATGGGAAAAGGTAGGTAGTGCCCACCTCCTACCTTTCTTTGCCTGTTCTTGGAGGGGCTTACCGTGGCTCCAGATGAATTTGAAAAAATACTCAACGTTAGCATTAGAGGCGAGGGGACTGAGTGAGTGCCTGAGTTGTGGTTCCTACATTCCGGTCACACGTTTTTTATTATTATTATCTCTTACATAACGTATTATTACATATTTCGAAATTATTTATGTGAACATCTAATGCAGCGAGTGAGACCTTTGTATGTTAGCAATAATAATATCATAATTCAACATAAGTGTTGTTTTTCTTTAAAAAACTTAAATATCGTTTCGATATTTCACATCTGCCAATCGTCCCGCGGCAGCTCAATTTTTTTAAGATTATCTACTACTCTACAAGTCTACAAATTCAAACTATTTGGTAAACTTCATTATAACATTATTTCTTACAAAGTCAGAAAAATGAAAAGTCCATTTGTATTTCTTGATTGTCTAATTAGATCCTATTGAAAGAAGTGACAATATTTCCTTAATCGAACACAGTAACCAATAAAGATGTAGAGAGGCGTGTTTATAAATATTAATGAAGGTTAGACCGATGATATCTGCCTTGTCGTATAGGAAGTTTTATTGTGAAGTGGAATATATTAACCAATAGAGTACAGAGTAGAGGTACTTGCAAACTTGATAAACAATAGAGGTGCTTTTACACGTTCTAAATGCTGTCATTTCCAGCAAATTCATGTCATTGCTAAATAGTTGCACAAGTCATTGAGAGGTATTTTCTAAGAAATATCTGTTCAGATTGTTCATGGGGCGCGCGATCGGCCCAAGAGTGCTGGAGGGTCGATGACGTATATGGTAAAAGTCTGTACCAGCTATGACCAACTTTTTAGCAACAAATATATAGGTACAATCAAACCACAAAAATAATATCTGGTCATATTCCAAGCATCAAAAATGAATAGCTGCAGTTGCAGTTATATACTTCGTTTTTGTATTTTGGTGAAAGTTGATTTAGGCTTTTGACGGCTATTTGAGCGTGTAAATCTTTCTTCTTTTATTTATACATGCATTAAATATTGCATGCTGCCAGTAGTAATAATAAATAAGCGGCTCTATTTGATCTACGGCTTCGCGTGTAAAGACATTTAGTTACTTGCGAAAAGCTTCCTTATTAGCTTTTACACGTTCGTAACACATTCATAAAGCAAAGTGTGGAACTTTGTATTTACAAAGCTACAATGTAATATTAAAAAGTAATATAAAAAAAACTTGAGACCCGACTAATTTAAATCAAAATCTAATAACATATCATATTTGCTAAATATAATGCAGGAATCAAATATAAAATAAGAATATGCAACAAAGCTACGTTTTACTTGCTTTTACAAATATAATAAAAGCGAATTTTATAGTCTGTATGAAAAGGGTAATGAATGTTAATGAAGCCAGATATGTATGTCAGGATCGTGCAAAGTGTAGATTGATAGTCTCTCTAAGATATGAACTTGTGTATATGTTTCATAATAGTTACAATATACAAATATATAGGGCACATCCAAACCGATAACCGATGGAGAGCAAAAGTTCTCAAGTTGGGACCGTGTACCGGGACGTCCCCTGATGCATGTGGCTCGGGACCCTTGACATACCGTAAGGGACGCCTGTGTTCAGCAGTGAACATTTCCCGGCTGATGATTATAATGATATATTTAAGGTAATAAATACTTGAAGTTGATGATCATAGTGTTAAGAATGATATAACATGTAATTTCAATTGTGGTGCCTAGGCGAGCTACGTTTCGTTTTTTATTACTAATTTATTGTATCTATTTTATTTTTATTTATTTAAGGCAGTAAATATCGAAACATATTTAAACCATTTAAGTATTCATATCAATCAATCCAATAGAAAATGCTATAGTTTAAATTTTTTTTTACTAGTACTACTGGTTTCATTTTCTAATTCGAGTATTACTAGTGAAAATGAATACGATGCAGTTTATGCAGCATTAAAAAACCTGTGCATTATCTACATCGCTGGTCGCTACAATCGCTACAACTAAACCTTTTGTTTTCTATCAGAACTGCTATAATTAGTCATGCATGAGATATGAATTTATGACTTGACTAGAAATATATTAATATTCATAACTTAACACCTGTTAAATTTTAATGGCGATAATTTATACTTGAGTTTCTTATAATACTGATGATAGTGATCTTTGTCTACATACAGTATACGAGTGTATTACGTTTTAGACAAAGACTGTATCGAACATAACGTATCTGCGAACCGAATTCCAAGGAAAGGGCACGTCATTCTCAGATGGTGAACCGAAAAATAGTAAACTCCCCAAATGTCAGGGTCGGTCTGACATCAATTGTGCATTCGAGGGGAGGCAGAACTGAATCATTCAAACGGAGCGTACTTGCGTAGCTACTTAACATTGAAAATGTAATGATGAAATCGTGACCAACCTGTCTCAAACGATGACGAGTGTTATACAGAAAAACTTCATAGAAATATTTAAAAAAAGTCCAGAAAATGGTTTGTAAGCTCAGCTATTTTTAGCTGAGCATACAAACCATTAACGTCTTTATTAATTAGAGGCTCTAGTATCTCGTATAACCGGTTATCTAGCGACCCTTGTCAGCAATTATCACTGAATTGTACAGCAAACAATGTGCTCAAAGTAAATTTTACAAGTCTCCTAAGGTCCCTGACCTTTCTATTGTTTCTCAATTTCTGTTGTCAGTTTTACATGAGTTTCGCTGCGTTTAATCAATCATTAACATTGCATCAGAAATATTTAGATACTTTAATGCCAATGTTACAGTTATAAATTAGTTGTTGAAGAAGCTCTGCTGGGAACGTCTTCGGGTGTAATTTTTATGCAGCCTTTATGTTTAGTATTACGTAATGTTCCATACTTGCGAAGACTATCATACCCACTATAGAGAAACTGTGTATTGACGGAAATATACCAAGTTCGGTAACACTTCATAAAACAAAGGCACATTTTTACATCCATGTCATATTATACAAATATTTCCCTTTCAAACACTGCATTTATGCAAATATTTAAACACCAATAGCCTTGTTGAAACTATGCAGATATTTCTTTACAAAAAAAATAGCCTTGTGAACTGTTCATTAGTGTTACAAACTGCTATTTTTCTACAGAAACAGAGTGGAGGAGTCATTTTAACGAAACCCACATGCTAATAATGGTTGTGAATGATTTCGCTAATGTGTTTAAAAACAAACAGGGACGGTTTGGAAGTTTAAGTGGTTTTTCAATGTCGAAACAACACGTTGCAGGCGCTGAATACACAACCACTCTGTGCAGGAAAGTCGCGACTTTAAATTAACACTGATGCAGGGGTCACCCGGTGATGACACCGCGATAGGAGCCCTACAAAGAAGTCTTTCTTGAATCGCAAGTACGGGTGTACAGATTTTAATAGTACAGTATAAATTTCGACATTTAGTAAAACAATATTTAAAATTAAATAACAAGACCAAAATTATTTATGTTTAAAAAAAACTCATACAGTAATCAACCTTGATATAATTACTTCTAAGAGTAAACTAACATATCTTACAGCTAAAATAGGTTCATATAGAGATCAGATTTGAATAGGTAAGTTTTGTCAGCTAAACCAATCATATTCCAAAGCTCCGAACTAGGAAATCCCCTACAAACAATTAAGTTGCTTTAGCACCTTCGAGTGACACTCACCAATTCTGTTCTATTCTAGGTAGAATTGAAACCGAAAGGCAAGAACGCAATAAAAATGTACCGAAGGTTTTAGGTAGACCAGAAAAAACCAAACCGATCTGTGACAGGGCTAAAACAGTTTACCAGTTAATGTCCCGACATTAAGTAACGATAAAGCCGTAAGAAGTGTGCCAGTATGTTACTGTGACGATGTCATCTTTGCTTAAGAGAACAGTTCTATCAAAACTGATATTTGACGGCAGGCTACAGCATTCTCGTTTAAATCACAAGTAAGTACCACCTATTTGTATTTCAATTGCAAAACCACTCATAAACAAGGGCTCGTAAAGAGGGCTATAAAATTACACGCAGCACACATTAAATTAGCGTAAGAAATGATTATTGTCGCAGACGTCGCGTCGGTCGTGACGAGATCAGCCTCGCTCTTAGCCGGGCTAAATAAATTACAATACAATGGGCGTAACACACACCTTACATACAATTAATATGTATGCTGTAAATACCTGTCCGATACTTTAGGGTTCGTATTGATGAATGGCATTACATATGTAATTTAAACAGCAGTGCGATTCACTAAGGACCAAACATCCTTACATCCTCACGGCTTTTTGTCAGCTAAGGTTTAGGTTGTAGGGACGTTTATCCTTAGCTAATTGAACTCCTTTATTATGATAGACTTTCCGTTGTAAGACAGAGGTCTCTCTCGTCATCATCACGCGTGATCGTGATAAAGTATTCGTTTTAAAATTCTGTTTATCGACATATTTCGGATGAGCTGTGTAGCAATGATTTCAAGAAGTTTGTACCTATTGTTGTTACGGACAAAATATTAATAGTAAGTATATATAGATAAGATATACATTAACGGAGATTTTCGATTACAACTGAATGACGAAAAAATGCAATGCAATTGCGAGTACAATATGCTTGACCAAAACATTGCTGAACTATCAAAAGGCAGCTATTACAAAATCCAAATTCATACAGCAAAAATATGCAGCTGATGATATTTACGACCTTTCGAGTTTCACAGAAGTTTCATTACATTTCGTTGTGGATGAAACACTCGATCCATTTCAACACTTGCTCGCAGACAGACGGATGGTCTGTGAACCTTACTTTCAGTTGCAATGATAGATAGATGGACATAATTGAAATGTAATACAATTTTGCAATGAGATACCCATCGCTCATGTTGATGGGGCATTACGTCACGTGTACTCTGAGCTTGTAAATGATGTTAGATCGATCGATCGGCGCTTGCGCACGTAAGCTGGACGCCTCGCTGACCCTAATGAAAGCGATTCCCAAATGCTGCATGATTTAAGAAACGTGCTAGTTACCTACTGCCCCAATAAAAAAATCACTGAAAACAATTTTAAAAGTTCGCAAATGATATTTTTCGGTCATCATTCGTCGTTAATGTATCTTAATTGTATTTTCAACACAACGCTTTTATATACATTTAGTTCCGATTTTTTAGCCCATATATATCCCCACTGCAGGGGCTCAGGCCTTCTTTCCTATAGAGAGTGGACACCACGCGGGCCCAGTGCGGATTGGTAGACTTCCCACACACCTTTAAATTTATTCTTACCACTTCTCCACCGAAAAGCCAATGGTAATGATTTTATAATTCCAAATAACAAATTGGATCTCATTGGTACGAGCCAGAATCGAACCCAGCCCTCGATTTTTCAAGGACTGAAGCTCTACCTAAGTTAGCTACCACGGCTATTTAGTTACTCTAACGATATCAGTTAAATCCACTAAACATGGTCGCTAACCAAATGTTTTTGCCATCAACTCTACTGTCCCACCTACACCTTTATAATTTTATTCAATTAATTCGGAAATATAAAGTCAAAATTAATAATAAACATATGTATATGCTTCTATATATATCGCCAGCCACGATTAGTTGTGTGGTGCCAATGGAATGCAATGAAATAGAAGTCGTGTAGCCGCAGGCAAACTATAATATTGAGGTATTTTAAGAAGTTACGTTTGTAATTTGATACCGTAATAACCGATCCTTAACAACCATTTTCGATATTGTATATGAGCTCAGTACAGTATCACACCAATTCACCCGAGAATTCAACGTCGTAAGACTACCTTACGATACAAATGCATTAAAGTAGATTTTTATCATTACCCTGCCAGAATGTAGAGTTAATTTAATTGTCTGCAACTCAGTATGATTACCATCAAATGCTTATCTGTCTGCTTATATATTTAGATGATATGCATTAAAACGAAGTGCCTTCAGAGGCCTTGAACTTTGAGTATCATTGTTCTACATAACTCCAAACTACAGGTGTTATATAAAGGAATTCAATCCAGCTCGTGATCGATACACTTTGTTGCCGGATGATGTATGATGTATACCACGAATCAGTCACGCTTCACTTGTCATATCAACTATGTTTCATGTGGAAAAACCATCTTGTCGGAAACATGCAAGAATTGTATGTATCGGCGAGTATGGCCTCGTGCGTCGGTTTGTGTAATGTATTTTAGAGTTACGCGATTTTTTGCGCGATGCCATGATTTATTACGTACAGTTACGAGCTGTTTAATTGGTTATTTGTATTTTTGTTGATTTAAATAATTACGATTCAACAGCAGTTGTTTGAGTGCATTATATTATAATGCTAAATGGAATTGAGGCCGGACAATTAAATAAAACAAAGAATGTAGACGGAAAACGTATTGTTTGTTCTCGAGCGGCGCTCGTCGTACTCAATTGAAATGCGTTACGAATCGATTAATTATAGAATAAAAAATATAAATATAAATTAATAATTATAACAGTAAACAAATTCATATAGAACCAAAATCTCTATTTATTCGTTTAGGTTAATTAAAATTACTTAATATTTGGTAGTAAGTCCTTTGTACTAAATATTTTTGCGTGTACCTAATAGAAAAGACCATACCAGAAAAAGGTATTTCCAGGTATTGCCCAATGACCACCTCACATAGATTCCTGCCATGCTATTTAAAATGGACTACCGAAGCTACGCGTAGGTACAAATATTCAACTTTTCAAAAGTCACAACGTCTCAGTCCATCTGTACTCTTACCTTTCACGCACAATGTGCAGATAACGTGAAACGAGTCTGCAGCCTCCAGTCCTTGACCGCTGCTCGAGTGGCATGCAACCAGTCCCATCCCCGCCATTGTACCCATCGGCGTGAAATCAAGGCAGGCCCAACAATAACGCACAATCTCTTCATTCCATTACCGAAATGCCATAGCTATATCGGAGCAAAGGTACTTCAATAGACGACTTTTAAAGGTAACCCTAGTCTAAAATTTTAAATTACTTAACTGTTATTTAAGTTGGTTGCGCTTGGGCTTCCTCATCACCTCATGGCAAGTGACGATAAGGCTTTTAGATGGAAAGCTTTTATACAATAAAATTCGCTCCCACATGATGTGAGTACATTTAAGCTTATACTAAAGTTTTACATTAGCTTTAGCTACGTCGCCATTTGTTTAAAAGTCCTATA
The DNA here is from genome assembly GCA_910589575.2 of Carcina quercana. NCBI lineage: Eukaryota > Metazoa > Arthropoda > Insecta > Lepidoptera > Depressariidae > Carcina > Carcina quercana. The sequence continues at coordinate 13,177,489 of OU342427.1, forward strand.
TTCGCTTTTACATTACATTATAATCCTTTTGTATTTATCTACATCATTAGGGCAGGCCAATTTGCTCAAATAACGGATAACCGATGGAGAGGAAGAGTTCTCCCTAATTCTAGAGGGCCGTCAACCTACTAGATGGACCGACGACCTGGTTAAGGTTGCTGGGAGTCGCTGTATATAAGTGGTCCGGGACCGGTCAATGTGACATACCATAAAGAAGGCCAGCAGTGGACGTTTCCCGGTCTATGATGATCTTTATGTAGCATAATGAATTTGTTTTAAAATGTAACATTAGGCTACAGATAGTACTAGCCCAAAAAAAACTTTAAATAAATTTAAAACTTTCAACAAATAAAGCAAGCCATTAATTACAAACAAAAACGCAAAATAGCTTTCGAAAATGGTGTAAGCAAATTGTTTTCAAGCGCATTTCTTTGATACTAATTTCACCCTGTTTAATCTTTAGTACTAAAGTCCGTGGATAACAAGGTAAGGAAAAAAACGACGGAAATTCCCACCAATCGCCGACAAGCCAGTTGATATCGAGCAAAAAATATGGGAAAGAAATCAATTGCCTCTAGCAGCGGCACCAATTCTACTTGTTGCGCCATTATTGCAACTTTCATTCACTCTATTGAAGTGACCTCTCATCATAACCTCTGTACAACTTGTCTAATTAATAAAGCTAAATGACTGAAAGGCAACTGGTTATTGCTTCACGGATTTGATTTATTAATTTAATAAATAAAAGATGATCCAGGACTGGTTTCATAGCAAAACGTTTTTTATTGAACATCTTAATATATTCAGAGTTATACATCTGTTACACGTACGATATTTGCTTTTGAATCAGTCTGGAAAAAAGATGGAAAAATGTGTTTAAATTTACTATTAAAATAACTTAAGAATATGGAACGAAAATTAATAAATGTGTGTAAATAAATAACCATGAAGCTTATTCAAATGTGATGGATGAGACATAGCTTGATCGTTATCACATCTGATGGTAACTGACGAGTGCTATTAACACTACTGTTTGATGACAGATTTAGGTACATGGTGCTAGGTGGACATGGTCGACCATAAACCAAACTGAGTACCGATAGGTTAGAACTCTTCGACACTACAGACTTATCGTAATTTACCATCAAAATAATTAAAGGCCAAGTGCAAGCATAATAATTGATAAGAGTTGTCGATTATAGAATAAGTCAATTTAGTACACAATGGTACAAACATACATTCGAAAGTGTAATCGAAGGTTAATTCAGTTAAGGTAACAACGCTTGAAGGCGACAACAGGACTCTGTAAAAGATTAACAATGGTCAGCGCAGAACCTTGGATATCGACGGATTTGTACGTCAGCACGATTCAGAGAAATGAGAGGCAATCAAGACATCTTATATTATTTAGGAGTATATTATAATCGAGCCGTAATATAAAACCGTGGTAGCTCAGTTGGGTAGAGCGTCAGTCCTTAAAAAATCGAGGTCTGGGTTCGATCCTGGCTCGTACCAATGAGTTACAATTTGTTATTTGGAATTTACGTACAAATCATAAAAATCAATGTCATTGCCTTTCCGGTGAAGAAAAACATCGTGAGGAAACCTGCACACTCCTGAGAAGAAATTCAAAGGTGTATGTGGAGTCTACCAATCCGCACTGGGTCCGCGTGGTGGACTATGGCCCATACACTCTCTATGGGAGAGAAGGCTTGAGCCCCTCCAGTGGAGATGTGTAAGCTGTTGTTGATAATGTAATAATCACGCTTCTAATTTCGAAAGGAACTCTGTTCCTCTGTCTGTTGACTTTACACGACTAAAATCTCTTTTGAGCCGTCCTAGATTCAGAATAGAATCATCCAATTACTAAGGCATAAAGTCTCTAGAAGGGAGGCTCATGGCCAGTGTCGGACTAATGCAGCTGTTGCCGAAACAATATCATCATCATTGGCTGATGAACGTCCACTGCTGGACATAGGCCTCCTCCATGGCACGCCACATCGACCGGTCCCGAGCTCTAACCAGGTCGTCGGTCCACGTAGTAGGGGGACGGCCCGGTAGACGTTTCCCGGTACGTGGTCGCCACTAGAGAACCTTTATTCCCCACCGGTTATCGGTTCTTCGAGCGATGTGGCCTGCCCATTGCCACTTCAGCTCACATCTCACTGACTCGTCGAGCTATGTCGGTGACCTTAGTTCGTCTACCACGTCTAAACAATATATAGTCAATAAGAACACATTTCATGACTTACGTACTCGTACACCAATAGCCTTTCATACAATCACTATGACGCTCCGCGGAAGTTCATTCACCATGCATAGTATGTCTAGAAAGTTTTATTATCATAATTCATTACAATGCCTATCTTTACTGTTAATGCTGCTACTGTCTATATATTATGCTATGTTTTCTAATTATCTTTTAACAAAAATATTGTTAAAACTTGAAAATAGTAAAGAAAGTGGTTTTGTGATCGTAGTAAGAAGTTTATCTACGGAGTGACGTGGGCCGGCCGAGGAGCTCTATTTTTGATTCGCTCTACGCGCCGCGAGTGCTCGTTTTCTACTGATTTTCGTTCGACTTACGAAATTTGGTATTTTTGAATCGCTCTTCTGCAACGAGTGGTCGGGACCACTCTTTGCGGAGGCGAGCGATAGACTAAACGCCATCGTCGAACACTGACATTACCACTTATTGACATTGAACTTCTATGTACTTTGCATTCCGTTTTCCTTGCATGAATTACCAGTTTTATTTTTCTGCGTAAAACGGATAAAATTAAACATTTTAAGTTATATCGGCAACACCTGAGGCGAATGATTCAAAAATACAGTCAAACCTGTTTTTATGCGACTTGTAGTCGATCGTGACTTAAGTCGTGTGCGACGAAGCTATGTCACACGAGCGAATCAAAAATAGAGCCCCTGTTCTAGTAACAGGAGCACGGCTTGTAGCACGGCGAATAAATGCAAGCATGTGCGATGTTTGATTTGTTCGTGGAGTTAATAGGCGCATTCGTCGCGGCTATGCTAATAGAATCGGCCTGCGCTTGCGCCGGTCAGTCATACTTCATTTGGACCTATTGCGACAGACGGCGTGACCTTAAGGGTACGCACCACCTGCTACGATTTTGCAAAATCTGATTTTGGTAATGTTCCGGCCATGAGCAGAAACTTCTGACGGTGATAGAGATATGAAAAGCATGGCGAAGCTATAACTGTCCATATTACTTACTGATCAGAGCTATGCAAATTCACATGCTTTAGATTTGGTATTTTGCAGTAAGAGTTTACATGTACAGTGTATTCTTAAGCTGAATTCTACGATATCGCAGGAAGATATCGGGGCCTAAAACTGAAGTAACACGAAATCAATCCAGTTTTTTTTATTACTCAAAAATATGTACAATATTTAATTTTATTGTGGCTAAGACTGTTTGCTTACGCATATGTGTTAATGTACTTAAGTTGGTCACTTGTTTAAGCATGACTAATATTAAAAAGACAAAGTTCAAATAATAAAATCTTATTAATATTAGCACTGCTGAAACATTTAACTTTTAAAAAACAATCAGGAATACCGTTATGTACCTATATAAAATCCATTAGTCGTAGTAACCTCATGAATTTGGTGATTATAAGTTTATAAACTTATTGATGAATCTTTGGAGTTATTCTAATTAGAATAAAAATCGTTTATTGACATGCCCGATAATAAGCAACATTCAGAAATACAAAGACAATAAAAATTTAAATAAATTAAAGCATAAGTTCATCGTCGATGAGCCTTCATAAACAGGACATTCCACGAAACAAATGCCAAACGATAAATAGCAGTAATATGAAGTCGCGAAAAAGTGTGTCCTTAAATCACTATTTACTCGCGCACGCCACGTGCCGTTCAATTGACAATTTCTATCAAACTCGGGTCAAGTTTATGATAATTGACAGTCACGAAAATTCATGTACAATGACGTAGTTGTCAAGACTTTGTGGAGCAATATCGGCGATGTGATTAGCATACAAAGCTTCTTATTGTTTATCGAATTGTAGATACTTGTGACCAGGGTTACAGAGATAACAAAGGCGGCCATTATATAGGTCCTTAATTGAATTACTTTTATGAAAGATAGGCATGTAACCACAAACTCAGCAGATTGTTTGATGATAACAGACGATAAAGTCGTTGGATTGAAAGTTTTTATCCTGCCATATGTGGCTGCAATACTTTTCCGGCAATATTTTTACTACGACCCGGCCATATAGCCTACCCAAAAAATTATTGCCGGGAAATAAATTGTTGCACCAAAATATTTTTATGATGGACGGCCTTAGTTGCAAATATTGCAGCAACATATTGCAGCAAAAATATTGACCGTATAGGAGCACCATTGCTCGGAGAATTCACGCGCGAGATGTAGATGTCGGATGTTGACCTAGTCACATGACAAAAGTATTATTTAATTACTGGGCAATACACTAAATAAAGCTATGTCAACTTGATGTCAGTAACATTGGAGTTTATAACGAATCACATAAACTATAGATGCCCTAGTATAATATATACTTGTGGTGCGAAAAATAGGTGCGCGTCACCCGCCGTATTGACACTGCTTGTCCAACAAAGATTCGAAGCTTTCATAACTATTACTTAAACCTAGACATAAAAGTGCTGTAATATTAGGCAATGTTTGAAGTGTTATTTAATTATAAGTGGCTTTTTATAACGTCAATTAAATCTTCACTGGTCGTGGTCGTTATTCTGTATGGTTTGCATAACGATTAATCGTCATTATTTTTTATCATTAATTATTTCAAATGTGCTGGTGACGATGTGAGAGATGTAATAGAAAAGTAAGAGCTGTGATATCGAGTCTGTGCACGGCAAAGTCGTCCGGTCGTGGGGACCTAAAATTGACAGCACATATTTAGGATACAGCAGCTTTTCCGCAAGTTTTATGAGTCGATAGCTTCAAGAACGTACCCGGTGTATTGTAGTGACCAATTCGTGTCACTGGTTCAATGTGAACTGCAAAACGTCCCTGCATACCACCGCGCCGCCGCCGCCGCCTGCCTGACGGAAACTCGTAATGTTCATAAAATATCCACTTGACAGCTTCCCAATTAACAAAAATGTAAACCAACTTTTTTATTTATATTTGATTGGTTTCACCGGAAATTTCAATGAATATCGTTTATTTAGGTAAAAACAACAAGGCGAACGGTTCGATTTATTGAGAGCGGGAGGTCATTGCCAAACGGTAGGCGGGCACCGCTTAAAATAAATAGGATAAAAAAGTATGAAAATTTAGAGCTCTATCACATTGTATCAGCTTACTGAGAACTACGTTATACTCGTGATATAAGAATACTTGATTTAAATACTGTACAAAATGTCAATTTCATTAGACATATAAAGACTACTATACATTATAGGATTAAGCGTAATACATGATTTGTGGAATCATTATCAACAGCCGGGAAACTTCCACCTCTTGACATTTGAGCTCCCTATGGTCTGCTACTCGTACAATGACCATTCCCAAGTCGCCTGCAAACAGCTCCTCCCTTCAACCCTTATTAGATCATCGGACCATCCAACGAGGGGCGGTACACGTGTTCGTGTACTTACTTGTATTTGAAACATGTTTTATTTTTCTAATTAGTTATTGCAAAAAGTTTATGTGTTCTTTTTCAAATATAAGACTCAAACTAGACATTTACGGTCATCAGTTCATAATTTTTAATCGTTTAATGAACCCATTTTTAACGAATTAAATAAATGATCCGTTTAAAATAACTAGTTCTCTATTATTATTTTTAACCGACTTCAAAAAGGAGGAGGTTATCAATTCGACAGGTATATTTTTTAAAAATTTTAAATGTGTTACCTCATAACTTTTGACTGGGTTAACCGGTTTGGTTGATTCTTTTTATTTGAAAGGTGGTGCTTCCCTTGTGGTCCCATTTCAATTTGGTCCAGTTCTTACAACGGCATCCATGAGAAAACGATGTAAATCTTACATTTGCCTTAGTAAAAGTAGACTTTTAGGGCAATTGAAGTCGGTTTCCAGTTCTTTTTGAACGCATTTACTTGTTCGTTCATTTATTAAGATGGATATAAGCTATAAATCAAGTCAAGGTATACATTCGTAATCAAACAAATAGACCGAGCTCTTTAATCAAACATTCAATCGATATTTATTCAAACAAAAACATTCCATTGGAGGCATGATTCATGTTCAGGTCACAAGTTTAGGCAGGCGTCACAATCGATAACAAGATCTAGATTAACTCAGGTCCAGATAAATCTAGATAGACTGAGGTCTAGACCGGTATCTCCCCTTGGCGGCCAGTCACGGCGGGAGGGCCATTCAGGTGATAATTTGTCAAGTGACAAAGCTCGAGGTATTGACATATTGACATAGCACATGTGGTATGAATTACACGATAGTAATTGGCAAATTGAAATGTGTAGGCTGAGTTAGTGAAGTGGAAAATTATGTGTAACCCATTGTGTTTGCGAATGTATTTAGGAGTATATGAGTGGGTGCAGCTGCGTTCGAAAATGGAATGTATTATTGAAACTGTTTGCAATAGTCGTTAGAAATACTAATTGGTATTCTACAGAAAATACTGCATTGATTTGAAGTCTCTAGATATTCGGAATCTTTATTACGTCCGAATTCTATAAATATCATTGATAAACACCAAAATCAAAGTAAATCTTAAGACATACCTTAAAGAAGATTTTCTCCGTCTCGGTGTTCATTTTCGTTTTCTTCTGTGGACTTCTGAAACAATAAGAATTTTTTACGTAAAACAAATGTTTACTGCACAACGCTTTTCTATACAAAAGACATCAACGAGAAAACACGACACAAGTTTATTTATTCTATAAACATAAATTGACATTAAAATAAGACCATAAATTGATTTGATAACAATGTAATAATTGAGTTCAATCCTAGAAACAAAAACTTGATCTGCCCAATTATCATTTTTGTATATTGGATATTGTTACTAACACTAGGTAAAAATTGACTTTGTTTTATTTACTAACATAAATATACATTATGTCTGAGATAAATAAATAATAATAATAAAATAACCTAATGTAAACCTATAAGACAATAGTACGTATCCATCCATCTTTTGGAAGGTTCTGATCAAATTTATACTTTGTAACATTCCGGTTTTAGTTTACATAAAGAACACAATACACTATATCAAACAATGAAGTCATAGGCTGCTTTAAACGTTCCCATGCGAGTATCAACTATCAATTTACTGTATTTATCACCGATATAAACCATACTTCAGTGTAGACATGTGCACGCGCCCGACCACGGACATAGAAAATACAACGCACGTTGGACATTGTAATGAAAACGAGCTTTTTCTTTATTGTTACTATAATTACTATTATATTACGTGACTATAACAGTTTAGTAATCAGATACCAGCCTTTTGTTCACTTCACGCTTTTAACAGCTTACTTATGAGTGTGACACCATTTTTTGTTATTTCTTTTAACTTGGTGCACAGATTCGATTGAAACCGGAATATATTTTGTTACGAGTAACATTGATAAATTACAGCACTACTTCTACTTATGATCAATCATTGTAAGAAAATTTAGACCATCTTTGGTTTTAATGCTTGAAAGAATATAGAGCTAGATTTTCAACCGCATCCTAGGCCTAAGAGGAGCTCTGGTGTGTTCCTAGGAGATCCCAGGGCTCTTCGACTTTTGCAACCGAGGAGGTTTTCGTGAATAAAAATTTCACATAACTCGGCTTCTCTCCTAAGGCGTCGGGTATCTTTAGAAGAATTCACCCTCGAAAAAGAAAGGCCCAATGGCTAAATATTTCAACAAACAATCCGAAGGTTCCGGGTTTGATTCCCAGTGGAGCTACCTATTGGTACTCGGTTGGGTTAGTAGCACGATCATTTTCTATGTCCGCCTGGCTAGCTACCATCATGTTACCTAAGTCTGCAGCCTAAACAGCAGTGTTAATAGCACTGTTGTGTTCCGTTATAAGAGGTAGCAGAACCAGCGCCTCATTAGCTTGAACCTTCTGGGTGCACATGCTAACTATTCAACAGCCTTGTATGTGCTGAACCCAACATACATAAAAAAAGATACACGTAAATATTTCTTGTCACAGCTTTTAAGCTGTTTAAATAGCATAACGAGTTTATAAATTCAGTTTTATTTTTTAGTACACGAGAATTCATCATCAACAACAACTGTCATGTTTTGACTTTAGCCTCCGTCACTAATAGTGACGTCGAGAAGTCTCCGTGAGGAATTTGCAGTAATCAAGTTATGCAGCCATATTACGGTAGCGGTAGCAAAAAGATATTGTAGATAAAATAGGTACTTGTTCTTAAAGTTATCTAGAAATTTCTCCTTATTTACCTTTTACAATACATACTCGTAAAAAGGGCTAGATTTTCCCTAATTTTTACAGGGGCAGGAACGATTTTACTAATGTAGGAGCATTGCTCCAACATTTGGATGTGTACTTTGGTGAACTTGCGCAGTATATTCTCTCCTGTATCTGTGGTAAGCACATACAACATATCCCAAAGTATTATGTGTCCATATATACAGCTTGATCACGACGCTATAAATCCACAGATATGCCAGGTACTCTAGTTAGCATGCGACTTGGTATTTAATTACGTCAACGTCGCTTGGCTGAACTTATAACCTTTGTGAGTCGATACAAAAAGTTTCTGACTAAAGGCTAATTAAGCTCGGTATTTAAATGAAATTATTAGTAGGTTTCTGCTCAGCCCGAATTTTTTTGTGTAATTAAAAGATGTATTAATATTTTGTCACCAAACAAAACAACACCAACAAATAGTTTTCAATGACAAATAAAATGCTAAAAAATGCTGTTCTGTTAAATTAAACGAATTTAAATTTCAGATTAATATATCTAATTTCACTGTTTAAAAACAATACAATAAACTCCTAATTATACTTCACTGGTGAGGTTTTTTTCTTTCACTTTCACCCACCAACAGTTCAACCAATTGTCTTTTTCTATAACTTTGAGGGCGTAAGATATTAGCGTAAATCTCTTTCTTAGACTGACACAATAAACCACAAATAATGCTCCAATTTTTCTGTAAATACCACACAAGCTAACGGTTCGGTAATCGCCATAAGGCACACTATTTCCTCGTCAAATTGCAACAACATCAGTTCAGCGAAATAGTAATGAAAAAGTAACCAACAGATATACATAATCACTTTGCCATTAATAGTATCATTAGCTTTTACAAACCCATTACAAATAAAAACTTCATTTAGATCATTGATCAACACTTTACCAGGATAACAAGTAGACATTATACCCTTATCCATGCCATGGGCAACGTGCGTGCAAAGTTTCGTCACGATTAGTGGACCCGTTGAGGCATCAATCAGTAGCAAACAACTCACTTTTGAGTTGAAGTTTCGCGAAGATGAGACCTTGATCAATCGGTTCCTTGACCCCTAAACCCCTGAATCATAGGGTTTTTTTTCTCGAAGAGAAGACAATAAGACAGTGTTGTCGTGGTGGATTGGCAGCCTACCTAATGAGCTTGCAATACCACATAGCAAAGCACATTCAAGTGCCAAACGCTTGGGAAAACCGGGTGATGTATTGCCGAGGTGAGGAAATGAGATAAAATATTTATAGTGAAGTAAGTAGCAAACGATTTGAAAGATATGTGAAGTAATTTACAAATGACACATCACATTAAGAATTGCCGTCTTTTATAGACGGTAGCGTAATGACTGATACAGCAGTAAATATTTGCCACGTGGGTCAGGGTTTAGAAGTACATTTTGGGATGTGTGCAATTGTGCATAAGAGTTATTGAAGTTATTTTCGTAATCGCTTTTAAATACAGGTCAAACAGAAGAACAGCAAACCCGTAACACAAGAATAACTTCGGGTCTAACGCATAACTGAGTCTGTTCCTGAGGTAGAGGAGCGGTAGAGGGAGGTTTGTTTACGGAACCTCAAACGACGCATAACTTAGTCGGGCGTCGTTTGACGTTGCGTTAACACGTCCTCCCGTACCGCTCCAGGAACAGACAGTTATGCGTTAGACCTGTAATAAAATAATACAAGTTAATACAGAAATGAAACTCTCGCTCCGGACGCGTTGGGTGACGATAATAGCCTTACTGTTGGACGTTTTCTTAAATAACAATTGAGTAAGGAGCCTCGCGCTCGCTCGTACACGTTACGTCCGTTCGTTTCTGTCGAAGTATTTATGTCAGCCCTAGCGTGATCGGAAGTATAGCGGGGTGACAGGGGAATTATATTATAGTCCAAGATCCAAGAGCGATCAGACATAACTTATTTTCACATGAATGAAACTTTAGGTTCTTAGCAGTGTTTCATGTGCTTTGTCATACCTGTGTGTTTGTGGAGTTTGCCCAGTGACACCTGGACAGGTACCAGGTGAGAAAGGTAACTAAAAATAAGAGTTATTTAACTTAAATTTGTATAGCTGATCTTTATATATATTTTGTAGAATATTATCCTGAACTAGTATCTTAAGTTTCAGACACTTTTCATGGACCAAAACTTTTGTCAGACGCTTTAAAGCTCAACAAAAAATAAATAAACTTTACTTATTTTTACATGTCTGATTTTTACATATGTTATTCAAATAACTATTACAAAAGTATATTACATCAGTCAGACAAATTTGAGTGACCAAACATCCCCTAAACACGAAAGTTATTCAGCCGGGAGTGCGAGCGCGACGGCACTATGCGCATGCGTATCAGAGTAAAAAATGTAAATGTATTAAAAATACTTACTACTTTCAATCCAAGATTTTTGCATCCTTATTTTAATAAAGTGAGCTTCCATGTTAAGTTAATAATTAATAAATATTTAAAGTAACTTTATTTATTGTCTGTATTTGGGATAATGATTAAATTGGGAGCTATTTTGTTTTAAAAGGCATTATTTTTATTTTATTGTAAAAAAGATACTAGTTAGAATAATTTTAAGAAAAAACATGTAACTATGATTTATTACAGCAAATATTTTTAATTTTTTAATCATCGTAATCATCGACAAAATTATTAGAATTTTTAAGTTATGAGGAGTGAAATTCCCCATATCTTCCTTACAGTTTTCTATTTCCTCGTTAAATAACTCCATGTATTGTCTGTGAAGATAGGTCAGAAAGTAACATCTACCTTTCTCTACGACATTTTGTTGTATAAAATTACAAACTTCATCAAAAACAGCTTGATGGTGTTGGCGAAGATCATGCCAAGATGTTTTAACTGTATTATTTTTTGACGATATCTTATAAGAATACTCCAATTGACATTTTTTGTGATAATATATTATTGAATCCGTTACATCTTGCACTTTCTCAATTAAGTCTGCCATGTCTTCTTTTTCTTCATTTAGTTTATTTAAAAAAAAGGTTTTTATCGCATTTATGCAATGGTAGTCGTTTTAGTTTATGCCTTTTTGTCTTTTGGTCACAATAAATACATGTCTGGGTTTTGTCAGTTGTCATATGACTTTCAAATGAAATATTGTGAGGAGGGGAATTAACATCACATTCAAATGTCGCACAAGGTTCCTCAGAAATACATGACACCGGCTCAACTGATTCTAATTCAACACTAGGTTCAACACTTGGCTCAGAAATTACAATAGGTTCAGATATAGTATTAGCTGGACTTGAGTTTGATACTACATCTGAATCTAGAACTGTAGAATTACTTTGTTGACTTGGGGTAGATTGTGTACATGGATCATTGTTAATACAAAGATCGCTTGGTAGCCTTGATGTCGATGCAACTGATGTATTTTCAACATCACTCGATAAATTTTTTTTAACTCTTTTTGAATTTTCTGGAGCGGCAGAATAATATTTCTTTGGCAAAGCAGTAAAAATTTTATAACACTCTCGATGGTAACCATTGTCATACAAATCTTTCGGTAAAATTAAGTCTTTGAATTTTAGGTTATGGATTACTCGCTGTTTTAAAACTTGTTTACATTTTTTATATGTCTCATTACTAAATAATATTACTTTATCATGAGATTGTTTGCAAAATGTACACTTTAATTTTTCTTCCTCCATAGTTTTCACTATTACGAATAAGTTAATATCAATAACAAATTACACGATATAAACAACAAAATCATGTACTCTTACAGACCCAAACTGTACTGTATACTCTAGATTGCGCGGTAGAGGCACATACACACACACAGTAGAGTAGAGCAGATAGTGAGTTTGAGAAGGGGAACCGAGTTGCTATGGACGTCTCACTTGCTCTGAAGTGCATGCATAGTGCCGTCGCGCTCGCACTCCCGGCTGAATAACTTTCGTGTTTAGGGGATGTTTGGTCACTCAAATTTGTCTGACTGATGTAATATACTTTTGTAATAGTTATTTGAATAACATATGTAAAAATCAGACATGTAAAAATAAGTAAAGTTTATTTATTTTTTGTTGAGCTTTAAAGCGTCTGACAAAAGTTTTGGTCCATGAAAAGTGTCGGAAACTTAAGATACTAGTTCAGGATAATATTCTACAAAATATATATAAAGATCAGCTATACAAATTTAAGTTAAATAACTCTTATTTTTAGTTACCTTTCTCACCTGGTACCTGTCCAGGTGTCACTAGGCAAACTCCACAAACACACAGGTATGACAAAGCACATGAAACACTGCTAAGAACCTAAAGTTTCATTCATGTGAAAATAAGTTATGTCTGATCGCTCTTGGATCTTACTCTATTATTAGTTATTCTCATATCCGTACACAGTAGAAATTCCTACATCTCGTTCGCGTTTCAATTCCACTTTGATCATGAGATGCACTAACAATTTCCGTGTTCCCTGAAAAGTATGACTTCGGAGTCTTGCGAGGATAATTAATCACCTTCTAGGTCAACACGTACCAACGTCAACCACAACATCACTTAGGATTGTCCAGCATTCGATCCATATCCATAAATACAAATGTGTAAATGGGTCTGTAAACCAGACCTATAGATATACTCGCAACTTTCTAAACCGTATCTAGAATGTTTCATTCTTTGATTGCATACGAGTATCATTGAAAATAGGATCAATCTATGTTTGTGTAAAATACTAGCGCTAGTTATACTACAAACTCATTTTAAAGTACTTTTCATAAAGCTGTCGAAAACGAATATGAATCACTAGCACCGTTGCATGCAATATTAAAACACATAACTAACATCGCTGTGTCTCGTTCACTCTCGCACAAGGAGACTATTGTGCTAATCACTGGCACATACATACAAGCGGGGATAATATTTATCACGTGACAGCAACATACATTCCCTCCCACGGCGGTCTATTCGACTGTATGATTTCTTAATTTATCCCCGTAATTAAACATGCAAAGAAGCGGTAATGTACGACGCTTGCGCAAAATCAGAGCAAGTAAAGGTTGGTATTACAGATCTACTTTAAAGGTTTTTTGGCCTTGTAACTTTCGAGCTTTGCAGAAAAAAATTATACACAGTTATTTCGCATTTGAGCTTCGTCCCTCCTGATTGTAATGATAAGTAATGATAATTATGAACGATGACAGCGTGCTCACCCCAAAGCTTCAAATAAATATAATTTACTCAATAAATTTTTCGATTACTCGAAAAACTTATATTATTCCAAAGACTAAACATAGTCATTAAAATGTTTGTACAAAAAACCATTACGTGCCAACCTCTCTTATTTCATTTAAACAAGTGACTTGTTAAAAGATATTACTTTAGGATCAATTCATTAAGATACTTTCATACTAAAAGTTATGACTTCCGCAATCTTTTCATTGGACCTTAAACTATTGAAACAAAATCATAAATCGTACTTAAACAGTCTTGCTTCGATGAAATATATTATTTGGCAAGAAGAAAGGATTTCCTTTATTGGTAAATTACTGCACAAGAAGCTATACTTAAATGGGCATATTAATTTTATTACTGCTTTGCAACTACATATTTTTAATCTTTAATAAACCAAGAGAAATATTTTATTGTTATTTTGTTCCTTTTACGTCGATTAACGACTGTACCAGAAACAGATTTGGGTGATTTTTGTCGTGGTGTCAGTGTGGTTGCACGCAAGAATGGTCAAGCTTTCATAAAATGTAACAATACGAAACATTTACAATGCCTCATAATCAACACTAGATTATACAGTGTGTTTATTTCATACGGGCGTATAATTTATCCAGATATAGTTTACAAATGTACAAATCATATGTGAAAGCAATTTTTTTAAATAGCCTAATTAATAAAGAGTTATACATTTTTTAAAGTACTATCGAGCAGTAATGTATTGCGTCTAAATTGACTTGACAGAAGATAAACTGTTGTTTGGACTGTCATGATATGACGTGTAAAAAGAACCGTCAATCAGTCGATAACTTTAGATGTCGACAATAAATTTGTATGGAAAAAAATTACGATTATTTAACGAAATTTATATAAATGTGTTATTTAGGACCAACTTTACTACAACACTAATTGCTATCAAAATATACTCCCGTATGAATTATACACTCTGTAGATACTTGACAGTTTGCCACGGATAGTTGCAAGAGGCAAAAGAAAAGCACATAAGAGAGAACCTGACATTATTATGAACAATATGTTTGCACTTGACCCTGATCAGCCACAAAGCCTTTTGATAGAAAGCGAGCTCACACATGATAGCATAGTGGCAGCTAACCAGATGCAGATGGACATAAAATACTTCTTACCGTCACCCAAAGATACCTTGCAATGGGAATCGAACCCGCGGCCTCAGGAGGGCACCTAACATATTCTTAGATTCAAATGTTTAAATTTCAATATACTTTAACGTAAACCCTAAACTTTAACAAGTATGGAAACAATATCCTAAGCTAAAGATGGGTTATATGTACCACTTCTATCGTAGAAAAAAAGTATTGCATTAAACGAAGCGTCGGTGGCGCAGTGGATAAGGCGCGGACTCTTAATCTGAGGGTACCGGGTTCGAATCCAGCCGTGTACCTATGAGTTGTTTTATCAATTCAAGCACATTATCCGATTGCTTAAAGGTGAAGGAAAACATCGTGAGGAAACCTGCATGTCTTGAACACGCATGTGAAGTCCGCCGATCCGCATTGGGCCCGCGTGGTGGACTATGGCCCATACACTCTCTGTAGGAGAATAGGCCTGAGCCCCTGCAGTGGGGACGTATGTAGGCTGTTGATGATGATGAATCTTCTTTTTGCTCTTTCTTCTCTGCAGATTCCTTTTCCAAAAGGATATAAATTGATTTTTTTAAATTATTTCCAATTGTTTGAATGAGCAGTTTTGAATTAGACATTAATATGACGTATTGCATAAGAAACCGCACCGCGTCTAGACTCACAATACCATACATTACACTGACATATTTCCTAACAGTAAATAAAGTAACATCAAAAAATATTACGAAATGTCTCATATAGCGCGCCAAACTCATTCGCAGGTACAATGAGGTACTTACAAACACATTTAAGATCAGATCCAACTCAATCAACCCAAAACAAATTAGCCGCTGACAGTAATAGTAGACAATTATGCAGATTGCAATGCAGGCGAAAGCAACCGCGCGTTCCATATACAAATGGACATGACGTAAAACGTTAGGCATTCTTATAATAGGCTTCTTTGTGTGTAACAGGAAGGTGTTTGCTGGAGGTTTCCTTCGAGTAATCACGGTTATCGACCTAATTTATCATACATATCTTCAAGCGGAATCATTCCGTGTACAGGACTAGCTATCCGCTTAATCTAATATCATTCATTTCGACAAAGAGGTCAACCGAAGAATCCAACTGGGCTGGGCAGCGTTCAGGAAGTTACGGTATATATTCTTGTCCAAAATACCTCAGCTTCTAAAGACAAAAGTCTTTAATGTGTGTTGCCAGTGATGACATAGGAACTAATATATCAACCTACTAAAATAGATATAATGCATACCTTCCCCTACCATGAGTGGGAACGTTTTAGAGCAAATCTATCCTGAGATGTCCATGGACCATAATAAAAGTAACAAAAACATAGATAGCGTCGTGGCCATAGAGTAAACCTCGTCCCACACCTACTGGTTCTGTTCTGATCTGATGTAGGTAGAATTGAAACCACAAGGCTAGATCCAATACAAAATGTCTCTACTGATCAGAACAAGCAAGAAACGTTCCGGGCCGTTCTAGGTAGATCAAAACAGAATTGGTAGGTGTGGGACGGGCTGTCGTGGCCAAGCGCTTGACATGAAGGGAATAATATAATCTCAGGAGTCTGTAGAAAACATTCTAAAGGATGTAAAACAACCTATTTGTTATCTCACTTCGATGACTGCCCAATGCGGTGATTACGGCAAATGTCCAAACAGGTAAAAATGTAAGTAAAAAGTGTACATTGTCTTTTGTGCAAACATAAAGAGACTCGTGTGTTTTAAAATATTTTCAACGCTAGTTAAACTAACAAAGAATGACTCTATCGGGCATCGTTTTTTGCTGCAAATATTCAAATATCGAACCTTGAACAATAAAAATGATTGGCTCGTTAACTGTTGAATAAAAAGAACGCTAAAGTGTTAAATTAACGTTTCATACGAAATTGTTAGCGTTGAATACAAACATTCGTATTTATTACACCTACATGATTATTTAGATGAAAATATAAATTTATTTGTTTAAGACTTGAAAATTAAGAAGTTTTTTTTTAAGAGATAGCTCTACGAGATACACATGGGTATTATAGTTGGATCAAAAATAAAAAATAAATGTGGTAATAGCTAAAATTTTAAGAAAGTTCCCAAAAGAATTTATAATCAGCAATCAATTTTTTATAGTGATGCTATTACATAAAATTTTAAAGCCATTATTATTACGAGTAACAGTCAAACTTTTCATCAATTTCCTAATTGATGAAAACACTAATTACAAAAGATTTTGCCAGAACGAAATTATTCATGAAATTCAATAGCATTTTCAACTATATCATATGTACTCGTACTATGTTATCGTATGGTATATACAAGGTATACAATTAAATGCCACGTCTTCACTTTTGCATTTCCAGACAAATTCCCAAATTAAATCTTATTTAGCAACTCAAGAGTTGGCTGCGATGAGACATGAAGTAAAACCTCAGCGCTGAGGCAAGCCACTTTATTGTCAACGATTTAGGCTGACAGTCCGGTAAGCCACCCAAAATTGCCCAATGTGATGTTACACAAGCCACTTATCCGAGCCTAGCATCGGATGCAGTCGCCTGCATAGACCATGTACATTACGTTGACTTACACAAGTCATGGACAGACTATTACGATGCCATGAATGTAGGTGTCGATTTTTCGAACTCGACTCACGTGCCACGTAAACCTTGAGAACGTGTTACTGTAAGTTTTAAGTTAAACATATTTTGTTTACAAATGTAGAACTTACTATTATTAGAATAAGATCACTCCTTGTTGTACAATTGTATGTGTGGAAATGAAATTCCCAGCAGCATATGACTGTGTCCCTACTATCTTACTGCGGTCAGCAATCTGACTGCCAATTATGATTATGCCAAACCTTCTCATGGAAGCCTTAATCTAATTACTCTCTAAATCGAATTTTAAATGTACGGTGGTGGCTGAAAATCAGAACTATATGTGCCCTAGCGTCACTAGTACGATGACATATACAATGGCTACATTTCATTACACTAGCGCACTGCTACAGTGGCATGTCTAAAGTTTTAGTAAATAAAGGTTACATAATCAGATCTGCCGGACCATTGTGCAACGAAAGAAGACACTGGTTCTAATACTGATGTCGATTGCTAGGTAAGTGTTGTCGCCAATATATAAACAATCGATTTGATACGTGTGGCATTAAAATGCTGTGGGAATCGTATTTGGCACAGATATAAAAGGTTTTTTTATAGATTGTGGGTTAGGAAGGTTACGTAGAGATTGTTTCATTGAAAATTGAAAATATGCGTTGCGAAAACAAACATTATCAAGTATTATTACCGTTTATACTGCTGCGTTCCTCTTTTAATTTTAACTGATGGCTCAGGAAGGTGGGTGCTGCATTGCGTAAGTATGTTAGTGTGTAAGAATGTTTGGATTGTTCTCTTAGCTCCAAAACGGATTGAAAGGTTTAGGTAAAAGATTTACTAATATTTATGTGCTAGATCATAAATACCACTAGCTAATGACATATAGCTGACACTACCATTTAGTAACATTTGAGTTATTTTATAATCTCTATTAGAAAATTTCCAATTGTTTATTTTGTAATAAACTATGTGCTATTAACACTGCTGTTTAGCGGCAGACTTAGGTAGCATGGTGATAGCTACCAAGGCCATGAAAATGTACCCCAACCAAACATAATTAACGATAGGTCCACCTGCTGGCAATCGAAACCCTGGAATTCAAAACTCTGGATTGCTAGTCCAACGTGTAGCTACTCAGACAACGTTTCTCAAATCCATGCAGATATAGTTTCTGGCAAAAGCTAGTACTTTACAGATCTTTTAATAGCCCTTTAGGTCAGAAGAGCAATTGGATAATAAACATAGCATTTATAAGTGTTAAAATGATCGTTAAACAACTTGTTACTATGATTGGAGGAAGTAATCTTTGAATAATGAATGTCATATGAAAGATATGTAGGCTTGCAGACATGTAGACTTGCCGTGACCCTAGAATCTCCTGCAATAAGAATGTCCTGACCTGGAGGTCCCGGGTTTGATTCCCAGTGGGTCAGGGCATTTTCTATCTCAGCCTGGCTGGCTACCACCATGTTGTCTAAGTTTGCCGGCAAACAGCAGTGTCAATAGCACTGTTGTGTACCGGTATGACAAGCATCCAACGCCTTTATCGTCACTTACCATCAGGTGAGGTGAAGCCCAAGTGCAAACCCATTATAAAATTTCAGGAAATAAAACTCTTATAAGCTCAATTTACAGAATTAATACATGTCAACTAAAATTCATGAAAAATGAATTTTACTATCTTTTAACTATACGCGAATCCTTAGGAAAGAACGACTTCTTTGTCGAGGTGATTTGTGATTAGAATTATCTAAAAATTAAACATTCAAAAACCAACAATTAAATACAAAGCGTACATAAACAATGACATACAAATAATAATTAAACATACAAGATCAAAAGCGACTGCCGACAAAAATTTTGTAATATTGTTCAACGAGGCTCGAATGCTGGCTTAACTATTAGTTCAGTGTTTAGATTAGCTTATGTTTAACAACATGGTTACGTGAACTTATATCTAAGAGCAGATCTTCATCTTTCTTCTCTAGGTGCTTATTAACAGATCACATGCAATCGCAAAGTGTAATTTACACCGAGAGGGAGGGTACAATGACCGAATTTTAATGGCTAATTTAAAGTGTGCAATATGTGCAATTAAAAGCTCTTATAAACTCTAAATGTTTGGACTGGTGAAAGGCAGTATTTTAAGGTTTAATTCTATCCATTTTGAACAGGAATGGGACATGTATTAATTGCGGATCCGTTCACATCCACGAGTAAAACAATTAAATGTAGAATGTATCTACTACACAAAAAGGTATACAGTTCAATGTGAGCGTACGAGTATCAGTGACTAACTGGCAGATAAAATTAATGTAGTACTCGTACTACGTGTAGAACGAACGTTCGTCCTCCCGCTGCTCCGCGATACCTCACCTCTCAAAGTGACCCATTCAGGTACTGGTAATATGGCGTGAATCCACTCACACATGCAGCGTGCGTATGCAAACGTCATCCGTTCGATGTATGGGAATAAGAACCGATATCGCGACATTTGTATGAAGTGTCCGGCGTGTGCTTTAGGGATAATTACTGAGCGGCTAATCATCATTACATATGCATGTCCACTGCTGAACATAACATATACTACAACATAAATATGTGAAAATCTGAGTTACAAAAGTTTTATTTTTCACTGAGATGCGTTCATAAGCGCCTCCATGGCCCAGAGACTATACTTGTTCTTTCTCGTAAAATCAGAAGTCCCGGGTTCGATTGAGAGTGTGTACCTATCGGTACTCGGATTGGTTGGTGGTACGGCATTTTCTACGTCGACCTGGCTAGCTACCACCATGTTACCTAAGTCTGCCGCCAAGCAGCAGTTCCAATCAACAACATCGATTGGAACTGCTTTTTTCGATTTGAAAGATAGCAGAGACGGGTCCTCATCAGGTTGATGCTTCGGAGTGAGCACGCTTTC
Organism: Carcina quercana; assembly: GCA_910589575.2. NCBI lineage: Eukaryota > Metazoa > Arthropoda > Insecta > Lepidoptera > Depressariidae > Carcina > Carcina quercana. The sequence goes on from OU342427.1 coordinate 13,197,785, forward strand.
TATATATTGACTTATTGCCTCTTACGATCAGGTGAATTGAAGGCCAAGAGCAAACCCATTGCTATTTTTAAAAAGCAATTTTGGCAAATGTGACATTGAATTTTAATAAAGTTGTTCTCTGAAGGTTCAAAATAACATATTATTACATATTTCTTTATGTCACACCACCATTAATATCAGATATATTAATCCACTCCATCATCACGAGTTTACGATCACTTAATCAAATCCATCCAAACACATTGACTTACAACCTTGTTTATTAACGAAACATTATTAGACGCCAATTTTAAATTCGTTGTGTCATAAAATTCGTGATCAACCGTGATTAGTGAATCGATATAAAAACGTGCTTAATCTTTAATTATGAGAAGAAGCGTTCGTTTGCCCGAATTCGCAGTTATTGATTCGTTATTTAAAAGCATTTAATTTGTGCTGTGAACGTAACTAGAAAAGCGGTCATTCATTTAAAATTATTTTCTTCAAAATATATTTAAAGTTCTAATAATAAAACGTTTGTAAGGTTCCAAACATCCGCTGAAATAAAATAACGCGTTCGAAAAGAACTAGAAACCTAGACTTCAACTGCCCTGAAAGTGTACAGCACATTTAATATTTATATGGTTTTCTCATGGATGCCATTGTCAGAACTGGACTAAATTAAAATGTAACCACACAGGAAACACAAGGTTTCAAATAAATAAAAAGAATCATCAAAATCGGTGCATACAGTCCAAAGTTATGAGGTAAATTTAAAAACATACCCATTCAATTGAGAACCTTATCCTGTTTTGAAGTCGGTTGAAAACAAAATTTATCTATATTACAGGAGAACTAACCGAGGTCTCTATCTTGTATCTCTGACAACCTTGACAAACTTAGCTATGCGGTCGGAAAAAATTAATAAGCCGGTGAGAGCTTCGATATCGTCTGTATTGGCTTACCGGGATAGATACGAATAAATAAGTCTATGTCCCTATCCATACATACAGCCTCATCACCTTTGGCTGTGCTGTTTTTTTTTACCTAAATGATGTCACTACATTAATCCACAATGACGCGCCAGAAAAGTTTTCACTTTCGCATGTTTGTGATAAGTGTACTAGATCAAAGTTTGACCACAATCTCACACGATGTTATGTGGTGATGTTTTGATAGTAGTGTGATAAGCCCTGATGATGGAACGTTTTCTATTAAATAACGCAATACTTAAATTATAAACGCGAAAGCAGCTCTGTCTGTTCGTTGCCTAATCACGACTAAATAGCTGAACCGATCTGAACCGACTACTGTTCATCCCGGCAAAGTTTTCCTAACAAAGTCAGGGGCAAAAACTATTTTTACCGTCCTTTCGAGTGAAGCCGCGAGGCAAAGCTAGTTTCATAGTCAGTAAAAGCTGACGATTCCAATAAGAGCAAAAGTGGTAATTGGTCAGTAGTCGCCGGCGAGTTTTTACCCTTTTTTTCTAGAATTTAATGAGCGTCGATGGTGAAATTCTGTATCGTCTCATCGAGAATTTACAAAAGTAGAATGTATTAAGATTTTCTTTGTTGAGACGGTGCGGCCGCATCAACTAAGCTTAGACGAAAAGGCGGACGCCTAGCTTTGTAGCTTTTGTCATTAAGTTTACACCACAAAATATTAATATGAGTATGCCTAAAGAATACCAATCGCGTTCAAAAATGTAAAAAAAGGTAATTAGGAAATAGAAATATAACTGATATTGCAATTGCGAAATTATCTCTCTCTCTGCGTAGGCTAAAGCAGAGAGGGACGTATTCCTGTGGGAGAATTTCTGATATCCACGCAGCTAGGTCACGTGCAAAAGCTTGTTTTATATATTTACATGTATTCATTGCTTTGAAAAACCCTGTAATGGCCGGGTACCCTCGCTGGGCGAAACCGAATATCTGGATTGTGAGTCCAAGTTGCTACACACTTGGGCACGGGGGCAGTTGAAAGTGGTTGGCGCAAAAGAGCGGAAAGAAGACATGTGATCACATGTCTGTGTCTGTACTCTTATCATTTAAATGACATTCAGTACTTACTAATATTTTTATATTCACTCAATTCCGCATAGTCTTCGGTTTAAAGGCCGCACCTGACCTATAGCGTATATATCATCCGAATACGTTCGCTCCTAGCACATGCTTCCGCAAACCACCTTCAATATGACCTCAGTCATATATTATTGCAATAACTTAAGAGGGTATGCTGTTGTCAAAGCGCCCATACAATCGTAGTCCAGTCATATTTTGAGTATTAAGCTATGAAAATCTATGAAATTTTCAAGACACAATCTAGAAACAAATATCTGTGTCCGTAGTGAGTCCGATTTTCGTTTAAATATATACTTCCAGAGTTACAGGGCGTCAAAGTATTGTATTTTTCGGTAATAAAAAGCCCCAACTTTGAACCTTTACAAGAGTATGAATCAATTTAGAGCAATTTGGAAAAACCACCGACATCTGAAATTTCATTAGTATACTGTATTAAAAAAATGGTTACATAATATACTGTATCCTTCAAATGATCCCTGGACTACCAAACATCCAAATAACGGGTGGATAACATCGCGTAATGTATGCTGTCTCACCGTACGCGCTCGGGTAGGATAGGGCTCGGAGAGGGACAGCTACAAAACAATGCAACCTTGAAACCGACCACGTGTTCTTACCAACATAGCCTTTTAAAAAATAGGTATAGGTCATGATTTACGGTACGTCGTGTCGCCCAACGGAATATGTTGAACTATCTAATCTAAATAGTCACCTAGTTGTAGAGTAGATGACACCGGTTAGACCACTGTCCTTTAAATGGCATCAATTCCTGTTCCATTTCCAAAAATAAATAATAAAAGTTGGAAATGTCAATAGCGAATTAATTTCTTCGATCCACGTTTTACAAATCTTTGAGTCACGTGGCGCAAGTTCAAGGTCTCCTGTGCGTTGTTAGAGAATTTCTCAACGTAACGTTGCAAGACTTGCAGCAGAGTCTTTGTATCATTAACACCATACTGCGATCACTAACCCGCCTGTGCAATGCCAAATATCCATAGTGGCGAACTATACAAGTATAATATTCAACAATGTACTCATAAGCTGTTAATAATGATTTTTCAAATTAACCAATCACATTTGCCATATAACGCTTCTTGGATTTAATTATGTGACTCATATAATCAAATCTCTGCTTATTTGTATACTGTTTCTACGTAACAAGTTTATCTCAGCCTGTCTTGAAATGATTTGGAAACAAATATTAACTAAAAAAACTTGAGAGGTGTCAAGGGACACCCGGATGGAACGAAGTTCCTTTCGATTAATTAGTGAAGGAATTGTAATAAAATTTTACAAATTTTCAATAAGGTTTGAACGGATTTTTAACATTATATTTTAAATATGGTTTTGTAGGTTTTTTCATTAGATTTTTTATGTACATGTGTTTTGTTTTTAGCGACATCTGTCATTGACTAGCGGCAACTAATCAGAGCCATCTGTCGTCACATAGCCGTACTGTTGGTATCGTCTTACTACTACGTACGTCGTACTAACAGCTGACGCTAACTTACTATAGCAAAAAGTGTCGGTGACAACATTTCGTAAGAATTTTTTCCGTCTAGCCCCCTTTCACAACGCGCGATAAGGAACTTCGTTCCAATACAAACGATTTCATATCCAACTCATATTCTGATCATCACACAACCAGCGACGAGCGCAATAATTCATAACGCACGACTGAATAAATACTATTTTGTAATAACACAGAACATGTACACAAAAATCAGCTTACCGGCAAATGGGCTGCATGATCGCCGGTAGAATGTAACGGACGCACGATTTCTAAGCGGAACCACGAATATTCATCTTTGAAAGTAAACCCGACTCGTCTAAAAGGATATCTGTGTTATACGTGACCTCACTTTTTATATAATACTGGTTTTTGTACGCTAGATCCAGCGCTAGACTAGTGAAAGAAAATATACTGCCTTCGTCTACGACTCCACGAGTTTTGAATATCAATGGATGCTATAAATTATATATCCACGACGAACAATTTCCCTTTCATCGGCCCAAACAAAACAAATATACTCGTAAGCAAAACATTTAAAACTAGAACCTTCTAGGGACCTGGAATTTACAACAACGCACAATAAATAACAAAACACTTCTGATATTTTTATAATGTTTATAATTTTTCGCAGAACAATTTTGATTATCATAAAATCTGCCACTGCTAGTCAGAATCACGTCACACTGATATTATAAATGTCAAATTAACTCTGTTCCCCTATCTGTGTGTTACTTTTGCAAGACTCAACAGCTGGGACGACCTTTATGTAATATATGGAAAGGGACATAAGCTACGTATTATCCTGATAAGTTCACATTTTAATATTTCTGAAGTCCACACAGAGGCAGTCGCTGGCAAATTTTTGTCTGTTACTTATTTGATAGTATACTCGTATATATTTTTTTCCGAAAGTCTCACATGAAAATTTAGTTGTTGTTATTGTTTTTTCAACAAAATGTTTGCAAGGGATGTTACGTGCAAACAAAATGCACTTGCACATACATATATGGCACTGCAAGATATCATTTTAATTAAATTGCTGCATTGCCATGTACGCAGTCTCTTAAGGCATATCTCTACCTTTACGTTGGATCGAAGCGGAAAAAGGAAAGACGAGTTCCAGAATTGGAAAGCCGACTCTCTGAACAAAATAGATCATTGCCAAGCATCTCAACAATGCGAACTCGTAACAAAACCATCCACAGAATTTAACCAGTCTCTTTCTCTTTATCAATCGACTTCAAAAAATGAGGAGGTTATCAATTCAACTGTATGTTTTTTGTTGTGTATGTTACGTGATAACTCCACCAATTATGAATCGATTTTGATGATTCTTTTTTTGTTTGGTAGAGCATACTTCAGGCTACCGATATCAATTATCGTCATTGATTCAGCGCTTTTTGAGAAAATCGGCAAAATCCAAATATGTACCCTGATTTTACCTCTAAGGGTGAACATTTTAGGGGATGAATGTTGTGGGCAGTTGAAGTCGGTTTCTAGTTCTTTTTGAACGCGTTAATTATTTCTCAGTTGGAAGTAGGTACACAACTGAACATGATTCTATTCTACCCGTCTATTCATATATTTAAAAATTAAATTGTTAGTATTAATAAAACTTTAAAATCTGGAATACCTGTACTTCTAAACTTGAATTATTCATATTAATATCATCAATTCGAAAGCGAGTTTGTTTGTTTGTCCTTCATTTACGCATTTACGTAGTAGGTAACGGAGTGACAGAATGACTTGATGTTTTGTATAGAGACAGTTGAAGGGTTTGAAACGGACATAGGCTAATTTTATCCGAGTCCAAGCAGACGAAGTCGTGGGCAAAAGAAAAGTAAAAGTTATATTTATAAGCTTATGGACGAATAATTGTCTTAACATTTTTAGGGTTCCGTAGCCAAATGGAAAAACGGAACCCTTATGGATTTGTCATGTCTGTCTGTCCGTCCGTCCGTATATCACAGCCAATTTTTTCCGAAACTATAAGAACTATGCTGTTGAAACTTGGTAAGTAGAAGTATCCTGTGAACCGTGTTAAGATTTTCAAACAAAAATAGGAAAAAAACAAAAAATTTTAGGAGTCATTAATACGTCATAAATCGTAAACCGAAATTTACCATTCATTCAATCGACTCAAATATATACCTCTATGAAAAATACACTATTATTAAAAGATCGATCACAGTTACAACGAACTACAAGAACATTTATTTTATGTTACTTACAGCTACGGAACCCTTCATGGGCGAGTCCGACTCGCACTTGGCCGCTTTTTCTTCTCTGTCCACCCAGTGGTAGACGGTTGGTAAAATTATATAGTCGAAACCCCACGAATAGGCATGGCTTCCATATAATATTTCTATGAGAACTAATAGGACAAAAAATGGAGCTACAAGAAAATGACATGAAAGATACCGTGGGCAATGGGCAAGAAGCAGTTCTAAATGTATTATTACGCAGACCGCATACTTAAACCTAATGCTAATTTCATCTAATGCATCAAGTTATTAAGCTCGCGGAACTGAGAAACCTTCCGGTGCTTACTAAATGACAAATATTAAATGGATTTCTTCTCTTGATTACGAGAAAGTTGCTTGGATTAGCTTCTTTAATTTGGCAAATAAGCCTATTGTCACTGTGTATTCAAATTGGATCTATTGTCATAAACGCATAATGCAAATTATAACAATAGTCCCGACGATGCTATCGAAGTAGGGCTATGTAATCTGAGACGGTTCGTTAAAATGTAATTTGTTGAAAATTTAACAATTGAAACTATAATCGGTCAATTTCAACAATGACGTCACCTGCGTGTTTTCAAGCGCATTGTTGCAAAATCGCAACATAACTATTTACGCTTTCAAAAGACAGAATCACGCCGGAAACAAATTAAAACCAAATATGTACTCGTGATAAAATCTAACCGTTACAAAATTAATTTTAATAACCATAACTCACCGGAGTTCTGCTAATTAACTAGTAAACCTTATCTATCTGTATCCTCTAAAATACTTACTTTTCAAATCAACCAAACATACATAAACTAACTGCACTCAACACTAAAGTTACAAACTTTATTTGAAACTAAACACGTTCAGAATTTTCCCGCGGTCAAGATCGAAAACTACTGTTATGTTTACGCGGTTGTCATGGCAACGCCAGAGAAAGGACCAGACGGGCAATGCGCGTGCGCCGCGGTGTGCGCACAGACTGGCGATCGCTGCGCCGGCGGCCACCACCGCTCTTCAGAAAGCGAGAGGAAGAAGGCTCCAAGCTGGTTTGCGCGAGGACATGCCTGAGATCCGACATTGGTCGCGCGCAGCCCACGGCGTTCTCGCCTCGTTAACTACGCCTCCGCCACACATTTAGCGTAATTAGACTTATCATAATCAATAACTTCATAATCCTTTATAGTAGTGGCCTTCACCTTGAGCCATCAAACGCTTTCGACTGAGCAATCTCAATAACTCGCCGACATAACAATGCCATGGGGCAGATGATTTTTACATGGATGGATACAATAAAAAGTTTAAAGTTCGTTTTCAAGATTTATTACAACACACGTTCAGACGAAATTCATTGAATCGTTTCTCATTAAAAATAAGCAGTCGGGTCTATAGTCTACGCATTTACCGTAAATTAACATCATTAGCTTTTTCGATTAGCCAAAGTACAAACACGAAAAGAACTAACAATTTAAAGCTAAAATAAGTAAAATCTAAATTAGAATACATCTATCCATTTCATACAAAAAAGTTCCCGTTTACGAGCAGATCTTATGAAAACCAAGAGCGATCGGGTTATGAAATGGTCTTCAGATTATCATGTTAATGGCCTACGTTACAATGTAAATACATGCTACATAAAATATGTATGTTAACATTACATGGGTATGTAAGTTCAGTTACAAAAATTATAATTAAAACAAATGATATGATGCATTCTTGTAGCGTTCAGCACACAGAGTGCGATTCGCGTGGGTTTGTTTTCTAAAGACGTACAGCGGTACACAGCTACTTTACAAATCAAGAATACGCGTATTAAATGCAATATCGGGCACAACTTTTTCCCGCGTAAAATTAAATAATACAGATCTCTCAAGCACGGACGAAACTAGGTTTAAATCACAATTTTGTTAAATGTATTCTCGTTATTCACACTCGTAGTTCTCAGAGCAATGTCACGTTGTATGTCTTTAGTATTTAAAAATAATCTAAACTAAAAGAACACATAATAAACAAAGCAAACTGAAATTAGCGAGTCAAGTAAAATAGCATCAAGAAGAAACTTAATAAGCACAGGAAGCAAAACTAAACTGGTCTGGCGAGATATTCAAATATTTGTCGTATAAAAATACAATTTAGTGTACATTACATATAGCATAGACTATTTACATAAGTCGGCCTCTAGACCGCGCATATCTAATGTACATTTAAAGATAAAATTATACAGCCAACTGATAAACTCTATACAAGATAACTCACGCACCTAAACTATTGAAATACATACATAGCACCTATATCAATATTGTAGTGGACATTACCTATATAGTGTTCACCACTTGGTCGAAACATTTAGCCACAAACTGCTCTTTATCGTCCAACTTTCTGACGTCACTGGTCAAGTGGCGCGTGAGCATCGCGTCTTGCAGAGCACTCAGTGCTTCAGAAGTGAACCTTTTGCCCTTGAGATGAGTGATAACTGACGCTTCGCCGTGGAACCCTGACTCGACCAAGCCTGGCGGGATGCTAAGAGTCACGTCACTGATAAGTCCGCTCTCTACAGTTATGTTGATGACGAGTTCTTCAGTGGCCGAGTAGACTTTCGTAGGCGCCATTAGCTCGGCTGGAACTGGGAACGCACGGCTCACTGTGAACACTGGAGTTCTGCCAAAGCACCAGTCCCAAGTTTGCAGCTCATTTTTCAACTCAGTCAGTCCTGTTGTGACAAAAAGTGAGTTGTTATTAAATTATTCAGCACGTGTAACGATAAAGAAATAATGACTTGTCTTTCAAATTACTTAAATCTGTTTATCATAGATTGTTTAAAATTCGGTACGGTTTGAGGGTGGATCGAAAGTTTTAAATATTTTTAAGTCAAATTCAGGTGGAAAGTTACAGCATGGACTGGATAGAGAACCAATTATGTACCACATTTTTCTATATATCGTCCGATATATGATCGGAGTGGGCCTCAGGGAAGTGCTTTAACCACATAGGGGTGACAATAGATCTATCAAGGTCGTAGTGAGTGGTTGGGCCCGGTGGACCACACCACTTGTCTCAAATAATAATAATAAATAACCACATTTTCTTTTTTCGCAATCTTAACAGTTAACAGAATGAGACCGAGTTTGAACAAAACAGTAAAATGTTATTCTTGCAGTCTTACTCTGACTTGATCTTAAAAAATAAAATCTGAGATATCTCAAGATTATTGATATCTTATAATCATGCCACGTTTTCATCGGAATAAATATTTAATTTATGACACAACAAAACAGTTGAACAAAACTTCAATAGCACCAACCTGGGAACCAGTCTTCAGTTGGGTTGACGTATTGAAAGCCCCTCTGCTCTGAGATGAGACCCTGGCCGCCATCTTCGACGTGCAGCGCTGGCGTACGCAGGTATTCATACCCCACGGCGGTCTGCAGGCTGTCCACGGTGACCCTGGCATCCAGGTCGGACAGGTTCGCCACCGGCGAAGGTGTCGACAGCGTCGCGTTCGTCTGTATGCCATGCTAAATGAAATTACACGTCCTTAGGTTATGTGTTTGGAGGGAGAGGTGAGGTTAAGGTTAGTGACAGGCAAAAGAGAAGACAGGATAGTTACGAAAAAACCAAGCAGTTAATACATAAAGTGTAGAAGTAGTTCATGAATATGAGTAATAAGAGTGAATAATTCAAAGGTGATTCAAAGCAACATGGCTGTGTTGAATAAAACTAAGATTAAAATCAGTAAAAGCTATATAATTTTACTTGTGATTGTAATACTGAAATTTAAAAAAAGAATATATAATTACACCCAAATTTGGTACATATAGCCAAATGAACTTATCGACCTTAATCACACAATGCATCACATTTGTGTACACACTACACTTGTCACAAAGACAATGACTCATCCTAAGGCAGCGGGGTTGCGACTGCGCGCCCTCTGACCCCACTGCATATGTAAAAATTGCTTGAGTACCCACAACAACGTAACAATACAACTACAACATACATCGGTATTGAAAAGTTATTGATATATAGAAATATATTTAAATCAATTAATCAACTGCTTTATTTACGGATCACCTGTTTAGGTAGACTATGGGGTAGTAAAAGGTAAGGATGTCAGGAAAGATGGGAGATTTAGGTCATTTAAAAATTCCAACAAAACAAGGTAAAGCTTGACTAGGCACAATTTACATTTAAAATTCAACTAGTTGTTTCAATAAAATTTTAAGGCTAATAATATTACAATGATGAATTTAAATATGTCAGGATACTTGATCATAGCTTTCAGTAAAAGAAAATAAGTTTGTAACAGGAAGGAATGTGAAATCGAATGAAAACTAATTTATTTACATACCTCAAAAGAACTTGACAGCTTAAAAATAAATACTTATTTAAAACCAAAATCTGTATGTATTATTACTTATTACAGGTTCCTGCAGTATGCTAGCGGCACGGGGGGTGTGTTTACGGAACGTCAAACGACGTGTTTATGCATAATTGTGACGTTTGAAATTCCGTAAACACGCCCCCCGTGCCGCTACCATACCGTAGGAACCGACTCAGTTAAGCGCTAGACCTGTAGACACTGTCAATATTCTTTTTAAAAAAACGTTATTTGAAGTAAAACTATATGTAGTTTGCCAAGTTTCTAAAGAGTACAGTCCATTCTTATATGGATGTTACACTCACCTCGCGTTTAGCCAGAGCTTTGCTGAGATCTGCCTTGTTGGCATTGACTAGAAGTGTGCAGTGGTGGTAGGCTGACAGGCGGCCTAGCTTAGCTGCAGTACCAGACACCTAATAGTTTTGTTATTAAGGATACCATTGACGTAAAGTATGATACTACATATTCAATAGAACTAAGTAATGTCTGTCTGTGACTCGCCTATTCAAGTGATTTTCAGTTGTGCAGTTGTGAGTTTCAGTCAGCAAATATGATGATTAAAAAGTGGATATTATTGTAAAACTTACAAGTTGCAATGAAATTTAGACACTGTATTTTTCTTTGGTTCACCTAAAATGACATTAACATTGTAGTTTAGTAGCATCTTAAGATATACCATAGTTTTAGGCATGGTCATAGAAAAATCAACCACCTAGCACAAGATAGTAGAGATAGTAGATGTGAGTGCCGAGAGAGATTTTTCTTTAGGAGTAGGCAACTCAAATTGTACAATTTTATCTATGATTGTATCTGTTATATTTTTAAAATGTACAATAAACAAAGATAGGTATCTCAATACCAACTGGATCACCGTTCCAACAATATCTCAACTACATAGGTTAGAGAGGTTAATATTTTACTGATCTATGCAGATATTTTTTTATATACATCCTTTTATCTTTCATACCGAACACACCAGTGCTTGTAACTGCTGTTTGGTGGTAAATTTAAGTAGCATGAAGGTAGCTAGTGAGGTAGACATAGACAATGCCCTACAACCAACCAAACATCCACTACGAATCGAACCCAGGACCTCCATATTATAAGTCCAAGTATGTAGTTTGTATGAGACAAGAAGCCACAGAGGCTGTTTAAATAGATATGCCTTAAAGTATCTAGTTCAAACTGAAATTGATGTTAAATACTTGTACTAATAACCTTGTTTCATATGATATTCCAGATATCAGAAATATTTTAATTGCATTTTATTTTAGTTTAATTGATGCATGCTTTTTTTTTAAACATTTTAAATGTCGCTTATTAATCCAAAAAGTTTAACAAAGTTATTCCTATTCTCAATTTTTCTCTATCAAGCATGTAACATTTGGTGTCAACAACCCCAATAATAACTCTAAATTCAGCATGCAGCAGAAATGAGCATTTCCTGTTAACATTTTGTTTTAAATGTTTCTGAATATTGTTTTAAATAGAGACAAAAGCTGAACTCTATTCATATTATCTACTGTTGATATTGAGGTCATTGTACACTGAGTACAGAGGTTTATAAAATTTTCCATATCTCTTTAGAAATAGTTTTGTATACCAGTTATCTAGCTCAAACAAAATTTGAACAGATGGCACCTGAATAAATAATACATGGCTTCATATATGGAAAACTTCATAGTAGTTAACTTTGAAAAGGATACTTTATATCTGTCTCGTACAACGATGTCTTGGCGTTCATTTATGTTAGCACTGATACCGAATCCTCTGAACAGTGCTCTCTTAATCAGCTCCAAATTGTATTTTCTGTCATATCTCTCTTTCGGTGTGAAGAAGGTGATGTTAAGGTTACCGCGGTCATGGTATACGGTGCCCCCTCCACTATTGCGCCTGGCTAAAGCGATTTCTTTTTCAGCCAACAGTGGCACATTTGCTTCAAGCCATGGATTCTGGTGCCTTCCAATTACCACACATGGCTCATTCTTCCACACCATCATCACATGGTGTTTAGAGAAGTCCATGTTCCTATACATCCAATCCTCAAGAGCTAGGTTAGTATAGATGTCAGTCGATTGGGACATAAACACCGATTTTGTGATCTCCCTCTCCGGGGGCAGCTCATTGTGTCTCCTCTTAGCTGACAGATTCTTACAACCTGTGGTCAAAGTGCAGGCACTGACTCTCCTCGTTATACCAAACACAACGCATGCACTGCTCACTGCCATTTTCTTCATCATTGCTTGAGCCATTTTCTTGAAAACCACAAACTGGTACTTTTCTGTATGAACCTTAAAACGGTATTTTAAGCGTAATTAATCACTTAACTTTTAGTCTGTAAACCTAAATTTTAAACCTATTAAAAAGTTCAAACAGTCATTGGGCTTGAACTAATGCTTAGAGCAACAGGCATCGGTGTCAGCCGAAGAGAGGGAGATCAAATACTCGTGTAGTGCGATGGTCTGATGCAGCCACTTCCAGGTCTGGTGCAGGCTGTTAATTCGATAACGAATACCCAAACAGTCTCGACAGTCACTTGGCATTCCTCCTCTTGGATGCAGATTTAGAGAAAAAATCACAAAACAGTCACAAGTGAACACAAACTGAGATTTCAAGACACAATGTTAACACCGAAGTGACGAAGTTGTACGTAATAAAAGTACTAATTATTATATATTTAAGCAGTAGCGTACGTTAACGCGCGACGTTATGAAACGATATAGTTATAATTACTTTCCGTCGTCTCATTTTATTCACGCTGATAGTGATAAAGGGGCCGGGGCTCGGGGAAACAGGAGGTCGAACGAGGGCATTCGAAGTTCACTTGACAAGAACAACAAACATGATAAGGAGCACGAAGTGGCCACGCGCAATTTTATCATTCTGTAATGTAGAGATTAGCTGTTAAGACACGCAGATAACAAAACGCTTATTTTAATTTAGTCTAACTCACAAGTTAAGTTATTTATACTGAATTTCGATGAAAAAATGTAGAAAAATTACTAATTCTGAACTCGACAAGAACTGTCAGTGTCAAATTTAGACTTATACTTATACGAACCAAGCAAAGAGATTTAAGTATATATAGTAGGTTAGTAATAATTTAAATGTCTTTGGAACCAAAGGAACGAAGGCAAAGCACCTCAATTTTATGATTTACGCTCCGCTACACGAAAGATAAAATCTAATTTGGGATATAGTTATTTATTACGTTAGATTATTTTTGTTAGTTTTTGACCCCCTCCCCCTATATAAGAAAAAATAAGAATAGTGTTTGATATTTAACCCCTGTGTAATATTTACTAAGTAAGAATCACGTAAGAATCTAAAGGAAAACACAGAACTATCAAGTACCTCCCACCTCCCTAGTAAGTAACAATAAAACATGATCGGCAACCCTCCCACTCCCCCTCGAAATCGTCTTACGTAATAAATGAATAGCGTTATAAGTATATCCTGCTTTCACACACATAATCCGTGATACGTGTGCAAAAGCATGATAGATTTATAGAGTTTTTTGGGAAGTTAAAAGGAAATCTATCAAGACTACATGGGCATTACAGGTTTAACGAGTAATAGTCGATCCAATTATCAAATATACTTGGAGACATCAGAATGAACATTTTGTTCAAATCCCATTCAAAATTACTTGATATCGTATACTATGTAGGTCCGTTTTTAGACGTTATTATTAGGATAGACTTAGAGCGACGAACTTATGGTGATGGGCAACTACGGAACCCGACATGCACTTGGCTGCTTTTTTATCTGTAGCGTACAAGTACGTGGAATGGAGTGTGAATGGCGTTATCAACAGTTGATGTTTTCACTTTAGTGCAAAAAAGAATAATTTTGTACCAAAAGAAATATTATTAGTCAATTTTTATTTAGTACAGACTGGATTTGAAGCTTCTCTGGCACGAGTAAAAATTAAACTAAATAAATGGCTGTGAGGATGAAACCAATGCTTATTGTGTGAAATGTAACAATAATTTATTAAAAAACAATCAAGATGTCAATGTCCAGTGTTGTTCTTGATATGGTAATTGCCATATTGTACGGCATTCCGACATCTAATAGACCAACAATACGGCAACACATCAAATTATTTATTATACGTCAATTTTTGATACCTTTCGTTTGACAAATCATCACTTAATAATTACCCTTTAATTTTATAATTTGTAACGGAACATTTATTATTCAGTAATGCATGCTAGCTAGCTATCCCTTTTCTACTAGGACAAAAAAGCAGTTGCCATCCTATTTTCCTGAATAACTGAACGAACATATTTGGGGATTCCTCGGGGCAAATAACTTTATTTAATCGTGTCATGTAACACGACTAAAATTATAGTCATAGTTCGAGAAAGCAAGGTTGAGCAATGAGTTGCGTTCGGGATATCTATACGATAGAATAGAACTTTTACACGCGTTTTCGTTGTCAGTCCTACTTTTGAAACCATTACAACCAAGACACAGAACAATACTACCCTAGCATAACGTCGATTTGATTATTTATACTTACGACGGGTGCTAGTGAATTTGACGACAAAGGTTAAAATAAACTATCATCTTATGACATTACTTTTCTAAATATACGAGTTTTCAATACAAACCAGTGAAAAAACAAGAGTTAAAATCAGTTGCAGCTTTTGCTCTAAATGTTTCAGTTAAATTGTGTTTAGGGAAGCTCGTAACATGACTAAAAAACAGTGAAATAAATTAACAACTCTGAATATTGCGCTTTGCTGGCCAAATAAACAATCAGGAATCAGGGTGATATTTCAATGAAAAAAAGAAGATCTAATCACAAAAGAATTGGAGGAAGTATTTCCAATCTAATATTGTGATTAATAAGTATAGGCTTTAATTAAATGTCTGTAAAGGTGGTGGAACTGATCTTATTCATCCCCTGTTCATACGCAACTGTGCTCGAGAACTAGCTAATCCAATCACACAAATTTTTAGAAAGTCAATTTCAGAAGGCATTTTCCCCTCCACCTGGAAAAATGCTCTTGTTACACCAATCTTCAAAGGTGGTGATGCGCACCTAGCACAAAACTACAGACCTATCTCCAAATTAAATATCTTAGGCAAAATATGTGAAAAAATAGTTTGCGAACAGATTTATTCCTCTGTTTATCAACACATTTCTATAAATCAACATGGCTTTTGTAGCGGGAGGAGTGTTGATACCAACCTTCTTACATTCACTGACTTCATTACAAACAAAATAGAATCAGGCTGGCAGGTGGACGCTGTGTATACTGACTTCTCTAAATGTTTTGACAAAATAAATCATAACAACCTAATAATTAAACTTGAGTGCCTCGGTATTCACGGCGACCTCCTGCGTTGGATTAAATCCTACTTATCCAATCGCAGTCAGGCTGTAGCTGTAAAAGGATTCTGCTCTAGGTTCCTTCCTGTGCCCTCCGGCGTCCCTCAGGGCTCACACTTGGGTCCCCTGCTCTTCATTTTATATGTCAACGACATGAGCTCCTGTTTTACCAACTCACAGCATCTAGTCTATGCAGACGATACAAAAATTTACAGAGCCATCGCCTCTGAATCTGACTGTACAGACCTTCAGCGTGACCTCAATAGATTCTATCACTACTGTCGTGACAATCATCTCTTCTTAAACTTGGACAAATGCTTTGTAATTAGTTTTTCCCGTAAAAATAATCCTATTATACACAATTACAAAATCGAAAATAGAGATATTACGAGAGTAACATCTATTAGGGATCTAGGTGTTACTCTTGACTCCCAGCTCTCGTTTAACCTGCACATTGATAGTATTTGCAATAAAACCTACAAAAATCTTGGCATGATTCTTCGTTTAGGACAGCCCTTTAAGCGTCCTTTGACCTATAAAATCCTTTTCTATGCGTTTGTAAGAAGTATATTAGAGTTTGGCTCTGTTGTATGGTCTCCACAATACCAGGTACACAAAGATCGCATAGAGAGGATACAAAACATCTTCCTAAAGGCACTCAGCTACAGAACAGGAACATTTCATGATAACTCCGTTGAAGCAGCAAAACATCATAACATGCTATCCCTAAACAAAAGAAGGACTTATTTGGATGCAATATTTTTCTTTAAAATACTTAAAAACATTACCAACTGTCCCAATCTCCTACAAAATATATTTTACAAAATCCCCCACCCTTCCCTACGGCCCAGCACACACACTCTTTCACGTAAGCTTCGCGCGTACCAATTATGCTAAAAACACGTTTTTCAGACGAGTTTCCAAACATTACAATGAGCACCTTAGTGGAATAGACCCGTTCATAAGCTCCATATCCCAATTTAAAAAATTCGTAAAATCCAAGCTGTAGTAATTGTTTTATATAACTCATATTAACATACTGTATGTGTTTGTTGTATAAATAGTAATTTTAATATAGTAGTAGACTGAATATTATGTATCAACGCTTGTACCGAGTAGATCAAACGTATCGAAAAATGAACCTCCAGGTCTTTTTGTGTATAAAATGTTTATATAATTTTTTGTAAACGACTGTTTGTGTTCTGAATAAATAATAAAAAAAAAATAATTAATTATTAATTCACCAATCATTACGTTACATTATTTTTTCATATTACCATATTATACGGCATTTTTTGAAAACTTATCCCTAAAATACCGCAATTTTAGATACGGCAACCCAAAATTCGACTGGAACCACACTGTCAATGTCAGAAAATTCAGACAGACAGAAGTACTACAAGGTACTACAATTAGGTAAAAGGGGGTGAAAAGCACAATTTATACAGAAGTCCCTAGGAAATCATCCTAAAATGGCTCTCAGAACAACTCCTGTTCTTCGCAGTACGTATAATTCATCTTTCGCGTTCCTTTCCTAATGTCTTCATTATTTAAGACATCTAATTACATAATACTTTGTATTTTCAGGCGCATTAAAAAAATGGGCTTATAACCTTTCTGGATTTAACAAATATGGTACGTATGTAAAGTAATTCAATTTAGAATGTTTTCGATAAGAATAAGATGATAACATGTAAGTACTCTAAATAATTATAACCTGTGTTCAATACAGGACTGCATCGTGATGACTGTCTCTATGAGAACGCAGATGTACAAGAGGCTCTTCGCCGCATTCCTCAGCAAGTTGTAGACGAGCGTAACTTCCGCATGGTTCGCGCAGTCCAGCTGTCTCTACAGAAATCAATCCTGCCTAAAGAGGAGTGGACTAAATATGAAGAAGACAAACTCTACCTCAGCCCTGTTGTTGAGAAAGTTAAACAAGAAAGGCTAGAGCGAGAAAAGTGGGAGAAGGAATATTAGATGAGTTTTGTCTAGAATTTAAGAGTAACTATTTAAACCATTAAACTTAGCAAGAACTATGTGTAGTCTTTTTTCAGCACATTTTAACTGGAATTATCCAATAATAAGTACAAAAAGCAATTTGTTACTTTTTGCAGTTGTGTTTTTAAATGTATAACCAATGGTAATTTCAGGAAAATGTTAAATAAAATTGAAGTTGCATACAAAACATTTTATTTATATGGCTACAGTCTTACAGTACACCAATAGGTAAATATTAAAAAAGAAATTTAAAATATGGCATACATATAATACAGCCTTTAAAAGTTGGGGCCCATACTTATATAATTCTAAAAAGAATACAATAAAATAATTTCTAACGTAGAAACATAAAATCTTCCTGTATAAATTGAAACATGGCTTTAATAATTCAGTTTTCATTTCATTATAATAAGTACAGTATGTAAGCAATAAAAACAAAGTGATAAAAATACTCATCTTGCTTTTTTACATTCAACAAGCAGTAGAGCATTAATTCATAATATAAATAACTTACATGGTCCCTCCAAATTTATTTGAATGGTTATTAAACCATAACAACAAAAGTACATATGAAAACGGACATAACAATACAAATATAAACATGACTTTTATATAACCTAATTATATTTACTTCATTTGTTTGATATTTTTATTCCACAAATTATTGTGTGATATGCAGTTATTGGGAAGAGATAGTCTTTTCTTCATAAATTGGTTATATATTAATTAAATATCTATTAAACGAGTTTGTAGATCAAATTACTAAATTAGGCAACTGTCTAGAGTCTCTTAAGCTTATTAAAAGAAATTAAATTATTGTATTATTTGAGAATATGTAAACTTTATAATCTTATTTAGTCATTTTCTGAATTTTATATTATTCAAGTAAACAATAGTAATAATGTCATTATCAATAAGTATAGTAAATAAAGATGTGGCAACAAAATACATATGGTTATAAAATCAAAAGTCAACATTTAAAACGGACTACTGATGGATCATAGGTGATAATATTTATTACTCTGTAGTAATATCTGCACTATGCTTAGGAGAATAGCTATATTAGGTAACAAACCATAGCTGTTGGAATTCACGTTAGATTATGTATGGTAAATTGGTAACAGATGTCAATTAAGTAGAAATAAAAACTGGTGAATAATTTCAGTGTTCATGATCCTACAATGCTAAAACAAGACCTCTTAACAATCATGTCAAATTGTCAATCAGTCAAAACCATCAGATTCGATTTAAATCACTCATTGATCTAGATTTCCTTTAGATTATCAAATGCAATTAAATAAAAAAAATCTGTTTCATAATATTATGATTATAAACTTTTCATCTGTATGAATTATAGTTATCTGTGGTATGAAGTTTGAAGAGATATTTTTTTCACCTATTAATTTCACCTCTGCAATATTGATTTATAAATTATAGTATATTTTGTGCCAAAACACTTTTCTGAAATGAGCAACCAAAATTAAACATTTTTAAAATTCCATATTCCATAAAACAAAACAAAAATTCTTGATGTTTCAAATATGTTTTGTGCTAGAACTCTAAACAAAACCTTAAATCAGACTTGAATTCAGTATACAAACACCTTAGAATAGAAAGATAAAAATTGAAAACTGTTATAATATGAAATTAATACATAAATTCTTTTCCACAAATACTATGTTATAGCTAAAATAATTTGAGTACTTTTGTTAAATTTGTCATATAAATTCTTAGCTTTCACATAAAAAATTTTAAAACTAATAAATATTCAGAAATAATATAATATTATCAAAATAATAGATTATACTTTCATAAATTGAATCCCTGATTCCCGTTTCAAAAATAAAATCATATTATGTTTTTTTCTCTTTGATTTAATCGTATATTACAGGGATCTTGTGAAAATTACTACACTATGTCTATATTCATATTATCACGATGAGTTGAAAAATAGTGCGTAGTAGTTATTGAGAGCGAATGTCTAGGCTTACCATTGATGTAAATTGTGTACTAAGTAAACTTAAAACTATAAAATATGGCAAGTTGATCGTTGCACAGACTTAAGAAATACATGGCCCTTAAACTCTGGTAATTATATGAAGGTATTTAGTTAAATCTACAGAAGAAACTGTATTATTCTACTCCGTGCGATCTGAATCTGGTAATATGAGATACTTAAAAAATAGTATGAAATAGTATACATATATTTACTAAAAGATTAAAAATGTGATGAACTTTGACTTTGGAAGTCTACAGAGGTCACCTGCATAGAATTTTTAGTCCACATCACTTCTATACAGACATAACCTTACCAACACAATTTATCAAATCAACCACGCAAACAGTAAAATTTTCAATTTACTTATATTCATCTAAATAATTCTTATATACATTTACATGGAAATTATATAAATAGGTACATACACTTTATACATTTATACTTACATTGGCAACTTGGTTTCCGAGCGATTGTTCTATCTTTGGAAGTTATTTTAATTCTCTTACTATTCGAGGTTTAAACCTAATTTAGCTGATGCTTACAGTTCTTCGTCCCCGATGGCTTCAAAAGCGTTGTTCTCGACACAGTCCTTGCCGGTTTTAAAGGCCACAGACGCGAACTTTTCCGTTAACTTTTGCACTGAGAATATTTCTCTTGAGCTTCCAGAGTTGAAGGAATCGCCATTCTGTAAAACACAAGGAATCTCATTACTTCAAAAATATTAAGGATAAAATCTGTATTTATGCATAAAAGCTACTAAAGTCCAGCCCATAGATAACTACAAATTTTATCACACATCCATTCAATTGTGTAGCGTGTATGTGTATGTGCAACATATTGACACTAAGAAAGGATTTCCAAAGCATATTTAACTCAAATAAATTATACTTTTGGAGAATAGAAGTCGGAAGGTGAGTCAAGAAGATAAATCAAAATTATGAATTTTTGGGACGTCACTGACTGCCAAACAGTTGGATAGCCATTATGTAGAAGTCTAAAAATACAAAAATATTGATATTTAACTATTTATCAGATCCAGACGTTATTCATCATTAACGCCTAGTATGCGTTCAAAACTAGGGACTTCATTTGGCAACAAATAAATTGACCATTTAGTAGGTTTTATTGAAATCAGTTAGCGACATGTCGGTGATATTCAATAAATTTATCCTCTAAACTTCCACTCTTAATGGTCGAATATTTTCTTTACATTTAAATGAGACCATCAATAAAAAATTATTAAAATCATCACAACAAATATATAGTCAGTCTTACGGCTGAGCTGAGCGTGTCACTCGATGAGGAAGGCGTGATGAGTTGGCTGGATCCGTCCCGTCGCAGGTAAGTGATACTGCCGCGCTTGCCGCTCCGAGGAGACGAGGGACCCGTCCCGTTCTTCTGACGCATCAGCTCGTCAACTATAGACTGGAATTATAAGGGGAATATATACATTCATTGGATGCAATAGTAGTAGATTTTTTAAATACAAATCTTTCTTTTAAACGCAATATCCAATTGCCACCATGTTACTTTTCTACTGCCAAAAAGAAATATTAATAGAACTGTTGTGTTCCGCTAAAGGTAACAGAGCTAGCAGCTCATTAGCCCAAGACTTCTGAGAAATCACGCTTACCATATTATTACCATACAGCGGTATTAAACTATCACGTGATATGAAGGCCAAGTACAAGTGTCTTTTATGGAATATACACATATTCTTGGATTGTGTAGTCATACATAAATATCATCGAAACCACACAATAATTTCATCTCAATTACGAGTAATATCTAGCAGTTGTTTACGCAATTATCGTCAAACTTCGAAGTTTATTTTATCGTTTAGTTCTAAACTAGCTTTTGCCCGTGACTTCGTCCAATAATCGCACGGGAACTACTCTTTCGATCGGAATAAAAAGCCTATATCTTCAACTATCCCTAAACAAAAAATCTCGTCATTCTGACTCTCCGCCGCGTTACGACGTAAACGTAGGAAAAACAAACAAACTTACCTTCGCATTTATAATATTAGTATGGAAGTTAGCAAACAAGTCGATACAAGACGTACGACTAGGTGCATAAATAGCAATTTAAATAAAACAAACGCGCAAGTGAGCGCATTGGAGTCAGCAGCAACATATTTCTTTTTGTTGATAATAACTATTTATTTTAGATCTCTTTTCGGAAAATCACTTTGGTTACTAAAGAGAGAGGGGGCTTCTCTCGTTCAACTGCTATACTTTAATATTTAAATGATATAGCTGTATAGTTACACTTGAATAGACTAATTCTCCCTACTAGATAGTCGCTGGATGCAAGCGGTTCAGGACGGATCGCTCATTCTGGCGTGCCTTGAGAGACCTATGTTCAGAAGTGGACGTTTCCCGGCTAATGATGCGACTCAGTCACTTTTCACCAAATTTCAATACGATTGTTCTACCATTGAGGTGCCGGCAGGTAACAAACTAACTCACTTTCACATTCCTAATACTAGTGTGGTTGCTCACCTGTAAACATACACTTATAAAGGTAGCATGTTCAGTCTGCAGAGTGACCCACTTGAGGTTATCTTTGCTGATGAGAT
Source organism: Carcina quercana (assembly GCA_910589575.2). Taxonomy (NCBI): domain Eukaryota; kingdom Metazoa; phylum Arthropoda; class Insecta; order Lepidoptera; family Depressariidae; genus Carcina; species Carcina quercana. Next base: position 13,219,898 of record OU342427.1, read on the forward strand.
ATTCGAATGAGAGCTCGAAATTCTTGTTGGGCTCCTCTAGCAGCGCTCCATGGCCATTCGTTTGTGGTCTGTCCACCTAAAACATTACACAAACACATTAGTAAGTACACTATAATACGTAATCCAATTCGGCGTACGATACGGCTAAAATATGAACAAATCTTTAAACGGAGAGCAAATAGCCCCCTTCTAGCTAGACCAACGCGTAAAATCGTCGGCTACATCGTCACTTACCGTCAGGTGAGATAAAGGTCATGTGCATACCCATTATACTCGTACATACTTTAAACAACTCTACTCCGATCGTCATGGAAATCCGCTTAATCGTTTATGCGTGATAAAGTAACAAACAAGCTCATAAATAAAAAGTATCCATACATTCGCAAACAAATAAAAAGAAAACTTCCGTTATGAACTTAAGCTATATAATATCCGATTCAACAGTGGATTTATACAGCAGATAATGTGTTTCATCAACATATCGCAATAGCCCGCCCCAAACTAAACATAACACATACTCGTAACCTTTAGACTCTCAATAATCGCAAATTTTTCCTGTTGGCCTGCCAAAACCACAATTGATCAAACAGTTCTTTTTTCGTTGTGACACAGTTCTTTTCTCGTTGTGACAAAATACGTACATATTGCTATGAATCATAAGGATCATAACGAATAAGACCAGTGTTAGTATCAGGTCATCAGGTGAGGTCATCACATGATGCACGGCGTGCGTGACCGCATATACAATTTAGTAGCATCGAGTTTCTCTAACCTTCATCGAGATTTTTAAACATAAATTAGTGGTTTTATACATAAAGTATTCTTCAATTGCCGACGAATTGTTTCAAATTTGTTATACAGGGGGAGTGAAATTTTTACGGCGTTCATCTTCTGAGTTTCCACCCCTAATTAAAACGGACCACTACTACATTAGATATAGCTTATTTAACAATAATGAAAATAATCATTTAAATCGTTTCACACACAATTAGTTAAGCTATGAGGTAACATACACACAAAAACATACAGTTGAATTGAGATCCTCCCACTTTTCGTCGGTTAAATTTAATTGACAGCTAAATCGTATTATTTCAATCGTTTGCTTTAGCCTAAAACATTTACTGACAAGTAATTTAGCTTTAGCCGTCATTCTGACGCTGGCGACGACGATATCTACATTTTTTGTTTCACTTAGAACGGACAGAGTTTTTACTCGCATTATAAAGAGTTGTTACTCACATAATGCAGAGTTGTTACTCACATTATACAGAATTGTTACACAGATACTCAGAGTGGTTACTCACATTATGCAGAATTGTTACTCACATCATGCAGAGTTTTTACTCACATTATACAATTGTTACTCACATCATGCAGAGTTGTTACTCACATTATACAATTGTTACTCACATACGCAGAGTGGTTACTCACATTATGCAGAGTTGTGATCCTCCAACACCGCATTCTGGTCACCTTATATCGCTGCTCAATGGCCGGCTGCGCAAGCGTCAGTAAAGTCAATTCCTTGGAAGCGAGCGACACGCGCACTCTGCTGGTTGGCTCCCCCCCACAATCCCCCACGTTGACAGAGTCCGTCACCGCTTCCCCGGCCGGTATCCTGCCGTAGTGCCTCAACGTCCTCGCCATTTCTAGGTACTAGGAATAATAAAAATATATATTGTTACTACAAGTTGGTACAAGATGGAGGGCAATCTATTTAAATCATGGACAAACATTTCAATGTGGAGAATAAACTGGTAGTATGACGCAACGTATGCCATACCAATAATACCGTAATAAGCACAGGAAATTTAGTTCATTGTAGTTTGTTAAAGTTTCCTTTTGTGTACATTTAAATGTAAATAAATTAAATGCATATTTGAAATTATTACCTAAAGATATGAGATCGGATCATAGTAGCACAGGACACCTTTATTCGTAATAGTCGATATTCCTTCAATTCGCACCAAACGTTTAGATTTTACAATTTGTGTATAACTATCTTTTGCCCACGATTTTAATCATCAGCCTACTATATATATGACCCCACTGCAGTGGCTCAGGCCTACTCTCCTAAAAAGTGTGTATGGGCTATGGTCCACTACGCGGGCCCAGTGCGTATTGGTAGACTTCACACATAGCTTGGAATTTTTCTTCAGGAGAGCGCAGGTTCCCTCACGATGTTTTCCCTCACCGAAAAGCCAATTTTTTTATTATCAATCGTACATAAATTCCAAATTGGAACTCATTGGTACGAGCCAGTATCGAACCTAGACGTCGATTGTTCAAGGACTAACACTCCACCCAACTGAGCTACCACAACTGAGCTATCACATGGGATTAAATAACCAAAACGTAATATGTTACACAGTGATGTCTACTTGAATGATATATATCTGTCGACCACCCTCGATGTGTCGACGTAGAAGCGACGATACGACTTATCGGTGCAGTGCGCGTAATTAAATACGAGGCCATATGCGAACCACCTCTAATGTGTGATATGTTCCAGTGACGTTCAGTTCAACGGGCAGCAGCAGGTTGGTATTGATGCTTGTGATCTTTACTGTTCAAAACTCAGACATTGGGTTGCAGTAGTTAAGGGGCTATACTATACAATTTGATTTAAATTAATATTATAAACAAATAACTGTCATGAACTAAGATCAGTAATATCGTTAAGGGTGTTTTTAATATCGTGTGGATTTCATCACGCACGTGGGATTCTTTAGTCTAACTGGGTCGCCGGTCCATCTAGTAGGGGGACGGCTTGGTATACGTTTCCCGGTACGTGGTCGCCACTCGAGAACTCTTACTCCCCATAGGAATTATCAAAAGTTAAATTATAAGTCATCGTAGTTTAGTCATACAGTGTTTAATAAGTATTAAATTTATCAATGCGTGTTATGCAGCTGATAATGATAAATGGATACTATTATGGTAATATTCTAAACAAGTATTGATTCATCTCTTGCTGATAGACTGTCGATGCTGATTATTACGTGAATTATTTCATGAATACCCTTATTATTATTATTGTTTAACTGCCAGTGATAATGTGACAACAGGCTTCAATTCATGGTGTTACGTCACAGCGTGTGACCACATTGTAGGGACCTATTTTGCACCGAGTCGCAATAATTAATTTTCAACAGGTTACATTAGAAGAAGCTAAGTTGGATTGAAAAATATTTGACAATTACCTAATTCATCATCATCATTATCCAGGAAAACTTCCATATAGGCCACCCCCATGGTATACTACAATAACCAGTCCCAAGCCACTTGCATCCAGCCTCTCCCTGCATATGTGTAACAGTGAAGGCAATAAAAATTTCTTTCTTATTCATTTTAGAATAAACAGAAAAACCTGGTTAATTTATTAACCACACTTTAAAACTAAACACCCCATTTTGAACACAAATATTTTAGTTGCAGTCAATCATAGAAGTATTAATAGTTGCTGAGATAAGCAGCTTTGAAAAATAGATATATGGATAAAGTTACACCATGAAACTTCCTTATCGGTACAGAACCCTTATAACAAAGTTCACTCACCTCTCTTTTTTGTTTCTTAGCTTCATAAGATGACAAAATATCTTTAGTTTCAGAGTCAGCGGTCATCCATCCTAGATCTAGCTCTTCTATAGTCTGCAAGTACAGCAGGTCCAAGGAAACTCGGTCTATTGTGAGATCGATATCGTAACATGAATCCCAGTAGCTAAAATAAATTATTTTACATTAATTGTGATGTAGAGGTTCTTGTTTATTGGCGACTCCTATGTGGTCTCGGCTTTAGAATAGGATCACCCAAGTCATCCCATCAAAAAGAGGAGGAAATGGGCAGCAGTGTCTGCCTATGTATCAACAGCATCTTATTGGATCACCAATTCAACTGCCAAGTTTACCGAGTATGACAAATGGTGGTCTATAAGGGAGATTCATGACCAACAGTTGACTTTTGCAACAGATTTTCAGTTTAACTTATCCTTACATTAACCCTCCTTAGATTTGTATTTACTAAGTTCTGCCCAAGACTTTAAAGACTGTAATTATTGAATTATTAAATAAACTGGAGCTTTTCTTCAGGGTTGCTTCAATAAATACAACACAGATTGTATGATTCCTACACCAGATAAAGTGAATTTATCAAGTACACACCTTTTCCTCAACACAATTTTATCTTCTGGCCTGACATATTTTTGAGATATGTATGGAGATTCATAATCCTCTAGTTTCTTCAAAGCAGGTTGTCCATCCTTAGCACAGCTCCAGTTAAAGAGATATATAGAAAAATACTTGACCAATTCCTTTGGAAGATTTATGTAATTACAGGCAATATCGAGTATTGTGCTTGATGAGTCAATGGATGACACAGAGAGAGGTATTCTATACCCGTTCATTAGTGAAATCTCTATGTCCACCTCATGCATCCTCACTGCATGTGTTTCTTGTTGAGCAGAGAAGAGGAATGTTATTAGGAGATCAGAGTTTGCTAAAACGGGATTCTGACCCACTGCAATAGAAAATTATTCACGAAGCAATATGTAAATTTTGAACAAACTATGTGTCAAAGGAAAATTCTAAGCTATCGATGTGTCTATAATTGTCAAATGTTCATAATGCAATACAATTTAACTAGAAGATCCAAAATTCCTGAATTTACAAACAAAAACCAATTAGCATGACTCTCAGGACACTCATTTTGTAGTTTGATTGTGCTTTCATATGAACATTTGCCAATTTGAGCCATGGTAAAGCATTTTATATAAAAAGAATAGAATTTGTGAAAACAGGAGTCCGCAGATGATACCTGGCTGATAATGAAGTATAAAAATTTAAATCTATGTAAAAAGAAAATAAACCAATAGACTTCTTTTATCTTAATCAAAAACAGATTTTCGGACAGAGCTTCTGGCTTATTTCATTGCTGTGATTCTCACTATTGAAATAAGGACTTTTGTTTAACAAGATTACATTTTATTATCAATATTTATGTTTTAATTAATCATTAGATTAGCTATTAAAACATACCTAGCTGTAAATATTTTTCCAATAGGATTCTTCTTTCTTCTAATTGTGAACTAGTGAGAAAAAACTTCTTAGGTGGAAACTGTGGCAGTTTACAGTATGGGTTCTGAGCCTGTAGTTGCTCGTGAAGACTTAACAGTTGTTTATATCGAGCAGTGCAGTGGAAAAATCCATCTATGTGAATATTGTAGCCCTGTTGATGAAAAAATAACAACAGCAGGTAGTTAATTACAAGGACATCAACATTTCGCAAGGAAACATTTTAATACATTACTATCGACAAGTACTCAAGAGGTTGAGAAAACAAAGCTCTCTCTTTACTCAACGATTATTATATTTTAAATAAAAAATACCGTGTAAGAGATCCCATTATCGTCGTGAAATTGTTGTAGATCAGGAATAGAGAAATGCATTTTTATAAACCAGACCGATGGACTTTTAACATTCCAGACGAACCCGAAGTCTAAGTTATGGTGACTTTTAATATGTTATTTAAATATTTCTTTGTGAATTAACTCAAAATTCGCCCACTTTGTATCAAAACACTTTCCAATGTGAAAATGACCACAGATAAAATATAAAACTGACAAACACAAAGATAACTGCCGAATACAGATTGTATGTCTTTGGGTAGCAAGTGGAGAATTTTTTTACTTGAAAATTAATCTCATTCGTTTTCGTTCGTTTTATTGAGAAAACTGAAGAAATGGCTTCGGTCTAATTTTTATAACCTTAAAACTCTGAGATAGAATATCATTATCAAAGGCATGGCTGTATGGTGTTTTACCTTTGCCTTTTCTTAATATGAAAAAATCTTACAAAAAAAAAAATTCTTGGCGCGAATTAAATGATCTTAGTCGCGAACTTGAAAAATGGTGGTTCATTGCAACACTTTTGCGGGTTTCGACGCGATCGAAAGGGTTTTGTTTGGTTTGAAATGTCGAGTAGTGATTAAATGCTCCTAAATGTCGAGTTGAAATGAATATGAAAACATTCGGTATATGGATTCTTTCGAATTATGTTGAAACCAAAGCTGACCTTTGAAATTCTCGTCAAAACAAGCGATAAAATGTACACATTATACATTGAGAAAACTAGGTTAGGTAAGGTTTCATTGAGAAAGATATATTCAGAGTAGGCTTTGTTCCTTTGCCTTCCCATTCGGGAGAATTAAAATAATAATAAAAAAATTAATGTCATGTCAATGTCAAATAATGTTTTGTTTTGGTCGGCTTTTCGCGTGAATGTGCTGTATCATTCTTTCGATTTTCATCAAAATTACTATATTTATGACCTAGAAATACCAAGGGAAGTACTCTGGAAAATGTCTGACCAAACTTTACCAGTTGTTACCATTCAATGTGATTGGAACAATGTTATAAGGTAACTTTTCAATTTGGATTATATTGTTCGAGAAATGTTAGTTTTTAAAAATGTAGTTATATATATATTTCGTTTAAATTTAAGAGAGATCAACAGCTTATTTACTTTACAGATTGCCTAAAGGAGAAGCATGGATTTCATCAAAATACTTGAACGAGACCAGTCTTCATGATAAATTAACAACAACAACAAATCGTGATGGCAAAATGAAAATAAATTTTAGCGACAACTATCAATACATGTCGCATTCGAATTTGAGTCTTGTTATAAAACATGTAAGCTCTGGATTGAAAGTGGTGTTTGTTGCTCCAACTATGGCACACAAAGTTCATAAGAAGGGTGTCTTGTCTGTTTCTACAGCAGAAAATGCATTAGCTGTGTCTTCTTGTGAAGAGGACAAACTTTTAGTTTGGGATAGTAGAACAAGTGAGTTTTTTTACATATTTAGTTGTTAAAAGTTTTAGCTTCCCAAAAGATAATAATGTGTGTATGTATGTTAATTGTCAAAAGTGGCTAACTCACGTCAAAATTGTTGTAGGCACCAACTACTTTCAGACCTATCGTAGATCCTTCATCAGGGTTAGTGGGATGAGTTCAATGTTGCGTCTTCTCTCATCATTCTACACACCACTTACTACTGTCTCAGGTACCAGTTAGTACCAACACCGACTTTTATGTGAGTCAAGCTGTGTTTAACAATGATTGTAGTTTATAATGCTTCACAGAATCCCCTTATGGTTAGTGTTAAAAACTGAAGATAAATATTATTGCTTCATTGTTTTTACTCTGCCTTACAGGTGAACTCTTGTTAGACTTAAAAGGCCATGGTGGACCAGTGTACAAATGCAAGTTCTTCCCCTCTGGAGTTGTTGTGATGTCAGCAGGAGCTGACGGGTCCATCAGGATCTGGTCTGCAGAGTCGGGAGTAAACCCAGTGACATTGGCTGGCCATAAAATGTCTGTTGCAGATGTCTGTGTTATTGATAAAGGGAGGAATATTATATCTGTGAGCAGGTAATGTGAATATTTGATTGTATTGCATCATGTAGCATTGATGGTACTCTGTAAAAGGAACTATTCAGAACTATGAACCAAGATTTCTTTTATTCTACCAGTAAAATGTGTAGATATTTAATACTGTGTTGTTATGAATGCATTCCAAACTGTGATATTAAAAATCTTATGATTGCACTTGAATTTTTAAATGTAATTATAAACTAGTGCATTTTTAACTTTCAGAGATGGCACAGCTAAATTATGGGATGTTGGTGAATCACGATGTCTGGACAACATCCTAGAAGGGCTTGGTCCACTAAATTGCTGCAGTTTGGCCATTACTCCAGATGAAGTTGCAGTTGAAAATGAAAGAGAAGTAAGTTTACTTTATTTAATTCATTTGATTTGTGAGTACCCTTATCACTTAAATTACATCCATGGATCACTGTCAGAAATGTGTGATTTTGCTGCCTACCCTTATTTATTAATGGTACCACTTAAATGATATTGTTTAATCATCAGCCAGGAAACATCCTCTGCTGAACATAGTACAACTATGACTGATCTCGTGCCGCTTGCATCCGGTGACTCACCGCAGTCTGTACTAGGTCAACATAAATTATTACTTAAAAGGGTTAGTGGTGGCACCACGGACAGGGCATAGTAATGCTTAACTAAATGTTATGATTTAAGTTATTTTTAAAATTTTATTGGTGTTGCGAATATTTATAATTGTATAATCAATTTTGAGGTCCCTGCAACAATAAAGCCGTAGTGGCCCCTAGTCAATGAAAGCTTTCGAATTACTGATGTAGTAGTGGTAATTAATAGTATGTTACTATGCAATGATAATAATTGTCACTGTCTTAAATGGCTTGTAGGGGATGGGCAATAGTGCCTCCTGATGTTACCACCAAAATCTTACTCCAATCACCTACCCACCTGCAAAACATGGGGATTTATGGCAAAACTTCGCATGGAACTTGTTGAGTGTTCCTGACATTTATTATATTTAAATTCCTTTCCAGATAGGAACTACCAACAAGCTACTAGTGGTCGCTTGTGAGAGTGGCTTAGTCGTGTGTTCTCATGTTGCCAAGAGACAGGAACTGTATAGAGTGCAGTTGGACTCTGCCTGCAATGCTTGCATTGTTGTGGATCAATATGTTATTGTGGGATGTAATGACGGCAAGGTAGGTGTATTTTACAAACAGTTGAAACCTAGACATTACACAACTTGCTGCGCCAACTGCTGCTATAGTCGACCCTAAAATAATTATGGCCTCGACTTTAGTTTGTACATTGTTTGTATATTGGATTAAATATTATTATTTATTTAATTTTGTGCACCATGATGACTCATCTCACCTACTGGGAAAGCAGAAGACATGACATACATGTCTCGCTCTCACATTGCTATGGCAGGTAGTTTAGGCTACATTACAGAGCCATGTCAAAATATTCGTGACATGGTGGCAAAATAGACTGAGAGGCATTTTACCTATACAAGTTTTAGGATCCAAATTTTATTCGCTTTCCATCCATTCTATCATCAATAGAAATGTCAGATATCTTTGGGTAGCCCTAATATTTCCATTATGTGTCATTACAGATTATTCAGTTAAACCTCTTTGATGGGTCCATCACCAGGAAGTGGCACGAGTCTGCAAACCCTATAATGAGTTTAGAAGCATTGACAAACCACATGTTCATTGTTGGTCGTCAAGATGGCACCTGCACAATCATTTCGATGCTACCCGCATACAGCGCAATTAGGGTGCAACTCACCGGATCTGACTTTGACGGAATTAGAGATATAGCATTCAATGGCAAGTGGATATTTGCGGCATGCCGAGATTCCTACATCAGAAAGTATGACTTTAATCAAATCACTGTTCATTATAAGTGAGCTATTAATAAAATAAGGGTTAGTCATTGTAATATTTCGTGTTTAATTGGTGATTGGTAATGGCACAGCACATTTCGACAATACAAAGCTGACATCATAGAAACGACAATCACATTTCTCATGGCATCTTCATTTTACATATTTCCGGAGTTTTTGTTGTCTTCTTGTAGCTTCCTTTTTTGGGGCATTTGCAGTTGCATTTCACGCGGTGTTCGGTAGTGGCAATCTATAAATATACATTACAGTTTAATTTATGCAAAGTACCTGAAACATAATGGATGTTTATTTGCTGAAATTTTTTTTACCCGGGACTGAAGTCCTTGACACTTGAAATAAATGATGAAAGGTAGGCCAGGAAGCGTTAATGTGGTGATGAGCTTAGATTAGCTTTGCTTTGCCAAATCAGCTCATTATAATATATACAATCATATACCGGTACATAGTCGATTTGTTTTGGGTAATGGAGAAAAAAAACTAAATAAATTTGTAAACATTAAGTACCATTGTTTGAACCAGTGCATACAGCCTGTCGACTTCATCTAGTGACTCTAGAATCTGGTCCGTCTTATTTAAAAGCGGATCTTTATTGTACTCGTTTGAGGCTCGCTATAAAATAACAATGATTATTATAAATTCATTTCAATCAAATACTACTATTTACAGCTTATACCATATATGTACATAAAAATCATGTGGTCGTGGTGGTGGCTTTAAATTAGGACATCTCATCCCTTGTGTGCCATGAAAGGTGATCAATGGACAAAACTCAGATTATGGCAAATCCCCCCATGGAATCTATTGATCTGTGAGTAAGGTTCATGTTCAACAGTTGACTTTTGTAGTCGATCATGATGATATTCATGCATACTCTTAGAAACTTAGAAAAATGATACAAAATATGTTTAATTTCGCTTGATAAAACTTTTATCGATACAAAATTTTTGTTACCACAATCTTTTAAAATAGAATAGCTGGCTATGTGCAGTAATTATATAAAAATAGGATATCTGATGATAATGTCGCGAAATGAGTATCATTATATCACGCTATAGGTATAACCATGGACCTGCGTCTAAATCTAAGATCCGACGGTAATCAGTATAAACGTAAAACTATAATAAATGATAAACTAGTTATAGAGAGACTGACTACTTTCGATTGGTCTAAATTGCTACTTATTACATGTCCTTTACTTCTATACCAGGAAATATGTACCGTATTTAGTAGCATATATGAACAAAGTAAAACTGAAATCAATGTTAGACACAAGAGGATTACGCAGCCATGGATAAACAAAGAATTATACCGTATGCTGTCACGAAGGGATGCACTATTCCGTGCGTGGAAGTCTTCGCCTAGCAATATGAACAAGCGCTTAGAATACACCCGATTTAGAAATAAATTAAACAAGCTCATAAATGCTGCTAAAAATAAATATAGGCAAAATGAAATCAAGAATTGTAATGGAGACAATAGGAAAATATGGGTAAATATTAATAATTGGATAGGACGTACAAAACCTAATGTTGATAGCGTGATAATGCAGTACTTGGGAAAAAAGAACAGTATATTTAACATATGTAGTGATTTCTCTAAAACTTTCACCCAAGAAATATTGAATATAAAGCATAACTGTAGTTTTAAATTTTTAGATAGAAATACATATATAACGCCAGCTGAAGTTTCTTACCGATTCATGAAAGTAGATTCAAAGGACATAATAAAAATTATAAATATGTTACATTCTGATAAATCACCAGGTTTGGATGGAATAAGAGTTAAAGATTTGAAATGTATTAAGAATAAGATAAGCCCCATTTTAGCTAACTTTATAAATATGTGTGTAACTAAGGGATTATACCCTGATGACTTAAAAAAATCAATAATACGACCAATATTTAAAAGTGGCAGCCACTATGAATACACAAACTATCGACCTATTGTGATACTCTCAGTTGTAAATAAAATTGTTGAAAAGGTAGTGGTTGGGCAAATTAGTAGTTTCCTAGAAAAGCACAATGTACTAACAGACTGTCAACACGGGTTCCGTCGCGGGCGCAGCACCAGCACGGCGCTCGGACAGTTTGCAGAGGTCGTTAACGACAGTCTCAACAGCGGGGACCAGGTGCTCGCACTTTTTATTGACTATAAAAAGGCGTTCGATACCCTGGACCGTGACGTGCTACTCCAGGCCATGGAGGAGTGTGGCGTGAGAGGCCCTACTAACATATGGTTCCGGAACTACTTGACGAGCCGCACAATCCGCACTTCCGTGAATGGCGTCATGGGCGAAGAAGCCAGTGTCACGCTGGGCGTGCCCACCGGCTCGGTGTACGGACCCGTCGGATACATAATGCTGGTCAATAGCGTAGTGAACGTGGTGAGAAACTGCAGAGTGTTTGTTTATGCCGATGACATGTGTCTGTTATTTGCATCAAAAGACATAAACGTTGCGAGCCATAAAATACAACACGATTTTGAAAATGTAATGAAATGGGCTCATGACAACGGGATAATCATAAACCTAGCAAAAACAAAATGCTTACATATATTTTCTCCATATAACCAAATGGCAAAAAGAGTTGATTATAATAACATAGGTGTAATAGGCCACACATATGAATGTCTCCATCTAAATAAGGTCTCATGTACATGTGCTAAGATTGAATATGTAGATAGATACAAATACTTGGGATTGTTAGTCGACCGGCACTTCAATTGGAAACTACATATTAGTGAACTATGTAATAAACTTCGGTGTGTGCTGGGAAAATTCTATCAGCTGCAATATGTAGTGGACAAGAGAACACTGTCAACGGTTTATTTTGCATTATCAGATTCCATGATCAACTATGGTGTTAGTGTTTATGGTCGGACTTTTTGTAGTTATATAAATGAAGTGCAAAAATTACAGACTAGGATAGTCAAGTGCTTGGTTAATAAAAAAACAAAGAAGAAATGTAATAAAGAATACAGAAAGTTGTACTCGTTATGTAAAATATTGCCGGTAGATTTAAAAATTAAATATAAAACATCAATCGATCACTACTATAGTGACGACTATAAGATACCTATTGTCAGTAGCCACAGCACCAGGAGCGTGAGAGAGGGGAAGTTCTCTCAGCCAACAGCCGTTAACTACTACGGGCAAAGGCTGAATAAATATGTAGTGCCAAGAATATTTAATGAGCTCGCTTGGCTGAGAGAAACTCCCAAAACTAGTAAAACAAAACTAAAGAGTAAGCTAAAAGAGATTTTTTTAGATAGAACTTAGATAGTAAATAGCTTTAATGTAATAGAATTATTCAAGGAACAGAGCGTTACTCGCCAACAAACTGTTTTTCAGTTTGGCGGGAGATAAAATATTGTAAAGTGTAATATGTACTATGGAAAATAAATGCTTTAAAAAAAAAAAAAAAATTAACATCCAACTTCCTGGGGAATCTCAATTTTCATTTTTACACACTATTTTTCGATTATTGTTCAAGGGCCTTGAAAGCTTGGTGGAAAGCTAATGGTCCCTAGATGACGCCTTGAATCAAGGCGTCATCTAGGGACCATTAGCTGCGCAACGGATATTGTAGCGAACTATAGTCACAACTATAGTGTTAACGCTATTTTATTCTTGCAAAATAAATTTGTTTTATTCAAAAGTTTCGATCACAATAGTTAGGAATTTGCACAGATATTGGATTATCAAATGAGCAACCATTTAATCGATCGAAATAAAAAATTTGTGCGAGATTATTTAATTTTGAATTCGTTTAAAAAATTATGCAGCAGTTACGGTTTCCCTCTCTTAAAAACCTCTAAATTGAACAGAAACTTGATTAAGTTTTACCTTATTCTTAATATTATTGTATTTGTTTAGCTTGATTTGGTCGCATTGGCCTAATTTCCTCCATAGAATGCCTTCTCTGTCAATGTCTTTCTTTAGACGTTCCCACTTGCTAATTTCCACAGATCTCTCGTGTGCTGTGAGTTCTTTGTTTTTTGTGTGTAGGAATACTCTTGTCGATTGCACCGGGACGATGTTGTCGGCAACCAGTGCTGATAGGTACTGTGATCCTGGTCAAAACAAATATACTTCTCATCAGTAAAATCGAAATACCTTGTGGCCACTCTTTGAACTCTACCAACCGAAACCTATTCATCCTTTCAATGATTCTAAGAACTCGGCTATTATCTAGAACACAGGAATACATAGATACGCGTGTATTAAAGTCAAATGTATAGAATTCGAAGTCAAACACGGAACCGTTATAGTTTCGCTCTGTCTGTCTGTCCGTCCGCGGTTTAGCAGCGAGACCCTTACTAATAGAAAGTAATTTGGTACGGGTATACATATTAATCACGCCGACAAAGTGGTAGAATAAAATCTTGACAAATAATTTTTCTATGTGGCTCCCATAGACGTAACTTGGGGATGATATATTTTTTGCATATACCCCGAGGTATCGTTGAATAGGTCTTTTACAAACATTGAGAGTTGGACGTTTTTTTCCAGATGAGCCATTAATTAGTATCGAACAAAATCCCACATTTCTATAAAAAAAGCAACGTAAATGCATTAAAATTCATATCCGATCGAAGAAAACTGGGATATCTCTATGTATCTTCTATCTATGCTAACCATAATGTTATCAAGGCCATCATTTTTGTCTGTACTTCGAAACTACTGAACTTATTTTGATCTATTTTTAGTAAATAATGTTGGCAATATTTTACTACTGAAAGTAAATTAATTGTAAATTGATTAAAATAGAAACATATTCAACCTGTGTGCTGTTTCAAGTCCAAAACTTTTTTGCATATTTGTTCTAACCACGTATTCCATTGCTCTAAATTTTTATATGCATGTTCCAAATCTTTGCCCCATTCGCGAATGCTGCACTCTTTGATTTCTGTAACAGATACATTTTTATTCTATTCACTATCGTTTACTTTTGCAATAATGAAATATTAGTTTAAGGTGATGTAAATTTGATGTTTTTATCACATTTTAAACAACATACGACAATGTTCGAAAACGGAAACCAGCCGGGGGTAGCATGAGACGTCTGAAAGCGGTGACAGCGTGAAGTATGTCTTATTTAAACGAAAAATGACTATACGATTTGACGTTAAGAAATGACAATATCTTGCTCTCGTGCTATAGTTTCTAAATCTAGCTAATATGTGTAATCTACTTCTCTTCTCTTCAGCAGGAACGCCACAACACTGGTTTCTCTTTGCCCAGGCCGGTGCCGTACTGAGACACACTTCTGTAAACAAACGGTTACAACGATATCTGTTTAAGAAATCGTAATGCCTACGTCAGTCAAAATATAGATATGTAATTATAAACAACTATGTATATAATTACATATCTAATATAATATAATTATATACACATGTAACATTTTCATCTTACACTTACTGTAATTAAACTTCGTAGCCGGTGTTCTTACACTGTTTTGCTGAAAACTTCCAACTACACCATTATCATCTCCGGCGACATCATAATCGCCTTTGCCGGCGTTTTCATATCCTTCCTCGGAAGATAACTTGACATCAACATTTCTTTTTCGCTTAGAATTTACTTGATAGTTCACCTGATATTTCATTTCATTTTTTAAATGATATTTCAGACTGTGTTGATTGGCATCTGTTATTATTTCTTTGATAGATACTGATTCGTCACCATGACTGTTGTTGCTGTCAACTTTTAGTTCATACGGTTTGATATTGGGTGAAGCCTTACTAATTTCCTTACTAGAATATGTGGTCGTCAAAAAAGAACTATCTATGACTTCAACCAGCATTGGTTCTTTGTTAGAACTATCTATGTCTTCTACCACTTTTGGTTCTTCTTTAGAACTACTCGTATCTATGACTTCGACAAGTATTGGTTCTTTATCAGAACTATCTATGACTTCGACCAGAATTGGTTCTTTGTTAAAACTATTGATGACATCGACCAGCTTTGGTTCTTTGTTAGAACTATCTATGTCTTCGACCACTTTTGGTTCTTCTTTAGAACTACTCGTATCTATGACTTCGACAAGTATTGGTTCTTTATTAGAACTATCTATGACTTCGACCAGAATTGGTTCTTTGTTAAAACTATTGATGACATCGACCAGCATTAGTTCTTTGTTAGAACTATCTATGTCTTCGATCAGAATTGGTTCTTTGTTAGAACTGTCTATGTCTTCGACCAGTATTGGTTCTTTGTTAATACTATCCATGACTTTGACCAGCATTGGTTCTTCTTTAGAAATATCATTGTCTTCGACCAGTATTGGTTCTTTATTAGATTTATCTATGACTTCGACCAAAATTGGTTCTTCGTTAGAACTGTCTATGACTTCGATCAGAATTGGTTCTTTGTTAGAACTTTCTATGTCTTCGACCAGTATTGGTTCTTTATTAGAACTATCTATGACTTCGACCAGAATTGGTTCTTCGTTAGAACTTTCTATGACTTCGATCAGAATTGGTTCTTTGTTAGAACTGTCTATGTCTTCGATCATAATAGAACTGTCTATGACTTCGACCAGCAATGATTCTTTGTTTTCGTCTGATTCTGGCATTGCATCGTCTCCTCCGTGTAACGCTAATTCAGTTATTATTAAACCTTCCTCAACCTGTTCAATATTGGATTTTTCTTTAGCAACATCGCTTTCTGCCGCTGATCCTATCGACACCTTTGTCTCGTCAGTTTCAGTTATTTTTCCAAGTGACGTTATTGATTTTGACACACTTGAGCTTGGCTTCAGATTAATCTCGCTAATGTCTGCTGGCCATAATTCATCTGCATCACCTGCATTTGGATAAACGATTTTAGATTCATGAAAATCATTCTGTTGAGATAAAATTAATCTTTAAAAAAATACTTACTTAGCAAATTTTTATTCGGTGCTGCAAACGTTATATTTTGTAATGTTAGAAGGGAATGAATATGGCTATAATTTTTGGTGTCAGTGTTGATGCTGGAAGCAAAAAAAGTAATTTAAATATTAAAATAAATAATTAAAATAAAAACGAACAATTTGTATATTACCATCTTATCACTCATTAAAGAAATCTAATTTAGCGGCTTCCTGATCATGAAAACTCGAACATTAATTTCTTAACTACTTATTATGATTCTATTGGAACGTGTTGTATATCAATAAATGTGGTACACAAGAAAAACGATGTCGTTTCGTTAACTCTCGATGGTGATGCCCTCGACTTGACACTCGATGTCGAGTGGACGTTTACCTTGAGCTTGCATGACTACTTACTGATCACTTGGTTGTTTTACTAGAATACCTGTGGTCACCACACGAAGCCTGTTTGAGACCATTTGGATAGTTGTCATGTAAATTACCAAATGCGAGTGAATTCATTACCGTAACACAACAGTGCTATTAACACTTGTGTTTGGCGGCAGTATTATTTAACATGACGGTATATAGCCAGGCGGACAGAAAAATACCCTACTACCAACCTGAGTATCAGAAATACCCCAGAATCGAACTCGAGATCTCCGGGTTGTGATTCCAACGATTTAGTCATATCCACCAAGCCAAGGATGCCATAAATACAAGTCACCAAAGCAGTAGATAGTGTTTTGTGAACTAGCTTTTGCCCACGGTTTCATGTGGTTGGTTGTGGATCATCCTAAGGAAACACTACCACTCTCCGTTCCATAAACTATGTATAATTTTATATGCATAAATAATTATGCATGAAAGAAGACCAATGCCAATACAATAAACTTTATCAATAGGCTAGTTGACTAAATTTGAAAACTTGGTTAATTATATACTTTAATCTATACTATATCCCCAAAAAGCTATATTTTAAAGAAAAAGCAAAATTTACATTACGTATTTTGTATTTTAAAAAAGCAATTTATATTTCCCTCGAAAACGCTGAATAGTGTCATGGCGTCTTGAATGACGTCACAGCTCGCGAAATAACCTGCTCTGTGGTATGAAAACGTCAACAACAACAATGATGTTTTGCGAGGCGTGACGTCACACTTTCTTGCGCCGCGTTCTTCGTGTTCGTTGTCACGTGACCTAATGCCTATTTTTTTCGAATCCATTTTCTAAAAATATTAATAATCTTTAACTTTTTTGAGAAATATACTAGTTTTTTCTTATCTTCGTCTCCTCATTTATAATTAGAAACTATAAACCAAGCAATTTGTTATTAGTGGACACAAGTATTATAGCATCAGTATTATTATTACATTACTCTACTCACCTTTTCGTGCTGTCTACCGTGTCTAAACTTATAACTCCATTTTCTAAAAAGGAAGAGATCGATTTTAAATACATACACGTACATTCCTTTAAAAAAGGATCCATACTTTTGAAAAAAGTCAAGGGTTCCCGACATATATAAAAAAACAACTAAAACAACAACCGCTGAGAAATCTGAGATAATACAAAATAATAAATAAACATGTTTACCTAATTGTTGAACAGAAAATTTAACTTTTCTCTTCAAATCTTTGTCTTCTTCGTCAGTTTCTTCGTATAATAACTCATTCATTACATTCATTATTGCGCCTCGGGAATCAATAGTTTTTGCACTTACTTCGTTGGATGATTGCTCTTCCAAATTGGAGAGTAGGACTTTCTCCTGAATGATATCAGGACTTTTATCAGAGTCTGTGCGGTCTTCTTCATCATGCAACAGTTCAATGTTTGAATGGTCGTCAACGTCTTCTTCATTAAATATTTCAAAGTATGATTTGGGATCGTCCTCTTCCTTCAGTTCTTCTATTCTAGACTCTTCACTCAAGAGTTCAAGTTCAGTTGGAAAGTTATGCGTTTTTACGTCATTGGAATAGGTTGGACTACTAACACCAGAAGTAGCTTCCTCATTTTTTCTCAGAGGGAATTCTTCTAGATATGTCGCGTAGTCTTCCTTGCTAGATGATTCTTCTTCGAACTCGATTTCCTCCAAGTTACTTCCGGAATCTTGACTGCCAGATATGTTATTTTTAAAATCTTTACTGCCAAAATCATTAGATCCCGAACCGTTTACGTTCAAGTTTGATGTGGAATTGTTCATGAGGCCAGTCTGTAATAGTTAATTTTTTTATTAGCATATTGATGCTGATTCAGGTCAGACTCATTGACCGGTCAGTCATACTTTTTTACCATGTCATAACATTGCCATTGTTCACTATTATAAGAACGTCCAGATACAGCGTTAGCGAAATCTATTAACTGTTTATCGCCCTGTTTCAAAAAAATCATTTTTTAAATCCTCAAGTTAAGGTGGCGCTGGCTATATTAACTTTACATTGTCCGTATACAAGTGCTAGTAAAACTGCTGTTACTTTTACTGTTGCTGTAGCGTCAGACTTAGATAATTTTGATGTAGATAGCCAAGCGGACATAAAAAAGCTCTACTACCAACCAAAATAAGTATCAGAGATACCAATAGTAATGATTTTTATCATTCGCACATAAATTCCAAATAACAAATTGTAACTCATTGGTACGAGTCAGGTTCGAAACCAGACCTCGATTGTTCAAGGACTGACGCTCTACCCAACTGAGCTACCATGGCTACGTTTAAGTCTTGCATCATTCAAATTAGTAAAAAATATAGAAAATAGCGATTCATGTTATCTAACTTACCAATACATCTTCCAACAAATTATCCAAGATATCTAGGACAGGACCTTCCTTTTCTTCTAAGTCTGAAAAAAGCGGTAAAAATACCACAGTGACAGAAAATATAAAATTCTTTTAAAATATCTTTAACCTAATTGGTCAACCTTCTCTTAACAAAAATCAATCAATTAAAAAAAAACACAATTATAATAAACAAAACACCTTCTTCCTTTGTAAGATACGTGAACCCTTCGTTTTGTAATTGAATCAGGAGTCTGTTTTTCACGCTGTAACTTTTGATCATGTCGTTATTTTTCTTTGCTAAAAAAATAAAAACAAAAAACATACAATTACGTACGTTTTCAAAAACGTACAATTTTTACTTTTTTGACAAGATTTCGTATTTAGTTTACCTCTAAGTTCCTCTTCACAGAGCTTTAGCGCCGCGTCGTTCAAAATGTTGTTGATCCAGAGGGCAATCTACAGATAAGAACAACACAATTTAATTTATAACTATGGATCGGTATAGTACTGGCACAATAAGTTTGCCCCTCTGAAGTTAGCTCTCCGTAATTTCAAACATTTAAGACGGAATGTGTGTCTATCCGCTAACTTGCCTTGCCTCCCATTTGTACGGGATACTTGATTGATAATTGATACTTCGCGGTCTTTTGTGACTAACTTCAGAGGGGCAAACTTATTGTGCGAGCACTATACCACTATTACCATTGCGGATTACGATTAGTGGCGCTACTTCTCCCACGATTACTACCACTTATTGACTTTTTTATCATGCAAGCGCGTCATTTACAATAATAAATGATAGGCACATCACCTTATTTGATGCTTCTATAAGATTCCGGTCGTCCTTCTTTACTTTCGTATTGAAATGTGTTTGGTTATTCATCGGGTCGTTCAGAAGTTTTAACAATTCAGCTGCGACCTCATTGGATAGCCTTGACTGTCTGAAAATGTACCATTATATTTTAGAAATTGATAAAAATAATTTATGGCAAATTCTTAAAAAAATCTTCCATTATTTTATGGATTAAAAATAACAGTTTGGTGTACAATAATAGTTTTATGTTTATATTACCAGATGTAACCTAAAAGAAGCCTATTTCTCTTCGACCTAGAATAGAAGGGTGAAGGTGGAATTAGTCAGGAAAGCTATAGATCTTGGATAGTATACATTTTGAATATTTTAGTAAGATTTGATGGTTTTCTTGATTCTATTCATTCACGATAGTGTGTCTGGCTGATTCGTCAACGACCAGCATAGCCACAAAGGTTTACGACCGCCTATTTTTACACTTACTAGGTTCATTAGTTCATTGATAATAATTCGCGGTGAACGATTCAAACGGTCGGTCAACGACCCAAATGGGAAAAGGGCAAGTAGAGGACAATCACACTATATCATAAATAGACATAGACACAACTTTATTTAAGAACACACACAACACAATACACATACAAAAATACGTATAACCACTTAGCTCCACAATGTACGTGGATAAGGACATATTATACTCCCCTATTTATCCGGATCCATTGAGAGGTTCCTGTGTGATAGTTCCTAAAGTCACGGGCAAAAGTTCCTACTGGTAAGTTTAGAATACTTTTAAGCAATTATTTGATGAAAGAAAAATCAGAAAACGAAATACATATTTACGAAAAACGAAATACATTCATATTTAATTCAAGATTTCGTGATCTTTTATTACTGAACACAGCAGTGCTATTGCCACTACTTTTTGGTGGCAGACTTAGAATTGAGTACTATAGAAATTGAGAATCGAACCAGAGACCTCCGAATTTTGCAGCCACTGGTCCCAAAAGTGTAGTAGTTTGCATAATACTACACTTTAAAATAACGTATATATAATGAGTTTCCACTGATCTTTCGTCTAACCTGGTGAAAAGAGACACCAAGGCTTTTGTAGCTCACTCAAAAATCTCAATGAGTTGTTTTCTAAATTATTTATTTACTGTAAAAGCTTACACAGCTAATACACAAAAACCGGTCAAGTGCGTGTCGGGCCACGCCCAGTGTGGGTTTCCGTAGTTGCACTGATTTTATAAAAAGTAATTTTGTGTGAAATTTGTACGAAATTTACATTTTTACCACTACAAGAAACTTTTATAATTTTGTCGCCTCGCCGGCAGAGCGAAATTGACTACGGAAACCCAAAAAGTAATTTTAATTTAAACTTGAACTTCTAAAGATAATTATGCACATTTGAGAGAATTCTTACTTTTTAGGGCAGAAATATCCATCAAACTGTAACTTGGTTACAAAAGTAGAATAAAAACTCACTCATCATTCAATAATAGTTCAAAGGGTACAGCCAAAATTTGTCCAACCCTGTAACCCAGCTGTGCACTGAGCATTCTGATGGCATACGCTTCACCCGTAGATCGACATATGTTTTGCTTTTTCGAATCGTTTGAATTTGATTTCTTTGAATTTTTCCTACAAAGTGACAGTTAGTTTAATGTATAGTCCGTTCGCTTAAATAGTGTCGGTACACTCGAACGGATTATGTAGTTGTTGTAATAAAGAACGAGTTAATTAAATTTAATCTTGACGGCAAAAATAAGGTGATCGACAAACTAATGGGTACACACGCAGCAGTCACCACAAAGTCACAAATACAACCTTACTGCGATGCCTCGATATAAAATGCCAAATTCACCTGTCTACGAGTGTCACCTGTCCTGTACGACGCAGCCGGCTTTCTTTGAGCTCGTGTCAGCATCGTTTGATTAGAGGCAACGAGTGCCGGGCGAGATTTTACAATGGCGACACTATCTAAGCGAACTGACTATAATGTTGAAATAGTGCAAATACTAAAGTCTAGCGATACCAAGTTTAGACAATCGTAGTGCAGTGAAAGATTGCGTCAGCCGAACAGATGTAGTGTACTTTAATAGTTTCGGCTTTGCAATAGAACCACCGAATGTTTTCCCGCAAGATTCATCGGACGGGTTCATCGACATGTACCGTGTTCTTCTCAGCATGGTGATCGTGTGAAATATCTCCGAGGTAAGCTCATTCGCCATGGTTACCTATTAAGGACTGAGATTCATGCATCAACAATAATATTTTCTGTATGATATTACGGTATAAGATACACAAAAATAATTTATCCGATTGATTCATGTTACCTCTCATTAAAACACGTCGATGCATTTTTTTCATTTTTATGTACTTTGAAACACTCGACAGCATCCGAAATTTTTGCTAGTGGTTGGTCACCTTTGACATATTGTCTTAATCTTTCAACCTGAAACATCACGAGTTATTAGATTATAGTAAAAATATATACTTAATATATACAAGAATTGTACGTTTAAAGGTATAAGATAGAATATCTGGGCGACAGGGCTTTGCTCGTAGTTCATTAAAAACAAACAAAAACTTTATTTCTGCCTCTGGTTAGCCATAAAGAGTGGAACAATTTGCTACTAAAAATAATAATTGAATAAATAAATAAAAACACAAAAAACAAAAATAAAAGCAATTTTCCAACCGGGATTTGAACGCGGATATCTCGGACGGAATGACACGTTTGAACCACTCGGTTAAAGTGCTTATGCGTGAAATTTCCCATCATATTTTGCGTCGAATAATGCGAAGGGAAAAACGCATGAAAATTCGAAAACGCGCATTTTCCCAGACATGAAACTAATCTAGATCGATTTTTCGCCCCCGAATACCCCCAAATACCAAATTTCAGCGAAATCGCTGAAGCCGTTTCCGAGATCCAAATTATATATATACAAGAATTGCTCGTTTAAAGGTATAAGATAGATACCATAAATGCAGGAAGGGCTTCCGATTTGGAATTCAGTGTAGCAATACAAAGCCTCTTAGGAGGCGCAGCGAGCTCCGCTATTCGCAAAGGGCATACTTTCTTTGACTGCTTTTTTGGAGTTCGGTACGAAGGTTTCCGTCGCACGCTAGAAGCTGACGACGGGACAGTAATTTCGATGGAACGCTTTCTGAAAACAAGAACGTATAAAATGAGCCTTATCCACATTCTCCATCCTTCCTTCTCCGAGCAATGCTCTGAATTAGAGTTCTCTCTCTCTCTCAATAAAAAAAAAACTTTTGCATGTAAGTATAAGTTGGGATTGTTGAGTAGAATAAGGTGTATAAATATAGGAAATAACTAATGCTTTGAAAAAGAAATGAGACCTATTTTATTTGTCCACGAGGTTTTTAGAAGTGGTAATACGTTAGCTCTTGCCCCCAACTTCGTCCGCGGAAACATACAAACTCACTTTCGCATTTATAATATTTATATAGATTCACCTGAACAGTTTAGTTACGCTGGGAACACGCTGGGAATCGAATGTGACAGTGTGACATTGTTTCCTCGAACATGATAAGGTCGGCTTCTGCTTTCTCAGTAGGTTTCCTCGTGATATCTCCTGTTCTACATTTTTGTCTACCCACTTCGTGATAAAATCAGTTTTATGACGTATCAAATCAGCATCATATTCTGTAAATCAAACAATAGTGAACATCGGAAATCTAAGGGTCAATTCACATCGAGACGCGACGTGACGCGACAATGCTTGAAAAGGCAAGGTTGTTTCGTGCTGCAACTGGCATGGCAGCGGCTTGAGAGACCGCCACCTGACCGCGGTGCCGTTGGAAACGCAGGTGACTTGTTGGGAGGCGTGACCTCTCGCTTCGCAGCAAGACATTGCGAGACGCAGGGGTCGATGGCTTTTACACGCAGCCGCAGTTATCAGCGAAGCATACAGTTGCAGAGCGCTGCCAATCTCGAAGTATTAAGTAAGCACCACTTTCTGTACATTGTACTATTCTAAATCTCTCGTTCCAAATCGTTCTTCCCGTTCTATCTCTCTCTAAATCTAAAAAAACGCATCTCACGTTGCCGCGTAGTGTGAACTTTCCCTAACTTATTAAGGAAATCGGTCACTTCTGTTTAATAGTAAAGAAATTTTGTAACAAATCCAACCAGGAATTAGATGTTTATTATATGTTCATGCTCTTTTCCTCCAGATGTGAAGAGATGATAAGGATAAGGTGGTAATAAATAACACAGCATCATATACTCAATAGATTGATCATCATCGTCGTTAATGCTTACTTTCAAAGCTGGACATGACCCATAGATAAGAGGGTTTGACATAATCACCACCCTTGGCAGGTAAGCTGGTGATCGTAGTAGACGTGACGTAGAGTAGGACACATAATAAGATATAGGTTGCCCATCTCCTGAGTTTCCTTTTCAATGCATAATATATGGCAGCCACTTCCTAAAGCTATTATATAATAACACGCAGGTAATACATAGATATAGCCAAGATATAGCTATGTTTTGGACATTATGCTTGAGTGGAAGAAGTGTCTCCCATTGAAGTGCGCAAGATGCTTGATGCCCCTACTCCTAAAGAGATTCCGGATTGTCTAGGATCATTCATTGCCCGTTGTCGCACGCGCCACAGGTTTTCAGTAGTACGAGTAATATTACCTGATCCTAATTCCATCTCCAGTGAGGTAGTGTAGCTATTAGGCATCGTCAGAACACCCTGTGGATACGGCGATTTTAATTTCAACGGCGACTTTATTTCACAGTAATTTTACACCTTCGTCAATGGAAATTTACATAATTTGACAGAAATTTTTATTTGTTAAAAAAAAGCTAAAAATACTTGGTGTTGTTTTGTAAATAATCTATTTGGCTATGAAAAAGGTTAATTTATGATCATTTTATGATTTATGACTTCCCCATAGAAAATATGTTCGAAAACAGCTTATTTTGTGTACTTACACTCGAGTAGGTACAAAAATATGTATCCACTTTTGAACCATGTCACATTCACTCTTGCTTGTTTCTATGTAGTGTCTAGTAGTGTGTTGAAGGAAATGTCAATTAAAGGTGAATGTGGCATGGTTAGATTTTTGTCCTCGAGTATACAAGGAGCCCGTTTGGCCTTCACCTCATATGATGTAAAAAATACGATAAGGGTTGAATGGAAAGTGTGCTCGCCCAGAAGTTCAGACTCAAGCTGTATTAAGGCGCAGGCTATGCTATATGTATTACCGGAGCAACAGTGCTACTAACTGCCAAGTATGGAATAGTACTACGTACAGGACGATACCTCACTTCTCGCCGCAAGAGACTGGCTCAGAAAATGACCTTCACGTATGGCGCGCGTGGATAGTCACACATGCGCGTGCATAAAAAACGTCATCCGTTCGATTTCACTTAAAATAAAAATGTGTGCATATATCACGACATTTGTTCGAAGTGTCCGACGTGTGCTTAGTGCAACAGAGCAAAAAAGAAAAAAACTCAATCTTCATAGTTTCATTTGGACTTGCTGTCTGCAAGTAACTGTCAAGTCTATCTGACAGGCAGCTGTTTCATTCTATTATCATTCCTTTATTCCATTCAAACGTAGTGATTACTTGCTCAGGGCTGACCTTATTTTTACACCTATATTACATTATATACTTACATTGTAAAAATGAGCATTTCTTTAGGTTTACCTTAAGACCAGCTTCCATAAGTTTTTTGAAAACCTGTGAGAGTGTTTGCAAGTGTTCTGCATCATTTTTACCTGTTATTGCTATGTCATCGAAGTAAACAGCTACATTAGGTAAATCTCCTAACAGATTGTCCAGGTAACGTTGAAAAATAGAAGGTGCTGTTGAAATGCCAAAGGGCATTCTGTTATATTGGTAATAGCCTTTGTGTGTTGAGATAGTTAAGTATTTTTTTGAATCTGGAGCAATTTCAAATTGCAGGTAAGCATCTTTTAAATCAATTTTTGTAAATCTTTGGCCATTGGCTAGCTTTTGTCGCAGTAAATCAAATAGAGGTATTGGATGTGCGTGTTCAATTAAAACAGGGTTTATGGTACTGCGATAATCGCCACATATTCTCACCTGCCCTGTAGATTTGATAACGTTTACTGTAGGCGTTGCCCATTCCACAGGTGTTAAGTTAGGGTCAACCTGCTTTATAATACCTTCTGAAACAAGGCGATCTAATTCTAGCTCTATGTTTTTTTTAATACCAAATTTTATCGGTCTTGCTGGTATGTGTACGGGTTGTGCTCCTGTTTTGATGTGTATGTTAACTTGATAGTCTTTGACTTTACCCAGTTTACCGTCAAATAGTGTACTGTGTTTGTTTAGTACTTGTTTAAGTGTGGTTGATGCAGTATTCTTGATTGAGTATACTGGTTTTGGAAATTCCATACCGAAAATCTCACTCCAGTGCAAACCAAATAGCATTGGATCTGCGTGATCCATGACTATTACCGTAAGTATTTTATGTTTCCCATCAACTTCTACGTTAACGTCAGTTAACCCTTTAGGTTTTAGTGTGTGATTGCCATAGGCTCGTAATTTCGGAATCTTTAAGACATGCGGTTCTGAAACATATACACAAAGGCCACCCGGGAATATCGGCAATGAAAGCTTTGGCACGTTTTTACGTGTGGTGGCCATCCCTGGATGAAGACATAGAACAGTTTGTCAAGAGATGCCCGAGATGTCAGGAAAACAGGCCAAATATTCCAGAACTTCCTGTATACTCGTGGTCTGTCCCAGATAAACCTTGGGAAAGACTTCATGTGGACTTTGCTGGTCCTTTTGAAGGGAAATATTGGCTTGTTCTGTGCGACGCCTTAACAAAATGGATTGAAGTCAAACCCATGAATAAAACTACCACTATAAAACTTTGTGAAAAACTGGACAGCGTGTTTACCACTTTTGGTTTGCCTCAGCTTATCGTATCTGATAATGGCCCACAGTTCACATCTCATGATTTTCAAACGTATTGCAATAGCAGAGGTATTGTACATATAAGGTCATCTCCTTATCATCCAAGAACTAATGGCCTTGCTGAACGTCTTGTTCGAACTTTCAAGACGAGAATGTCTTCAAGCCGAGACGATGGATCAAGTCTAAAAGTTCGTCTGCAGAATTTTTAATCACGTATCGGAATACTCCTCATAATACTACAGGCAAGGCTCCATCAGAGCTGATGTTTGGACGCCGACTAACGAACCTGCTGGACAATTTGAGACCTAACCTGAAGAGATCGTTACAATTTAAGCAAATTGAAGCAAATATCAATTCAGATCACCTAACGCCCAATTATAAACCCGGTGATCGAGTTTTTATCCGTACGAAAATAGAAAAGAATTGGAAGCCAGCAGTAGTATCGAAACGAACTCATCGATACTCATATGTAGTAACTACACCTGAAGGCATGGAGAAAAGGCGCCACGCTGATCATATGCGACCCAACCATCCTGTCGACATGAGCGAGTCTTGTGGACCAGAGATGGTCTCTCCGTCTGCATCTCGACAAGCAGGACTTAATACACCACGGCACCTGTCGCCTAAAGATGCGTCTATAAAATCAACACCGCACACAACGTTCTCTCCAGCTCAAAGAGAATGTAGAGGGACTGGCTCATCAGCACCGACAGTCCCTGTGGACATACGCTCCGGATCACCTAGCTCATTGGCAGTACCGACTTTGCGCCAAAGCAAGAGGACCGTCAGGCCTCCGCGCCGCTTAATCGATGAAATGTAATGCTTATGTGAATGGGGAGAAATGTTACATACTCTTTAGTTATTTTCTAATTGTCTATGTCCTTATGTCTGAGACTTTGATAGATACAATTAAACTGTCAACATGAACATGGTTTTTATTTCCACATAATCTTCTTCTATCTTCTTCTTCTTCTTCTATACTATAATAAATCTGTAGAATCGACGTGTCTGTACATTGATTTTTTTTGCCAAAAACTGATTGAGGGTGACATAAGAAGTGTAACAGAACACAATAGGACCATTTTTAAACATTTTGTCTGTCTGTCTGTCTGTCTGTCTTTCTGTCTGTCTGTTTGTCTGAACCGGCTAATCTCCGAAATTACAAAACCAAATTTGATGCGGTTTTCACAATTAAATTAGGCGTAGGTCAAGGCAACATCTAAGCTTTACTTCATCAAAATCGGTTCACGCAATAAAAAGATATCTTCAAAAAACCTGTAGAATCGACTTACCTGTATATGGAGAATCGACGCGTCTATCTGTACATTGAAAAGGTTTGCCAAAAATTGTTTGAGGGTGATATAGGTAGTATAACAGAATACAAAAACCAGTTTAGTGGGTTCTGTACAGAATGGCTACAATGCCTGACTAATTTCAAATAGCAAATACAAAAGAAGGTGCTTCAGTGGTTAATGTTTAAAAGTGTTAGAAGTGACTGAGAGACGAAACCATGTAGGGTTATGAGATTTTGACAATATGTTCCTTTTATGATAGTTCCGCAAAAAGGATATGTGATGCAAGTTTGTGTTAAAGTTTGCGATTGCCGTGTAACGTGTATTGGGTCGTCCCTCCACAACCTGGTTGGCTGCATGAGTGCACTGTTGGACAAGTGCCCCTCTCCCCATATAACGACACATTAAACTTTATATGATTGGATTTGCAACAAGCACCACTGTTGGTAGGCGGATTGGTGATCGCAGTAAGATGTTGTTGTTACATAGCTAGATTCTGCCCATCTTCTAAAAAGGCTTATACAACTAAGACCTAACGGAATGTGAGGTAAAATTAGCGATGTAAGTTTGTATAAAAAGTTCGTAAATAGTTGTTTTTTGTATGGGTTTGTATTTGACCTTCATCTAACATGTTTTTTTTACATTCGATAGGCTTCCGTTTTATTACAATCTCACCTGATGTTAAGCGACGATGTGGTCTAGGATCGTTCACGGTTGTATAGAAATAGCCTATTCACTCTGGGCTTAAAGATATCTAGGTTGTATCGCATGGGAAACACAGCCGGCGGGGAATTCCACTGCTTAGCTGTACGCACGTCGTAAGTGACAATAAGGCCGTTGGATAGAAATCATGCTTACCCAGGAGCCTCAAAATAATAGAGGCACTGGCTCTGCTACCTTTCATACCGGAACACAACAGTGCTATTAACAATTCTGGTTGGTGGCAGACTTAAGTAACATGGTGGTAGCGAGTCAGGCAGACAAAAAATGACTTACCACCAACCAAACCGAGTACCGATAGATACTGGGAATCGAACCCTAGACCTCCGGATTGTGACTACTCTAATTTAAACGAAAAACTGAACATTTTAATTGACAAAACAAACTGTTATAGACAAAACCAAGTACCGATAGGTACTGGGATTTATTGTCAAAATTGTATGTACAACAAAAAAAAATCAATCAAAACATGGGACCTCAGGGTTGTTAGTACAAACATGTTGCCATTTATAGACACGGAAGCAGATAGCTTTTTAAACAATTCAAAAATTCAAAGTCCTGACTAACTGACTTATATATCAACGCACAGCCTAAACCACTGGTCCTATAGCCTTGAAATTCGGAGGCTGCGTGTTTTGTAAAGTGAAAGTATCCGCTAAGAAAGGATTTCTCTACATTCCACCCCTAACAGGGTAAAATAAGTCATTTTTGAAGATAAGTTTGCATGGGAACTATGTTGTTTTTGAAGTCAATATCATGAAAATTGATAAGCAGCCTTATGAAATAAAATTTAGAGTGACGTGTTTTAGCGATTTTGAAACATCAACCCCTTAAGAGTGGAAACAGGCATACAAAATTATTTGAAAGTCAACCATTTTTGAAGATAATGCTATGAAAACTGATATGTGGTTATCTTAGAAATAAAGAAATACGTGTTTCACGAAGTTTTAATGGGGATGAAAGGGGGGATGAAATGAATGAAAAGTTTGTATGGGAGCTCTGTTGTATTTGAAGGGTTGTTAGTACGAACGTGTTGCCATTTTTAAGACACGGAGGCAGATAATTTTTTAAACAGTAGGTATTGTGGTGTACATGAGATGTCATTGCCTATATAAAATTGAAAGTCCTGACTAACTGACTTATATATCAACGCACAGCCTAAACCACTGGTCCTATAGCCATGAAATTTGGAGGCTGCGTTCTTTGTAAAGTGAAAGTATCCGCTAAAGTCCGTCATTTTTAAAGATAAGTTTGTATAGGAACTCTGTTGTTTTTGAAGTCAATATCATGAAAATTGATAAGCAGCCTTATGAAATAAAATTAAGAGTGACGTGTTTTAGCGATTTTGAAAAATCAACGCCTTAAGAGTGGAAACAGGGTTACAAAATTATTTGAAAGTCAACCATTTTTGAAGATAATGCCATGAAAATTCATATGTGGTTAGATTAGAAATAAAGAAATACGTGTTTTATGGAGTTTTAATAGGGATGAAAGGGGGGATGAAAGTTTGTATGGGAACTCTGTTGTATTTGAAGTCAATATCATGAAAATTGATACTAAGTAAGTGGCTAAATTTGAAACAAAGAAATACGTGTTCCACAGGTTATTAATGGGGGTGGTTCATTTTGTATGATAACTCTGATGTTTTTGTAGTCATCAGCATGAAAATTCATACTCAGTCTTATGAACTACCGTTAAGGATGACGTTTTTTTTGTTTTAGAAAAATCATCCCCTAAAGGGTGAAATCAAGGATGCAAATTAAAATTTCAGTGGATATAGAGTGGAAACAGATAAATACGTGTTTCCGCATATTTTTAATGGGGGTGAATAGGGGTTGAAAGTTTGTATGGGAACTCTGTGTTTTCCGAAGTCAGCAGCATGAAAATGGGTAGTTACCCTAACTGATAAAAATTAAGTGTGACGTAGTTTCACACATAATGAAACAATCTTCTAATATATAAAAATGTCACGGTTTTTGTGGTCGCACTTCTGCGAAACGGCTTGACCAATTTTTATGTGTGAATATTGCACCCTCATACCATGAATAATATCCAAGTAATTATTCGTTGCCGGAAAGCGTCACGTCAGTTTCATATTTGTTATGTAGTTGATTTATCCAATGTGATAAATCCTAAAGTCCACGCGGGCGAAGCCGCGGGCAGAAGCTAGTAAGATATAAAACTTACCTCTTCTTTTTTAAATTTTGATGGCTTTGGCTACATCGACGTTTGCCAAAAAGAATTGCCAGGATTAATGTATGAGATGAAAGAGATGCATATTGTTCAAGATAACGTCATGTTGTAGGTAACTATGACAACAGTGTGAAAATAAGATAAACAACATGGTTTATATGTGTGTGTGTAGTGTATAAGTTTGCAAGTGTGTCTAAGCGAAAACGTCAAAAGTGTTTTATATACATGTGTCAATGTCACGTGAAAATAATAATGTCGCGCCTATATGGCTATGTGGTAGGGTTTGTTTATTTCTTGCTCTCTTTGCTCAGTGGTTTGCTGTGGTGGTTTGTTTGATCGCTCACTTCTGTAGTCGTTTTGTGTAATCAAGTATTAATTTTCAAGTGGAAGTGGAATTTATACAGTAAATAATTACATTCGATTATGTCCTAGTAAAAGGTTTACCAGTTCATACTTAAAGCTGAGCTTAAATATTTGGAAAATTCACGTTAAACCTAAGCAAGTGTCATGGTGTAAACAAAGAAAATAAAAACAACGTGTATTGATTTAAAAACTGAATTATAATGTAATTTATTACTCAGTGATTAAAAGAATTGAGCCTATATGCATTAAATCAGCAATCGTAATTCTTATATTATACTGCACATTTTTTACGATTTGGCTCAACTGCGAATAATTATAAAGAACGAGACGAAAACAAGACAAAAACAACAAAAATGCAGCCTATATTGTATTGAGAAATATACTTGTTATATTTAGTTTTCTTTGTGAAAACACTATCAATTCTATTGATTTTTTTAAGAGTTTTATTTTGTTTAATTTTGCGAAATCTTATTGTGACTTGTAAGAACAAATAACTTTAAAAATCATAATGTGGGCACATTTAGAGCGTGGAAGCTCTCCAGTGGACTGGTGTGAGTCAAACTATTCAATTTCTCCTGTCATTGCTGAATTTGTAAACACTGTAAGTAATATTCAATATCATTTGTTGTCTCACATTTAAATTATAAAATATATTTTTTATTTCGATAATAGGGCATAAATTAGTATTTTTCAGGGAGGGAGTCGCTGGATGCAGGTGGCTCAGGACCGGTCGATGTGGCATACCATGAGGGAGGCCTATGTCCGGCAGTGGACGTTTCCCGGCTGATGATAAACCAATATCTTTTATTGCACAAGTTAAACAACAATAGAAATAAAAACACAGAAGTTTATGATTTATTTCAAGACCATTACGATGTTATTTTACAGATTTTGCTTAAGATTAGTTTTAACTTTAATTATATTGAACTTATAATTACAAAATATATTGTATTATCAATTTATTCTTGGTCTGCTTAGTATATTTGCGATAAATTAACATCACTTCACTTTTGGTTAATAAAAGTGGATTGTGTATTTGTCAGCACATTGTATGTATTTTGTTACCAGGTCAGCAATGTAATATTCCTGTTATTCCCGCCGGTGCTTATACATTTGTTCCAAGAGTACTCCAAGTTCTACAACTCTTCAATTAACATTATATGGGTCATGCTGATGGTGGTCGGAATCAGCTCAGCTTACTTCCATGCTACTCTCAGTTTAGTTGGTGAGATTATAAATTTAAATTATTCTTATATTGTCATATTATACTTGCAATTTGCAAAGCATTGACTGATAGTTGACGTAAAGAGTCCTAAGTTACTACTATATTTGTATTTTTATTCTGCACTTTTCGATATGAAATTTTTGCTATATATACTTACTCTACCCTGTGATGAATAATGTAATTAATCATTAATAAAAGCCAATGGTAATTTTCTATCTGATAATCTTAGATTTCCCATAGCTGTGCTTGGATTGTCATTAGTTTGTAATAATCAATTTCCAAATATTTCCAATAGTAGTAAATTTATTCAATTTCAAAGTAGTTTCACTATGTCTACATCAACTTTTACTCACATTCCAGAAAAATATAATGATTGGTTTTTATTGTTTAGGTCAACTCTTGGATGAACTGTCTATACTATGGATTTTCATGATGGGTTTTACCATGTTTTACCCAAGGAAACATTTCCCAAAGTTCATGAAGGGTAACAGGTAAGTTTTCCATATTCTTGCATTATTAGATTCTAGCTTTTACTTGTGATTTTGTCCATATAAACTTATACTTGTCTGATCGGGATAAAAATAAGTCTGTAAACTTTTACTGTTGTTCAACTACGAGTATCTCTATGCAAACAATCAAGTCATTCTGACTCTTCAGTAGGATGTGAAGGAAGGACAAACAATCTAATTTTGGTACTTATGATTTTAGTATGGTATAGATTACATGCTAGTCCTATTACAATGTGTTGCTCATGTTGGACTATTTTTCTAGTAACCTTATATTCGTTTGCGCTGTGGAATAAATATACTGTGAATTATTTTATGTATGTCTGGCCTATGTCATAATGTGATGGCTACTCCGCCTGGCAAGCATGGTGAAGGTCGTTTGCTGTCTACAAAGAAGGCACATTTTAAGATGATGCAGCTGATTTGATAGTCATACCATATCCTACTTGAGTTACAAGATATGTATTGTGTGCGTAACTTCGAAATAAAATGACCTTGATACAGTTTTACTTGATAATGGTTTCTTAACACGAATTAATGCGCAGTAAGCCATGTTAACTAACTCAGATCTTGTAAATTAGTCTTACAGTACCAGACTAATACAATGGTACCTTTGTGCTTTTCTGTGGCTGCTTTGTGATTGAAAATGTCTTTGTTTGGTATAATTTGTTTTCTATAACTCATGCTCTAGTTTGTAAAAGTTTGTTAAAGGATCTTCATTTATGTTTTCAAAAGTTTATGTTTTTGCCCGCGACTTCGTTTCGATGTGGTTATTTGCGAATATTTTTCATTACTTGTAGAAACTCTTTAAAAAATAAGGTCGCCAACATATGTAGATCGACGAGTCAGTGAGCTGAAGAGGTAATGGGCAGGCCACATCACTCGAAGAACGGATAACTGATGAGGAGTAAGAGGTTTTCGAGTTGAAATGAAATGATACTTTATTTGCTTAAAATATGGTTTTACAAGATGTTAAAAGTTTACCTGAAGCTCTCATATCTTACCACAAGGCATGCAAATACATAGAAAATACGTAGTTGCGACCACGCACGAAACGAGTATCGAGCTGTCCCCGTATAGATGGACCGACGCTGGATGTGGCTGAAGTGGCTCGGGACCGGTAATTTTGGGAAACTATGGGGAAACTGTGAAACTTTGGTAACACAAAAGTATTTGATAGAAGCAAATGAGACAAAGGGTAACTTGTGACTCATGTCGATCTGTTGACCTCTGTCCTAACGGATGCATCGGTCATTGAGTGCACGAGCACTCCCAAGTGACTACTCGGTAGACCCTCTATATTTTGTGGTAGTAGTTACTCATGTGGTAGAAATTATGTAAACATATACTATATACTCGTATTAACGTGGTGCAACAATTAAGAGAATGAATGAAACAGTTTTATTTACGAGTATATAACATACGGTGCACGTAAATAAATGTAATTCATAAACTCTAGTACTTATAGGTACATCTATTGTGATAAAAATACAAATACTGATGGCACTGACATATTTATGTATGTATGTATTCCACGTCGTTGTCAGCCTCCCACATAGATCGACACTTCAAACTTTTCATGAAGGGATTTCAATGTGCAGAGGAATGTTTATCGCAGTATGTTGATACAAAGATATTAGTAGTATAGGTAGCTGTTGCCCATCTCCTGAATATTTTTCCCTTTGTCTCCTTTCACGAACCCCGCGGGATGATATGGACTGGTCATGCTCTAACTCCGAGACATACGGCATGTGCTAATACTTTGTACAAGTACAAAACTTGTCTGTTTTTGATGAAACTTTGTTATACGTTGAAAATGTTTGATACGTTTCAATCAATTTCAAAAAAGGAGGAAGTTCTTAATTAGACGTTCTTTTTGTATGTTACGTGATAGTTCCGCCAATTATGAATCGATTTTGATTATTCTTTGTTGTTTGGTAGATCATATTTCAAAAGTGGTCCTTTATAAATTTTATCGAAAATAATTTAGCACTTTTTGAGAAAATCTACCTCTAAGGCTTAACAGTTTAGGGGATGAATGCAGTAGACTTTTAGGGTAGTTGAAGTCGGTTCCTTAGTTCTTTTTGAACGCGTTCATTATTAATATGTACAATGTGTCGCACTTGGCCTTTATCTCACCTGATGGTAAGTGACAATAACGACCGTTGAATGAAATTGAAGTGTTCTCATAGTATGTCATAAAAAATGCGGAAATAACGCTCTGCAATTAAGAAACGGCGAAATAAATAAACATATTGCATAATTTTATTATTACCATATTTCAAGTTTGGTAACGTATGGATGAGCTGACCAACTTTTTACTTACATAATTTGATGACCTCGATGCCGTTTTGTATTGTAATTAAACTACAACATCGCAAACACAACTTTTTGTTAGTGTTTCGAAAATGTCTTAATTCTTAAGAGGGTATACTGGTGTCAAAGCGCCCATATAAACGTAGTCCAGTCATATTTTGAGTATTAAGCTATGAAAATCTATGAAATTTTCAAGACACAATCTAGAAACAAATATCTGTGTCGGTGGTGAGTCAGATTTTCGTTTAAATATATACTTCCAGAGTAACAGGGCGTCAAAGTATTGTATTTTTCGGTAGTAAAAAGCCCCAACTTTGAACCTGATTTACAAGAGTTTGAATCAATTTATAACAATTTGGAAAAACCACCGACATCTGAAATTTCATTAGTATTCATTCATTAAAAAAATGGTAACATAATATACTGTATCCTTCAAATGATCCCTGGACTACGAAACGTACGCGCTCGGGTAGGATAGGGCTCGGATAGGGACAGCTACAAAACAATCCAAATTTGAACGCGGCCACATGGTCTAACCAACAAAGTCTCTTAAATATTTTCAGGCGAACGTTTACATCTGTCATAATTTCCCGCGGTACGAGTTTATTATGGTCGTTCGTTAATAATCGTACAATAATCATAATAATAAATGTACCATTTGTCATTTAGATAATGAGGAATTGGGACATGTTATCTCTTATTGTCGGTACACACCAGCGTTATATACGTACCTATTTATCACATAAAATTATGCAGTTTGTTAAAACGAAAATTATAAACATAGGGTTTATATTTTAGTGACTGAACAGAATTACATGTCTAACTCATACCTGAATCTGATCCTGAGTCATGAGAGGGTGGTACGGTACGGGAGGGTGTGTTTACGAAACGTCAAACGATCCCCGAATATATAATAGGGACGAACAGACTCAGTTATGCTTTAGACCTGTAGATTCCTGTCTGCTGCAATACTTTCTTTTTATCAACCTAATTCAAAGAACGAAGAGTTTCTCAATTCGACTGTATGTTTTCTACGCGATAACTCCGCCAATTGTGAACCGATTTTGATGATTATTTTTTTGTCTGATAGAGAAGAATACTTCAGAGGTGGTCCCTTAGAAATTTTATCGAATTTGACTGAGCGCTTTTTGAGAAAATCAACAAAAACCAAATATATACCCAGATAATTCTACCTCTAAGGATGAACATTTTTAAGGAACTTGAAGTCGGTTTTTGTTCTTTTTGAATGCGTTAATTATGTATGATAGGTTTTGCACTTGATTATAAGTGAAAATAAGGCCGTTGAACGATAAACGTGCTCAACGTTCGACGGTAAAACTCAGACGCTTGACGGCACACAACAATGCTATTAACAAAAGACTTCAGTAACATGGTGGTGGTGGCCTCTATCCACTAGTCTTTTTAGGGTTTACTCGTAGAAGGAAATGGTTTACTAAAACTAAACCGAAAATGCGAAAGCGAAAATGTGCTACTCGTTGATGGTCTATTTGTCACAGCAGGTGGTCTCAGCATCTGCTAGTGCTGTCAAATTGAAATTTATAACAATCTCAAATAGTTATAAATTGCTTACCCACTTTGTTTCAAGTGAAATAATTTTTGGTACAATCGAGTATATTATCCGCTTTTGCACCATGTCACATTCACTCTTACTAGTTTCTATGGAGTGTGTTGAGGGAAATGTCACTTAAAGGTGAATGTGATATGGTTCAAAAGTGGATAAGTACATATTTTTACTCGAGTGTACATACATACAAAAATATAGTATAGAGATATAGTCATGTGACTAACAATGGGATGGATGATATGAAACCAAGAAAGGATGAGACTTTAAAATAATACTTAATCTGAATCTGTGCTATAATTCCAGGAAGAAGCTAGCGTTCTACTCTTGCGTGTTCTCAGTGGTGACGACTGGTCTACTGCTGATGCATCCTGCTGCCAACGCCTTTGCTCTGATGACCCTCACAGTGCCCACAGCTATATTTATGTGCAGGGAGCTTTACAGGTAAATTATCTACTCGTACCTGAGACCGCGTGGTCCGTGGTATCAGAAACTCCATGTCTATTAGTTGCTATATTACCATTGAAGTAGCTCGTACGCAACTATACCAAATAAGGATTTTTATAGCATCTGAAATAAAAGCTAGGAATGCCTAAGTTCAGGCGTGGACGCATTCCAGCTGATGGTTACATCATGTTTGTAATTTTGTATACATAATACATTATTATATCATGTTTTTAATATGACAAACTTATTTACTAATTCCAGGGTGAAGTGCCCACGAGTTTTCCGCTTGGGTCTACGCTGCGCAGGAGTTTGGTTCCTGGCCATGTTCTCATGGGTGACTGACCGCCTCTACTGCGACATATGGCGCTCGATCGACTTCCCATACATGCATGGCGTCTGGCATGTTCTCATCTCCATAGCTAGCTACACTGCTGTCGTTCTCTTCGCCTATTTTAACGTTTTAGAAGAAAGCCCAGAACAAAAGCCACAGCTCCGATACTGGCCGAAAAATTACTTTGAATTGGGTATACCGTACGTTGCTATCAAACATCACTATAAGAAAGACAAAGATTTAGATATATAGAGTTGCTCATCATTTCATTGTGAAGTCGTAAAACAAAGGTTGTTAACTAAAGTGGAGTTCAAAGTAGAAATTAAAAAAGACAGTGAGCATGATTGTAGAATACTCTCTGTAAATCTAAACCAGCGTTAAATACCTAATAGATTTGTCATCCATGTTTAATTGAAAGGAAATGAAAAGGACAGCATGACTTTTAGGGATGTCAAATTTAGTTTAGGTTCACTTTAAAGTCTTGCTCAGTACGTAGCTATATTTGTCTATCTATGCTCAGGTGAACCTTCTTCCTTGTTTATGAGTAATCACTTATTCAGGTTTTTATTGTTATAAATTTCTTAGTATAACAATATAACTTGACTAATTTTTATATTGGGACTGTTTGAGATGTGTTTTAATATTGATTTTAGTATTAAGATGCTGTGATGATTCTTAATTATTTAAAATTGAAGTTTATCTAGACTGCTTGACTAATCTTGTTATTGGGACTGATCAATAAGCTGTTTTAATATTTACTAAAAATTCAAATGTTAGAGTAGTATTTCTCAACAATTTAGCATTGTAGCTAGACTTCTTATTAAATTTTGTTATTTGGACTATTCACTAAGCTATTTCAATATTTACTTATTATTCAAAAGTTAATGTAATATTTATAAAAATAAGGATGAAACTGTGGATGGCGTTAAGCTGTTGAATCAAAATAATAAGATATAATGTTAAGTTAAACCAATGAAAAAAATCAAAAAAATGTGGTAAACTGGTCATTGAAATACCAACATGGGAACCTGTAAACTTGACTCGTGCAGATGAACTTACAACTGGTGACGTCACTCTCTGCTACGCTCTCTTGCTCCTACTTGTGAAAAGGGAATAAAACGTGGGAGCGAGAAGAAGGCTAAATACGTTACCGTCCATACCTCCATCAAAGTTTCATACTAAATTTATGTTGCCATAATCTTTTAAAATATAATAGCTGGATTTGTGTAGTGACTATCTAAAAATACGACATCAGATTTTGATGTTGCGAAATGAGTATCATTAACATACAACTTCACAGTGAATCACAATTTTAATTTTAAAACACTTTTTTTCGATTATTGTTCAAAGCGCCATCTATGAACCATTAGCTACGTAATTGCTATTGTAGTTAATTATAAAGTTGTAAATTAATGAAATTTATTTCGCGACACTATAATTTCATATCCTATTTTTAAGTAATTACTTATCAAAGCCAGCTATTCTATTTTAAAAGATTATGTCAATAGAAATTTTGTATGGAAGCATTAGGAGAGGGATAACGTGAAAGGCGTTGCTATATAGTATGTAATGTATGAATATTTTAATAAATGTATGAACTAGTGCCAATCTGTGATGTCTAAGTTATATGTGGAATCATTTTATCAATTGTATGTTTAACATACTTTGTATGATGAGAATTATTTTAATGTGTTGATGTTTGATATTGTAATTATATTTGTGGTGTGTTTTTAGTAGATATAGCAAAGTGATGAGCCAGTATTTTAGCATATGTATAGTTGTATACGTATTTTTTAGCTTGAAACATAGTTTCGGAAACCAGATCAATTATTATATTTACCAGAGTGTAGCTATTAAATAGTATCAGTTTTTTTGCTATTGAGCGGATTTCTGATTATTTACAAACTTTTAACGATTTGTTATATGATCAAATCCTTTACGATGTATTTGTGTTGTTACATTTTTTTTATTTCAGAATATAGATCAAATTTTTAAACCTTATTGACTTATTTATTGTAGAATATTTACAGATTTACTTATACAATGATTTATAAATATTTTAATGACTTGTTTTTATTTTAAATCTCATAAAAGCTTGTGGATATAAACAATTACTTTATATATCACAAAACTATGTTAGTCAACTTAGGTGTTATCAGCAAGATATTTTGGGATTTCTGTGTATATGGGACATTACATTGATCGATACATATAAGTTTTAAAATATTTTATACTTGGTTAATGGGAATGATTATAGGACACTCAAACATTGATATACATTTTGGTCAATAATTTCTATCGGAATTGACATTTGTCTGTTACTTCAAGTTTGATCATTTCTTGAGTGCTTAATTGATAATAGTACTCTAGAGCTGTCAAATTTTTGTGTAATTTTAGGGAGTTGGTTCTAGAACCGACACCAATACTTATATATTTTATTATGAAGAATGTATATGAAGGAATAAATGTTTTAAATTTCAATAATATTGTGTTTTTATCATTCAACTCTATTCACATTTTCAGAGACTGTAATGTTGTGTACCTAATCTACTTTGCGTCAATCGGAAAGTTCATCCGTAAACATGAGTTACCTGCAGAGGTCACTTTTTCTAAGAAAGAATTTGTCACTAGTTTGCTGTGTGGTCCAAGTAATAAAGGGACCATTTCAACCCAGAGACGTGCGTGGTAGATAAGCGGCAAGCGAGGTCAAAGCTAATAATGTGACCGTTTCTATCAAAGTCAAGCGGTCTAGCGGAGCTGGCAACATGTGCTATTAAAAAATAGAAATATGAAAATGTATTTAAATAAAAATATCTGCAATTATTTATTTTGAAAGGTATGTTTGTATTTGAAAGGTAAAGATGTCAGTGATACAAAGTTAACAATAGGAATAAGTTTGTTTCAGTTTTTATGTCAGTAATTTATTTAAGCTTAAGTATGTCAGCTTTTCTACCATTACATATCTTATCAACTTGGAACAAAGGGAGTAATAAACAAAATGTGTCAAAAGCCGCAAGGAATGTTTTATTGTCAATCCACTTAAAAGCTAAATTAAATTCGATTCAACATAATATGTGGTTTCAATAAATTTAAAGACAACTTAAAAATTAAATCGATATAAAATCTTGAGATTGCATCAATTTGCGTTGTAATCAGTCGGAGTCTGAGGACACGTGGTTGTGGTTTGTATGTAGCCTAGAGGAGTCATGTTTCTTTCGGGGGTAGGTGGTGCCCCCGCGGTACACCACGTGGTTCTTCTCAGTTTCAAGGATTTTCACCTCATGCAATAGCTGCGGTTTCTCCATTACCTTCAACATCTGGTCCCATATAAATATCGCTAAGTTTTCTGTTGTGCTGACCTGAAGACAAGGAAATTATTTTTTAAAACCTACGCAATAATCCATTTTATGCCGAAAATGCCTAACATCAGCTGTTACTCTTCAAAGTGCTGTATTGATTCTTACAAAATAGGTTAGAACAACCGCAAGGAAACTTGCTTTCACGTAAAAAAAAACGTATCAATATCGGTCCATCTGTTCGAGAGCTACAATTCCACAGATACAGATTGGCGTCAAACTTATAACACCCCTATTATTGCGTCGGGGGTTAAAAAATTAATAAATATATTAGTTCGCTCTTCATTTCATCAGAAGTTTTATTTTAGTTTTATTTATCTAAGGGAAACAAATAGTTTTCAATGACAAATAGAACGCCTACCAAATTTTTATATATATATAATGTATTTTAATAGCTAGCCTAGTTATTTCGATTTGTATGGTAACGTATTCATGCAAAAAACTATATAATAGATTAGAAAAAGTATTCTTTGTTACATTAACGAAAGTTATGAATGAAATAGACAAGAACTAAAATTAAATAGGCACCATAACAGTACGCCCGCCACGTAAAACGAAGTTAAGTCTGTACGACAGGTGGTCGAAGCTCTTTTTTCTCGTACAAGCTCTTTTCCCGCGACATCGAGGACTTCAAAATGAACGTTAATCGGGATAAAAAGTAGTATGTTTATCCATCGTACGTGCGTGCCGGATTTCATCAACATCCGTTTAGTCATGAAAGGGCAGGGACCGACATAGTTTATATTATAAGTGTAATTTAAAGTGGGTGTCTAGAATTCTAGATAATTGCATTGCACCTGGAATAGCTCTTTAGTAAGCTTGTGTTAAAAAAATATTTTCGCCCCAAAATAGCAAATTATGGACCGTCAATCCATTTTATAAAGAAAGAAACTGTGTTATTCGTAGTCTATACTAATATTTCTATAGTATACTCATATCCTCTTGTTACCGTTACAATAACATATTTTTATTTAGTAAATATAGGTTACAACACAACTTCTAGATCAACTCCAAGCATACATTCGGAACCATCTATATGCAAATCCGCCTTGCACTAAGGTAAATTATTTGTGTTGTATCGAAAACTGGCGTATTTTTTCAGATGATGAATGTTTTATTGTGCAGTCAAGACGTGTCATTGGCAGAAAATTCAATGTCACGATTTATGATTGATAATATGTACAAGTGTGCATCCATAGCTTCTTCAATATAATTTATACAGTTCAACAGACTCAATCTTTGTCATTTGTACAGACATGACCTCTGAACCAACTTTGAACCGAGTTTTTATGTTATAGATTTGTAACTATGTTGATAAGACATATATTTCTTAATTGACATTTGATGCTTATACAATTGTTTACAAAATAAAGTTAGAAGTTTTTGTCATTTTGCTGATACGTACTTTGATTTATGCCTCAATCAAGGGTCATTAGTGAATAACTCAAGTATTTAGGTAAATGTATCTGAGATATTAGAACTTGTTTTGTATTTAGATTTTTAAAGTGATCAGAATTAACACCATTGAGCATAATTTCTGTGTCAGTAACAGCCAAAAAAAGCAACATTGGTGAAAGTAATTTTTGTGGAGAATAATAATGTACTGCTACTTGAAGCCTCAAAAGCAC
Source organism: Carcina quercana (assembly GCA_910589575.2). Classification (NCBI taxonomy): domain Eukaryota; kingdom Metazoa; phylum Arthropoda; class Insecta; order Lepidoptera; family Depressariidae; genus Carcina; species Carcina quercana. Next base: position 13,262,561 of record OU342427.1, read on the forward strand.
AACCAATAATTTAGAATTCACATGCACCTAATTTTGAAATTTGGGTTCTAATTCTAAGGTATGGAGAAGGACATAGTCTTCTTTTTATTCTGAACCATTAAGTTATTCATGAGGGATAGCTTCTGAAGCACATACAGTCAAAGTCGCGGTCTAAAGTACCAGTTACAAAGTACATATAATAACCATAATTATAGTCATTAATTAGTCTTACCACTGTCTTGAAATATGGCACGTCCTGGTCCAAATTTTTGTGGTCCAGTGGGTCCATGATGGCATGCTTCATACATTGCTTCAAGTCATGGATGTTCATGACCATGCCAGTGTTGGGTTCTATTGGACCTTTTACTGTCACTAGAACTGAAAATAACATAAAATAAGCATATAATAAAAAAGATTGTTCATATATATCCTTTAATAAAATGCATGCAAAAGTTTAATGATATTCAGAACAGGTTTGGAGCATAGTAAAATTTTAGACACCATCTTCATTTATTGAAGAAGTAAACTAAAATTACCATGACTTGATTAATATGATAAAGACATTAATTATATCCCAAATTATTGAGTGCCTTGAAACAAAATATCACCACCAACATATAGCTTTCCAAAAATATACTTTTATGAATTTAATTAATAAGCATACAAATAATATCTTTATCAAACATTTACATGGAAATTTTTAATGTGAATATGTTAAATTCTATATGGAATATCAACTCACCAACATAGTTGTGTCCATGCCCATTAGGGTTATTACATTTTCCATATAATTTCTTATTATCGTCATCATTTAAATATGGGCTGAAAAATAAAGGGTGATTTTTTCAAAATCTAGAGTATTGCAATAACTCATCAAACAGTTGATTGACATTGTCAGTCTAATTAGTTACATTATGACAGTAATTAATGCAACAGGTTTAGTAAGTGTTGATTAGCTGATTTAAATTTTTTGTAATTGAATAAAATCAGTTTATCATCAGCCATGAACTAAACATAGGCATCTCCCGTGTTATACCACAATGACTGGTCCTCAGCCACTATCATCTAGCGACTTCCCCTTGACCGTTACCAGGTCGTCGGAACACTAGTAGGGGGATGGGGCTAGGATGCACAAAAGAGGGCGCTAAAAATTCTCCTTCCAAAAGGGAGTGCTACGGGAATCATGATTTTTTGAAGTTTTATATCTTTTAGTATAAATTATATCTTTTAGTCTAAAATATTTTATCATTGGCTTGCCAACTTTTCTATGGGAATGAAATCCCGGATTGAATTTGTGTAGGGTTGAATGTCCCCAAAGGGTCAATCGTATCTTATCTATCAGTAGCTGTGTATGAATTTTTGTTCACCTACCCTATAAAATTTTATAAAACAATTGCAATCTCATTTTTAACTTCATTTATAAGAATAAAAATTACCTTTTATTGTATCGGGTAAAATAAGTGGAGTATGTATAGTATAGTAAAACAGCTGCATGCTTACCTGTGTAATCTATGGCAGGAACTGAAAGTCTCACGACGAGTTATTGACACGATTGGTAGTTGCGCCATTTTCCTCCAATATGTTATTGTAAATAATCAACCCGAAAAATTAATTACTGATTGTTTTTTGTTTTTAAATGCCTAACAACATCTAACACCTGTTGAGTCAAGGAAACAAATGAAAATGATAGACAAGACAAATGACAATCTGACACTTCATAGTTCAGTTATATACTCTTTGGTTCAGTTCATCAGTCAGATCAAAGTCAGATGAACTCAGGTGACAGGTGCAGAATGAATTCAAATGAATGAATGAATAAATTGAAAATGAAAGACCAAGTGAGCGACAGTGGTGGAGCGTGACGGGGAGGAAAAGTGTTGCCAATAAGCTCCAAAGTTACACGAGGATGGATATTTATATATATAATATGATTGAAAACCATCCGGGCAAAGTTCGATCTCCCAGGCACAAACTTTGTAACGTCCTCCTTTTGAGTATGCATATTTTGTTGGGCTGCTGGGCATCTATAGAACCGTGACGGAACCATATGTTGATTGACCACGGCCCAACATGCACTCAGCCGGTAAAAAATCAATTTTAGAAGCTTGAATAAAACAGGACATTTTCACGAAATCCCATACATAAATCCCATATAAAAATAGTTTCCAGTAAAATAATCATTGTATTTCCTTAGACACTAAAATACAGAGCTAAAATATAATTGACAAATGAGTAGATCTGGCAATATTGATTATGAGTTGGAGATTCACCCCTAGATTGGTCAGATTTTGAATGAATGGGTCGATCCATCTTGTCAACACTTGTCAATGTCAATGAATGGATGAATGGGTGGAAATTGCACTTGGACAACGAAACGATTAACTTGGACTTTGTAACCTTCTCTAATAATTGTAAATAGGTATATTTTAAGAGAAAGTACAAGATATTATTCAATCTATAATGTTTTCACCGTGCAGCAGGCACTTGTTGTTTTCTACACAGGTAAAATACACCCATCTTGCACAGTGTTTAGAAATTAGTAAAGTTCAACTTTCTGGTTTTTATCTTTCCAGCTACGACGTCTCCAGAGCACCCTTGTGATCGCTGAACACAACAATGAAGTTCTGTCACCGGTCACCCAGAATGCTTTGAGTGCGGCAAAAAAAATTGGCGGCGATATCTCCGTCTTAGTTGCTGGAACCAAGTGTGGTCCAGTGAGTAGACAATTATACATATTTAGTTAAATATAAGTAATTCATTTTAACCATAATTAAGTTGTCCAAACAATCTTTCATATGAAACTTCACATAATTATATCACTGTCAGTCGTAACATTTTTAATATCTACTTGGCACCCCTTTTGTGCACCACAACCCCTAAATATTAATTTTAAATTTCAGGCTGCAGAGTCAGTTGCTAAGGCAGGAGGTGTCTCCAAAGTGCTAGTTGCTGAAAGTGATGCCTTCAAAGGTTTCCTAGCAGAGGCCTTGACTCCATTGATCTTGGCAACACAGAAACAGTTCAATTTCACTCACATCATTGCTCCTGCAACAGCCATCGGCAAGGCTGTGCTACCTAGAGTCGCTGCCAAGCTTGATGTGTCTCCCATTTCTGACATCATTGGTGTTAAAGATGCTAATACTTTTGTGAGGACTATTTATGCAGGTACAGAATTATTACATTACATTGGTACAGATATATCACTTTATGGTTTTGACTTTAAAATAAAATTACTTATCACTGAAGGCAATAGAGGTAAATTTCCCGAGACCTCAGTTTCCATTTGTATACAAGCTTAGTTAACTAAAGCAAAATAAATGCTATTTCTAGCCTCAGTTACAAAAAGAAATAGCATGTGCAATTCTAAACTTTAAATACATCACTTATTTATTTTAAGTCAGTAAGATGTTTTAGCTATCTGTCTGGAGTTGGGCTTGTGGCAGAGCTACACAACTTAAGTGAATTCTGACTGAGTGCCCATTTTAAATTAAATTTTGATCAGGAACCCGCAAAGAACAGTATTTATAACCTCACTATTAACCTACCTAAACTGTGCAGATGAAATGTGGATATTGCCAATGAGATTTATTTTTAATTAAAAACAAGTATCCATTCATACCAATGTTATAAATCTGGATGTCAGTTTATTTGTAATTGTTCTTCCTTTACCTATATAGGGACAGTTGAAAGTCCCTTAAAGGATAAAGGCAATTTTTTATCTAGATCAAGCAAGTAGTTCCCATGGTATAAGTTTTGAATTCAATGTGGATGATGTTTCGAGCAAGACTCTAGTTTATTAATATATTTAAATTCAATCAATTCACTATTATTACATTACAGGAAATGCAATCATGACTTTGGAAGCTAAGGATGCCATCAAGGTGATCACAGTTCGAGGTACAGCCTTTGCCCCGGACCCACTAGAGGGTGGCTCAGCACCTGTGGAGAAGGCTCCTGAAGGAAATTATAAGTCTGATCTCTCTGAGTTCGTCTCCCAGGAACTTACCAAGTCTGATCGCCCAGAATTGACCAGTGCTAAGAATATTATTTCTGGTGGTATGTGTATTTTTATTATGCATGTTAATGCTCCTTGCTTTAAATTGTTGAATTTTAGGTTAAAGCTTAAATTTCCTTAGGCTGGGGATGGCTTGGTCGGAAAATGCATCATCTATTTAATATAGAAAATATCCTCCTAACAAAGACATTAAAGTCAAAACATAAGGTCCTAAATAATTATTATGAGGTAGATAGATCAAATTATTGTCACATCTACAACACATAGTATACATACTTATATAAACATGTGTTGCAGCTGATAAAACAAGCTGTAAACTCAGCACGGGGGACAAGTAATGTTCTTCAGTTTAAAATTTTCGTTAGATAGATTTGTTGTATCACATGTGTGACATAATCTGTGAGTTTTAATAATATAATGTTTTTTTCTTCTTCCAAAATCACCATTGATAAAATTATCTATAAAAAATTTCACGTTCCTTGAAACTAAATCTCGAGATGGTTTACGAATTAGATCAATTCAAAATTTTGCAATGTTGTCCATAATCACACGAAAGTAGCTTAATCAGCGATTACTTAACTATTTAAAGTAAATTGTTATAAGGTCGCGGCCTCAAGTCCGGCGACAACTTCAAGCTCCTGTACGACCTAGCTGACAAGTTGAACGCAGCGGTCGGCGCGTCCCGTGCTGCTGTCGACGCTGGCTTCGTGCCCAATGACTTGCAAATTGGACAGACGGGGAAGATTGTTGCACCAGTAAGTCAATTGCATTTTGTAATGAATAATAAAGTCTGGAAAGCAAATTGTTCTTTCACTTCAATTCTTTTCTAAATTGTTTTATAAAGCTAAAAGTTGCTTTACTGAACTAGTTTCGGCATAATATACTTCTTTACTTTTTTTTTAATTCGTTGGCCCAAGACGTTCGTTCGTTGTTCATTTTGATAAATCACCACTTTAAATTTCTTTTGTTAGTTTAGTCTAATTATGTTTCAACATCTGCTTCGCCGGCCGCTACAGCGGCACACAAAGCAAAGTAAACAAGAAAGAGTTAATCGATGAACCTAATAATAAATGCTACGAAACTGTCAAAAGTTAACAACTAAAATCTTGTTACCATTTCCAGGACCTGTACATTGCTGTGGGTATCAGTGGAGCCATCCAACACTTGGCGGGTATGAAGGACTCCAAGACCATTGTTGCCATCAACAAGGACCCTGAGGCGCCCATCTTCCAGGTATGCTTATCATAAAACAAGCCAGACAGAAAGATTCAATTCCACTAATATTATGATTGCGAAAGCGAGCTAAAAAACGTTATTTAACAAAATCTAAATATTTTCACGTGTGATATTTCGCCTACAATGGTTTTGTTCGTAATTATAAAATTGTCTACAAATAAATTGGTATATGAGTTAGGTAATTAAACAGAACAAAATTATTTTTAATGAGTGTTACTCAGTTAATGACTATATTGATAATGTTAACAGATAAGGAATTACGCAACATGCTATTATTGCTCACATCCTTTAGCGTTATTTTTTTATAATCGAGAGCCCTTCTGAAAGACGATGACTCTGACTGACAGGCACCAGTAGACGAAACTTACGCAATCGTTTTCTCCCGTCCTAAAATCTCATAAAAATGTTTCATTGAAAAGTAATATATTTATAACATTGAGAAGCGTTTCCTAACCATCAATAGTTCTAAAGCTTGCTACAGTTTGAGAAACCCCTTTTGGAGTTTAGTTTCTTAGCGATCCAATCTGCTATAAATATATTGTTTTGAATTGAACGGAGATAACGAGTAGCTCGGTAACGAGATAAATCAGTACAAGTATGTGAAATGATTGTGCAAGTATCCAGTATGGGCGTCACACGCTTGGACTGGGAACTTTTGCGTCGACACATGTCGTTGTTACGCTTACAATCCGGAGATCGCGGGTTCGATTCCCATTGCAGGCTATCTCTAATACTCAGTTTGGTTGGGCTTTTGTTGTTTTCCGGCAATGAAATAGCCAGCTCCTCATTATAATTTGCTTTTAGGTGAGAACATTTTCCACCCAGTGGCCATACCTTACTATCACGTAAGATGAAGGCCAAGTGCAAAACCATCGTTCATTGAATAAGTTATGATACAATGGAGTTAGTGGGGGTGTATATCACGAAACTTGCAAAGAGTATGTTATATACTGCGTAATAAGAGACGGGACTCCATACAGCGAAAATAAACCTTCCAAATCTCAAACGGGGCATAATCAACATCCATTCTCTACCATACATAATGTAGGGACAGTGGCGTCAACTATGCGCTAGTAGCGCCTTTGATGCTCTGCCAAGTTTCACACAATTTTTCGTGAACTAATTTAGGACTAAGTTGTGTCAGACTGTAAACTTGTTGCAAATTATGTTGCGGTACAAAACGGATGTCAACCGCCTCCCGCCGATCCACGATACCTCACCTCTCCCCAAAGTGACCCGCTGAAAGTTCGGTATTATGGCGCGCGCGAAGTCACTCACACATGCGTGTGTATACAAACGTCAAGTATAATATATATATATATATATATCGGTTTTGATTGTTTCAGGTATCCGACTATGGCCTCGTCGCAGACTTGTTCAAGGCTGTTCCTGAGCTAACAACCAAGTTGTAGAGCTATTTATCGATATTTAAGCGTAAATGTACATACTGCCCTGTTAGAATTTTTATAAATGGTAGTGTTTTTTACCCGGAAACATTTGTTTAATACATAACTCTTGATAATCCAATCAATTGATTCGTCACGTGTATGAAAGAAATTATATTAAAGTTGTTAACATTGTTTGTCATTTTTTACTTTTGGATAACATTGCTATACCTGTCACTTCCGCTTTCCTGCGCCTCCCCTGCACATCCGCGGAGATTCCCCTTTGAAATTGGAATGACTGGCTTTAGGTGATTTATTCACAATATTAGTTTAGGTTAGTCCATTTATTGCTCCAAAAACATATCCCCTAGGGGTAGTTTATACCGATCTGTTGCTCCTATAGACATACTCTATAGCTACTCTAAATTATGTTTTAAAGAAATAGCAGCAATATATGGATATGAATTATCCCTGGGAGAAATGTTTCACGAGCAATAGATGGACTATGGACTGGATGGTTTTGGTAATTATTATTATCCAATAAAAAAAACGTGAATAAAAGTATTCAGAACATATTTGTGTGCCCAAAATCGAAATCCATTCAGCGTACGTGAATGAATGACAAATATTTTGACAGCCTGTGTGGCCTAAATGAAGGTAGCGGGTTTGTTTCCCTAGTGCTGGGTAAAAAGCCGCCAAAAAGCAACTTGGGCAAAAAGGGCCTTGCATAAATAATTTAAAATGGAAACAAATAATTCTGGATGTCTGAATAATGATATCAAATAAAATCTTATTTGTCATGTCCAATGAAATCTCATTGGTCAAAATACGATGAGTAGTTTAGGAGATATGAGGAAACAGATGAATATACGTTCTTGCAAAGGTTGCTAAAATCGTCCCACCATTTGTTTTCGCCGTAATCGGACAAAAATGATTAAATATCGATATACTTCAGGCCTTATGTTCAGTAGAGGACGTTGCCCGGCTGATGATGATTGATATTTTGCTGGTGTGATCAATTATAATTCGTGGTTAAAATCAATGTTCAAAGGTTCAAATACAGTTTGTCGTTCATAGTATCGCTATTCGACGACAGGTGGCGCTAGCTGTCTTAGTTGAAGATGCTTGTTATGGTTTCTAAAATAAAACAATATTGTTTTTTTTTCTTCATAATTAAATTAAGTAATCAATTGTAACGTAGAAAATCTTACAGTTTTATGATAATTCCAGAGTTTTAATACATTAATTTAATTTTAAAAATGTGTTATATTTGTTTATACGCAATATCTACCTATATTTGAAGGGATAATATAATCTTTCTTTAGTTCTTGCTAGTAATAAGTACTTGCTATTGTTATTACGTATTATTTCGCCAGTTCATCACATACCTAGGTACTTATATATTTATCTCTGAAGTGATAATGGTACTCGTATGTTTATGGTTGCGTTTAGGTATCTGCGTACCCTCATACTACCTATCTATAGCCTGCATGTGTAAGTATGTATGTATAAAACCAACAGGAGGTAAGTGCGCAGTCAATCATGTCGGTAATGATAGTTACCAGAGGGAGATGCGGTTTACTCGCGGAGTGGCATCCTCGTTATCATATCTCCGTGGAGGGGCGGTGCCGGGCGAGGCTCCGCCCCCGGGCGCCGGGCGCGCGCCTCCGTGGCCGGCGCCACACTCCGCCGAGCATGCCGCGGCCGCCGCGCGATTCTTACGACGGCCAAAAACCGCCGTACTCGTATATATCACTGACAGCGATGGCGATATGGAGCTCCCCGGAGCGCATGCTGCCCCTGTCTGAGATCTACCGGTTCATCACGGACCGGTTCCCGTACTACCGGCGCAACACGCAGCGCTGGCAGAACTCGCTGCGGCACAACCTCTCCTTCAACGACTGCTTCGTGAAGGTGCCGCGGCGACCGGACCGACCCGGGAAGGGAGCCTACTGGACCCTGCATCCCCAGGCGTTCGACATGTTCGAGAACGGATCCCTGCTGAGGAGAAGGAAGAGGTTCAAGCTGCACAAGGGGGAGAAGGACAACATGAAAGCTGAGCTGGAAGCGCTGACCAGCTTCAATCGTCTGTTTATGGCGAGTCAGTCGAATGCTAGAGTACCCCCGGTGCCTTTCGAGGTGACAGTTACGAGTATTCCTGATTCTCAAACTCCGTCCAGTCCAAAGGAGAAGGCTAAGAAATCGTTTACTATTGATAGTTTATTGAACAGTGATTCAGTCGAAGTAGCTGAAAGTGTAGTGCGACGAGTTACAAGTGACATTGGATCTATGACCCTGTACCCGTCGGAGCTGCTCGCGATGGCCGCAGCCATGTGGCACCCGGCGACCTTACATTCCCCTCTGTACGCGCCCCCCATACAACAATCGTTCCCTTTACATCATTTTCACGGCCTGTACGTTGATTCTACTTCTGGACCACGATAATGCTAGCAAGAAAATAATTAATTAGAAAATTATTATAGTTGACGATTTACGAATAATTTATTTGTGATTTTGTGTGTGTATTTCATAGGTTCTTATTTCAATTTAGCTGTTTTAACTTCGATTTTTATCTTTGTTAGAGACTTCAAATATTTATTCGCTGTGTACTGTAATCTTTACACTTATTCTTATATTTTGTAAATAATATAATCGAATTTTAAAAAGGTGTAGATTAAATTAACATTTTATCTTAATTACTAATCAATGTGGAAGACTTGGAAGAAATGTTTTTTTTTGAAATAATCCAGTTCTTCATTTCAGAAAAAGAAAAATCTAAGCAAAACCTTCTTGGAATTTATTAATTAAGTAGAGTGCTCTGTTATTTTCAGAGAATAATGGCGGTAATTTGTTGTCGGGCGTGAAAGATTAATTCAGGGGACGGATTGTTGTGAGGCATCAATGAATTTGGTGATTAAAAAATGTAATTAAGAAAAACTCGTGCTTTTCATTTCCATTGGATGTAATACGTATGTATATAGGTAGATATATTCACATAGATAGTATGAGTACAGCAGGTCGCCGCTATCTAAATCATCAATTTCACCCTTTTTTAGCTCCTTAGTACCTACAGAAATGATTTTGTACTACCGTGCAGAACGTTCACCGCTCCCCACCGATCCGCGATACCTCACCCTACCCGCAAGAAAGTGGTCGGCTCATGCACCGTTTGGAAGGCAAATAGGCGCCCCTTGCTTTTTTGTTTATCTTTAACAATGGGAAGATCATGTGCTATCTAATGTTGATGTGTTTTGGATAAATACAGCCTTTTACCTTATTTTCCTCTAAGTTCTTTTATTAATATTTCTTTGATGTGTTGCACATGTATTTTGCAACTTATAAAACTTCTGCGAACAGTAGACCTCGCGAGCACAATCTTTTTTTTCTTCAACTATTAATAAGTAAACCTGTCACGAAATTTATTTAAAACAGGATGTTACCATGTTTTCTAATACTTGTATTTTTCTCATTCGTTACGATACGATGCAATCACTCGCGAACGCCAACAACAGTTGATTTGATTGTTCGCACGGTGTAATATAGTAAACATAAAATATAGCAATCATTATAATCATTATTAAATTAAGAAAAGTTACTATTTGTATTTGGATGATTTTAGGGGTATTGGACTTGTTTGTTATTGTCGGAAAACCGCTTTCTGGAGCTGGCGACCCAACAGTTCATGTCGCAGCGGCGCCGGCCGGGAGTTGCGGGCGGATAACCTAAAAGTGATATTTCAAAGTCGTCCTGCACTTGTACACTATTTGAAAAACTAATTAATAATCTAAATGTGTAAAGAAAAACTAGAATTACATTTTGGCATTTATTGTAATTGTACAAAATCATTATTTTTGTACTGAGTGACAGCGTCAAATGTCATTTTATTGACGCCATCTTTGTTTTCGACGTCTTACCTGTTTTGGTGCGTTTTATATGTTTTTGTACAAATAAACTAAACCAAAATATACAAAAATGGTAACTAAATCACTTTTATTTGATAATGGCCTTTTAAAATTATAAGTGTACAAAACCAGATCTTGGCTCAATACATACGCGGAACGTTTCATTTATTGTTCTGCTTTTAGTTTACTTATTAATATATAAAAGTAACCGCGAACAAGTGATATAACTATGTTTTAGTGAATTGTATGAGAGTATTAGATTTGAACAATGTGAGTTGGTACTTAAGTATGTGATATGCAAACTAAAGTGATTGTGAAAGTGCTAATTTAGAATTGCAGTTACCAACCCCTACTAATATAATGATCGTAGGTTAACTCTTGGCATCGGACGAGTATGAGTTCTCGAGTGTCGACCACGTGTACCGGGAAACGTGTACTGTGCCGTCCCCCTACTAGATGGACCGACGACCTAGTATAAAGGTCGCGGGGAGTCACTCGATGCAAGTAGCTCGGGACTGGTCAATGTGGTATATCACGGAGGAGGCCTATGTCCAGCAGTGGACGTTTCCCGGCTGATGATAAAGTAAATGATATAAATATTTTTGATCGGTCATGGTCATTCAATGGTCTAAGCTCAGTCGCATTATGATTATAATTATATAAGATAAAAATATTATAAATCTTGACAGAAAATCTTTAGAGAAAATGCCTCCCACTTTTCTAGTACCAAACTCAATAAACAATTTACCATTCATTGAACTAGCGCGTATACGACACATTAACTTACCATGAAAATGTTCAAACAACAACGGATCCATGTACGTAACGAAAAGCAGGTGATTCGAACATAACTTAAAACATTACGTAACACATTTCTCATTTTAAAATGTGATAAATCGCCCCTTAACTTCGTTTAAGCTTGAAGAAAGAGGGGGATGCGAGCGTAACCGGGGGATCGTGGCCCGTGACGAGTCCGGGGGTACCTACGTACGCACACGTCATTTTTTCTGTTATTGTTATTTATGTATAACGGCCCGAGGGCTGTTTTGGTAATTAATATAGAGAAATGGTTAAATTGAGTGCCGTTTACCCTGGGGCGTCCCTTCTGCTCGCTGCGAACACCTTTCGGGGTCGATATCTATCAGACATAAATTAACTTCGATGACACCTATTACACAGCTTTCCTACAATTATGGGAGAGCGGTGGAATGTCGCAAAGTTAATTTTCGTGTGACAGTGGGGTGGGTACATTTTTGGTTTCATTCAGTGATGTAAGCAAAATCGTATTTAATGTTACTAATAAAACTACGCGCTTCAACAACACAACATTTTTTACATATATAAAAATGCACTTTCATGTCATAATTATTACACCCGTAATCCAAATACATTAACATACATATTTTAGTTGTCTTTAATTCACAAACACTTGATCCTCGCTGTATCGGATATTATTGTAACTGTTAAATATTTTAACACAGTTGGTGGTGATAAAAACACAAAAATTATGAATATATGTAACAGCGCTTTGGGTATTATGCCCTTAATTAATACCTACCTACCTTAATATCGCCGATGTATTCTTAGGCTATATAGTGTATCTAGAAAGCGCTAATGTATTACTAAAATAGGTTTAAGAGTGGTTTCTATAACTTATTTACTATTTTAGCTTTGCGGTTGTAATCTTACAATAGCTCACAAAACACTTAAAATGATAATAACTGCTCCAATAGCACTATTGTAACTCTGTATAATCACTTAAATTCTTTAACCCTTATATAACTTTAAGCTCTAAAATCGTGGGCCCAAATCAGGGTTATAAGAGAGATAAATTACGCTATGTCACTAATTGTTAGAGCTATTATAGCTACCTCACTAATCTGAGTTAGGTTTTAAAAATTCTCTTCAGCAGCTCATGCAGCATGTATTCTTTTTAGATGTTACTTGGGTATATATCCATCTCGCAACAATGTAAGTGCATACAACGAGAAGTCCAATCTGTCTGTAACAGAGAGGCTAGCGAACCCAGAGTTCTTGTTAAATTGTGTATTATGTGACGATCATTGTACAGGTACAGGGGGAAACGGATTTACTGTGAGTCAGTAGCGGGCGTCAGAGCTGACGTCAGACACGACTTACACTGTTTACATGCAGTCTCTCAGTCGGTGTACTCACTTGAAATCAATTTATATGATGAAAGTAACTGGCCAGCAATGATTTGCATTGAATTCGAATGTAGTTACTAACTCAATGTAAATCCGCATTGACGCATTGACTTCAAAACATTTTAAAAATGCTTCGTGCATTATATTTTCAATACTGATGAACACCGAATAGAGTATACTTATAAGGAAATTCTAGAAAACTTTTTCAATTTGAAGTTAAGAACGAATTTTTCACATAAAAATAAAAGTAATCTTATTTATTCTCAATAAAGAGTGACTTATTTTTAATGTTTTTGAATTTACCACCAAAACGCTCAGTACAATGATGTCGATCGCGTGACGTAATCGAAAATACCATGTTGTGTGAAAATCACATATTTAGCCATTTCTGAGATCACGCTGTACTTGTTAAATCGTTCTGTGTATCACGACGCAGCGGTGAGTCGTCCTACCGACAATAGGTGCTTGAGGCACAAGGCTCAATAACAAATATTGGATGACCGATCTGTCTCCACAGCCGCGCAACAGGAGGCTTCGGATACTTGCATTTGCAGTTCCATATCCCAAGACGATGTATTATTGCCTCTTTACTGGCTCTGGCTCCTTACTTACAACATTTTTGATTACGCAGGCTTAGCATAGCAATGCCTTGATGGTGTGTCCGCGCATGACAAGTGAAGAAAACTAAGCCATTTTGGCTAGGTTTGCTTACTATCCAGTCAAAGGTAGTCTCTACAGAATTTAGATTTATACTTAAAATGCAGGTTTCTGGCTATAAATAGCGTAAATACTTGTTGTTTACGCCCATACTTGACCTACACGTAATTTTTTCACTTTTGACTACTAGCTGTTGCCCGCGACTTCGTCCGTGAGTACTTCAGAAATTACCCCACGTGAATTGCTTGTTCGATTAGAATAAAAAGTAGCCTGAGTACATATATGTCCCTTTCTTTCAACTATGAGTCAGTTCTGATTTTCTGTTACGTTGTAAAGGACAGACAAACAAACTCACTTTACTATTTATAATATTAGTAAGAATTCTTCTAAATGTTCTTATGTTAAGTACGCAGGTATATTAAGGTTTGAGTATAATATTTTATGGGTGTTTGCTAAGGACAATGGGTATCTGAGTTCTTAAGAGATGATGATGATTTTGTTAAAGTTTTAGTTTTTGTTGTAGAAATATGCACCACAAAACCTTATATTTTGCAAATGTATTCTGATAATTTCAGTGTTCAGTACTGTACATTGTTGCACTTCATTATATTCCTATTATTTAATTTGTCGCCCATGTTGTTGACGTTATTTCCAAAATGGATTAAACATTTTAAAATTTATTTGGGTTTAACTGTAAGCATTTTATTTGGAATAAAGAGAGCCTGTGAGAATAAAGCCCTAGGATGGAAAAATGATCGACTAGAAGTTTCAATTCAATAAAGATCTAGATAACACAATTGCTTTAGCCAACTGTTGAGGGCTCTAAGAAACATATGTACTTCTGACATATAAAATGCTCAGTCAATGGAAATCCTTCAAGTATTTTCTTAAATTTGACATTTAAAAAAATAATTACTGGCTTATGTTTTGTCCTGTTTCTGTCATTTACTATGAAATAAATTGTCAACGAAGAAAAAAATTTCGGTTACATCAATTAAGTTACTTATGTAAGAGACAAATTCTCATAGTGAGAAATAAAGATATATTAAAACTGAACTACGAACAAATAGGGTACCACCAAACGACTTTCTACAGTACTCTCGTAATCGGGTATTTTATTTTCAATTTGTATTCGTTTGTTCTTGTTTACTGATAGACTACGTGATAACGGCAAGAAGTCAGACTTTCACCAACAATTTCTCCAAAAAGAAGACAGACATCCGGAGATCCGATACGCTACGAGTTCCGATACATTTACAAAAAATGTATACGCAGCTTGAAATCAGATATTGAACGGCAAATGCTGTGTAATTTGGTTGTGTCGTCTACTCTTTAATATAATCATCCCATGACATCCAGAATGTGACGTCAGAGGCAACTAAGAGAAAAAGTGATAAACTTTTTTTTACACCGGTAGTACAATCGTTAGTGAAATTTTTCAGCTGATGATGATATTCATCATCTTCAACAGCCTATGTATGTCCCCACTGCTCAGGCCTACTCTGTTACAGAGAGTGTATGGGCCATAGTCCACCACGCGGGCCCAGTGTGGAACGGCGGACTTCACATGCCTGTTCAAGACATGCAGGTTTCCTCACGATGTTTTCCTTCACCGTTAAGTAATCGGATAATGTACTTGAATTGAAAAACAACTCATGGCTGGATTCGAACCTGGAACCCTCAGATTGAGAGTCCGCGCCTTATCCACTGCGCCACCGACGCTTCGATGATGATATTATATATATTGATATTATTGGATGAGGTCTCGTTTGATGTGTTGAGATGATTTTGTTATTGAACAAGTGTTAGACTATGGCCCATACACTCTCAGTAGGAGAGTAGGCCTGAGCCCCTCCAGTGGGGACATATATAGGCTGTTGATGAAGTGTTAGACAGATAGTCGGAAGTCACTCGGAAACGAATCGATCTGAGATCTGTGAGGGTCTGTTTCTCACGGACACGCGCGACCCGGGCCCGGGAGATTCACCGGCACTCAACAAATCGTGTAAAAAGTAGTAAAACGCGGCGCACCGCGGCGTGTTAATCAGCTGCGACCACCGACTACGATGTACCGATGCCAGTGATCAGTACTATCGACGATAAAAGCGATTTATTGATTGGACAGGAGTTAGAGTCTGTTCTGCCTTGAACTTGTGTTGTTTTTAAACTTTCAAATGTTTACAATCATATCGATCTTTTTGGGGGTAAGTTTCTTCTCCCACTAGGAAAAGTCATAGTCAAAACGGCAAGTATTGAATATCCATTTGTAATTTTAGGCTAGGAAAAAAATTTTCTGAAGCCATTTCTTCAGTTTTCTCAGTAAAATGTATCATGTGTACACTTTATCGCTAGCTTTGGATTATTGACGAAAATTTTAAAGGTTAGCCTAAGTTCTAACCCAATTGGAAACAATCCATATGCCGAATATATATATACAGAAAATTAATATTTTCTTTTTTACGAGTAGTAGTGAAATTGAGAAACGTCAGCTTCCAAAACATAATCTGGGCAGATGCTACAATATTTGCTTCGTTTCGGATTGTTTTTGGATTGGATGCAAATTGTGATGAAAATAGAGCGATGCCAGTGGTGCCCAGGCACAGGTCGACGTTAAAGGGGCATAAAATGGCCAGTCTCAAGTTTTAGGTCATGCATAGGCGCAGCGTTCTAGAAGCTCTCAACGGACGCATATTCGTAAAAGGCTAATCATGGCACTGAACATAATATCCTTTACTAAAAACAATTTAAAGGAAATTAAAAGTGGACCGTTTTTTATTTGAATAATGAAGCATTAAATTGAATTTGTCCAACATCCCGTGTACGGTCGCTGTACCAGTGATGTTGTCTGTACGCGCGTGTACTGCGCCCGCGCCGGCCGGCCGGCTCGCCCTCCGTGCGTGACTGATCCACTCAGCGTCAAATTCACGCCAAGTCAAATGTTTAATTTGCTCTATAAATCACGCTATTAAAAACATTTCAAGGGTGTCATCGCGGCACCGATCTCATTGGAGACGTGATCGGGCTAGCTGTGTGGTCGACGTTGAATCCTTACGGAGGTTTCGGTAGTCAGGCGCGGCACGCTTCCCATTATCCCATCCGTTACGACATACAACAACCCACAGATACTCAGTTATAGTACTACGTACAGAACGGACATTCTCCACCTCCCACCGATCCGTGATACATCTTCTCCCCGCAAGAAACTGACTCGGATAATGATCGTTACGTGTACCGTACGTGGACTTACACATACGCTTGTAAATAAACGTCATCCGTTCGATGTGTGCCGTTATCACGACATCTGTACGAAGTGTCCGGCCTGTGCCAGTATGTAGAGACAAATACAGATAGGTATGACAGCTTAGGTCTAGGGCCGTATGAGTTGAAAATTTCGGAGAGGGTCGGGATACGTTTGGGTAACTCAGAAGATACTATAGAATAAGTAAATCGGAAAACATTGCTTTCCTTTTTACAACTTATAAATATTCATTGTTATGCAGTATATTATATGTAAATACTGTATCAGTATTTATTCCACGGTTTTTACTGAGCGTATATCGATCATTAGGGTTGATTAGGACCGTACCATGCACCGCAAGTGTTTGAGAGGAACTTGAATGAAACAGTATTTTTTAAATGTTTCTAAAACTTGGTTGTTTATGAACATAAATAGGACACCTACAAGTAATAGCACACTGCAAATCATTTCATTATCATAGAGAAGAACTCTTGGCATCAAAACAAAAGGCTATTCAAAGTAAATTTACAAACTAATTAAAGTACTTTTTTTTTAAAAATAAAAAAAACGGAAGATTATACTTTTTAAGCAGAACGTCATGCCAATGAATTTTTTGGTCAGAAAATTAAACAAATACAGTAATAGCATGATATTGTAATTTAAAGAAAGACGTTATTAGTTGTGATACTTCATTTTACTGAAAGTTTTTTTAATGTCGTATCGTCAGTAACAATGGCAATGTACCTTATAAAAGCTCTTTGTTGCCATATTCATCTATTGTACGCACATGAATGTAAAGTAAAGGAAATTCAATTTGTTCAGAAATTAAATTGTATAAGGTATAAGTATGCTTTTAATTAATGATTGATGCTCGAGTGAGCGTGAGCTTAATGTGTGGATGGCAACGTCAACATGATACGAAAACATTTTAGTTTCAATTTATTAGGCATAGAAACAATAAAAATTTATATTGTACCTTATATCTAGTTTAGTATTTCATTTAAATTACACAATGTCAAAAAAGTTAAGCATAATAATTTAAATTAGGTACGTAAGATACAAATAAGTTCAATCGTCTATAACTACTGTAATAATTTTTTTTTCCAAAAAATAGGCGTTTTCGAATATGTTAGTTGATTGACGGACGATAAAAGTTAGTAGATAATTAATCGACTGTTCCTCGAGTTAGTTTATCGGTGGAAATTTTTATTTTATGACTTCATATTTTCTTTCTCTCTTGGATGTACGGTTCGTGATTCCTTGCTGAAAAAATCCGGCTAGGTCAGATTCCATAGTTGCCCGTCACAATATTTAGAAGGATTACAAAGTTATAATACATTTTTTTATGCGAGTCCTATACAAAGTTGAACTGGAATGGGGGAAGGGGCGGAGGTGGGGAGAAGGTGTCTGTGATAGTTGACGTGGTTGGTGGCATCAGAACATTTCCCTGTGTCCGCCTGGCTAGCCAGCAAACTGTTTTAGTCTTTCACCCTGTCACTAAACAATTTCCTTAGTAGCCACTATTGTATAATACAAAATATACTAGTACAAAATATATGAAAGGAAAACACAACTGCCCTAAAACATTTACAGGAAAACATAACTAATCTAACAAATGAATGTGCCTAAGGGCGATCGCTGAAAGCGGCTGAAAGTAATTGCTTGTAATAACATAGAGTTGCGTGACTTTACCAAAACCTCCGTCCGGGAAGCTTGCTTCAAATTAAATTAGATTAAAATTGATTTATTGGTGAGGAGCGTGGGGCGTCCTCGGTGCGGTCACAGGTACAGTGTAGAACAGTGCCACAGAATTTACTACGTACAGAACGGACGTTCACCGCCTCCCGCCGATCTGCGATACCTCACCTCTCCCCGCAAGAAAATGACCCAGATACTGATCGCTACGTATGGTGCGCGTGTACTACTTACATATGCGCGTGTAAACAAACATCATCCTATTGATGGGTGCCAATATCACGACATTTGTTTGAAATATCCGGCCTGACATTACGCCCGTCACGCCGGCCACCCCGCTGCCCCGCCGCCCCGACGCGAGCTCTGTCTACTCTACACAACGTTTTACTGTAAATACATACACTGAACTGATACACCAATATCTATGAGAGCATAATTTATCATTTTGACGTGATAACGTTTTATAAATCGATGAACGGATGAAAAAGTGTCACGTTCCGCCTGAACCGAGCGTCCAAGCGAGAGCGTGGACAAAGCCTTGCCTGTGACGCATCTTTTCTTATGACGTTACGACGTAAAATTATCGTCCGTAAACCCACTTTACAGACAACTAATTTTTTACCAATAATATTATATTTAATAAGAAATATATATACAGGTGGCTCGGGATCAGTCGATGTGGCGTACCAACAAAATAAAACCCGCCTGTCGCCTTTTTTTTCGAAATTAGCCAAGTGCTTGCAGTTATGTTGATATCGGATTTTCTCTACGTGATAAAATCCGGAATGAGGAAATCCGTAGACGAACAAGGGTCACCGACATAGCTTGACGAGTCAGTGTGCTGAAGTGGAAATAGGCAGGCCACATCGCCTGAAGAAGCGAAAACCGGTGGGGGGTAAAAGTTATTGAGTTTCCTTCTTCAAAACTGTATAAAAAATTAGGGTCTGTCTCACATTGAACACTTACATAAATAAATCGAACTAGTTCAATTATGTCTGCATAGTTTAATTAATAAACAAAATGTCATTATAGTCCATAGAAACATTATTTTTGGAAGGAATTATTTTAGAAATAGATTTTGAGATTCTAAATGTTTTTGAGCTTAATTAAGCAGGAAAAACCACGTTTGCATTGCATATCTAAAACGCCATGATTTTTAAACAAAACAGTGTACTTGTACTGGCCAGGCCGGCTGTAATTTTTGAATGGAATTAAATAAAGCTTTCTTTCAGAAACCTCCTATTTCGGAAACACAATACACATCGTCCCACAACATTTTACATGTTATGTATTGCATAGTCTGGTTTCAGTTTTGTTAACGGTAATTTATATTGGATTGAAATTGCGGTAGGGTAAAACTTGAGTGGAGAGTTGTACAAAGCGCTGCAGCGCTGCTGGTTGGATACGGTACACTCCGTCACAGATTTAATTAACGCCATGTCGGGTTCAAAACCAACCTGGGAGAATTTTATTATATTATAATTATCACTTGAGAATCAATTAAAGAAACGTT
Organism: Carcina quercana; assembly: GCA_910589575.2. Lineage (NCBI taxonomy): Eukaryota > Metazoa > Arthropoda > Insecta > Lepidoptera > Depressariidae > Carcina > Carcina quercana. The sequence goes on from OU342427.1 coordinate 13,282,346, forward strand.
TCTATACTACTGATTACTTTAGCGTCGGTGGCGCAGTCGATAAGGCACGGACTCTCAATCTGAGGGTTCCGGGTTCGAATCCAGCCGTGTAAGTACCTATGAGTTGGTTTTCAATTCAAGTACATTATCCGATTGCTTAACGGTGAAGGAAAACATCGTGAGGAAACCTGCATGTCTTGAACAGGCATGTGAAGTCCGCCGATCCGCACCGGGCCCGCGTGGTGGACTATGGCCCATACACTCTCTGTAGGAGAGTAGGCCTGAGCCCTATATATATCGATATACATCAGCAGAATTGTGTGCTGCCGATTTGAAAAAAAAACATCAAGATGGCGGCTGATCGCTGAAGGCCAGTCTTAGATCTAAAATTTGCCAACCCCTTTAAATAGATATGTTACGATAACAATGTTGTCTTTTGGCTGTTTTTATCGATAAGCGTGAAATTTGGCAGCATGCGTGTTCGATACACTGTCAAGTTAGTCAATGAAATTCTACCCTTTAGTATAATAACTTTGTGATCATGTCAATCATGGAATCATTCATTCATTCGTATACAGTAAACATGTAAACAAAAAAACAGTGAACATGATTGGTGCATATAAATAAATAAATATTGAGTGATATGGATGGTCATCATTGAGATCGATCAACAGAATCGTCACCATTTTAGCCACTCCAACTTCTTTTCTGAATATACTACCAAAAATGAATTTTTCACTACTTGTTTTGAAGACCGTGTGAACAAAGTGATTTACACACGATTGTCTAGAAAATTAACTATTGTTTCTTAAAACACACATTAGTTCTCGTGTGTGCTCTGTGCTTGAGAGATAATTGAATTAAAATAATTAAATTAGAAGACAGAACAGATGATCTTTTTAAAACTAACTATAAAAAACTTTAAACTTTATTCATTAAATTTTTAGACATCTATGAATCATTTTGGTTAGTAATATCCTATTAACTATGTTAGTAGTTATATTCTACTACAGATTGAGTTATTCTAATAAGATCACTGGCCGCATCAGTGGGCAATCAAATTTTCCAGCAATCACCCTAAGAACGCTGTTGGTGCTCATCGACCTTTTCAGGTAGTTGGTCCAGACTTGACAAGTGTAGAAACACTGGCAGTAAGCTTGAAAAAGCGGTAACTTTACAGTGCGACTACACTTGCCAAACCGACGTGCGAGCATGTTGCACCTAACCGATAGTGCCCTTCTTTCTCTCTCGATGTCTTTATCGTCTGTCAGGTCCTCGGTAAGAATGTGCCCCAAATATTTAAAGGAATGTCATTTTGGATGTAATTTTGGGTGTAATTAAAGTCAGTAAGCCTATATCAACACAGGAATGAAACACTCGTAGTGTATTACGTAACTAAATTAAAATTTTCATGTAAATAATATGTTTTCTTTACCTTAATTTACCTGATTCAATCAAGACTTGCAACAACCTAAAAGATTTTTTAGTGTTTACTCCACTGAAAGTCAAATCACCGTACCAGTGCTGAGGCTGTCAATTTACTCTAATAGTAGGTTTACGTTTTTATTTCCCCCATTAATCATATAGTTTCTTATTGATGTTCGGCGGGCCCATAGTCACGTCAAAGTCAATAATAAATTATGGACATTTTATCTATAAAACCTGGCAAACCTTTCAGTTGCTAATGTATAGGGAATAAACGATTAGCTACTAGAGTTACACGGTGCCAACATAAAAACCTCAAAAGGTACATGTCAGTCGTACATAAATAGAGGCAAATGTAAAGACGATTTATACGCGATAATTCCGATACATAAAACATTTCATTACGGGTGCCTATTCAGAGGTATTTATTCATGTCGAACGATTGCCTTTCTTTTGTGCTTGGACAATGGCGTATTCCATTTGCGCGGCACCGCTCGCTGGCGCTCTTGTGCACGCGAGCGTTTTGTTTCGACGTGAACGCGTCTTATACAGGGCTGCCAACTCATTATAACTATTCAATACGATATATACTCCCAGACGACTTTTTTCCCGACATCTTCAACACTTATCGTCATATTTTAACCAATTTACACGAAATCTTAACTAATTATACACTAAAACCTTTCTCAAGAATCAGTCTGTTGATGTATGAAAACCGCATACAAATCCGTTGTGCAATTTTCGAGTTTATCGCGAACAGACGGACACACGCGGCGGGAGACTTGGTTTCATAATGCATTGTAATGATACGAGTATTCAGTTCAAGACATCCAGCATGCTATAATATGATACAAAAGTAATAAATAACAATTGTCCGCAACAACATTAATTTTTATTACACATTAATGTTAAAAAAGTTTAAACAATAATATCACAATGTGCCAAAGCCTTAGCAAACTAATTACAACTCTCCAACTTTCAGTATTGTAGTCGAAATCAACTTACTGAAAGAAGTGCCCAATATCAATAAGTATGTAGATAGGTTAATTTAATAACATTATGTTTATGTTAACTATATAAGAACTAAACTCGCTGCAACTTCTGCTAAGCCAGAAAGCCGATGCAATGGGATTCTATGTGCACTTACTGAAGTCAAGAATTATTTCTTACAGATTTCTGCGACTTTTAATAAACCTTTCTTTTAAAAGCAATTTATTTCTCACTTAAACTATAGAAGCAAAAATGTATTTAAGGAAGTAATAACAACAAATCTTTACTAAGTATGGCAGGCATGTAAACTGATTATTTATTTTACACTATTTCTTCTTACAATTATTTTACTATTTATGACAAAATCACATGTGAAATAATTGCTAATTAATAATTTTGGGGTCCAGTAACAAAAATTAGTAACAATTATTTACCAAATTTATAATTCAGTGCTAGTTAAATTTGAAGAAAGGCGTAATATTTGTAGGAGCTTCCTATTGTGATGCCTGGAACTAGAAATATAGGCAGCCCTGTTTTATGAGCCAATGTATTCTATTCTAAAATTAAATGGAGGCAAGATTGATGAGTTTAGACACGACCTGTGACACGCACTACCGAACGTATCCCTGCACAACCCGCCGCCCGCGCCTGCGCCTGCGCCTGCGCTCGCCCGCACGTTTGTTTGGAATGCGCTTTATTTCACCCTTTATAATAAGCGGTAATTATTGGTAGCACCGCGGTGTTTATGTAGCTGCATATCGACCGCTTTTTGTTTGATGTTTGGGTGCATTCGGCCGACTAATAGGATTTTTTGTTGATTATGCTCGTAGTACAAAAGTAGCTGTACTAATACGCCTTTAATTCTTTTGGTATCGGTCCATTTGTTATGAGAGCATTCAAAGAGATATAGTAGCTGTTTGCTTGATGGGAACATATCAGTCAAGGTTGTATTCAAGATCATATTTCAGGTTTGAAATGTGGGACGTGTCGGCGTGTGTTCAAACTATGGGAGCTATTATAATCTAATTCGAATGTTTGGGCAATGGTTGGGCCGGCGCGTGAAATTGGCCCAAGCGTGGTAGTTTGTACGCCCTGTAATTTAGTCCAAACCGCCGCGCTGCGTGCTTCTCGGAAACAAACTATCCGTGTCCTATTTCAGATATCCAAACATGACTGTTTATAAACAAAGTAAAATAAAGGTCCGGGAAGGTCAGAGGGGCTTAGCCTTCATATGTTTACATTGCAATCTTTACATATGAATCGTCAGCCTTCAAAGAGGGTTCTTGCGCGCAAATTATGTTATGCAGATGCAGTTCAGGTGTAGTTTAAAATTCTTTGCAAATACTGCATCGCCGCCGTCCTGTTACACAAAACTTGTTTCTAAACGTGCGTGCTCGATTTGCATGCTATAAATAATTATGAGGTTGATTTTGAAACTTTCCGGACCAATAAGAAAAACTGAGGGAATTGACGGAAACACAATTTTGATTCCAGAACTGTTTCAAATGCAATTTGGTATGATGTGAACTTTATTCTATTCCAAGAACTATTGGACTAAATCAATTCTGAAGCCAGATTTCTCGTAGATAAAGTAAAGATAAGTAGATATAAAATAAAGAAGCGTAAGCTTTTAGTCTCTCAAACGATTGTATCACACACGGAGTCACGTGTAATCATTACGACATTCGTCGCACGTAACACTCCAAATACAAAGCAACAATCACTATCGCGTGTCAAGAAAACAAAATGGAATTACGCGAGATTATAACAAAAATAAATGTTTATGTAGTTAGTGGGTAAGGGTGCAATTAGAGAGGGCAGCGCAGGGAACGGGCCAGTGTTGGACCCCGATTTTTATCTCAAACGGTGAGCCGGCGTTTCTATCCGCGTAATTACAGAGTTTAAGCCGTAGAGTGAATTATTATACACGGCCGCGTCGTAATCAACAGAATAATTGTTGAGGCCAGTTTACACGGTGCCAGTTGGACAGTATGTGACATTTGCTTGCTTGCGAAGCTTATGTATGAAAACTTTGAACCGGTTATCAGTCATCACATCACTCATCAAAACTATAGTGTACTTACCTACCTTACCATTGATCTAGGATCATGAAATTTGCCTAGACGAGGTAATCAAGTAATATTTTAAGACTACAATTTTACATTTGCAGTCGAAGCTTCGACCATGATTTGGACTAATTATTATTTATTTTTATCTCAGATAATATACTTATGTCTTATAAATAAAGTCATTTAATCTAGTGTTAGCAATAATATATATCTAATGTATGAGATAACTTTTACCGCTGTAAAGTAATGTTTGTCTTATAACCTTAACTATTGCTATTCATGAATTTCAGTAAATTAATTATAAAATTGCATGGTAGTACGGAACCCTCAGTGGCCGTCAGACTCGCACCTGGGCTGCTTTTTTAGATCGAACATCTTTAAGTTGACCGGCAAGTAAGAGGCCAATTACTGTCTAGGTGCTGGCATATTGCAAACAGGGCTTTACTCGCGAGACGCTAGTGTTTGGTGAGTGTTTTTGTGGTCGCCAGCCTAGAGCCAAGTCTCGCTACAAATTCAATTTAGTACAATTGCCGCGTAACGGTCGCTTTGTTATGCTTTTGTGTTTGAATTACTGTTAGTTGTTGCTGTTGTTTATTTTGCTAATGGAAAGCGTGTCCGCGCGTACGTGGGTGTAGACAACCTACTTCGAGAACAATGCCCGAAATGTTGGACGTTGCGAATCTGTTGCTTTATTTTCTAGAAAACAAGGTTTGGTTACTCGAAAACGCTTTTAAAAATGGAATTATGGATAATTTTTAAAAGTCATGCAACTTTTTTTGGCGCAAGTAATGCACTATTTTCTTCTGTTTACGACGTCATAACCTCTATACCGCTGTAGAATTACATCTTTGTAAGTGGTAATATTTTCTATGATTTTTCTATGGCTATTTTGCTAAAAATCAACTTTTAGCATGTTTCAGTCCAGGGGGTGCATTCTCTAAGGACAAACATCTTTACACCCTCACGGATTGTCTTTGCTAACGTTATTCAATATTGATTCTTGTTGACTTAGTGATTCAATTGTTTACACTTATGCAACCGATTGTTATTATTATTAGTTAGTGTCAGAAAGTTATTTTTTGTACTGAAACACTCCACTGGACAATACATGCTGGTAACACGTTGGTACTACATGAATCTTTTTACACTCAGTGTAAGGCGCGGTTCATTGACGGTTCTCAGTTTATATTTAAGGGGAAGACACTTTGTTTATCCATATGTTATTTCACGTAAAGCACTGTCACTATAAAAAATCATTTTCTTTTTGAGCCTTCGCACTGTGTATTGTCAAGGAGCTAGAATTCATTAACATTGAAATGTTGGTGAAGCTCCTGTCCATGAGCTTGGGCGTACCTTTGAACTAATCTGTTCACAAACTAGATAGAGGTACCGAAACAGGTCATTGTTCCTCAGGTAATGACAGACTGTTCCCGTGGGTTTTCCATGCGTCATACTGACCCATAACTCGTGCAAGTCAAAGTGATGCTTTCTAAAGCAAAACAAGGAAACAACGGAGCAATTTATTTCAGTAGGGCGCCGCCGCCGCCGCCGCCGCCCGCGCAAATTCATTACAGCACAACCTGCCACTTCCGCATCCGGCACCCTTCACTGAAGCCTCGGCCGAGTGGACGACCCCTGGAACTCGTACAGAGTATTCGAGGGTATGCGTGTTACATTGGTGTTTTACAAAAGGGTTATGATTTTAACAACCTTTGAATGTACTTACATACTCGTACATTAATTGTCTTCATGATATTTTGACAAACGACTTATTATTGAAAGCGTGGTCTTCGTCCGTGGGAGTAAGACTTTATGACGTCATATAAAATGCAATTTTATATATATAGATAGTATGGTAGTAGCTCGCCAGTCGGACATATAAAATGCCCTACCACCAACCAAACCAAGAATCGATAGGTACCACCAATAATAATCAAGCTTGAACCTTCAGATTCTGAGTTCAAGCATCTTGTCACTAGGCCACGGAGGCTACACGCTTCGACTTACAATCTGTAGGTCATGGGTTCAATTCCCAGTGGGGCTACCACCGTGTTACATAAGTCTGTCGCCAAACAGCAGTGTTAAAAGCACTTTTGTGTTTCGGTATGAAAAGTAGCAGGGCCGGCGCCTCATTAAATTGAGGCTTCTGGCTGAGCACGCTTACCGTTCAACGGCCTTATCGTCACTTACCGTCGGGTGAGATGAAGGCCAAGTGCAAACCCATCATACACAAAAAACACCCGACAATGTACACTGCACAAATATTTATCACCGTTTTGAACACCCCCATGGCTCCGCCAGTAGCGGCCCCGTGATCGCGATACGAACATGACGTGACGTTCGTTTGCACAGCGTTGCTTGTGCTCAAGTAAACTAACATGAACTTAGGGCCGCAAACATTAACTTAACAGCGCGAGGAAATGTATGCCGACAATTGAATAAGGCTAACATTTCAGCTGTGTATTTTTACATGAACAACAAAATGGGTTTGCACTTGGACTTCATCTAATCTGATGGTAGGTGAAGGTAAGGCCGTTGGATATTAAGCCTGAACGTAATGAAGCGCTGGATATGCTACCTTTCATACCGATGTGCTATTAAGAGGGTATGCTGTTGTCAAAGTGCCCATACAAACGTAGTCCAGTCATATTTTGAGTATTAAGCTATGAAAATCTATGAAATTTTCAAGACACAATCTAGAAACAAATATCTGTGTCGGTGGTGAGTCAGATTTTCGTTTAAATATATACTTCCAGAGTTACAGGGCGTCAAAGTATTGTATTTTTCAGTAATAAAAAGCCCCAACTTTGAACCTGTTTTACAAGAGTATTAATCAATTTAGAACAATTTGGAAAAACCACCGACATCTGAAATTGTATTAATATACTGTATTGAAAAAATGGCTACACAATATACTGTACCCTTCAAATGATCACTGGACTACGAAACATCCAAATAACGGGTGGATAACTTCGCGTAGTGTATGCTGTCTCACCGTACGCGCTCGGGTAGGATAGGGCTCGGATAGGGACAGCTACAAAACAATGCAACCTTGAACACGGCCACGTGCTCTAAACAGACAATCCTCTTAACTCTGCTGTTTTGCGGCTGACTTAGGTAACATGGTGGTAGCTAGCCAGGCGCGCATTGAAAATGACAACCAACCAGAGTACCGATAGTACTGGGAATCGAACACGGGACCTCCGGATTGTGACTCCAATATTTAGCCATTAGGTCACGAAGGCGGCTAAATTTAATTGGAACTTATATATACAATTAGACACTTATCACTAAATTTACTTTTTAGACATTTAGCTTCTTTATTTTATAATAATGTATAGTGTCTGTAATTATAACATATACCTGTACAATAAGAGAGCAGGAATACTGAAGATCAGATCTATCTCATCTCGTTATGTCGTTGATGATGAGCGACGGGAGCGTGATGAGTGGCACCGCGTCGATGCGCCCACGCACATCTACACACACATGCACTTGATATGTAATTCAATAACAATAATCAGATTATCTTTACGCAAGCAGTTGTGCTTGCCCTCTTTATAACCCAACCATATTCCCATTTATTCCAAACACATCTTAAAGCTTTTACATACGGTTTAAATTTGTCTGGGTAAGGCTGCACTGGGAAAAGCGGTCCGGTTTGTGCTTCGGCAACAAATAAAGGATAGTTACTTCAGTCGTACCGCACTGGCGTCATTGTCTTTTACTCCACCATGTACTTAGCTAGTTTGCGTTTAAAATTTTAACTGGGTTAGGTTAACTGTGCTGCATTTACCTCAACGAGAAAGTTAATGTTGAACTGCAGTACGTTTCTGTTCCATAGCCATTTGTAACACTTTGTTCAAAAGAAAAATTTCTGTCGTCCAGATATCAAATGATTGATATGTCGACATGGAACTGAAACAATTTAAAACGTTTTATTTTCTACTTAAACGAGACGAAAACAAGGGTCGATATTTTAAATTGGCATTTAATAGAGTTTAATTTTTACATTCTATTTTTTTTGTATTTTTCTTTCCCCTAAAGTTCTCGACTTATGACTGAAAAAAGATCGCCCGTCCAAGTGTGTGTCGGACTCATGCACCGAGGGCTCCATTCGCTGAAAATAATAAACATTCATAAAATAAGAATGGTCGAACAATGCTCTAATGAAAATATAACATACATTAGGAAAAAAACATAGCTTACATCCTTATATCAAAGTCAATGCTTCAAATGAAAATGTAGATATATGTAATGGTAAATGGAAAAATGTGTTAGAACTACAAATTTACGATTTTCAGGTGTTTCTCTGTACACAAATAGCTTTTTATCAAATTTAATTCCCTGGCGAGTGTCAAAAAATTCGACATAAACGGCCATGCATTTTGATTGCGTTGTATTATAAGTTTGATTTGTCACATCTCTGAGGGATTGCAAACTTTATTATTTAACATAAATTTCAATTTGATACTTTCACGTGTTTAAAGGAAAAATGGTATTGATAGACAGACGGACAAAGTGATCCTATAAGGTTAGATTTTTTCAGTTTGAGTTTACGGGACCCTAGAAAAGATTTAAACACAATTTTCCCTACAAAGTCATCCTTCTTAGATTATACTATTTACATAAGGGCACTTCTTATAATTGAACTTTTAACAATGCGGTTCAGAATGCTACAGGTCAAACTCATAACTGAACCTGTTTCTGAGGTGTATTTATGGAACGTCAAATGACGCATAACTTCAGTCTGACGCATAACTTCAGTCTGGCGTCATTTGGCGTTCCATAAACACACCCCCCCCCCCCCCCGTACCGCTCCCATACTTCAGGAACAGACTCAGTTATGCGGTAGAACTATAATGAATTATAGAAAAGAATAATATAAACTGATACATGAAGCTGAATAAAAGTGAATCTGGAAACCTGGAAATGAAAAAGTATCCAATGTAAGCAACTAAAGTCTGGATCAAATCTTGGTCTGCTTACGCCATCAAATTGTGATCTCGTCGATTTGCAGATGCAAGATAAGAAGCAATTAAGCCGGCACGAATGTACGGCCGGGATGAAACCGCGTCGCTCGTACATAACCACTTTTCCGTGGCCTGTTAATAAATAAAACCTCATATTTGCCCGCGCCCACTGAACAATGATATATAACGTTTGTTAATTAGGTTATCTTAACGCCGGCATCTACAAAGGGCTCCGGCTTAAAAGGCTCGTTGATATTAAAAGTGCCGCTTATAACTTATCATAAATCACCCTCTGGCCAAGTTGCGGGCGCGCGAAAAAATGCGATCTACTCCCAACAAAAAATTATGCAAGTAATGGCGGACGCACCCTAAGAGCTTTTTTAAGTTTTCGCGTGATGGTGTGCTTAGAATTAATCATTGTCTTGGCTGTTGGTAATGGTGGAGCCCTGTCACTCTGGAAACAGCCGTGACGTCTTGTTTTGCCATTTCCATTTTCTGAAACATTCGACTAACTACGTATTTATGTTGGATTTTTGATTCGGCTTTACTGAATTGGTTTTCTCTCGGGGTAGCAAAAATGTTTGCATACAATGGGTTAGCACGTGTCGTCATCTTATTTGATGCTAAGTTACAATAGTGACTCAAATTAGAAAGGTGCTTACTCAGTAGTTTCCAATATTCTCGAACAAATTTTCACTAAAATTATTAAAAAATCTAATTAACGTATAATAAAACATGCAGACCTAAATATTCATTTGAGTTTTGTCGATAAGTTTTGTTGTTCTACAACAAATTTATTATTATATTTAATATATTTATTTCTGAAGAAAAAACAACTTAAAGCAAAACCGTTGAAAGAAATAAAGAAAATAATGCATTCTAAGCTAAAAATAAATAAAACACGTAATGAAAAAACAACACACATGACATACAGAAAACAAAAACAAACAATTACAGCAAAATTAAGTTAGATTGGAAAACGGCACCAGCTCAGCCCGATGCTGTGACCCAAAGACCACAGCGCTGATTTTCAGCTGGACCGTGACTTATTTATTCGGCCTTCAAGTGTTATTATTTCTAACTATAACTTCCGTAAGAAAACTAAATAATCATGGTAAGACAACGCTCCACAGTTCACGTTCAAAAAAGCACGTTCAGTTCTGACAGTTTCAGTCACATAAGGCAAGTATTCGATTGAAGTTATTCACTACTTTTATACGAGTAAGAGAATACAAGTGAAAGGTTTTAAGCAATAACTTAATTGACAATGGATAGCTACCTAGGACCAAAATTAAAACTGACAATATTTTTGAGAATCCGTAGCAATCAATAGATGTGGGAATTTGAAACAGACTGTTTTAATAACGCGCCAATATTCATAACATAGTTTGTTTATACTTCACTCAGGGCATTCCGATTGACCTGCGTAAAATGTAAATCGCTTACCTCGACGAACGCTTTCCTCAAGCGAATCCAGCGAATGTGTGTAAAAAAGATTAAAATAGGGTTTAATGAGTTGGTTTGGATGCAAAGCGGCGTGATTATGGTCCCTCCTCGTAATAATAAAACATCGACTGCCGCCTTTATCGACTGTCTGCTCGATAAGGATCCGTGACGAATTCGCACCACTACGCTCGCTGCATCACTAGCCTACACGCGGACTCAGTCACGGATCTGTTTAAATTTAAAGCGTATTATTGCGACAATAGGGTTTAATTTAGTTTTACTAATTTGGTATTAGGATTATAACCTAGTGTTGATCGCTTTTTATCGATGTCGACTCCATATTTTAACCATAGGTTGCACTTAGGAATTAATCGCCGTAAATGCTAAAGTTTGTTAAGTTATTTCTTAGTTGTTTTAATGAAACCTATACAACTAAACCTTGTGATTTCATAAATGTGATTGACTAATTAATAAATGACAGTTTTAATGGCATATATCATTTGTAATTTGTGCAGTTTGTTTACGTGCGTGCCAGACAAAATATTTGAATGTTGTACAAGTTTGTTTAGTATATCAAAACAATCTTTACGACACTTAAATCTGTGGAAAACAAGGTCTAATGATAAAACAAACTATTCATGGAATTTTTTTCTTCATTTCCGAAGATGTGGTGATACGCCTTTATATTAAGAAACCATATATAAGAGTTCAACGAAAGACTTCTAAATTTCAACAAATTTTAACCTGATAATGCTATTTAAAATTACTTTATAAATATTCAAAAGTTATATAAATTAAAATAGTTATTGTTATATATTTTTCGTTAAAATCGTGTAAAATTGTAATTTATTTATTAAGCACAACTTTACACTTAACGAACATTTTGGAATATGAAAAACTATCTAACACCCCACACATACATTCACAGACCAAAATATTTACACACCCCTGTCAGGTAGATGTCATCTTGATGGCATGAGTAGCGTCTAACCATGTAATGATTATAATCTCACACAAACATACTTTTAATTTTTCTTATCCTTAGTAGTGTTTAAGAGGCTATATCTACATTTAAACATAACTGGTTGTAGAGTTATTTATTTCGTTTTCCGTATTTTCCATCAAGTTTAAATTATGTAAGTGTCATCCTTTCACCAGAGAAACGAAAGTGTCCCATGACTTAGAGTATCTTTGACTTGTAATCTATCACTTAATATTTATCATCAATCATCAACAACCCCACTGCAGGGGCTCAGGCCTACTCTTCTACAGAGAGTGTATGGGACATATTCTACCACGCGGGCCCAGTACGGACCGGCGGACTTCACATGCCTGTTCAAGACATGCAGGTTTCCTCACGATGATTTCTTTCACCGTTAAGCAATCGGATAATATTCTTCAATTGACAAAAAACTCATAGGTACACGGCTGGATTCGAACTCGAAACTCTCAGATTGAGAGTACGCGTCTTATCCACTACGCCACCGACGCTTTTTATAATTATAATAATTATTGGGAATATGGTATCACTGTGCACGAGAGTAAATAAAAAAATAATTACAGGTGTGACCTAGAATAAGTTATAACTACTTGATGTATAAAGACATGTTCATATTGTATTTTTAAACCTGACCCCCTGCGTTATGCAAAGTCTGACTAACATTATTAGAGGATAAAAATAAATCACAAATAATCCAGGTCACGTATTTGTGAAACAAGCGAACTAACATTAAACATACAATCGGCAATTAAAAGAATGATTCGTGTAATTAACACAAACCAACCTCATCATTACAACATATGATTCATACTTCTAAGACAACATTAGCTGCACTTACTGTGGGAAAGTAAGGAATAAGTACAAAAGAATGCAGATTTTTTAATTAATATAAATGTACTCAAAACTGTCTAATGAGGAAGCACCTGCAGTAAATAATAATACATTTTAATGAAAAGGGACAAGGATTGTCTCTTAGAAATTATTCATAAGTTATATATGTATTATTGCAATGAGGAAATCCGTAGACGAACGAAGGTCACCGACATAGCTCGACGAGTCAGTGAGTTGAAGTGGCAATTTGCAGGCCACATCGCTCGAAGAACCGGTGAGGAGTAAAGTTTCTCGAGTCACCACGTACCAGGAAACGTCTACCAGGCCGTCCCCCTACTAGATGGACCGACGACCTGGTTAGAGTCGCAGGGAGTCGCTGGATGAAGTGGCTCCGGACCGGTCGATGTGGCGTACCATGAAGGAGGCCTATGTCCAGCAGTGGACGTTTCCCGGCTGATGATGACGGTGTATATTTAATATTTTTTATATATTAATATTTTGTATATCGTATTTATGTTATTGTTGACTGCCTTTCTCTCTTCATTATTCATCGCTTGACCCAGGAATACTGTAAAAAAACTAATATCAAGGTATAAAAATATGTACATTTCTTTCATGGTTCCAAACTCTTGGAGCGCGAGTCAAATTCACACTTGGCCGGTTTTTTATTGGGCTGGCTGGCTTGTAATCTACTTGTGGTTCCAATCGGCTGCTTGTTCATAGTTTAAAAGTTTTTTTTCCGGGTATCAAGCAAATGTGCAAAAAGTGTTCAATACGTAAGTGCCTGAAGCGAAAAAAGCTTAAGCTGAAAATAAGTACATTTAAAAGCACCATCAGAACGTACCGTGGTAAAATAAAATGATTTCCCTCTAATTGGCTAGATATCTGATCTGAAACTTGTGTCCGTTTCTTTGTGGAGCCTTCAGTAATTAATCGGTTTCAGTGGTTCAGTAGATTTCATTGGGAAAATGTCACGTTTTACATTGCAGTCGTAAAAAATAGACACCGTTGTGACCGGATTACGGTTACTATTTTTTGTTTAATTTACAAAATACAAGAATTAATCTAGTGCTTATTGGAATTAGTAAAAATCTAGTCTCGCATCAGGAAGTTTAATTTCAAATATAGCTTAAATTACAGATTATAATCGTCAGATGCGACACTGAGTTTGTTTGTTTGATCTTCCTTTTTTAAAGTCGTCCGTAAAGTCGAAAGTCGAAAGACATAGGCTACTTTGTATCGTAATCAAACCAGTAGTCCCCGTGGGATAGTTTCTGTAGTGCACGCAAACGACACCGCGGGCAAAACTTTTCTGACTCTTTTACACTTATCAGGTGCTCATCTCTGTTCTCTTTCATTCCATTTTCAAAATGAGTAAACTCACATCATCGTCAGCAGCAACAGCCCATATACGTCCCCACTGCAGAGGCTCAGGCCTACTCTCCTGCAGAGAGTGTATGTAAGTAAAATAGCGTAACTGCTATTGTAGCTAACTATAAAGTTGTCAATTAATGAGATTTATTTCGAGACACTCTAACTTCATCTCCTATTTTCCTATCCTTATAAATATGAGTCTTCTAGGTGAGGTCTCTTTACAGAACTCTTATCGTCACTTAACATCAAATGAAATGAAGGCTTAGAGCAAACCCACTACTTGCATATTTTAAAAAAAATACAAAAATAGCTCTAGACCTGCTAGTGTTGCAGCTTGCAATAAAGTATTTAAAATTACAAACAAAAAATACGATGTTCTAGAAACACTAATTGTAAAGATATTAATCTGAATCTTATAATGTTGACAGGCCATTAGTGTAAAAAAACAATTGCATAAAGAAATATGGTGTAACGCATTGTTTGAGTACAATAATTAAAGTTGCTTTTAAATAAGAGCTAAGTAGAATGTTATCCGTTGATTAGCTGTATATATTAGGACAGATTTCTATTTCTTAATTCAAAACTAAGGAAACTACAATTTGCAGGACTATTAAAACCAATTAAGTATTTTTATATCTTGATAGGAGTTTCATGTTTTTATGTATAGTTGTATACACATTGGTGTTGATTATAACGGAATAATATTTTATTGTTATAAAATAAACATACCTGTTATCACAAATAAAGAGATAGATCGATTAAAACGTCATAAGTGCGAAGATATAAACAATAGTTTCTCTTGTTTGGGTTCGAAATATTTCTTACATTGAGGGAGAACGAAAATTTTTGCTCTATTTTGTAGTGATCTTTGTCTCAGATTTGAGTCGATTTCATTTTACGAAACAACAATGAATTGCAGGTAGAACCTACATATTTTTCAGGAAGTTAAACTATAATTGGAAACATTCATTATTTCTATTTATTTTCGTACTAAAAATAAGTTTCAGCAGCGTGACTACTGAGGTTTCTAACCTGAAAATTACCGCAATATTTCGTCAAGTGTGAAATAATCGTATTTATTTCATTTGCTATTAGAAAATTATCTTTCAAAATATTGTGAGTTTCTTTAGATTACACAGGTTTCTTGACAGTCCAATTCTTATTGGAGTGGTTGTTGTATTGTAGCTTCTAATTTGGACGTTTCTTTGAATAGAAAAACTAGTAAAAAGTATAATTTCGTTATGGCCGTGACTAACACAGCTGTGGTCTAGGTCCCACAGACAGCTGTAATTAGATTTAGTGCCCCCAGTGGTTACTCATTTCGGATTCAGCCGTGCGTGGGACATTGGGACATTGGCCTCTTCGATCTGACTTCACAGAAATTACAATGGAAATAAATGACACGTTCCGCGAATGTATGGAGACGAGACAAGGTCTTGCACACTTATAATTTTAAAAGTCCAATATCAAATAAAGGTGATTTAGTTACCATTTTTGTATATTTCGGTTTACTTTATTTGTACAAAAACATATAGGTAAATAAAACACACGAAACAGATAAGACTTGACGTTGAAATCAAAGATGGCGTCAATAAAATGACATTTGGCGCTGTCACTTAGTAAAAAAAGAATGATTTTGTGCAATTAAAATAAATGCAATAATGTAATAAATTCTAGTATATTTTATTGCATACTTAGATTGTTACTTGACTTTCTAAATAGTGTACAAGCACAGGCCGAATTTGAAAAAACTCTTTTGCGCATTCAGGCCACTATGTAATTGCCGTTTCTGAATACGGTAAATGCAATTAGGTTCGTTTGTGTATTTAAACAATAGCTTAAGGCCTTGATTTCGCCTGATAGTAAGTGATGATAAGGCCGTTGGATGGAAATCATGCTTACCCAGAAGCCTCAAGCCAATGCGGCGCTGGCTTGCTGCCTTTCATACCGGAACACAACAGTGCTATTAACACTGCTGTTTGGCGGCAGACTAAGGTAGCTAGCCAGACGGATATAGAAAATGCCCTACTATGCCATAACTAGCAATAATAGTTCAATAATGTTTTTTGTTTACTATAGGAGATTTAACAATTATAATTTTAAATAACATAAATGTTCGAGTCGGACCCGCGCATGAAGGGTTCCATACCATCCTCTATAAAAACGGCATAAAAATTTCGTTTGTTCTATGGGCTCCCAATACAACAAACGTTTAATACAATCTGTGAAAATTTCAACTATCACGGTTAATGACATACAGCCTGGTGACAGACGGACAGACAGACGGACGGACAGCGGAGTCTTAGTGAGGGTCCGGTTTTTACACTTTGGGTAAGGAACCCTAAAAATTGACATTTTGATGCCTATACTTGATATCTGATACCGTAGGCCGAAAAAAAGTTCAAAGTAATTCAGCGATTCAGTAATTCGTAGGTAGTAGTAGGTAATAAAATTCAGAATGAGGACGACCGTAGGCAAAATAATTTCAACGATATAGCTTGACGAGTCAGTGAGCTGATGTGGTAATGGGCAGGCTACATTGCTAGAAGAACGTATAACCGATAGGGAGTAAAATTTCTCGAATGGCGACCACATACCGGGAAACGTGTAGCGGTCCGTCCCCCTACTAGATGACCTAGGTCGCAGTGAATCGCTGGACGCAAGTGGCTTGGGACCGGCCATTGTGGCATGCCATGGTTGAGGACTATGTCCAGCAGTTGAAGTTTCCCGGCTGGTGGTGATGACTTGAAATTCGATGTCAAAGAATCCAAAAGCTCACCTACACTACACAACCGTCGTCGATAGTTTGTTTAACTTTATTTATACAGTAGCGCTTGCGCAGGTTTTTGCTCCGGTTCATCCACCTCTCAGCTATTCACGACATTGACCAACGGAACGGTATCGCAGTAAAAAACGCATTTCGTGACAGATTCATTTGTTCACCCGTTTTTGTACTATGTATTTAGTTACTCTCCAAGCTTGGCTATTTCTAGACTTCCTCTAAATAGACAAGCAAATATTTGGATCTGATTTAGTCACGTTTTGTTAGCTAGGGTAACCAGTTAAGAAGTACTATCGACAAAGCTCCGACTTGATCAGTTTCAAAACCAAGTTGCTTGCATGTGGCGATTTTAGCTAGACCCGCCTTTTCTTCAATAAGGAGAAACAAAAACGCTTTTAGTAGTTAGTTATAATTTAGGGTCGTTTTATAATGCATCATTGTGGCGTCCAAGTTACATGACTTTTACAAATACAACAATGCCTTCTTGTTTGTTATTGTTTTATGATCTATAAAAAAAAACTGGCAAGGTGGAGCCTGAGCTACGACTGTATGCGAAAGTGGTCCTAATGGTGGTCAGGCGGGAACTTTGTCGGCCGTACCTACATTAGATGTTTTGAAATGTGCGATTTGTTTCATTGGTATACAACGAGCACTTCAAAGCAATCGTGTCGACGAATAAAAACACTTCTGAATCTCAAACAGAAGTTGGCAAAATCAATAAAAGAACGAATTAATTACATGGATGTATACATACACGTATGTGCTAAGTAGTGTTTGTGCCATGCAATGTTAGTTGATGAACAAAGTGCGGGCCTCATTTGAAATGTAAAGTAATAAGTTACGACACAATGTACTTTATCAATTCACTGCGACCGTTTCATCTCGCCGAGGAAATTATAATGCTGAGAATTTTAATAATACTCATTCATCGTTGAATCGGTGTATAATTCAAATCTCTTTTTCTGTATCATCCTAATTTACATACGCTAAATAAAAAGCGGTGTCATCACAAAAGATATTTGGAGGCAATATAAACATAATATCAATTTAAATTCCTTGTTAGTGGAGCGAAAGCCGACATCATACCTGAAATTGGAGGTGCGGGATTGGCGGACCAGTGGACCAATAGTAGGCGGCCTGAGGAGCGGAGCGCGGACTGCCGGGGCCCGACGGGGCCGGGCGGGGCGGCGCGGGCCGGGCGGGCCGGGCGCCGGCTCCGCGCCTCAGTGCCTCTTCACACCTCGTACTGTAGCGACGCGGACACCGGTCGCACGCCCGGGCTGTTGTTGTCTGGTTATATTTACTACATTCATTCATTTGATCTGTCGTCGGTTGGAAAGTGACAATGCCGCGACCCTCGCGCGAATCTTACGGTGATCAGAAGCCGCCGTACTCGTATATATCACTGACAGCGATGGCGATATGGAGCTCCCCGGAGCGCATGCTGCCCCTGTCTGAGATCTACCGGTTCATCACGGACCGGTTCCCGTACTACCGGCGCAACACGCAGCGCTGGCAGAACTCGCTGCGGCACAACCTCTCCTTCAACGACTGCTTCGTGAAGGTGCCGCGGCGCCCGGACCGACCCGGGAAGGGAGCGTACTGGACCCTGCATCCCCAGGCGTTCGACATGTTCGAGAACGGATCCCTGCTGAGGAGGAGGAAGAGGTTCAAGCTACAGAAAGGGGAGAAGGATAATCTGAATGCGGAGCTAGCGGCGCTGGCGAGTTTCAACAGAGCTTTTCTGGCGCGTCAAGCCGGGGGGCCGCCGCCGCCGGCCGCGCTGCCCAGCGCCAGCTTGTATACACCAACGCTGTGTCCTCAGCTGAGTCCGGAGCCCGCGGAGCTGCCGGAAGCTGCGTCCATGACGACGCTGCCGCGGGAGAGGCCGCGGCGGGCGTTCACGATCGACGCGCTGCTGGAGCCAGACTGGCCGCGCGCGTCGCCCTCCCCGCCGCAACCCGCGCCCCCGGCCAGCATGCCCCGGCTCGAGCTGGCCATGCCGACGCCCTACATGCTTGCCGCCCAGCGCTACCACGCCGAGCTGCTGCAGGCGGCCGCGCACGCGCTGCGCCCCTGCTACCTGCCGCCGCCCCCGCTGCCGGTCGCGTGACCACAGCACGCGTACATCGCCGACGCCTTCCTACACTCCTCGTGCAATGCTAGATTGTAAGTACGCAATTCAATGTAAAACATATAAATGTGACATCGTGAAAAACTAGGATTACATTAGCTGCATACCTACGTTAGATATTTTTTCGAAATAATCCTGTGAAGAATAAATAATCACTCGCGATGAGATCCGATAAGGTACCGTTTAGGCGCAGTCAAATCACCGTCAAATTCTTAATAACAAGCACTTTTACTAATCGTGGTTTCCATTGAAAACTGTAAGGACTCCGGTCCTATCGTGGAATCGATTTGGTTCAACTTGACTGCCTAATGATGCCTGCAGGTATCGTTTAAATTTAGATCCGTAATTCTTGCCAAATAATAAAATAGCTAAATAATACAGATCGTGAGGCCTAAATGCGTGTAATGCGCTCCACTGTCCGGCCTCACGTTTATATCCCGTGTACGTCGGGTGTATTGAGAGTCATCTTCATATGTTACTGATCTCACAGATATAAGTTTTGGATATGACTTCGTCATAGTCGTGGATGTACGTACGTGACATATTTATTGAGAGACGCTACTTAGAAAGTGATAAACACTGTGTTCCGAATATCATCAACGAAAACATGTAGAATAATTAGAATATTACTTATTGGAATCCCATATTACTTTTAATATCAGTTTCAAAGATTTTCATGTTTTATTTAAATACAATTTTATAGGGAATGTTTTTGTAAATACTACGCTTGTCGATTGCATTTGGCTAGATGATGTTATCTGAATAAGCATTAGGTTAGTAAAGAGAATGTTAGGTAACCTACGTCAATAATATTGTTATTTATTTTAGGTAAGGGAATTAAGATTTAATTTTATTGTTTACATTTGTAGATATGACGTCATTGTAAATATTGTTTACATTGTTAAAAGATTGAGTAGTATTATTAAATTAAATAATTATATCGAACTACGAGTATCTGTTTTATTTTACAATTTACTCGATTGAAAGTAATTACTTAAAAACCACCTGCAAACGTTTTACTTCAATTTGCTTATTCTATTACACACTATGAAGATTTTTTAAATGTTTTATTAATAATTATTCACATTAGTATTATTTTGCATAAAAATGTAGAAACTTGTATGAGCTTACCTTAATTTTTTATTAGAGCAATCGATAAATCAAAATGATTATAAATTTTTTATAAATCACATTTTTTTACATTTCTTTATTATACACACGTTACAACATGTATTTGAAACTACCGATATTTATTTTATTACTTATCTTAATGAATCCTTTTTTTCTCTAAAAATAGCATTATTTATTACTTCCTAAAATATTACATTACTTTTTTATTACCACATACGATACTGAATATTTAGGCCTAGGAGTAAAATTAGCGAAACATTCATTTTTCAAATATTTTATTTATCTATCCGTTATCAGAGGGTCAAGTCAAGATCCGAATTAGAGTATAACAAAATAATGTGTATAATTTAAAAAAATTACGATGAAATTATGTTATTCCTACTAAGTGTATGTAATTTAATATTAATTATCAAAATAATGTTATTGACTGATATTTTAATAGAATGTCAGTTATATAGGCACTTAAAACACTTCTTTATTTTTCAACAAAATTAACGGGGAAAAAAGGTTGTTCGTCGTGGGGGGCAGGAGGACAATGTTAAAGGGGCACAAGGATTTGGTAAAAAGCTTGGGACCGAGGTGGTCCTTTTCACGGTGTAATGCGGCGTGCGGGAACGCGTTGTGCCCTAATAAACCCTGTTATTGGCTGTTGCTGAACTAGTGCTGACTCACCGACCTCCTCAACACTGTAGATTAGATTAAGCAACAAAAAATAATTTCACTCTACTTTAGCTTGACTGTACTTTAAATCACAATTTTGCTCTTCTTTCTGAGAAATACTCGTAATATCAATAAAATATGTACTGTTTTTTCCTAATAGATGTACTTTCAATATGATACTATAAAAACTATGTACTATGTTTTTGTGTTAAAAAAACACAAACTTGTAAGATGTCAACTTATCAAGTTATCACATAAGCTATTGGAAAAAATTTAATTCAAGAGCTAGGGGTACAGAGAAAAAAAATGTCTCCGTTGATATTTCTGTCGCAGAACCACGGTTGTCTTTGCTGATGTTATCTCATTTTTTCCTAGGCATTGTACACTTGAGTACAAAAATATATACCCATATACTGCGGGATCAATAAACAAGCTCAATGTCATTCAGCTAGCTGTGCTCGGAATCCCCCTACGTGATAAAACACGCAGTTAGGAAATCCGTAGACGAACTAAGGTCAACAACATAGCTCGACGAGTTAGTGAGCTGAAGTTGCATTGGGCAGGCCACACCGCTCCAAGATCAGATAACTGGTGGGGAGTAAAATTCTCGAGTGGTAACTACGTACCGGAAAACGTGTACCGGGGTGTCCCACACTAGATGGATCGACGACCTAGTTAAGGTCGCGAAGAGTCGCTGGATTCATGTGGCTTGGGGCCAGTCATTGTGGCGCACCATGGAGGCGGATGATGTAAATTAAAGTAAATTCAAATTACTTCTGTTCAGCGTTTTAAGTGCTTTGACACTAATTTCAGATGCAAAGTAGACTATGTCGGTGAAAAACTTAAGTAAATGATTTTTTGTATGTGTGAGTGATGTGTGCGAATAGATATTACATTTTTTAAATTTATCTTTTCCCATAGTGTTCACAAACACAAAGGTAGACAATATTACTAGATACAAGAGGACCTTTACTTAAGTAGTGTACCAACATTTCAATACAATATAAATAACTGAGAACAAACACGGAAGTCCGACAGAGCCTTGACGATGTCAAAGAAAGTATTTCTAAGATAAGTTTATTGGAAATAGAAGATCATCTATTTTTATTTTATTTGTTGGAAAATTAACAGCTTACAGACAGTACGTATACAGACAAATATAGAGCGCAAGATCTCAAGCCTTTACAAATTTTATCGAATAGTACAGTTAAGGCGCTGACTATAGCCAATGACCTTGAGCGTTTGGATTTTTAGCTACGATCGCAAACTCTTTCGATAACGTCGCGCCATACGCGTACGGTGAAATTGTGTACTAATAAGACTTCAAGTGCGTCAGGAACAGAACATAATAAGACGAGATAATGAATCACCAAAAAGTCAAACAAATATTTATCTTCTTTTTTTGGGTTAGGAATTGAACAAAACATTGAAAAATTAAAGCAGAATTACGTATCAACAATTTAATGATCTTCATAATTTTTTTATGTGTTTTTATTATTGTAAATTAGTATTTATTTCATCCCTTCCTTCATAGTTTCACTAGTAGACAGCATGTATTTAAATTTTATTTTGTTTATTATATGGAGGTCAACTTTATGCTCTTTACGTACTTACTACACCAAAGGGGAGACCTCATTATTCCAAAATCCAAGTTTGTTTCAAGATTGTTGTTTTTTCATAGACTTATGAAAGTTTTAGAGTTTTATATCCATATAAATTTTCAGATTTTTTTCAGATTCCAGACAAATTTTTTTCATAGACTTATGAAAGTTTTAGAGGTTTAACGTTAAAAATCATAAATTTTAGAAAATAAACCACAATTTACGCATGTAACTTTAAAAAATGTTCCATATTGCATATTTTTTAATCACCGTTTTTTTATGTGTTAAAAGTTTGTTTTAATAATATTTAATATTTCTCCCTCTTCAGAACAATACCAAGTAAGTACTTACTCACGTCACGTGTAAAAGTAGAGAATAAAAAATTATTTATAAAAAGTATAAGAGTCTCATCCATTAAACCACATAATGTGTTAGTAATATGCAACAACTTTTACTATGGGGACAACTCGACAAAAAATCTGCTATTTTATACAAATCGTCCTACTCGACCAAAATGTATAAAAAATTCTAAAAGCACAACCATAGAAAGACTGGCTGTAGAGAAAATTGAATGTCGCAATCATTTATTGGATAACTTCTGCAATAAAATGCAAAATTTACAAACTGATACACGTTACTTGATTAGTCACAGGAAAATATTGACAAAGACGAAAATCATGAGCATGAGATCTGTCATTAAGAAAGCAATATTAAAAAAACAAGTCGGATGAATGCCCTGATATTGAATTACTATTCTATGGCATATTATTATCTCACCATCATGCCTTTGGCAACCACGCCTAATGCAAACCATACTTTTGTAATAAATATGGTGAGCAAAAGAATGTTGAAAACAATTTTTTCACTAGTTCTCTTTGGCAGAGAATTTGTATTTTGACCCAAAATATAGCAGGCCATGCTTGAAGCCTTATTCATGACGTTGACAGTAATGTCGTTGAACGCTATCACAGTGTCATTGCCAAATATATAGGTGGAAAAAGAATAAATTTTTCTTTGAAACAGTCGTACGCAGCAAGATGTCATGCTGCGGCTTCATCATTCAATACAAATAAACCTTTATGTGGGTTATACAAAAAAATTGTAAACAATAGTCCACAAGGAAAACTGAAACTGGTGGAAGAAAAAAGATTAAAAAAGAAAGAAATGAATAACAAGTACTTAAAGAAAAAGAGACGGATAGTGTTTCAAAAAAAAAAGATGAAAATTATGGTGAGCACTGTAGTAAAGAAGACATGCCGAAGGAAGAGCTGGAAAAACTGAAAAAAAGCTTGTGATTTCTTTGAATAGAACTGATGCTGAACTAGCCATTATAGAAAAGAAAACAATACTCAAAAGAATAGCAGTGAATGGATCCAGCTTTGTCAATCGTTGTTGACTGCTTCAAGTTTCGGCCGCGTGATTAAAAGAAGAGTAGGCACCCGTTGTGCTAATTTGGTGAAATATATTTTATATAAAAGTAACCTAGATCATGTAACTTCAATAAAACATGGCCTTTTAAATGAAAAAACGGTGATCTTACAATTAGAAGCCCAAGAAGGAATAAATATAGAGCCTTGCGGCTTATTTATCGATTCGGATATACCTTATCTTGGTGCAACTCCTGATTTTTTTTGTATAACCGAGATAAAGGTTTATTTGTATTGAATGATGAAGCCACAGCATGACATCTTGCTGCGTACGACTGTTTCAAAGAAAAATTTATTCTTTTTCCACCTATATATTTGGCAATAACACTGTGATAGCGTTCAACGACATTACTGTCAACGTCATGAATAAGGCTTCAAGCATGGCCTGCTATATTTTGGGTCAAAATACAAATTCTCTGCCAAAGAGAACTAGTGAAAAAATTGTATCAACATTTTCTTGCTCACCACATATATTACAAAAGTATGGTTTGCATTTGGCGTGGTTGCCAAAGGCATGATGGTGAGATAATAATATGCCATCGAATAGTAATTCAATATCAGGGCATTCATCTGACTTGTTTTTTAATATTGCTTTCTTAATGACAGATCTCATGCTCATGATTTTCGTCTTTGTCAATATTTTCCTGTGACTAATCAAGTAACGTGTATCAGTTTGTAAATTTTGCATTTTATTGCAGAAGTTTCGCAATAAATGATTGCAACATTCAATTTTCTCTACAGCCACACCTTGGTCTTTATATGGTTGTGCTTTTAGAATTTTTTTGTACGTGTTCGCATCACCATCGAATATCAAACGGCGATAAATCAGATTGTGTGTTTCAACAGACTGCATGAATCCCTCAACAATGATATCACTCTCCATACCCGTTGAAGGGCCAGTGTAATTTTTGAAACAAGTATGTTTTTTGACTGGTGTCTGTTTCTTTGCTGCTCGATCGCACGAATAGCAGTATTTATTGCGCACTCCTAAATATAAAATTTCACCTGTCCTCTTTAGAACAATGGCGCCTGCACCAGACAGTGCTGAATAATTTTTATATGATCTTTTGGAGTAGGAACCATCTACACATACATCAATTTCAGGTATCCCATCTTTGTTGAACCTGCCCTCAGCAATTGCCAAATTTCTTTCTTTTTTGGCGGCTTGCTCCATGGTGTCATGTGCAAATTCTTCCCAGTTTTTGGATATGATATCATGTGCGTTTTGGTATTTTCTGTTTGACAATGAAGGCAGGTTCAATGCTGCAGATAACTCATCTAAATGTGAATGACCACCACCAATAGACATAATACCAGCTACCGCACAGCTATTGATTGGTAGGTAATGATCATCGCAAGAATCACTTTCTATATAAACTTTTATGTTACATAATTTACACAAAAAAGTAAATTTTGATGTCAGTCCATTTTGCTTTTCTCCAACTAAATCCATGTTACTGATGCTACAACCCAGCGGCCCATGATTTGATATTTCTTGTTACTTTTTATAAAAGTGTGACACGCTTATAATTCGTCGCCCAATAGGTCTTCTTCTCCACATGTTGACTGGATTCAACCTAAAATAGTAAAAAATATTATTTAAGAATTTTATTTTGTATGCATGCAGTAGTAAAACATATAAGTAAAATTATATTATTTACCTCAAGTTCGGGTAAATCATCAGGAATTTGAAGTGGCTCATGTTGGTTTTGAGCATCTGAAGGAATATTACTTGACCCGTCTTTTTATTTCTGTTCATCCAACCTAAAGCCACAAAATTACGAAAACGTCAATTTTTTAATATGATTTGTGACAAGTGTAATATTTTTTTCTACACGGCTACTTACTTAGTTTCACACTGAAGTGGAAGAAACATATCTGGTGATTTAAAATTTTCTGTGAGCGCCACATTTGTTAACCTAAAAATAGAAAATATTATTACTTTCATAAAAATAATAGGAGTATGTGTTTCCAAAGAATATATTAAGTTTTCATGAAATATAACTAGTATAATAATTATTTAATTGATCTAAAATTTATGAATGTACGAACACTTCTAAAACTTTCGTAAGTCTATGCAATTTTTAAAAAAAAAACACGGAATAATGAAGTTTTTTTGTTTGTTTAGTGTGTGCGATTAATTCATAAAACTCTAAAACTTTAATAATTCTATGAAAAAATTGTCTTGAAAAAAAAACACCGAAATAATGAGGCATTCACTTACTCTTTTAAAACAGTATCCGACGGACTGGGTGCTTCTACCACGTCATTATCGTTTGGTGAATTGTTCATTAGTTTTTTTTCTAAAATAGAGATAAAATCAATTAGTAATAAAATGTGAATAAAAAAAAGAGCTACGAAGCTATACCTACACCTAGAATTGAACCCACGACGATGTGGTTTTCTAGAACCATCATTTTCCCAACTAGACTGTTTAGACAACGTGAGCGTGATTGAAATAGCTCACCTTATTGATCGAGTAGTATTTTGAACTAGTGAAATACTCCAATGAATCATTTTAAAACAATATAGGTAGATTAGGTACTTACTTTATAACTTCCATAATTTGTTTCTGTTTTTTAAGATATAATCGCCTCTTCCCCAATCTGATCAATCTTCAAACAAATAATAGATATTTGTTTTATTTTCTATTTTTATACAGTACAGATTATTATTATTTTACATTTATTTACAGTTTATATATCAATTTACAAGCAAACACAAATATTTTAGCTAAAAACAAATACTTCTATGTACAAATTTTTATATATTACAATATATTTACAAAAAAATTGTTTTCCGCTTTGGTCAATCCAAACGAACGGAGCGCAGAACGAAGAGCGACATAGGTCCGTCTAGCAGCGCGCCTCAGCGATCACTGTCGGTCTCGGTACAAGTAAGAGAGATGCAAATAATGGTGTGAGCGCGCGCTGCTGAATTCGAGTTGTGAAATAAAACAAAACGAAATTGTGTAGAAACTAATTACTTAATCAAAAATCGGAAACAACGGCAAAATGGAAAAACGCCGTATGAATTTTTTGCAATATTTTTTACAAAAAACACTTCACACATTAGCCGTATCGACTAAAGATTTTCGACCGTTGAGAGCTGATTTTGGACTCATTTTCTATCGAGAAAAGTTTACGAAATCGTGTTTTGAAAACAACAATCTTGTTGGAAATATGCTGTATAATAACATATTTTCATTTTGGCGTGATGTGTTGCATACTTTTTGCCAGCGACAACCGAATATGATGCGCATTTAGCTGATTTCAGCGTCTTAAGTAGAGCTAGTATTACGAGATAACAATTAAAGTAAATAAAAAAATAAAAAAAAACTATTTCACTAAGAAGGAAGAACATTGTAGGTTGCAAGTATGAATGGTAGTAGTCGGGTTATTACATTTTATTAAATAAGAAGGGAAAAAAGATATGTGTAATTTATGAAGATCTAGTATTAAACGTCGTTGTATATTATACTGTTTCTGTCTATTTACGGCTATTTATAAAAATTTTAAATAAGAAAATATAATAATAATAGTATTCTTATTTCTTATTATTATATTTCTTATCTTTCTTATCCTATGTTATTTTATAACATATGTTTTTATGTCAAACATGGGATCTTTTTGACCCGAAATAAAAACATTATTATTATGCCAGGCTACCACCATATTACCTACGTCTGACGCTTAACTTCAATGTCGATTGCTCTATTGTGTTCTGGTACGAAAGGTAACACAGCAGGGAATGTACTGTAAAGACGGGACGTAGCTCAGTTCGCAGTAGGTATGGGCTTCGTGCGAAGGAACAGTAGTAACTCAGTTGGTAGCAATTATATTATAATATGCACAATGTGACGATACAGAGTTTTACCAGTGGCGGGCGGACTTGCAGACCGGCTGTGGACACGATTATATTTTTCTTAACTTTAAAATTCGGTGCGCGCTATACGGCTTGCCACACAGGCTTGCCATTCAAAACTGATCCTAACCACCTCTAACCACATCCTAACTTCATCCATTTAAATAGAAGTCACGGCAATGTGTTCCACATTCAAAAGGGTCCCACCAGCCAGCGCACGCACCCAAGGAGTGCGGAACCATGTAGAGCAACTACTCTGCAGTACTCGTACCATGAAAATCGACCGATTGAAATCCGTTTGCAGTTCAAATTTCGAATTCATAAAAACTGCACCAAATCCGAAAGCAATCCGAAACAAAAACGACACAAAACAAAGTTCGTGGTATTAAAAAAAGTTGAAGTTTCTCAACATAAATTGTAGTTATTTACGATTTGTTAGACCTGCGTAATGGTCAAAGCAAAGCCTAAAATATTCAACCCAATACTTTGCTTCAAAGGTAAATGTTTGTGCATGTAATTGTGTAGACGATACATTTATTTATTGCTACAAGATAATAGAGTAATTCCCTGAGGTCATATCGTCTTGTCAAACATCAGCTTGTCAACAAAGTACTTGGGTTTGGGATTTTATAACTCTGGCTATCGCTAACGAAGTGTTACATAAAAAGAAACAACACAGAATAAATGTTTTGAAATGTAGAATAGAATAGGATCTTCAAGTATTAAATTAGGGCAATAAATGGGTACCTTAATAGCACACTTAAAAGTATTTTTAAAGCATATTTTTAAAAGTATTTTTATTTATTTACAAATTAATTACACAACAATTTTTACAGCTACTGCCAAACTACAAAATCAGTTTGTTGACGAAAAAATGCTAAAATATTTTATTATCAAGATTCTGCAACAGTACTCCCTTATTATGCATGCTGAGAGACAAACATATTGTAAATCATTACTAATATTAAAACCGGCCAAGTGTGAGTCAGACTCCCGCACGTTCCGTACCATTATTTATAAAAACGAACAAAAAATCACTCACATCACAATATTTATTTTATTCTGTTTTTTAGTATTTGTTGTTATAGCGGCAACAAAAATACGTTATCTGTGAAAATTTCAGCTGTATAACTATCACGGTTCATGAGATACAGCCTGGCGACAGACGGAGTGACAGCAAAGTCTTACTAATAGGATCCAGATTTTTTACCTCCTGGATACGGAACCCCAATAAATGGGAAAGTGGGTTTGTTTGTTTCTTTGTTTCTCCTTTCCTTTTTAACGGAAGGTCAAAATGACTTGATTTTTTGCTATAGGGTCAGTTAAAGGCCGAAAAAGGACATAAGCTATTTTTTTACCTATCCAGCAAGTGGGTCTTTGGACCCTTTCCAAACTCTACGCGGACGAAGTCACGGGCAGAAGCTAGTAATGTAATAATTGTTAAATGCGGCTAGCTCACGTCACACCTGGTGTCAAAAGTAGCTACTATTTCGGACCAATCGGAGGTCCTTCATCATCCTGCGAGCTCAAGCGCGCAGAGCGAGACGGAACGTGACCGGGAACTACACTCACCCTGATGAAGGACCTTCAATAGCTCTGAAATTAGTCGGTACTTACACCGATTTTGACAAGAGCTAGCAGTGTTTGACAATTAGTATTTCAGTTAATGTGTCACGAAAGTTTAAATAATTATTGTAAGTAACATTTCGTTTATTAGAAGTGGGATGATGATGATCCTTACCTAGATTTGGTGACGATAAAAATATGTTTAGATTTTTTTGGGTGAAGGGATGCAATTTTACAATATGTAATGAAACACAAGCGTAACAGATAGCAAAACTAACAAAAGTTACTGTAGATTTTGTTGTTAGTAAAATATAACTAATTTACGTCGAATAAAAAACTATTGATTCTACTGATGGCTGTTTCAGATGTAGATTTGAATGATCGCTAAATGTAATTGTTGTCATATGTGTCTAACGACTATTTTATATCAATTTATACCTTTAATATGAGAACCTCTTCTTTGAATAAATTGTTCACACTCTTGTGAAGCCACGAGAAGCCACAAGCGACATATTGTACGTAAACAAATAAACTGAATGACATAATCACTTGCGAAACAATAGTGAAAATATAAACACTCCATTTTAAACATAGTCACATTATTAAATGTGATTTGTAGCTTCACAAATCAACGGGTTGATTGTCCACTGTGTTTAAATACATGATTCAGAGGATAAAAAATCAGTCCAGCTGCGTTGATAGGAAAATACATTTATTGAGTCTTATTTAGTTGCCTATATCGGTACTATAAAATCGTGAAAGACATTGGTTCTTCTCAATATTTTTTGACCAGGAACCGCTAGAATTTTTTAAATATTTACTGCTAGAACGTTTACATTTAAAATCATCAACAGCCTATATCCGTCCCCACTACAGAGGTTCAGACCTACTCTCTTACATGTATGGGCTAGTCCTCCACGCGGGCCCAGTGCGTATTGGCGGACTTCACATGCCTGTTCAAGACATGCCGGTTACCTCACGATGTTTTCCTTCACCGTTAAGCAGTCGGATATTGTACTTGAATTGAAAAATAAATAGGCACACGTCTGGATTCGAACCCGGAACCCTCAGATTGAGAGTCCGCGTCTTATCCATTGCGCCACCGACGTTACTATGATTTTACATAATAAAATTATTTTCTTTTGCGGGTAGGGTGGTTAATGTGTCAGAGGACAGTAACTTTTAGTATTAGTAACCACAAAATTTTAAAAAAATCATCACTAACTTTTGGAGGAGTACTTACTCTTAATTAATTAATTTTTATCGAACATTATCCCTTATTGAATCAATATTTGTTTTTGTTTTTTGGATGTATCTCTTTTCTACATTTTCTTAAACACAGATAAAATAGTTATTTAGTAATGCACTTTTAACTGAAAGAAGCGCGGGTGTGAAAGCGGTATTATCCTGTGAAATATTGGATACCTACTCAATAATTTTAATGCCAGTAGAGGAACTTATATTTATAGAAAACTTATTATGATGTCTAAAATTGAAAGCTACTCGTATCTAAAATATGTATCTATTATTAGGGTCCCGCAAATGTCAGGGCCTCACGGTACGGTCGGTGTGGTGCGTGGTTAGACTGACATAGAAGTCGAAATAATTTACTACTAATAACGTGGACGCAAAAACTAAATACTAAACTAAAGTAAGTAAGTAACGGTTGATTAGATTCAGTAAAATATTGAGTGTTTGTTTAGCTTTTTTGATATCTTCTGAGTGAACACGCATCATTGAAAGCATAAAAATTGCCTCTTTTTTAACGGAGTGGTAATCTGTAAAAGATACCCGGCGCTTCGGGGAAAAGACGCTTCGGTTATTCGGTTTCGGTTTAAAGATCTTTATTTCTAAAAAGAATTTACAAAATTCACTTATATAAGAAAATTTATACTAAATGAATATATATAATGAATTTATACTAAATGAATATATATAACTATAACATACATAACTAACGTAAAACTAACTATTCTGGATTCTTACCAGCTAAAACCACTCCGGTATCTCTCTCTCGCCTTTGGTTGCCGAGTCACTGGAACTTACCACTCTTCCGCAACTTGGCAGGCAGCCCCCATACACCCCTTACATTCCAGCAATAAAAAAATTGCCTCCAACTCAACCCAGCAATAAAGGTAGTTCTCCATTTGTTGATGTTTCTTAATGGTTAGTTATTTTTAAATTCAACATATCATGTTACATCAATAAAATTCAAATGAAAATGATTTTGAAACAAAAATAAGTCTTTATATTGCGGGTTATGAGTGAGCAAGCTTTCATACCAAGCTTACTTCGCATTGCTTTGGTTACGTGAATAACAAGTGCACGGTTTTATTTAGTACGTTATAAAAGGTGAATCTTCAATTATAACGACGTACACACTTTTTCCGTCCACTAGCATCCATTGCTATTGCAATCGATCCATTGATGACATCTAATCATCTCAATCTAATGAATAAGCAGTAATTTTGACAAAGTTTTGTGGATATTTCAAGATATGTAATACTTTTTTTATAATAAAAACTTGGACATTTCACTGCGGCCACTGTGCTGTGGCCTTACACGAGTGACACCTTATATAAGTCAGGTAATGACTAAAAATAATAGATCGGATTATAGTGTCGGAAAATTAATATCATTAACGTACCACGTCATTTTCAGCTACAATACGTTACGCAGGTACTGAACAATAATAAAAAATAGTGTGTAAAAATGAAAATAGTGATGCACTATGAAGTTGTATGTTAATGATACTCATTCCGCGATATTACAATCCGATGTCCTATTTTAAGATAATTACTGCACAAAGCCAGCTATCCCATTTAAAATGATTATGGTAAAAGAAATTTAGCATGAAACTTTTATCGACGAAATGAATTAAAAAGTTTAAAAAACTGAACGCTCGAACCTTTTGAATAATAAAGAAAACATTTTCTGGGAACCCAATTGTCAGGTTTGAATTTAATATTTGATTGAACGTAATGATATCTGTACGTTTCTTTCCACCATTCGGAACCCTTGTCGTCCGAGTCCAATTCGTACTTGGCTGTTATTAGGGTTCCGTACCTTAAAATGAACCCTTATAAGATCACTTTGTTATCCGTCTGTCTGTCTGTCAAGACCAATTTTCTCAGGAACGCGTAAAGATATCATGTTCAAACTAATATCGAATACTCAAGTACATTGGATCTGTGAAAAAGTTAAACTTGCGTCAACGCAATAAAAATATATCGCTGTATTTTAGACCATTTGCATACAAAATGCAAGGGAACCAAAACCTATAGGGTACTTCCCGTTGACCTAGAATCCTGAAATTTGGCACGAAGCAAGGTCTTACAGTACAACCATAGGAATAGATCTGAAAATAACCCACTAAAAATAGCTTTTTTATGTTTACAAACTTTGTAGCTGAAAGCATCGGGTATGTAATTTAGCTGCAAAGTTAAGTTGGTTTTTCAATCAGAATTACATTTCTGGTAGAGCATTGGATGCATGGGGCCTATTATTTATGATTTTTAGTATGTTCATTATTCATATACTGTACGGAACCCTCGGTGCGCGAGTCCGACTCGCGCTTTACCGTTTTTTTATCTCTCACATTAGTATTCATATATTACGGATGGTCAGACGGAACTCAATAACAATAATTTAATGACTGATCTATTAATACAAGGCATTATGTAACGTAAATAAAACATTTAATTGCAATGACATTTGTAATTAATTTGATTATGTATATAGAGACGGATCAAGGTTTCAAATGCAGACAAAACATATTTAGTTATTCATTTTATCTTGCGATGAAAATCTTCTACCGACTACAATTACCTGGCTGGCTTCTGCATTTCTCGAGCAATACAACTTGGAACTTCCAGGTCAGTATTGGTTGCATCCAGTTAAGCAGTAAGGTCTACCATCCTCGACTGTACTGACGACAAAAAAAGTGAGATTGTGGCCAAATAGGTAGGTATCTCATCAGAAAAGTCAACTGCATATGTCAACTGTCGAACAAAAAGGACCAGGGGACTGGCGAGGAAAACTCGGGGGCACGAAATGGGTCTACAAGTTTAGTATATCCTACTAATGTTATAAGTGTGAAAGTTTGGATGTTTGGATGTTTGTGACGCTTTCACGGAAAAACTACTGAATGGATTCGAATGAAACTTTACAATAACATAGCTTATACATCAGAATAACATATAGGCTATAATTTCTAAAGACATATTGTGTAAATTGTACAAAATCACACTTATAATATTAGTGGGATTACATGGGCAATTTTGGCATAACAAAAACGCGTTGCCTAGCAACCGACCATAGAATATGTAAATTCGTATATACAAACTTTCGCGTTTATAATATTGGTGTGAAAACTATTTGAATGTACTACGTCAGATATTGAAATTTATTTTGTTTATTTAAACTATTAGACTACGTAACAGAATAAAAACTATTTTGTACCTTATGCTGTATAATAATTTGTCATATACGTCACCTGTGCCTATCGAACAAGTAGAATACATCCTGAAGTACACGCGGACAAAGTCGTGGGCGGAAGCTAGTGTTTTATATATCGCAACGTCTAAACTTCCACGAGTGTTAATCGGATCGAGGATCGCAGTAAGATGTTCTTGGTACACTCATATTTATCCACTTTTGAACCATGTCACATTGATCTTTAATTGACATTTCCCTCAACGCACCACATAAAGCAAGGATGAATGTGACATGGTACAAAAGTGGATACATATTTTTGATCTCGAGTTACACGCTATTACCAGTGCCGCAACTTTTTATTTTTTATTGAAGATAGACCAACACTTGACCTCAATCCCACCTGGACTTTTATGCACCCGTTGCAAGCTTCTATAACTTTCCTGCATGACCTACAACTGCAACTTGAGCCTGGTAATTTTTGCGTCCCTCTAAAACAAATAATGTTTATATAATCGGGCTTCGTTTGAAGTTCCGTACCGCTCCCGTACCTCAGGAACAGACTCAGGCGTTAGACCTGTAGGATAACTATTTTATGTAATAACATACATTTCTTTTTAGACAGATAATAATATAATCTTAATTATTACGTTTATATTTGTACCAAAGTATATATTTAATTTACTTACTACTGTATGCCATTTAGAAAAATATTACGCACACATTTTTTAGTTGTATACAAGTGTAAAATATATTAAGAGTGAATGTGACATGGTTCCTAAATGGATACATATTTATGTACTCGAGTGTTTAAGATTTTAGAGAATTGGCTTGTCAAAATTGGAAGTATTGTTATATTGTTTATGTGGAACTATATGAACTTAACCTATTTGCTGTTAATAAATATTTATCTTATCTTATCTAAAGCATGCAGCTGTACCTGGGCACAGCCAGCACTGCTCTATCTTCGTCACGGGCTACCCATCTCCCGTTTTTTTATTTGACATGATCACATTGTAATGCAACTAACTAAAAATTATAATTAAAGTTTCGAAACCTTCCGTCGGTACATTTCTAGGGTATATTTTTTACAATTTTAGTCACAAGTATTCTGTTTATTTTTTGTTACCAAGCAGCCTATTCCCAAGTCGCAATTAAAGTTGAACAATAATACAACTATTTGTTCAGGTGTTGTCTGATGTGTTGCCGTCACTGTATGTTAATTAATGATGCCGCAAACATTAGCTTCGTGTGATTGTACCGACTGTCAATACGTTTGCTCGTGTATATTGCGGGTGACGTCATCGTTGACACGTTCAGTCGTTCACTCCAACATGAGTTTAGGACAAGCCCCTGTTTTCAACCGACTTCAAAAAAGGAGGAAGTTTTCAATTAGTCTGCATGCTTTCTCTCCTCCATCTCCTTTCATCACCTCTAAGAGTGAACATTTTAGGAGATGAATGCTGTAGACTTTTAGGGCAGTTGAAGTCGGTTTCTAGTTCTTTTTGAACGCGTTAATTATTTTTCTCGTTGGTTGGTGGCAGGATGGACCAATATACATAAGTGGCGCCAAACAAAAATAACAATATTACAGCGACGCCATATTGTATTGCCAATGAAATAATGTGTATATAGTGGCCCATATTATAAAATATTTTTGATAAAGATATTTATAAAAAATTCATTCGATCCGTACCATATAAATGCGAAACGAAAATTGTAGATAATAAAATGTTCTTATGAAGTCTTGGCTTTAGAATATTACCATCCCATATCATCACGTGCCGTTCCTATCACCAGCCGTGGTAGCTCAGTTGGTAAGGGCGTCAGTCCTTGAACAATAGAGTTCTGGCTTCGATCCTGGCTCGTACAAATGAGTTACATTTGTTATTTGGAATATATGTAAGAATGATAAAAAACATTACCATAGGCTTTTCGAAAAAGGAAAACATCGTGAGAAAACCTGCACACATCCTATGAAGAAATTGTGAAGTCTACGAATACGTACTGGCCCCGCGTGGTGGACTGTGGCCCATACACTCTCTGTAGGAGAGTAGACCTGAGCAGTTGCAGTGTGGACATATATAGGACTTGCTTCTGCCCACGGCTTCGCCCGCGTGGACTTTATTTTTTGCATTAAAAAGTAGTCTATGTCCTTTCTCAGGGTCTAAAGATTGTCTGCCAAATTTCATCAAAATCGGTTGAGAGGTTTAAGCGGGAAAGCGTAACAGACAGACAGAGTTACTTTCGCATTTATATTAGTAGGGATGTTGATAATGATATCATCACGTGGAAATCGTTAAAAGCGTCTAACTTAGGTCTCCGACTTAGCTCGACGAGTAAGTAAGCTGAAGGGAGATCCAAAACGAAGACTCTTTAGCATCTGTGGACTTATGAATCTGACCATGAATAATAATAATTCCTAGTGTTGCCCATCCCATACTGCCTCGGCACTATTGACAAATAATACAATACTAATAAGAATTAATTAATCTTGCAAGCGTAGCCACGGGCGAACCACTAGTATGACTTATTCAGATGGAGTTTAAAACGAAACGGCATTATACGTAAATATAAATTAAGGTGTCATAAAATTAAGTACATGAATTTATTCTGAGATCGTATCCCTATATTAATTTATTATATATATTTCGCATCTGTTGTTCGCATATGTTGTTAAAGCTTTAGTTTTCATTATACAACACTGCAAACAAACTTAGTTAATCAACAGGAACTGTTCGTCTATGCGTAACAATTACTAGTGGATCCGGATGTAGTATCGTGCATAATGGAGTTCTATTAAAAGAATACATAATAAAGCATGTAAAAGAATAGTTGTTGTTTGTTCGAAGTTGTTTTTTGGTGCACGCTAGCGGAGGAGTAGCTGATATATGTAGACTACTCAGCAAAGAGACGGATTTAAAGGCATGAGAACATGAAACATTCAGCATGTAAATAGCTGATCATCTGGTGCTTCCCCGGTAAGAACCAAATATGGCAGAAAATCTGTAACTTACGAGTTAAGATCAATAAATTACCCTAAGACATAAGAAGCCAATGTGCTGAAAAATAGCCTACAAAACATATTGTTGAATGGATTTAACTTAGATCAATTAATTTTTAAAATAGATTAACGTACTACGGTACCAGACGAATGTTTGTAATATAACTTTGTAAATTCTCATGTAAGTGTCAATTTTTTGGACAATAAATTATTGAACCGAACATTCGCTCTCGAATGAAACTTACAACTTTTGGTTACGAGCGAGAAAAAATTCTGAGAACACATTGAAGGCAATATGAAACCATGAGTTTATTATGATAATTTTGAAATTGGAATAAGTTTTAGCTGTATTCGTCTTTAGTGTTACAGAAATAGCTTCATCACTTTATTCACTCATTTTTCCACAAAAAACACAGTATTTTTTAATAATAAATTACGATCAAACACAATGTAAGCCAAAACACAACTTTTCATTCTGGAGAAGTGAAAAATATCATTGTCAAATGCAAAAACTTAAACAGTTGCAGTTATTACCCTTTATAGACTAGATTTTCCACATAATCATCATCAGGAACAAATCCTTTCCATTTCGTATTGGAGTGGAGAGGGTCTAACTTGGTTGCTACAAAATACAAAAGTTGTCATTTTCTTACAAGGGAAAAATTTATAAAAAGTAGTCGAAATATTTCACATTTAGTAAAACCAGAATACAACACTTTGATGGTGTGATTATGTAACTGTGACGCACATACTCAGCCACTACCGAAGGAGTGCACACATAATTAGGCTATTCTGAAGATTCATTACATACGTACACTCATAATTTTATTAATGACTAAAATGTTAATTAGTGACGTTGGACGATCGTCACAAGTTCACAAGATTTAACTTACGTCTTCCAGTGTTTATTAAGGAACTACGACACTGCTGACACGATGTTGTAAATTATAACCGTTGACTTGTCCACGCAAATACTATACATACTAAAACAAAAGTGACGTATATATGTAAAAAGTAGAGAACATCGTAAGCGAGTATTGTTATGTAATAATGGAAGTACGGTGAAATGGTTAAACATTTCCGGACGATGGTGTGAGCCTTGAGGAACACCTGATGATATGCATATATCACTTTAAGTGTTAAACCAAAGAAATACGTCATAAACAAACTTGAAAAGATTCGTTAACAACTTCAGAAGGATGCAGTGTGAGTATAAGGTCATATAAAAAACCCTGCACTGTATAAAATGATGCTATAATCTGTCAAACGCTTGACTAAAATCCAATAAATACTGACTGTATTTATCTGTCTATATCTCTGCCGACCAAACCAGAGATTTAAAACTACGACAAGTGTCACAACATTAATAAAATAGCAACAAAAATATTGCTAATCTAGAAACAAATGATATATTTACTCAGGGATTAAATTTCCTTTGCCCTTTAACATTGATAGGACTTAGTGATCTGACCAGTAAAGTACTCGTATTCCATAAGCCAGTTTATTATTTCCCCTCTTCTTGCTTGCTCAAATAGTGTTTATAAAATACAATAAGAAATAAAACCACCTCCTATTACACTGCACACACAGATGGAAACAGGATTTCAAACAAATGATAATAAATATTTGTAGAGGCAGCTGTTTGAGGATGATTATTACACGAACCTAAAATAATAATCGGACGTTCTTAGCACTTCTGGTGGATGTTTTTGCTCCGAACACCTTTGCACGGACCGCTCTAGCCTATAATTTCGAAATTAATATCTAACACGTTGTGTCTATCCGTTCGTCCCTCAATTTGCCGTTTTTATGGCTTTTCTGACACCGTAACTGGTAATTATTTCTACCGCGATATCGCCCTTAGGGATTCCGAATATTATTGACAAAGAAATTTAAACCTTCCTGCTGTTGAACACAAGCTATAACCTTAGAAGTAACGAAATCTGGTCTAAACGCGAGCAGTTGTGGAAATTTAGTCGTTTTGCTTAGAAACAAGGGTCCAAATTTGTATTTTTGGGTCCTCGTACGCCAGCTGGGGGGTAAAGCAGAGTGAAGTGTTTATGAAATCATGTTTTATCATGTAGCCCGTGTCCGATTGTCAAGATTTGAAGATATGATTTGATTTATTAATGTACAATTTACTTTGTTCTTCACGGTATTGCACTCTGCCTAGGCATTCCGTGGCCTTATCGCTCTTGAAAACTAATATTCACTACATAGCTGTTGTTTTTAATATAGTTTTTTATAGGAAGCAGACTTTTGATTTGTGTTGCAACGTTGCCAATTTTTTAACCTTAAATGAATGTGGTTTTAAAAAAAAATCTGAATCAGTTCACACAACAGAACAGTTTACTACAAACATTTAAGTCAACTATGCCCTTTGTTTACATAATAATGTTTGTTTTTAATCAACCAACTTTTTATTGCAGATATTGTTGACGTCATTGTTACTGGATCTACTGCTTACTGCATTGGAGTATATTTAAAACAATTACCAACGCAACTACTCTTGCATTGACCCAAAACGCACCAAGTAACAAGTCAGCCATTTGATTCGTGTGTAATGTCTCATTAAATCAATTGGCTCGCCCCTCCCCCGAGGGTCGATCAGAAACAATGTCGTCATGGTGATCAGGGCCCCTCGCATTGTCCCATGGTGTCGTCGGTGAGTGGGCAAAGGGCCCACGGCGGGCGTCCCGCGGTGTGGTTCCGGCGATTGTGTCTCTGGGACCGCCCCTAGACGGTACTTGACGCCTTTTATCCTTAAACGAATGTTTAGATGGGGAATTTTAATCAGGATAGTTTCTTTGGGGATACGGATCTACTTAAAGATATCGCCTTTAAAATATTCTAGTTTTGCAATGCTATAGATGGCGCTCGTTACGCGATGATCGTTCTGAAATACGTGTATAGGGAAATAATTCAGAAATTTACAACATTTTGTAGCATTTACCCAGTCACGTTATTGTAAAAATTTTAAAAATTTGAAGAGTCAGTTAGCTGACTTAGTCAGTAACAAATCACATTTCTCGAAGAATATACGCTGTTAATTTGCATAAAGGGAAATGATTATCAGGTAGTACCCATATACCCAGAGCGCATGTAGCACTCGTAGCAACAAGATAGATTGAAGATCTGACAATAGGTCATGAGGAGCTTGGTGGATGCGCCTTTTATATCCTTAATGGGCTGAGGGTGGGTTCATCATATTATAATATTATGGGTGACAATGACTATAATTACGAGCTTATAACATCACCGACGAGAACAATCGCATGTATCAAGTACACACAAATATTTCCTGAGTATAATCTTTAATCCTCACTTTCACGGCATTCACGCGCTCAATGGCACAAAAACAGCTACACGGCTCTTCACAGCTCGTAGACACTGGCCGGCCGGCGCGGCGGTCGCTGGTGATGAATTACGAACACAATGCCTTAATGACATGCTCGTTCAAGCGTTGTACCACACTTCCGTCAACACACGAAACTCGATAAGGCTTTATAAACTTTTTGAAAACTAATAATCTCTTTTACTTATAAATTGAATACTGGCCAGTATACTGTGATATAAAACCTTTTTCTGCAGTAAATTATGAAAAGAAAATATTATCTACACGTTTTTTAGCACAGATCCTGCATTCCAATCTGCTCATTCCTGATCCCATCAACTACGAAGTCGTATGTCACTTTTCGCTTCCACTGAAGCGCTGACTTTGTTCGGTAGTAGCATAGAGTATGTATTCAGTTGCAAGCTGTTGGCTTGCCGATGTGTAGCATGCGGTAGTTGTCATTAGGTCACGTATGGCAGGACTGGGCACCGTCCCGGTGTGAAGCGAGCGACCGCCCGTTTGAACTCGCCGCCCGATACCGTTTTGTTCGAAGCAGTTTTTGTGCCGTGCGTTTAGGATGCGACCTCTTTTTTGTCAGATGTTTGTAATGCCGAGTGTGTGGGACTTGACACGTAGGTAACTATTGTCGATTCATTTCTGTTTGTTATTGTTGCATTCCGCAGCAATAAGGTGTTTCGTGAAAGGAATACGTTTGTCAGTTCGCTTTTGTTACTTTTGTTTAGAGGCGATACCTGCTCTAATAGTTTTTTGATTGTAAGCTTTTCAGATTTAACGGTAACAGTCACGTGTAACTAATTTTGTATACAGTTTTTGAAAATAAAATAAATCTGTATAAATTTTGTTTCGGTTGTAAACCTTCCAATTTTAAAATGTGTTTATGGATTTAACCTTACACGATTAATTACTATTGAATATATATATATCCTTTGTCTATTTTCCAAAGCATAATGATAAGCAGCGCTCTACACGGGACAATTTGAACAGAGTTCTATGCACCGTGTCGGACCAATCACCGACGAGATTGGCAAGAAATTGGCCGATAAAATTGCTACGTGCAATGCTTTATGCGTTGCTTGGTGTGACTTCTTAACAATATCAGAGTAAGAATATGATTCATGCAGTTCATTGTCCAGTTGTATAGAAAAATAGTGTAGATACCAGACCTGCCTCTTGCTTCTTATCATCGTCATTTGAGTGCGTATTTTCCTTTTGAAAAAAGAACAACATTAAAACTCTGTTTAAAACTATTTCAGGCGTGAATGACCGAGAAGATGGCTCAAAGAAATACAAACTTTTGTGCAAAATCGTTAGCTTGTTTAATGGCTTAGTTTCCACATGAGTTTCATTCCATAGCTTTACAAGAACGTTAATATTGCATGAGTGGAAGGAAGCGAGCACTATCGATGCCCATTAGACAAATCGCTGGTGATTTTGTGTTACTCGTAAACAATTTATATAATGTTTGCACGCGAGCGATAAATCCGCTGTCTTGTATATCAATTACTAGAACGAAACATTTGCATAAAATTAACTATCATTACTTAATTGCCACCGATTGTGTAAGTTACTTCTAACAGGTGATAAAATTAATGTTTTATTGCGATGTGAATTGCACTGAACTGAATGTGGCGTATGAAGCTGGTAATTAAATGATCTAGTGTATCGTATCACAAGCTAGTTATTCACATATAAGTTGCATATAATAATAAAAGAACCGATAACCGGAGGGGAGTAAAGGTTCTCGAGTGGCGACCACGTGCCGGGAAACATCTACCGGGCCGTCCTCCTACTAGATGTACCGACGACCTAGTTGAGGCGGTTGCTCGGAATCAGTCGATGTGGCGTACCATGTCCAACAGTGGACGCTTCCTGGCTGATGATGATGAATAAAAATAAGCATTTATGCCTCTGTAGTTGAGCTACTTGTTCGATCGGAATAAAAAGTAGCCTATGTCCTTTTCCGGACATTCAACTATCTCTATAAAAATCAAGTCATCCTGACCCTCCGATTCAAGGTAAAGGAAGGATGAACAAACTGACTTTCGAATTTATAAAATCAGTTTGGACTAAGAGATCCTTTACTTTATTTAGTTTGTCATATGAAACTGTTTCCAAAATAAGAGAAAAAGATGAACTAATTGATCAAAAACTACTGCAAAAACTATTGAATATAACAGGGTTACAGAAAGATTGCTCCGAAAAGGTATTGAAATTAATATCGGCATTGCTTCAACACAATAGGCAGCATTTGGGTTCACAGCGCTGCGAGCCAAAAAAACTTGTAATCGAGTGTAAATAATAAGGACCCTTTCTCAAGATGACAGACCTGGAGTTGTAGACAAACAACACCTCCTGGCAACCGGTCTTTATTTACACATTACCTTCTAGAGGCGCCGCCGCCGCAGATCCGAACGTTAGGATTATTTGAAGATTAACAGCTACCCGAATTAGTATAAGTGTCCACAAAGGGTTGCGGCAAAAAGTCCAGTCAACATTAGGTAGGCGTCGAAACGACACTTGTTTTGTGTCTTTTTTTATGCTTACCACACTCTACACATGCGTCAAATTCGTCTTTAATCTATACGTAATCGGTCGAAGGTTTTTCTTTGCACGCAAAAAAATATACACTTCGAAAGGGTACGTTTTCTGCTGTGGTTTTAGGTTAGAAATATTTTTTTGAACAATGTAGTTTCAACGGCTATAAAATTTAAAATAAATACTGTAATGAATGTCCTGTTAGTGACCGCCTTGGCGTCATTTATACACGCTTGGAATAGCAACCTGGAAGCCCCGGGTTAGATTCCCAGTAGTAGCTATCAGCGTATGTAGTTTGGTTGGTGGTTGGGCATTTTTTATATTCGCCTGGATAGTAGCTAGCCAAACAGCAGTGTTAATAGCACTGTTGTGTTCCGGTATTGAAGCTAGCAGAGCCAGCGCCTCGTTAGTTTTAGAGTTCTGGGTGCGCACGCTTTCCATCCAACGGTCCTACCGTCACTTATCAGGCGAGATTAAGGTTAACTTCAAGCCCATCATACATAAAAATGAAATTAAGAGACAATAACTATATATCTTAACTGCATTATATTTTATATATAACTGCATATATCTTACCTTAAGAAGAAAGCCTACACCTATATATAGCACTGGACTGTCCTCATGCAACATATATACTCGTAGTTTTTGGGTAGAAAATGACAAATTAATTGTCCCGTATTTTTTATTTGCTGAAATAATTTAGTTTTCATACATGATTTATATAGAAATATATCGATGTTTTTCGACGAAAATGATCCGGACATGTAAATTGGGATGAATATGTTTCCACTAGTCTATCCAATGGGTTTGGAATAGTGGGGGTAGGTGGCGTGATTTGTAGTATCGCATGCGTGACGTCATCTGCCAGTTTTTATAATATAACGTTTTCTTCAAAATCACTATTAAGACAATTCTGAAAGAATATTTTTGGTTCGTTCGTTCAGGTTCGTTGGAGATAAATCTCGAAATGGTTTTTGATTTCGATCAATTTCAAAATGAGAATAAATACTTTTGATGGACATTTCACTATCTCCACGGACGAACGGATCGCAATGAGTCCGTTCATTTACCGGGTAATCTCCACGCACGGTACAACGATCATTCCGTCATTGTTTCGTCGCGTCCAGCAACGTCACGCGGCGAGACCTCAACGGATCGCCGCGAGTCCGCAACCCCTCGTTGCGTCACTCAGCTGTTTAGAAGAGTTGTTTATTGTTTACGGGACGATATCACCGCGAGTCTGTCTTTGTGGACCGTCCCATAGATTTCGTATCGATTTGGTGGCACAGCGAGACTATCGCCGCGATGATCTCGTCTGACGCATATTCAGTTTTATTGGTTAGTACGTTTTAAGTTTTACATTGGGTTAGTATACGAGTATAAGTTTCTACGAAATTTTTTATTGCAGAAAGGATCTGTGTTATGCACACAAAACCGAATCCAGATTGTTAAAATCGTAGCCAAAATAATGTACCTACTAGACTTTGCGTGATAGTAAGTTTGTCATTGAAGAAGTTGAGAAGACTATCATATTTATAGCATATTAAAATAATTTATTTTAATTTTTAGTGTTAAAATTATATGCATAGATCTGTCCTATTCACATAAGTTCAAACCATGTCGGGATAATGTTAACAATTTGAAATATTAACATGAGTGTAAAAGTAGAATGTGAGACACTAAAATTTTCTGACTGTCATCATATTTTCTATGGCATTAT
This sequence comes from Carcina quercana, assembly GCA_910589575.2. Classification (NCBI taxonomy): domain Eukaryota; kingdom Metazoa; phylum Arthropoda; class Insecta; order Lepidoptera; family Depressariidae; genus Carcina; species Carcina quercana. The sequence continues at coordinate 13,326,646 of OU342427.1, forward strand.
AGTTGGATGCGAATAAACGTGCCTATATTTTAAGTGTAAATAAGCCCCATTGAATTTGCTGTTTTATTCTGGCCAATTAAGAGCAACTGCTATAATATTAAGTTGAACTTTCAAAGCCTAAATGACTTCAATAAGTAAAAGTTTCGTCTACCTGAATCATTTCGCACTCAGAATGATTTTGCAAAAGAAGACAATTCGCAATGCGCCTTTCATTTGAATAAATTTATGTAAGTACCTACGAAATGCAACAGTTTTTATTGAATTGTATTAACAATGAGATTCGGTACGGAACATTTGACATATTGTATTCCCGTTTTCGTTGAAAAAAGTCCACATTAAATAATAATTACATACCGTGGACGTCTGTACAATTTCTCCAAGGAACAAGAAAAAATAAAGGTAGGAGCGACATTAGCAGCTTTGTGCCGTGGTGGAACTGATTTTGCATCGTTATAAAAGACGAGATTGATTCGGGCACAATGCCGATGTCAACCGCATTGCTTCGGGGAATGAATAAAACGCAAACGGCCTCATTGTTGTTATAACAAAATGAAGTCATAATGAGTGGGCGTTCGGGTCCACACACGTGATGAATGTTGGAGGACAGTCCCAAAACTAAAAAGTTTTTAAGAAGTTGTGGCTTAACACGTCATTGACTTAAAATGTACATTTAAAAAAGTCATGATTTTTCATCTGATTGACAATATACATATTTCTTATTTATAAAAAAAATTGAAAATTTTAGAATACGCAAGATGAATGAAAAATGTGCTAAACATTGATTGCTTTTGATATTTTTTTAAAAAAAATTGTAGAACAACTTTGTCTTTGTTTCACGCAGTTTTAAATGGGATTCTTTCTGAAAAAGTAGAATGAAGTCGATGGCAAAACCTAGTAAATAATACAGAAAATAATGAACATAATCCACCATGTCCTGTATAGAAGCACGAAGTGTGGCAACCTTACGCCGGGAGTGGCTGCGCTTGCGGTGCTCACCCGTTTGTGAACAAAATGTCGCGCGATTGAATTAAATCTGCCGCAATACTGCGGCTTTAGAATGTTGACATTTGACAGCCGTTGCCGAGACGCCTGTCACTATGACAGCTACACAGAGGTGACGTGACGCCGGAACGATGTGCCTTCGTGACGCGTTGATGTGATTTAATTGTGTACAATTACAAAATTAAGTTTTCGAGGGCCATTTTGACGTTGAAAATGGAGGAGTGACAAGTAACTTAAAAAATTGAAAAGGCCTCAAAAAGAAATATGTTTGTTTATCTTTGAATTTGGAATCCCCGATTATAAGAAATAGTATATGTTTTGTGTTGATTATGTTGTTGAATTTATTTACCTATTATTTCAATTATTAATTCAATGAGGAACTTGAAAGACCAGCTACCACAAAAATCCTATACTTAGATGACGTGTGTAACGTAATATTCGTTACGTGTCACGTAACGAATATTTGATGTTATTAAAACGTTAAATCATAGATTTACATTTCGATTTAGTGAGCTTTCTATGAACGTACTATTTGATTTTCTATTTGGATGTGCGATAATTCGTTGTCGATTAATTGTAGTCTATGCACTTGCAAATATGCACTTTATTTGTCATAGGGGACATTCATAGCGATAAGCTATAATATATATAGCTTTATATATTTAGTTTTCTGAGATACGTGTTGAATAAACAATATTGGTATCACAGTTAGAAGTTTTAGAGGGAAAAAGGAAAATTAATATCAATGTATTTAACTACACCCCAAAAAAATGCCGGAATAAAGCAACCTTATTGAGAAAAAAAATTCAGTTGCGTGACTAAATTCTATATGAATCTGGAAAACTGGTCTCGTCTGAGAACTTGTCTGGTGATTTGAGTAGTTTGTGGTCATTTTGCTATATCTGACAAGTAAATGCGTTCAAGAAGAACTGGAAACCGACTTCAATTACCCTAAAAGTCTACCTTTTTATATTTAATATTTAGATCGTTTTCTCATGGATGCCGTTGTCAGAACTGGACCAAATTGAAATGGGACCACACGGAAAGCACCACCTTTCAAAAAACAACAACTGAGGTAACAAACATTAAAAAATACCAGTCGAATTGATAAGCTCTTCCTTTTTTAAAGTAATAAGATAGATAACATGATTCTATGTCATCTGACAAATCAAATTATTATTAACTCATATGATAATATGGGCAATATTTAAAATTGCAAAATTTTAAATTGATATAAATAAAAAACCATTTCGCGATGTAGCTACAAGAAACCTGAGCAAAATTGTTTTAGAATTTTCTGGATTTGGAGTCATTCCGGAGATAAGCGTTATATTATAAAAACTTGCAGATGACGTCACGATGTGATACAATCTATCTAACGACAACCCACACGTACATCTACCCCATTATACCAAAGCCATGGGATGTAGACTAGAGGAAACAAATTCATCCCAATTTACATTTATGAGTACCCCAATAATAATTATTTTTCAAGATTTTAGTCTAATCCTTTTTTTAATCTCACGATCTACGTAATTTTCGTCCAAAAATATAATTATATTTACATCAAAATCATAAATAAAAATTAAATACGGGTTAATTCATTTGTAATTTTCTACCCCAAAACCAAATAACATCTGCGACTATTTATTTTGAAAGGTTATCCTTTATGGGTTAATAAATACACTTCCACTTCCTATTGTCACTTACCACCGGTATTTGTAGGTCAAGGTCCAACCCAAGATTTATGCCCCTTGTAAAAATCATGTGTTAAATTGTATGTAAATAAAACAATTTAAAATGTTTGCGATCAATTTTTTACATTCAATTGCTTAATTCAGGGGTTCCCAACGTTTTCTTGGTCAGGGACCACTTTTACATATATTTTTTTGGCAGGGACCACTATTTAGGTGTAATAAAAATAAACTGTAATAATCAAACTGAAACTTTAATTAAAATCTAATATGAAATAACATAAAAAGAAATAATAACATTTTTTGGATAAAGTTTTGTAATTCTGAATTAATGTGATTTCTGAGCTTGCATCTTCTTCACGAGTTCGGCTATCCTAGGACTAATATTATTACTCAAAGCCACACGCAAATCATCACTTACTTTCAAACGATTTCTCGCCTTGTTTTTTATTACCAACAAAGCAGAAAATCCTTGTTCACATAAATAAGTTGTTGAGAAAACCATAAAATAACGTAAGGCGATTTCTCGAAGTTTTGTATAAGAAATTGCTTTTTTACACCAAAATGACTCAAGTGAATTCGATTCAAAAGTATCCTTGCAGTTTCTGTCATTTTGTAATTCAATAAGTTCTTCTTGAATTTCTTCTGTAACTTCACCAGCGTCCGTGCTAAAAGGGTTACGAAGCTCTGCACGGCGACCGACGGCTCACCGCCCGCTAATTTTAAGAGGCTATGTTGGTAAGACCACGTGTTCGGTTTCAAGGTTAAATTGTTTTGTAGCTGTCCCTCTCCGAGCCCTATCCTACCCGTGCGCGTACGGTGAGACAGCATACATTATGCGATGTTATCCACCCGTTATTTGGATGTTTCGTAGTCCAGGGATCATTTGAAGGATACAGTATATTATGTAGCCATTTTTTTAATCTAGTATACTAATGAAATTTCAGATGTCGGTGGTTTTTCCAAATTGTTCTAAATTGATTCATACTCTTGTAAATCAGGTTCAAAGTTGGGGCTTTTTATTACCGAAAAATACAATACTTTGACGCCCTGTAACTCTGGAAGTATATATTTAAACGAAAATATGACTCACCACCGAAACAGATATTTGTTTCAAGATTGTGTCTTGAAAATTTCATAGATTTTCATAGCTTAATACTCAAAATATGACTGGACTACGTTTGTATGGGCGCTTTGACAACAGCATAGCCTCTTAAATCATTCGCGGACCATATTTTGGCTTCTGCGGACCACTGGTGGTCCACGGACCACTGGTTGGGAACCATTGGCTTAATTGAATCAATACATGTTTAGTACAAAAACGTGAATAAATGTAGAAGTGCTATAAAAATACAAAATGGTCAGCACGCTTGAATTTAATTTTATACGAAACACGCCAATTACGCTTGGCTGCCTACTTACTTTATCTTACTAATAACTTTGTCTCGGTTTTACTATTTGCAGTAATTAAGGATCATATTTTTTTACCTCTTGTCCATAAAACTTTTTAAGTATTCGCAGGAAATTTTATTTTATACTTTTGGGAAATTGTTCTTGGGTGGTCTTGGACATACGAGTAATAAATATCCGTAGAATTTCAATCTCTTCATGTATGAATTTATTCCTTTCCGGATCTGTTTGTCAAACTCTCAAAATGTATCATGATGTATCATATCAAAAATGTTGCAAAATCTGGTTCCAGTGCCATCTCTATAGGTTTTCACAAGGTTGTGAAACGGTCTGCAATGTTCTGAATTTGAAGTTTTTAGACATGTTAGATTTAGAACAGTATATAATTTAAAATGCAAATTGAAACAGATACATTGATAAACTTTAATTTAGTTTCCGCGTTCTCTGTTCTGACTTGTCTCAAAGTACTACAGGATCTGTCAAAGGTCGCAGTACCCATACTATGTGAAAATGACTAAATAGTACTTACTTCTTTCTCACAATTTTTGACAGTAATCAAAATTATAACATGTAGTTGAATTTAAAGTATCATGTTTACAAGCCTAGCGTTGATGAAGTTACTCACGTCCGCAGGAGAAAACCCACCGATACCCTGCACGTGTCCCCCGGGTGGTGCTAACCGAGTAACAACATATTGGCTGCTGTACCTGTCACATACGACCTCACAGCACCGTCGTTCTCACGCATCTATGCATTCCAAACAAAGAAACAAAATAAAAGGCTCTTCTAAGAGCCCTCTGACAAAAGACGTTGGCCATAGCATCCGCGTCTGCCAACTTAATATCGAAGGTATTAGCTTAGCAAAATGTGACGTTCTTAAGAAAATTCTAACCGAAAACGATATAGACGTACTTGTACTAGAAGAAACACACACAAAAGACGACCAAGATCTTGAGAAGCGAGGGAGAATACCAGGGTACACCCTTACTCAGTCTTTGAACCATCCTCAGTACGGCATCGCAACATATGTTAAGGAAAGTATCAAGGATGTATGCTCGTTGTCCTGTGACCTAAACCCAGACTGCTTCACATCTGCCATACAAGTAAAAGACTTAACTATTGTGAACACCTACAAACCACCAGCAAACTCCTGGTCCCACGGGATACCAACATTCCCTCATCCCTGTGTTTACGCAGGAGATTACAATAGCCACCACACCAATTGGCGATATGACACCAATGACCAGAATGGCATCCAACTGGCAGACTGGGCTGAATCCAACAACCTTCACCTTGTTTTCAACGCCAAAGATAAAGGTTCCTTCAGATCAGCCAGATGGAAGAAGGACTATAACCCAGATCTGACTTTTGTATCAAGGGACATTAATGGCCAACCCCTACACACCATGCGAAAAATTCTCGCAGACTTTCCAAATAGCCAACAACGCCCTGCTTTAATCGAAATAGGAGTGAAGATTCCGATCCTGAATTCAATGCCGCTACCTAGGTGGAACTTTCAGAAGGCTAACTGGTCAAGTTTCTCCGCAAGTGCAGATGCAACAGTAAGGTGGATCCCCCCCAAAGTTGATAACTACCAGCGCTTCGTCCGAATGATCCTAGAGACCGCAAAGAGATCCATACCGAGAGGGTATAGAAAATCCTACATCCCTTGCTGGACAAGACATAGCGAACAACTCTACGAAGAATACAAAAGTACCGGAGATCATGCTGTCGGGGAAAACCTTCTACAATCACTAAACGAGAACCGAAAAAATAAATGGATAGCAACAGTAGAAGAGATGAACTTCAAAACCTCAAGCCGTAAAGCCTGGAAAACCTTAAACAAGCTCTCAGGTAAAATTAGTAATAAGTCAAAGATGTCATCCAGCACACTGACCCACCAAATTGCGAATAGAATAGTGGAAGTATCCCGCTCGAAAGGGGCTCTGACGTCCACAAAAACTGTAAAGTCGAAACACAAAGAGCTTAAGGCTAAGCTCCCGGTTGACGACCAACTGTCACGCCCTTTCTCTGTAAGTGAAGTCAACACGGCCATAAAGCAACTGGCGCTAGGAAAAGCAGCGGGTTATGATGGCGTATACAACGAACACATCAAACACCTAGGTCCAAACTGTATAAAATGGCTTGCATATTTTTACACCGATGTTCTCAACACCAATAAACTACCACCAGACTTCAAAAAGGCAAAAATTATTGCAATGCTGAAACCGGAAAAACCTGCAGAAGATCCCAAGAGCTACAGACCTATAGCTTTACTTAGTTCACTGTACAAACTATTGGAAAAGCTCATAGCATGCAGAATATCCCCACTAATAGAAACTGTTTTACCAGTAGAACAAGCAGGGTTCCGAAGCGGCCGAAACTGCGTTGACCAGGTTTTAGCACTGACTACACACATTGAAGCGGGGTACCAAAATCGTCAGAAAACAGTCGCAGTTTTCATCGATCTCACCGCTGCTTACGACACGGTCTGGCGAACTGGACTTATATATAAGCTAATGCGCGTGGTGCCATGCAGAAAACTGGTTGGATTAATAAATAATTTACTCACCGATCGGGAGTTCATTGTTCACCTTGGAGATAAGCAAAGCCGGCCGAGAAAGCTAAAAAACGGCCTACCCCAAGGGTCTGTCTTGGCCCCCATACTTTTTAATCTGTACACCCACGACTTACCAGAAACCCTGTGTAGAAAGTTTGTGTACGCCGACGACATCGCTATCACAAGTCAGAATAGTACTTTCCAAGAGGCAGAGTGCCACCTGACAAGAGACATTGTAGCATTATCGGAGTACTTCAAACGGTGGCGTCTAGTTCCTAATGCAAGTAAAACAGAAGTATCTACCTTTCATCTCCACAACAAAGAAGCTGATTACGAGCCAAACGTCACTCTCCGTCATGAACGCCTTAAATACAACCCTCGGCCAAAGTACCTCGGAGTGACGCTGGACAGAGCACTCACCTTTAAGCCACACCTGGAAAAGTTAAGCAAAAAACTGGGAACCCGAAATAACATCATGCATAAACTGACCGGCACTCAATGGGGCGCCAGTGCAGACGTGCTGCGTACAACCGGCCTCAGTCTTGTATACTCAGCGGCTGAGTACTGTGCCCCGGTGTGGCTGAACAGTGCCCACACCGACAGAGTTGATGTGCAACTGAACAACACCATGCGATGTATATCCGGAACCATAAAGTCGACACCAGTGCAATGGCTACCAGTGCTCAGCAACATCCCACCCCCGCGGTTAAGGAGGCAGGAAGCTCTCTTCAGAGAAACCGCAAAGTTAGGCAGAAACCAATCCCTTCCGGCCCACAAGGAGTTTTTTAACCCACCCATACACCGCCTAAAGTCTCGCCGACCGCCATACTTATCCGCCAAAGATATGCTGACCCAAAACTTCAACATCAGGGACAGATGGAAACAAGAATGGGCCACAAACCCGCCCCAAAACGCTCCAACCAACCTCGACCCCACACTGCAACAGAAAGGGTTCTCGCTCCCCAGACGTGAGTGGTGCCAGCTAAATAGACTGCGCACGAGACACGGACGAAGTGCAGAATACATGCATCGGTGTGGCTGGAGAGATTCTCCATGTTGTGACTGCGGCGCACTGGTGCAGAGTGTAGCACATATTATCGAGGAATGCCCAAACAGAAAATACTGTGGTAGTCCCGTTGATCTATTCTCCCTCCCGAGAGACGCGGCACAATGGGCCAAACAACTTGACATAGATCTGTGAACGACAAAAATGCCATACGCCTAAATAAAATAAAAGCCTAGCGTAATTTTTCCCTCGTTCCCTTCCCTCCCTCGAAGTTTTTTTTAAAATGCCAGGAAAAAATTAAACTACTGGTTATTTTTGGTTCATCTGGCTCTGTATGAGTTACGAGCAGTCGTCCAAGACTTTATTAAATCGAGTTTTATTTGACTTAAACATTAAATTTAAGTGGTAGCCATAAACATCCGAGGCAAAGGTGATTGACACTACTCCAAGACCACGTTTAACACTTAAGCTTTTGATTTAACATCACTTCCGTTAATACGAATATTAAAGATATAGTCGCATCTGTTGCTGAACATGAGTTCACTATGAAAGGATTTTACATTATTGCAATACTTGACAGGTGGGTTGGTGATCGCTGTGAGATATCAGTGGCGAATTTTTATAATATTATGATATGTACATATAGGATTATTTTTTATAGTTTAACGGATGTGCAATTGGTTTTCATCTCAACTGATGGTAAGTGACGATAAGACCGTCGTGGAAAGCGTCCTCGCCCACAGACGTATCAAACTAATGAGTAGTTGGCTCTGTTGAAATAATAGTATAATGTTGCAAAGAGTTTGGTGTAAAATACAACAGTGTGACAACCAGTCACCGTAAGTGAGGACATAATCACCTTTTGCTTCAATTACGAGAGAGCGAGAAAACGTTGAAACAAAATAAACAACTCAAAATAACAAAAAAAAGTTAAATAAATATAACATTTTAAAAACCCGCTTAAACATATACTAAGTTATATTTCTTTTTGTAAGTCGATACACAACTCGAAAAGTTTTGAGCACTCACAATTAAAATGAATCTAATGACACCTCTCAACCTAAAACACATCAAGCCATTTAGGCTACAGCGCGAGCAAAAGAAGAAACAAGCACTAAAACATAATCTTCTTGGCGCAGTCGAAGAAAAAACTATATATTTTCACATACTGTGAAATGAGTGGCATCAGGAACCATTCAGGAAAATAGTACGTGAAGCCATGAAATGAACGTGGATAACATTTCAGCGAGGGCGCTACTGTAATAGTTCATACGTTCATATAAAGATGAATCCCCGTAGCGGAGGTATAAAGAAGCATTCCACAAGATGGAAGTGTTAGTTCCGATGTCCACCACGTTCATATTATATACCCTCTTGGATTTACATATGTATATTTGTTGTGACACTAGTGTATGCACTTTTTTAAATTACTTTCCTGTCAATAATACCTTTCATTTTGCTTTTTTTACTTTGGTCAACTATTAGTCGTTTAATAAGCAAATAAAACTTTTTCCATGAAAAGAAAACAGTGTAGTAATGGGTTTTTATACAACTTGACTGCATTGTTTTAATAAGGAAAGTGGGATATTGATTCTTGTACAGCTTTACTGCACTTTTTATAAGGTTATTAATGTGACGTTTTGTGCTCGCGTTAACAATAAATATATGCTTGTTAGTTGTAAGAAAAGTCTTTTAAAAGCGTAACTAACTCTTACAGATCAATAAATTGTCTGCAAGTTTTCATCTGCAGATATCGACATATGAAAGACTTCAACGCAATACAATAAACTTAATGTCATCCTACTTCGTAACGCCAGCATGTTTGAAAAATCTATTAGCTAACTTACCGAATATAATATTGTACAAAACAAAATGTGATCCGTAGAGAAAGAGAGCCTACACCTATCACACAGGGTTTCCCCCTATGAGGGCAGTGAGTGGTTGGGCCCGGTGGACCACCCCCCTTGTCAAAAAATGACAGACTGTATGGCTACACCATATTAATTCAATTGTTTTGGTCAATAAATATTTTTGAATTTGAATGTTATCAGAGATGAATTAATATGAGGTAACTAGAATTTTACGTACAAATACATATTTTGTAGTCTGAATAAATATGGAATGGGAAACAGTGGAGACTGTTAGAATATGCGATACAAAGATATAACAACTATTATCTAACAGCTTATGTAGAAACTAGAGATTCTCAAGTGCTTTTAACATTAAAACGTATCTATTCAAAAGTTAATTGCAGCCTGGAGATATTAATTTTAATCAAGCCAAGCTTCATTGGAGCAAAACTCTTTCCAAAGGGCACATTGAATTTAAAAAGTTTAAGAGTATAAGTTTCACAAGAATACCCAGACAAATAAATGAATTTTATTATTATTAAATTTTAGTTGTTGAATTTTATTAATCATACGTGCATAGAAACATCGGTGGCGCAGTGGATGAGGCATGGACTCTCAATCTGAGGGTTCCGGGCTCGAATCCAGCCGTGTACCTATGAGTTGTTTTTCAATTCAAGTACATTATCCGATTGCTTAACGGTGAAGTAAAACATCGTGAGGAAACCTGTATACTCCTGAGAAGAAATTCAAAGGTGTGTGTGAAGTCTACCAATCCGCACTGCACGTGGTGGACTATAGCCCATACACTCTCTGTAGCAGAGTAGGCCTGAGCCCCTGCAGTGGGGACGTATATAGGCTGTTGATGAATCATACGAATCTATACTTAATTATAAAAGCTTAATTTATAGAGAAAAATATATAATGTACTTTTTGTTATGTTCAAACGAGTACTCCTATGGGATAGTTTTTGAATACTACGCATACGAAGACGCAAAAGCTAGTTATGAAGGGAAAAGTGATATGGTTTATTTGTTTGGGTAAGAAGGTTTTGTTGCTCACCGTTTAGAGTGAGGTTTCATCACGGGGAAAGTCGCAAATGTCCGTGAGATTCAGCGGTAGATAGAGGTGACAATAACACTAATGTTGTGTAATATTGTAAATGCGAAAGTAACTACATCTTTATTGACTTATCACGACTAAAAGGCACAACCAATCTTCATGTTTAAAAATGTATGATGGGTTTGCACGTGGCCTTCATCTCACCTGGTAAGCGGTTGCACCCAGAAGCCTCAACGTAATGAGGTGCTGACTCTGCCAATTCTTGGTAATTTGCCAAGTTCATATTTCATTTATTCAAGTCATAAATAATATAAAAAAATAACATTTCAATTTTTATAAAAGTCATCAAAAGTATTGAAAAAATTCCAGTAATAATAATTTCAATTTTTTTAAAAAACATCAACACTACTAATAGTTTTTAAATGGACAGGAAGTCAATTGAAAATGTGACAGCTTGGTGTGGAGGGCTGTAACTCACAGTAAGGCTTAATTACGTGATGGATTACGTTTTTACGCCAAGTACCTTAACCTCATCTCATAATCTATTTCAAAATCTGATTTATGCCTATATATAGCCTATGAGATGAAGAAGAACATGATTTTTTTAAGAACATGACAACTTTTTATCCCGTTAAAGTATTCCTTTGGGACAATTATTAAAGACCACGAAACCTCATTTTCGGATAAAAGCTCTCAATAATTCCGTGTAAAGCCTGTTTGTGTCAAGAGGCCGATCCAAGTTCTTGACAATATCCACGGCCAAGTTTACCTCAGGGCTAGATGCCACGTCATTTACTACTCCTTACGACGTCGGCGCTACTGTAAGCCTATATAATTATGCAAACAGTTAGCGAAGAACCTTGCCTTGTTTGTTAATCAACAATGTGCCTGAGCTTTGAAACTTGAAATTATTGCTTAACTAATAACACGTCTCCGCTTAACTTCAGTATTAATACAGCGCAACACTGTTTTGATCTACCTATCTAACCTAACTAGTTTTTCAGATTCACAATTGACTTATTTGATCTTGAACTTACTTACCTATGGTACGAGTAAGTTACCACAATAAGGCCGCATTATTGAATGCTATTTTTATCAAGCTTTAGATTGCTACTTCGATTTGGTGAAATTCAGAAATGATTGTGTTATATTAATTTCTGAATTCAAGAAACTCTGAAATCAAGAAACAATAAGTAGATAATGGCCTTAACTACGCCATATTCTTGATTGTGCTGAGTTTTAGCAGTTAAGCCATAAAATGGCTACAACCAGACATAATATATCTATGACATATTTTATTTATGCTTCCAACGATTTCGCTTTTGTCACAGCAGCGCAGTTTCTGGCACACTCTGGGCAACCACTGAGCGGCGAATCCATAGCGAATATCAAAGTGATGGTTCCATCCAACAAATATAAAATGCAATCAGAGCTACTAGCGTTGGCAGCTTAAATGTAATACAGCTTGCTAAGAACTGCTCATGCTTGTTGCTGGGCCAGAGGAGTCCTGGCATATCGTTGTCGTCTAGATCGTTGGCTTGTTGCGTCGCGGCCATGATTAGCCTCACAGAGCCCTGTAATCACGCCTCTGTTGCCCGTACGTCTGCGCCGACGCATCTCGCCCCGCGCCTCCCCCTCCCACACCGCCCGAGGCGAATATCTCCAGAGCAAACAAGAAAAAAAATGGAAACAACCTTCACCGCTTCGTGCGTACTGTTAACGACCCGACCTGTTTTCGATGCCGTGTGGGAAGATTTAGCGAATTTGAATTTCGATTGCCAGCCAGGTCCAATGGTTCATCCATCACGAGAATTGATGGATTCCGTCCCAAAAAGGCGAGAGAAACCCGTTGAGATGAAAGCGGGCCATTTCGCGAGGGGTATTAGTAAGCGAAGCTATTATGTGCTCCTATTGTTTTCCATTAGCACACCTTGAGGTGCAAATTACTTTTATAATGTAAAAAGGTTTTGTTTGATTATTTTTATTGCTTCTCCCTTCATTTACAACAACCGGGCAGGTAATTAAGAAGGATTTTAAGGATTGACTTCAATACTTGCAAATTTACCCAATAAGCGGTAGGTTATAACAATTATAAATATTTTTTTGTGTAAATCCATCAGGGTTTGTACTTTGCCTTGATCACCTGGTGCTAAGTGACGATAAGGCCGATGGATGGTAAACGTTCGCACCCAAAGTCTCGAGCTAATGACGCGCTGGCTTGCTACCTTCTACCTTTCTATTTAGGCTGCAGACTTAGATAACCTGGTACGTAGTAGCTAGATTGTAGCCAGGCGGACATAGAAAATGGCCAAACAGCTAGCCACCAACCCAACCGAGTACCGCTTGGGGAACACTACGAATTATACCTGTGATCTCCAGTCCAGATATTTGGATTTAGGCTTCGGGGTTGAATAGATACAAGTCTTTATCGACACTATCAGATTATATTAAGGAGTCTTGATTCACATGATACTCGTATCAGGGTAAGATGAAGGTTTACTGCAATATGCGCATGGAAATTGTTTCACAGATTTAAAATAAAAGGTGTACCTATGTTTGGAATGTATAGTGTATGTAAGCTGGAATGAAATGAACTGAAAATAATTTTTGTTGAATATTAACTGTAATCTATGCATGTGATAAAACTGTAACTAGACGGTGTTTGTAAGTAGGAAATATTTAAGAAAAATTTTAAGAAATTAATTTGAGATGTCCTAGTAATGTCCACGTTGTATTGTTAGATATATCTTTAAATCTGGTGCATGTTTCACTAGTGTAAAATATATAAGCAATAAACTAGTCTAACGCATAACTGTCTGTCTGTCTGTTTCTGGTGTGTTTACCTACGGAATCTCAGGAATAGACTCGTTTATTTCTTTTTAAAATATAATTTAGATAGATTAGGTTTAAGAAGAGCGGGATCTCCTTGCACAGGTATTGTTATACTTAAAACGAGATTCCAACCTTGTATGCTGCTTCAGGTAAGTCTTAAAAGAAATAAACAATTTTTAATTTTCATTTTCAGACATGCGTTACACCTGTTGTTTAAAAAAATTCAAATAATGACGCCGGGAAATGTTTAGGAAAATTACACTAAGTTACAAATTCAAAATTTGATATATATATCATGTGATATGAAGTTGGGACATACACATGATCATTCTCGGTGCCTGTTCGTCTGGCTCCGCATTCGATCCGCCGCCCAGTCTGCCGCACATCTCGCGCGTTAATAACAAATCAAAACTCAAATGAATTCATAAATAAAATAAATAAATGATTGTGAAATTGATTGTCTTTTGTCCATAGCACCTATAAAACTCGGGATATTGAACACCTGAGTGTTCAGACCACCATTGATGATAAATTTAATGAAAACTTAAATGTACCTCTGTCTGATGTTTTATTATTTCTCGTAGAAGAGATTATAAAGCTCTCCTCGCGAATAAGTTAATAGGGTAACTAATGCTATTTTGTTAAATTACGTTAAGGTGAGACCTGTTTGTCATCTCGTTTGAAAATAACTCGCATGTCCGGGCGAGTTAGCACCATTTAATTTTAGTCATTATTTTTCGTTGTCGTATCGTCAACTTGCACGACAGTGAAAATTTTGAAGCTAAAAAGCCTTTAAATGTTGCTGCTTACTATCAAGAGATCAAGACAGCTCCTATCTGAATTATAAAAATAAATTTACTTACAAAATGAGCTAAATATCTATAAAATCTTTACAGCAGTCATAATGATAGTAATTACGAAGACATAATCGAAATTTGATTTCCTACTGTCCTTTTAAACTGAAAACCAGCAATGACGTGTGTAATTTGTTAAATAAAATATTTTTTGTAAGTTTTCACATAAAGTAATTCATAGTTTTGGAGTATTTGAAACTTTGGAGGTTTTTAAAATAACACTTGTTATAAGTTTTCTATAAGCTACTTACTTAATAATCTGAATAAATAAATTTGCACGATTTCTGCTTTCCATGTTTCAGGGTACATAGCTGCTTTATGGGCAATGAATATTAAGTGCAGACGCTATGAGACCTAATATATGTTAACTATCATATCGCTAGTTTAATTTCATATTTAATGTTCGAACCAATCAGTAAATTAGTATGTTTTTGTAATTTATCGCGGCTTGAGTGTGGACACAGTTAATAACTGGTCTAGCGAGATGAAGCGATTTCAAATCAAACGTTCTAGTTTATTTGCATATTTATGAGATTCTGTTGTTTGTATCGCTTCCGGCCCTTGTCTTAAATGTCATGTTTAGCTACATTTAACGTTAGCTTACATTTGATGAGAAAATGAATAACGATACACAAAGCACTTTGAGCCTACTTCTGATGCAGTGTAGGTATCGTTATCGCTTCTCGTTAAGCTACATTTTGATGACAATTTTTTTTGAAAAATGTTGAGATTTTGTTTTATATGTTTTAAATACACCATTTATTTCCTTTGATAAATATTTTTCATGACGAATTCAGCAGTGATAAGTAGTATTATCCAAGTATAAGTCAAAAAGTACTCAACCAGTGCAACTTACCTGTTGTGTATATACCTACAAAGTGAAATTAACTCAGCGGGGCTATACTAGGCTATACCATGGATAAATGAGCTATACAAGCTATACTATCTCTGATGGCCCGCAATCGAAGCGAAGTGACCCGCATGAAAACTAAAGAGGGTCATAGATCATTGTATTAGTATGCTGATGAGGCACTGGGTTATTTATTTGCTGAAGGAGAAACAATCGTTGTTTCAGACGAACCCTCGTGCGGAGACTCAGTATAAGCTGCAGAAGTCTGTTCTGTTAAGTTAAAGAGGAGAGCCTACAGCATCATTCTAAAAACGCCATTTCCCGCAAAAAGCAATGAACTATACATATAAGCACGAATGTATTTTATGTAAATTTTGTGGAAATAAAGATTTTTATCTATCTATCTAAGTCCAATGTTGGATTTTATCATATATCGCCACGTCGCATTGGACTTTCATTTTCAATGAGAGGATTTATCATACTCGACATGCATGGCAGGTGGAAATTGGCGCAGTAAATTGTTGCTATTATATAGTAAAGTTCATTCCTTATATCTGTTTTTAGTCTTTAAAGACACCCGCTGGATAACGTGGTGAGCGCCCTCCGGCCAAATTAAATCATGGCTTCGTACTTACGATAACCGGCCGTGAATGGATGCGGAGAGCAGAAGACCGAATGTGGCGCATTTTAAGAGGTCATGTCCAGCAGTGGACTGCCGCATTTAAATCTGATCATGGTACAGAATTGCGGATGTGCTTATGACACTCTCCACAGGTGAATGCACTTCCCATTAAGGAGCTTTTGCCGACACAACGTCACGATGCCCTAGGTCCCTTTGAAGTTAACTGCCATCATCAACACAATTTGGTAGCGGGTCGTAGCTTTACAGAGAATTTCACTGTTAGTAAAATGTATATGAGACAATTCTTGGAGTTTTCCATTAGTCGCCTGTGTGATGGGAAATCAAACAGTCAACATTCAAAGGTTGTCAATTATTTTAAAATTTATTATGAAATAGAAATATCAAATATATTTTTATCTCGTAGGTACTTGTCTAATCGTTCAATGAACACACCATTGATAATATTGGAATGCCACTCATCAGTCCTTACGTATATCTGATTTGGTTTGTAAATCCTGTGTCATATCATAAATATTTTTATACGTTACGCACAAGGAATGGGTATATTTATTTTGCGCGCGGCCGGCGCGGCCGTCACTGCACACCGGCCTGTTTTACGATAGGACATCTGTCCCATTTCACGGTTGCCTTTCCCATTTTCCATCGACTCTTTCTTATGTCGCCATAAAAGTTTATGTTTTCGAAAAGATCGTCGTTCGGTGCGCGCGCGCCGCCCGGGTCCATACTCCAGCATTGGTCATGCCGTCTGCGCGCATTGAGCGCACATCTTCCTGCGAGCAGCAAGCGACAGTAGCATCTAGTGCCGGGCTTTTGGGGCTAGAGTCGCGTGTCGAGAAGTACGTGTGACATATACACGCAGGTGGGTGCTCCGAAAGCGGCGAGCCAGAGTGTCACGCTTATAACCGAGCGTTGAACAATTCTTTAGAGGTGCTTATTAAAATATTTGTTGTACTGACGTTATTTATTTGTATATGCGGAGAGTCTTTGTGGCGCGCCGACATACGTTCCTCAGATGTAGGTAGGTGGCATACAGGCCGGGCACCGCTGCCATTGTCAACGACTGTGACCAATCCCTTGTGTGTCAGATAATAACATCGCTAAATTAACAACGACCGGCTCGCATTATTTCAAGAGAGAACACTAGTCGAGGCTCAAGGTTCGTTTGACGACAATACGTGGCATCAATCTGTTTGCGCTCTCATTACATCTCGACGGTGCATGACTGCTACGTACCGGCATGACACATTGCAACAACTATACATTTATTCATGCAAATTTTCACTCTCCAGTTTTTCTTTTCAGTTGTAATTTAACACAAACCTTTGTCAGAAGAGTTGCTGGGTATATTTTCTAAGAGAACAAACAAGGAGACTTTGATGACACAGAAGCGTTGTGCCATACAATTGCATGGCGGAGATGTAACGGGGTGAAAGCAACTGTTTCGCATAATTTTGCCTTTTCCAGATACAATAGGTAATTATTTACTGTGCTCATTAAATTTAAGTCCATTTTAATGAGTGGTTGACCAATTAGCTCTCAATCTTCCTAATTTCTAGGCATTTGAAAAGCCTAATGAGTAACTTTCATTGTGCGTATAGAGGACTAGGAGGGAGTTTTTGTGAAGTCTCTTTTGACTATATTGTTAGTATTTTATTTTCGTTTCAATACTTTTAGGTACTTAAGCTTGAACAATAAAAGGAAATGAAAATGTTTCCTTACGACTCTTTTGATTATTAAGTACTTTATCCGAGTGAAAAAGTATACTTATCGAATTTATTTCGTAGGTGTTTAGTACTCTATGGCTGTTTAAACTTAGGAATCATGCATACATTTGTGAAATTAAACAGAGAACATCGTTCCGCCAGTCTAGAGTCACAATTTTTCAGACTAAGGTTCAATAAATTTCCCTGATAGTAACAACGTAGTCTTAACGCTTTTTCTTTGTGTGAGAAATATAGATGTGTGAATGGTCTTTCAAGATTAGAATGAATGTTTAGTACTGCATAGTTGATGTATGTTCATGAATATATTTTTAATGTTCTCTAGTAGTAGGTATTTAGGATTAGTGGAAGAGGATTTCAAGTAATTTAATGTGGATGATTTGTAGTTCGGGTATCTTGGTTTTGTATGCATTGAACTTGCATCTGTTCTAAGGACTGTTCAAGTACGGTCCTTAGAACAGATGCAAGTTGTAGATGAATCAATTGAAATAGAATTGATTATCCGAGGGCTGTAAAACAGTCGGCTCCTGCGCTGGTCAGCGGACCGCTCCCCAACATAGAACGAATCGGTCCAATTACATCGCCCTCGCGCCCCGAAATTAAATCGGTACGCGGCTCGATGCGCTCAGACGAGACTGTTAAAAACATTATGAGCCATACGAATTTTATCTCCCTCTCGTATCTTTAAACAAGAGATGAGAGGTCCGGGCAGACTCTCCGGCGCAGTGTGAGCGAGACGAAAACAACGGGGAGAAATGAGACGGTGCATCGTCGGACGGTTCAGAGGACGAATACAAATGTGGAATGTTTATGGTTCTACCGTTTTATTTTACTTATATGCCGCAAAGCATTAAATATTGTTTCAATTGAAAGCGGCGGATCAGACGAGCGTCTAATGAAGAGTGGATTAACAAAGGTTGGATCAGATCGATCGGTCCGATTTGCAATCAGCCGGCTAGTGCTTTTATCTACGATACGCGTACACTACTTGTGTTACGATTGTTGATACAAATCTAGCGGTCTCTATCGGCGCGGGCGCACTAATGGGCTTCAACTTAGATTCAATCACTCGATACGCAGTTTTTGTTATGTAACACGTATAAACATGATGATATAAGCTTTTAATTGATCCGATGTCAGATCACGAAATAATTAAAATGCATCTTTTATTTTAATATTATTGCTCGTGAATCTTTCTTTGCTGTGATTTTGATAATATGTACTTTGTTGAAAATATTGTTTGTGTTATTCAGCGACACGTTTATAAATAAGTTCAGTTATGACATTGTTTTTTTACTTAATCAGTGCGTGTTGTCAGTGATGACATACGGAACCGAGACGAGAACCTTTACTGTGGACCGAATAAACAAGCTCAAAGTCATGGAACAAGCTATGCTCGGAATTACTCTACGTGATAAAATCCGTAATGAGGAACGAAGGTCATCGATATAGCTCGACGAGTCAGTGAGCTGAAGTGGCAATGGGCAGGCCATATCGCTCGAAGAACCGATAAACGGTGGAGGGAAAAGGTTTTCGAGTGGCGACCAAATGTCTAACGGGCCGTCCCCCTACTAGGTGGATCGAGGATCTGGTTAAGGTCGCGGGGATGCAAATGGCTCGGGACTGGTCGATGTGGCGTACCATGAAGGAGGCCTATCTCCAGCAGTGGACGTTTCCTGTCTGATGATGATGATGACTTCGTTGTTAATGTATAAAGTGTTCACTGGACACCTTAAGTTTTGTTTGTTGTTTTCAAAGTTCATAACATCGAAAATTTTTAACATCATCGTCATACATACAACCTTCAGGAGTTCACTGGACATATTTACATAGGTCTCTCCTAGGCTGTAGCAGAATTACCAGCGTTCTGGACTGTACATACTGAGTTAGGGCCTCTTTGATGGTTTTTTTATTTTATTGTAGATAGACCAACTCTTGACCTCAATCTCACCTGATGGCAAGTGACGATGAGGTCAACGATGTAACGTGTTGGTCTAGAAGGTGCCTATTTACTCTTCTTTTGAAGATTCACAAGTTGTAGCTTTTGGGGAACACGGAAACCGGTGTGATGTTATATTGCAGTATGTACTCTTCTTTTTTTGTATTACTCTGGCAAATAAAATGATTTTCTATCTGTCTAGTCTTTGTCGTGACAACGCGTTCTATGATGACCAACTCGTCGTTTTGCCACCAGGTGATGGTCAAGCTTTGTTTTAGTCGTATTCTGAGCAATGAAGAAAAAAAACTTTGTTGGTTTTTCAATGAATTCATTAGCCGCCATTGAAGTGTTGCAGAGCCGGTCTAAGAGAGCGCTGGTGCGATGCTAGTCAATGAGCCGCCGGTCAAGAAACATTAGTGGTGCAGCGTTGTCGGGCCGCGACCGCCCGCGCACAAAGGCTTTGTCGCCACCGCGAGGGCTTTCATCCTGCGCTTTGGCATAGCGTCGCGGGCTGGGGGCATTGTGGGTGATTAGTCGCGGCGTCTGCGCGCACGCACCGCCCGCGCCCGCGCCGCCGCTTGTTGTGACACCAGCACAGAGCATCACACGCGCCGACAGAGACGCCGACTGTTTGCATTGTGCTACGTGCCGTGACATATCGTGTGTTGGACGCCCGCCGTAGTCGGTGCCGGCGCATGACTTACGATGTTTTATGAAGCTGAGCTTTGTTGCCATTCAGACACTGAATAACTATTATAACTAGATGCAAAGGAGAGGCGTGTTAACAATTACACAAGACCTAGGCATTAACGTCCATTGTTCGTATGTTTTATGTAAGGATGTGCTGAAATGACAGCTGCAAAGTGCACGTGATGTTGAAATACTAGCTGCAGCTAATTACATAAACACAAGAACTTAGAAGCAATCAGCCAGGAAAATCTTCATAAAAACATATCGATAGCGCCTTTTATCTAACTGGTAATGCCATCTATCGGCACACCAGGTAAACACACTTCACACAATAGGTATGTAAGTGCTTGAGATAGATCCACAACATCCATTTAACATTAATCAACATTAATTATCGAGATCCCTCTCCGAATGCTTCCTTACTCAATTTCTGTTGCCATAATCTATTAAAATATAATAGCTGGCTTTGATAAGTAATTACCTAAAAATAGGAGAGAAAATTATTGGTTCGCGAAATAAATATCATTAATTTAAATAATTAACAGCTTATAGTTAGCTACAATAGCCGTTACGCAGCTAATAGTCCATATATGGCGCTTTGAACAAAGTGTTTAAAATGAAAATTGTGATTCACTGTGAAGTTGTATGTTAATCATACTCATTTCGCGACATCACAATCTGATGTCTTCATCATAAACAGCCTATATATGTCCCCACTGGAGGGGCTCAGGCCTACTCTCCTACAGAGAGTGTATGGGCCATAGTCCACCACGCGGGCCCAGTGCGGATCGGCGGACTTCACATGCCTGTTCAAGACATGCAGGTTTCCTCACGATGTTTTCCTTCACCGTTAAGCAATCGGATAATGTACTTGAATTGAAAAACAACTCATAGGTACACGGCTGGATTCGAACCCGGTACCCTCAGATTGAGAGTCCGCGCCTTATCCACTGCGCCACCGACGCTTCTATGTCTTCTGATGTCTTATTTTTAGATATTTACTACACAAATCCAAGTATTATATTTTAAAAGATTATGGCAACAGAAATTTAGTATGAAACATTGATGGAGGTGGATCGCCTTAAATACATTGATCAAAATAAACATATTCTATTTTAATAAAGATTCGTTCTTTGATTCGCTCTCCATTTGAACCTTATTCAAATTTTTAAGTAATAATAATATAGTGCTATTTATGCCGGTAGTGGTTAGGAACACTACAATCAATGTTGTGGACGAATATGTATACCTGGAACAGATCGTTCAATTAGGTAGTTCCAATTTCGACAAAGAGGGCAACCGAAGAATCCAACTCGGCTGGGCAGCGTTCGGGAAGTTACGGCATATCTTCTCGTCTAAAATACTTCATCGTCTTAAAACAAAGCAATAAGTCTTTAATCAGTGCGTGTTGCTAGTGATGACATTTGGAACCGAAATGTGGTCCTTTACTGTGGGCCGAATAAACAAGCTCAAAGTCACTCAGCGAGCAATGGAACGAGCCATGCTCGGAATTTCTCTACGTGATAAAATCCGGAATGAGGAAATCCGTAGACGAACGAAGGTCACCGACATAGCTTGACGAGTCAGTGAGCTGAAGTGGCAATACGCTGGCCTCATCTCTCAAAAAACCGCTCGACACCGTTCGATGTGGCGTACCATTAAGGAGGCCTATGTCCAGCAGTGGACGTTTCCTGGCTGATGATGTATATATTATTCTTAAATACAATGCTAATTACAACAATAAGAATTAATCGCTCTTAGCGATAAGGCCTTACGCACCTTTTTAAACCCCCGACGCAAAAAGAGGGGTGTAGTTTGCCGCCAATGTCTCTCTGTGGCATCGTAGCTCTCTAACGGATGGACTGATTTTGATGGACCTGACCCTAACGATATCTTTAGTTTCCTCAATAAGGATCAATATCGAATGGCATCCGCAAAGACATCCTTGAGGTTGTAAGTTGAAAGAATGTTTATCCTTAGTGAATTCAGCCCCGGAACAGCAATCGTGTTTACCTACATTCTTAAAAAAAAGAATCTAACAAAAACCTAAAAACGTTTCCGTCAACTTTAGGTTCATTAAACGCAGAATGAACATAGCCGTACATTGAAATAACTTAAAAAAAATTAAAAATAAAAAAGCCTCAAAGTAAAAACTATTAACCACCGCATGTTTGAATCAAATTCATCGGAGAGACGAGTGTGACTAATACGTGTATGCAAGCTTTGCCTCTCATAATTCACGTAATCGCCTGCGCAATTAATATCTCATTAAGAGTACCCCCTACACTGAATACAACGTTGCTTTATGACATGTCACCAAGAGGATGCTTAAACCTGCGATTTTTTTTGGGAAACGACACACTTTCGATTTATTTTTAGACTACCGAAACCGCATAAGTTTTACATAAATACTAGTATCTTGCTTCTTTACATTTAAATTGACTTTTAAAAATTAGAAAGGCAGCAATTCGACTGTGTATTTTGTGTGTACATACAAGATTCCGACGAAAAATGAAAATGTAACTAGATAAATTTCAAAATACATATTATTATTATTATTCATTTATTTCAGGTAACGAATTATTACACACTACAATAATATTCTACAGTTCTACACACTTATTAACTATGGCACGATGGTGCCGCTCTAGTGGTGTTGGTCTCTATCCTCCCTCTGAAGCGACATTGGGAGAAAAATCTATTTTAAAGTTCATGAGGCATTTCCGTATGTAGTTTGGCACATCGTCTGTCCACCGCCTTGAAAAATTCATGATATACATTTTGGTAACCTAAAACGTCTCCAACCTATCTCAGGTTCTCAGGCATTAAAGACATAGTTTCAGTTAATCTCACTCATATCTCGGGTTTTAGTTATGGTTATGGGTTATCAAAATAAATTTTAGGTTTATTTTCATGCCTTCTATCGATTTCCCAAAGTTTGGGCTTTTTAGTTATTAATGGTTTGGGCTACGGTCACAAAATCGTAAACATTTCAAGATGGCAGACAGTGTGTATCTATGGTCGCTAATAAATATATTTTTTTAAAATTAAAAAGCTAAAAGTGTTTCGTGTGTGTGTTTTTACTCCTAATTTGAATTTGTACATTGTGCTTTTAAAAGAGGTACATAAACTTCTCACCATGTTATAATCGAATCGCAGTTTTATTTAAAACAACATGATGTTACATACGAGTACTTATGATATGCACATTGCATAAATGCATCCACAAGTGCAAGTTACATAACCAGCTCCTTTGTCGGTGACGCACTCGATCAGCCGGCAACTGATACAAAGATATACAAGCGAGTTCAGTCAGAAGAGAATAATTTACTTACTTAGCATATACAGGTTTATTCATTTACTTATTAATACACATACCTATAATATTTTAAAATGTTCAATAATTCTGCCTACATTTTAAGGAAAAACTTCAAGAAACATTTTTAGTTTCTTATAAATTTGGTCATAAGCTAAATTATATATTGATTTTACTCTTGATTACACTCTTGATTGTTCTAATGAAATGAAATGAATGTGACATGGTTAAAAGTGGATACATATTTTTGTAATCGAGTGTACAACCGCCTCAGTGGCTTTAACGTCTAGATGTTGGACAGCAATCCGGAGATCCTGGATTTGATTCCCAGTGGTGATCTATCAATCGATACTCGGTTTGGTTGGTGGTAGGCCCACTTGGCTAACGATCACGATGTTAACTAAGTCTATCGCTAAACAGCAGTGTTAATAGCACTGTTGTGTTCCGGTATGAAAGGTAGCAGAGCCAGCGCCTCATTAGCTTGAGACTTATAGAATATCTAATCTATGCTCATAGGCACACGCTTACCGTCTAATGGCCTTATCGTCACTTAGAATCAGGTGGGATGAAGGCCAAGTGCAAATCTATATACATTTTTTAAAAAAAGATCAACGCTTTACCACATCCCCTGATATGATGTGGCGATGTGGTCGACGATGATACGCATTGGTCTAGCTAGAATTGTTTAAAGGGCATCTTTGTTGTTGTGGTATTCAGGGGACTCGAAAACCGATAGTGTATTCTATATTTTAGGTATACTTAAGATAATTGGGGAAGTCGTAGAATTAAAAAGCCGTGGTAGCTCAGTTGAGTAGAGCGGTCCTTGAACAATCGAGGTCTGGGTTTAATCCTGGCTCCAACTAATGAGTTCCAATTTGTATTTGAAATTTATTTACTAATGATAAAAATCATTGCCATTGTATTTTAGGTGAAGTAAAACATCGTGAGGAAACCTGTATACTCCTGAGAAGAAATTCAAAGGTGTGTGTGGAGTCTACCAATCTGCACTGAGCCCGCGTGGTGGACTATACCATTGGCCCATACACTCTCTGTAGGAGAGTAGGCCTGAGCCCCTGCAGTGAAGACATATATAGGATATTGATGTAATGGTGACGATAAGTGTAGAAACGAAACGCGAACTTGTGCATGTTTGCTATTTTTGTAACAAAAATAGCTCCTGCGCACACTCTTCTAAAAGCAGTTTGTTCATGTGAACAGGAAGATCATCTCACAATCTCAGTAATTTACATTCACACACAAAAGCAACAGGACTCAAGAATATCTTATTTGTATGAATTTATGGAAATCCCATGCAAAAGTTTACAAAACGGTGCGGCATCGGCACTGCAAAGCTAAAACCCTCAGATAATGCTCGCCCGCCATAAAATTCCTCAATACACGCTAGAATAGTTTAACAGGTTACGCTGCATTGTGTCGCCCTCTACTGCATATTTCAAGCAACTCTGTATGCATAACGAAATGCCCTTATGTTAGCTTACGGCATTCTTTTCAAACTAATGGAAACAGCGGTGCGCTGTACTGTCACCTTTTTCTAACATTTATAGATTGAAACTTTGCGACGAAGTTTATGACTTCAGCCCCATAATACAAAGTTCTGAATAGGTACAGTAACCGCATCGCATACCCTCACAGCTTACTGCGATTGTTACCCCGTCTGCTAAATAAATTGATTGTGGTTCATATCCCTTCGCGAACGCTTTTATCGTAGCGATCTAATATATAAGCTATATATACATACCTATAGGTTCTCGATATTGTTGATGACTGCCTAACCAACCAAACTTAGCACTGGGACTCCTGCTGGGAATAGAACCTGGGACCTCCTGATAGGGAGTCCAAATGTGTGCGTCAACTATAGGCTATGGAGGTGTTTAAGTCAATCATTTTTTCACCTGGAAGTGTCCATTGCTGGATCATGAAGCCAACCTTTTATTAGATATACACGATGCAGGGGATTGTGATAGCCACAAGTTTAGCAAGCGGGGTGGTGCTCGCAGTAAAATGTCTGTTGATACCAACTATTCGGTGCTTCGTATGACGTCAAATGATCTTCGTGAAACAGTTTTCTTTCTGTTGACTATCTACCGCCACATTATCTTAGTCTTCCGCCAAACACCAGTGTTGTATCCTGGTCTAAATGTTACCAGAGCCTGTGCTCTTTTAGAGATTTGCTGTAATCACCAGGCAGATTTTCAGATGAGAAGTGAGCTGAAGTGGTAATGGGCAGGCCATACCACTCGAAAAACGGATTACCGATGGGGGTAAGAGTTCTCGAGTGCCGACCACGTACCGAGAAACGTCTACCGGGCCGTCCCACTACTAGATAAACCGACGACCAGTGACTGGATGCAAGTGTCTCGGGACCGGTCGATGTGCCGTATGGGGACGTTTCCTGGCTGGTGATGACCTGGCAGATTGTTGATCACAGCAAGATGATATTTCTACTTATAGAAGGAAGTCAAAATAAACAAATAATTTGTTCGGTAAAACATTATACTACGTCGAAGAACAGAGACTTTGTCATTTTACCAAAATAAAATACATTTGTGGTTTGTTTCCATGACAGCTATCGATTTTCCAAAGTTTGTCCACAAAAACATGAATTTTCAAGATGGCGGACAGTAGGTATGCCAAGATCGATACAATTATGCACCATGTTCTTCGGCATTTACCATTACCAAATGGTTGCTACACCGGACAGTGGTCGAGACATTCAAACCACAAAGTAATAGAACATCATACAAACTCAGATCCAGTATCCGGTTCATAGGTTGATATTGGGGACGAGATTTGATCAACGGGGGAATGTCGCAATAGATCTAAATACGTCGTAGTCACAAGTATAACATACGGGCTGCACCCGTCATGTCTACATACGACTCCCTAGTTTGATATTAGATGGGAACCATATGGAAAATCACTCCAATCTAAACGGCCTGAAGTCTTTAACGAACATTCTGAATAGCAAGTGAATTAAATTAAAAATTTAAAAACACTACGCAATAATCGTATGATTACCAAATACAGCTAAAAACCACCGCAAGGAAACTTGCCTCCACGTAAAAAAACCGCTTGAAAATTCGTTACGTTCGAGAGCTACAATGCCACAGACAGACATTGGCGTCAAAATTTATAACACCCCTCTGTTTGCGTCGAGGTTTCAAAGAAAGAACATCAACTCGATCTATACAGTTTTTAGCGATAGCCAAAAAGGTCGTGTAATACATGCGTGCTCACCCAGAAGGCGGTTAATTAGACACATACATTTTGAATTTGGATGAGTTGAAAGCTTGTTGAAAGCTGTATAATCTATATTTGCTTCTACCGATGTCCTGTGAAACATACGAATATAATGGATTTCCAATAAAGATATCGTCTTCATCTAGTGTACCAGAAATAAAGGTTAAATAACCACTACGAGCTTTCTATGTTTTTTTACACCCGAACCTTGAACCTTGTCACATTCACCTTTAATCGATTGACATTTCCCTCTAAACACTACATAGGAACAAGCAAGAGTGAATGTGATATGGTTTCAAAGTGGATAAATATTTTTGTGTACAACTTCAAGTTGATCAAAATCGTACCTGATGCTAAGTGACCATTATTATTATTTTTATTATTTGGACATGAGGGATGCAGTCTGTGTGTCCTGTATGTCATTGCAACCAGATCTATTGTGACAGTCCCCTATGGATCAAATCACCTTCCCAAGGCCAATCTCGGTCATGAACCGTACGATTGGTCTGGGTTTGGCTAAGTGACCATGTTATTTTAACTGTTTTAAAGCTTTGTACTTGAAAATGAAAATCTCACGGCAAAAAGGCCTTTGGATGGAAACGTTCCTCACCCAGATGCCTCAAGTCAATGAGGCGATTTCACTGGCAAAAGTTTTTTATGAATTTAGTTAGTCAGTTTAGTTATAATTTATTGAAAGTTTCATTTATTCGCACCATTTTCACAGCTGAAACAGTCTACGAGCATGTAAGGCTTAATCTCTGACACCTTTTTCTGGGTTCCGTACCTCCATCGTTTACGCCTAACTGCCCTCCTCTCTTCACTATTTGTCACTTGACCTAGGACTGCTATAAGAAACTTGTTTTAGAAATAAGCTGTTCCTTTTGTATGTATTTTTCTTTTTTTGTGTTATGTAAATTTTTTCCGTGTACAATAGGCCTGTTTCCACTAATAACAAATTGCTTGGTTTATAGTTTCTAATTATAAATGAGGAGACGAAGATAAGAAAAAACTAGTATATTTCTCAAAAAAGTTAAAGATTATTAATATTTTTAGAAAATGAATTCGAAAAAAATAGGCATTAGGTCACGTGACAACGAACACGAAGAACGCGGCGCAAGAAAGTGTGACGTCACGCCTCGCAAAACATCATTGTTGTTGTTGACGTTTTCATATCACAGAGCAGGTTATTTCGCGAGCTGTGACGTCATTCAAGACGCCATGACACTATTCAGCGTTTTCGAGGGAAATCTAAATGGCTTTTTTAAAATACAAAATACGTAATGTAAATATTGATTTTTCTTTAAAATATAGTTTTTTTGGGATGAAATAGATATTAAAGTATATAATTAGCCAAGTTTTCAAATTTAGTCAACTAGCCTATTAACTGTCAGTCTGGCAAGACCATGTATCCCCAATAGCTCGTGGAGATATCAAGTTGAAATTAATATCAAACCTTGGAGCTGTGAAAAAACAAAAACAAATTCTAAGTCAATGTGATTAAAAGATATGGTTGTTCATGCCACCTACTCTGAAACTCTCAATAAAAACTAGGCTGTGTAGGGTAATCCTGTTTACCTAGAATAATAAAATAATATGTAGAATAAAAAGAAACAATCACAAACAGTAAACACATAATTACTTTCCTTATATATTCATTCAATACATCAGTAAATTAATAAATAATAATCACATTTCACATCTTAATCTGTACATGCCTATATTTACAAATAATGTGATCGTAACCTAAATATCACAGTTTCAAAATATTAACAGTTTTCGGATATTATATAACTTATGTAACGTGTAGGGAACTTCGACTGAAAAGCTCTCTTATTGCGGAGCTTGACATGACTAAAAAATTACATTTCGATCCTTTTCCTCGCTTATTTACCCCCTGAAAATAAGAGAAACATTTATATGAGTTTTATTACGGTATTTTAGTAACATTAAGACTCGTAACTACAAGATATAAAAACAATTTAACAATGTTTATGATGCGTTTTGTATAAATAGTAATTAAATGGTTTCGGGACAAAAATATGGAGATATTCTTATAGAATAACTTTACTTGAAATCAATTGGTAATGGGGATATACTAACCCCTTAGAAAAAGAAGACAAATATTGGTTGCTGGCCTTGGCAAAATACGAACCAATGCTGACAGTGCGTGACAAAGACAGTGATAGCAAGTCATGTCCTCTCAGTGATGAGGGGTAAGCTTTCTGTCTTCTATAAGCTTGACATCGAACTAATCTACGCAATTCCACCGTCCCCGTACTACAATCGGTCTAATTGACATTCACATTTTGCTTCTTCATCATAGTATGCGTACCGCTAAAGAGTGTATTTCTCTGCCGGGTTTTGTATGTTTCCTGAGCACTAAAAACTGGGCTTCTTCAAAGCCCAAATGAATAGGCTATTTCTTGGTAAGCGCAATCTATCTTAGACCACATCATCAATTAACATCGTGTGAGTTTGTGGTCTAACGGAAGCCCATCTAATATTTAAAAAAATCCTAATACTTTCCTTGTAGGAGCGTGGCGCCCGCGCGTAAGCATAATGAAAACATTATCTTCTTCTTTATGTATAAAAGTATTCCTGGGCTGATTGGCATATCAACGCAACGCCCAGACTAAAATCTTGTATAAGTCTCTTGAAGTTTGGAACATAGAGCTATATCTCTATCGTGGTGAAGGGTACCAACTACAACTAACTAATGACTTTCCACGCGGAAGAAGCGGCAGGAAACATGGAATGGCGCGGGTGAGACCGTCATTTGTGCGTGGACGCAAGGTGCTGCTGTTTCGGTAGCTAGGGCAGAAAATATTGCAATTCAATTTGAATGTTGTTTGTTAAAAATGTAAGTTTTAAGAAGGTACTACATTTTGCAAAAGCCTACTGCTATGCGCTGAATCAGTTAAATACATTGAAAGGACATATTTAGAATAGCTCGATCCTTGTACAATGCTCTGGTTGAAATTTGATATAAATACATAAATATTAATGAAAAATACATAACGTTTATGATATCTCAATCAATATCAATTTTTTCAAGATATCAGCGCATAATAACTGTACTTTACAAAATTTCCCGTAAATTTTCCTTCTTAAATTATTACTTGTAAAATGATGCCATATTTATTTCCTGTAGTAAACCATCATATATACATATATTTTATACAAAATAGTTTAGATATTTCACATCTGTCAGCTTGAAAGTTTAATTTTTTTGAACGTTGGTATTCAACAACGTGTATTATGGTTTTTATCACCAGCAAAGTTAAATTTGCAAATAAATTAATAACGTTTCGCAGCCTTATTAATTTATATGCTCTATGATACTTGTAATTACGATCATATTTATGAGCTAGCGCGCGCTGCAGCTAGATTTTTAGCTCGCAGCTATTGCTATCCGGTTGCCTATATGCTAATGATTTCCATTACATACTACGATTTGTATATCAAAACCTCAGTGTACTTTTGATTGACATTTCCCTCCACTCTGAAGCCCCTGATGAATGTGATATGTTCCACTCGAGTACAAAAAAACTATGTGTCCACTTTTGTACCATGTCATATTCACCATTGACATTTCCCTCCACATTGTATACCTAACAACAAGAAAGAGTGAATGTGACATAGTACAAAAGTGGATATATAGTTTTATAATCATAGATATTGCTTTTTAATTGCGCGCAGGCGTTTTTTGTAGTAATGTTTTGAGCGTATAAAAGTTAATAGTACATTACATTAATGATATGTGGAAAGGATTTTTGAAAGGTAAGCCGGTGGGAATCGGCTTGTATGGACCCTTCGCCACTGGTAATCAAGTGTACAATGGCACTAGATAAATATGATGATGGTTGTACAATTCCGTAGCGCGTCATTGGAAAATAAAATCATCATAATCGTCTGCATGAGTCCACTGTTGATCATGCGCCTCCCTCATATATCGACGCGTTTGATTTCTGTAAGGGGAATTGCCGTAATCACCACGCTGGGCTTGGCTTGGTGATCACAGGAAGATGTTGTCGATACATAGGTAGTAGTAGAATAGGACCACACCATACGAGGGTGTCGTAAAGGGCAAGTAAGCAAAAACTATTCACGAGATAACATCACTAGTGATAGACTGGACAAATCAAACAATATTATTATCCTAAACTTTTACCAATTGGTAATAAGTCACTCAGTGTAGTGCCGATTCACGTCACGCGCACGTACAAAACATTGAGTTGTGGGATCAGAGTTTTATATTAAATTTTCCCAATGTCCGCTCTGTAACCTATTACTATATTTACATCTCTCTGGCAGCAGCATATACCTGTGCAATAACATTTTACTGCGATCGCCAATGTGCATTCATAACAAACCTTCTCGTAGAAAAGCCGTCATGGCAATGTATGAGGGAGGCACATGTCCAGTTGTGGACTTATGCATCTGTATATATGCTGAAACAATTTCGTGTGTGCTTCGTGATCACTTAAACATATACTCGTATTGGACATTTCAAAACAATATAGGATTCTCCATTTCTGTCTTATTGGTGAAATAAGAAAAGGATAGTGTTATTTTTGGTTGTCAATACTGCAAATGACAGAATTATAGCTATCCTTTTCGTTTGCAACAGCGATACAAAACGCAATGAAATAATGTCAGTAACCAG
Organism: Carcina quercana; assembly: GCA_910589575.2. Lineage (NCBI taxonomy): Eukaryota > Metazoa > Arthropoda > Insecta > Lepidoptera > Depressariidae > Carcina > Carcina quercana. The sequence goes on from OU342427.1 coordinate 13,357,999, forward strand.
AAACCTAACATCGTTGCCCAGACTTCTGGATTGAATAGCATCATCAGAAGGATTTGAAACTTTTCTTTGAGTTTCTTATTATGTAAACATTTTACTAAAGTATGAAACACAAATTACCTCAATTTTTCAGGAGTTGGTCGTGATCACATCCCAATGTTCAATGTCTACCATCCGATTCCCTTCCGAACAATGTTTTTCATTAATATTTCTCTACTTTTTCTAATTTACATTCATATGTCTCTAGGTCCTATTTAGAGCTACTGTTGAGATCTGTCTTTTACATCGAAGCTACCTGCTGACAAAGAAAAACAAATGATATAGTTACATCGGATACACAGATATTCGGACCCCAGGGTGACCATACATTATTATTTATGTCAATAAATATTCTCAGAAGGTCAACCACATAGATACACACATGACTTTGCTTGTAATCTTGCAAGCATCCGTCTACAACGACCTACCAAATAGCTGATAAGTCCTAGAATAGACACAATGTATTTTGTAGTGTATAAATCAGGATTCAGAGGATTGGGACTCACCATTCATGAATTAAGCGTATAATGTGAGAACTGACTGGAGTCCCGCCATGTCCATAGTGGAGGGAGGCAGGACTGCTGCAGGCCGGCCAGCAGCTCGGCGTGGTACCTCTGAGCGGCCAGCAGGTAGGGCGCCGGTGGTAGCGGCAGCGGGCAGTGTGGGGGCGGGTGCTGCGGCCGCGGCTCCGGGGGCGAGGGGGAAGCCCGCCGGGGCTCCGGCTCCAGCAGGGCGTCGATCGTGAAGGCCCGGCGCGGCCGAGGGCACGCCGGCAGCAGCGCAGACGTATCAGGAGCCACCTCCAGTGGCTCGGGACTTGGCCTCGGACACAGAACGGTAGACGGTCCGTACGTCATCGGCTGTGGAGGTCCAGCAGCCTGACGCGCCATAAAGGCTCTATTGAAACTCGCCAGCGCTGCAAGCTCCGCGTTTAGACTATCCTTCTCTCCCTTGTGCAGCTTGAACCTCTTCCTCCTCCTCAGCAGGGATCCGTTCTCGAACATGTCGAACGCCTGGGGATGCAGGGTCCAGTATGCTCCCTTCCCGGGTCGGTCCGGTCGCCGCGGCACCTTCACGAAGCAGTCGTTGAAGGAGAGGTTGTGCCGCAGCGAGTTCTGCCAGCGCTGCGTGTTGCGCCGGTAGTACGGGAACCGGTCCGTGATGAACCGGTAGATCTCAGACAGGGGCAGCATGCGCTCCGGGGAGCTCCATATCGCCATCGCGGTGAGAGCTATGTATGAGAACGGAGGTTTCTGGTCACCGTAAGACTCACGTGTCGGTCGCGGCATGTCACCGCACTGTGTTCAGTGGTGGTGCGTGCGGGGTTGCGAGCGGTGTGCCGGCAGCGGGAAGTAACGCACGTCTCTCGCATGGGAGTGCTGTCTGTGGACTGGGAGCGAGCGAGACTGCGCGGCGGGCAGGCGGGCCGACGGAGGCTCCGCCCCACCGGCCCGTGCCAATGGCGGGCGGCGCGCACAGTTTGTTTGTTGTTTTTGTCGGCGCCGGACCCGTTACACAGGAATTTAAATTGTTATCACGTTTACATTAAACAAAATTTATTCGACACCGACAGCACTCGAGCTTGTTTCGAAATTGCAATGATTAAAGAATAAGGGAGGTACTTACTTGATGCTGTGAACGTAAAGGGAAAATTATATTGGAGACGTGTTGTCATATTGCTTGCAGATAGGTATTTTTTATCCGCCGAAAAATTTTTTTTTTTTAGAACTATTTATTAGATTTTTAACGCGACTGCGTCCATGTGTATTTCGAAAATTATTTCACGGGAAATCGATCGATGGGCCTTTGTCCATTTCCGGCCCTCCATAGTTAAAGGGAGGAGTCCTCCTATACAAAACGGGGGAACCCTATGTTCAGCAGTGGACTTTTCCCGGCTGGTGATGATGATAGAACTAATTAGTAGATCTGCTCTGGTTACAATTTGGTTACAGTACCTACATAGTAGACGGTCTCCAATCAGTCTGAAGCGAATTGTTATTGTTTACAGAATGGAATATACTATAGTCATAGATGGCTGCATGTTTGCGCCATGTCGAGTTATTTCCAGTTATTTGTGATGAGTCGTCAGGATGCAATTTTCCTCGGGCTCTATATTTTATGCTCATAAAAGCTGCTTTCTTAGAGATTTGCCTTTAGTAGGGTCTTTAAAATGTTACGTTTTCAATTGGGATCAATTAACGGGAGATGATTTATGGTTTTTTCTTTGGGTGTGAACTGCGGACTTTTACCTTTAGACAATGGTCAAAGGAAAAGTTATGGTACACTCGAGTACAAATATGTGTATCAACTTTTGAACCACATTACATTCACTCTTACTTGAGGGAAACGTCAATTAAATATAAATGTGACATGGTCCAAAAGTGGATACACATTTTTGTACTCGAGTGTACAATTTTTTATTGAATAACTATCGATATTGCATGACATAACTCTGCTTCTAAGTGACGCACCAAGATTAAACATGCACCGGATTTTATTTAAGATCTCCATCAATACAACTACTAAAACCGCATCCAACTGTCATGGTTTTGCATGATGCGGGTACAAATATACAGACAGAAGGACAGACAAATTTATAATTATAAATGATTTAGGCTTTTGTTGCTCATATAAAGGCCCCCAATGTTGTTCTTTCTTAAACATCTCCTAGGTATGTGTAGAATATCATGTAATTAATTATGCAGCAAGAATAGTGCGTAAAAATGTCACATTGAAATCCTTTTTGAGGGTAAAACAGGTTCGCAATTTTTATAAAGAACTAGCTTCTGCCCGCGGCTTTGCCCGCGTTGACTTTATTTTTCGCATTAAAAAGTAGCCTATGTCCTTTCTCAGGGTCTAAAGATTGTCTGTGCCAAATTTCATCAAAATCGGTTGAGATGTTTAAGCGGGAAAGCGTAACAGACAGATATAGTTACTTTCGCATTTATAATATTAGTAGGGATTGACGGCTTTATTCCAAGGCGTTAAAAAAGACAGATTAAAAAATTATATTGACAATATAAGTATTGCCAGCGAAGCATTAATCATTTAAATTCGTTCGATATTAACGGGAATCCGCTCAGAATGCTTCCATACAAAATTAATCTGCGTAACGGCTAATGTAGCTGATAATAAAGTTATAAGTTAAAGAAAATGATATTCATTTTCGATCTCCTATTTTTCGGTTACTACTGCACAACGCCAGCTATTCTATTTTAAATGAATATGGTAAATCGAATTCAGTATAAAACTTTTATAATCGAATTAAAATTTCGAACAAAATAATTAGATCACCTTAAATCGTTCACTGCCTTTTATAGATTGATGTTATTATTACCAGTGGTCGAAATTCGACCATAGTTAATTCAAAAATAAAAAAAATATTAGCATTTTTCATCCCTTCTCTATATAAACTATACCTCTAAGTGTGAAATTTCATACTCCTCCCACCGCTCAATGTTCGTAAAAAGGGGTACAAAGTTTTTGCATCACATATATTATATAAAAGATAATATAGCATGATTACAGATATAATTATTTTTTATAAATAACTTACACATTAATCTTCAGGTTCAGTCGTGTTATGAACCTATCCTCATACGAGTATATTACTGCAAGTCTATGGTGGCTTTCGCCATAACTAAATCAAAGTTAGTCCTACTTCATGTAATTCCCGATACGCCGTCAATATTCACTCGTAATCCGATGTTCCGTTGGTATGTTCTCGGACGCGTTGCTTTCTGTAATTGTTACGTGACGATCATTTTGCAGCGCTTTTACGATCGTCGTAAACGGACGCAAAAGGAATTTGTTTTGTTTTATAAGAATTAATAAAAAAGAACAAAATCAACTGTGATTACAATACATCAAAGGTTTTCGCGTGGGAGCTGTAAAATTTGTTTAAGAGTCAGGACCGCAGGTGGTGTAGCTTTCGACATTCCACCTTTATTTCAGTAGTTTCTCATCAAGACTTCGTTTGTGTGTACTTAAAGATTTATCCCACGAGAACTAATTGTTCGATCGGCATTATAAGTAGCTTATGTCCTTTTTCGACCTTACAATTCATTAACGGCCTATATATGTCCCCACGGCAGGGGCTCAGAACTACTCTCCCACAGAGAGTGTATGGGCCGAAGTCCATTACGCGGACCCAGCGCGGGTTGGTAGACTTCACAAACACCTTTGCAATTCTTCCCAGGAGAGTGCAAGTTTCCTCACGATGTTTTCCTTCACTGATAAACCAATGGTGATGATTTTTACCTTTCGTACATAAATAACAAATTGGAACTCATTGGTACGAGCCAGGATCGAACCCAGACCTCGATTGTGCAAGGACTGACGCTCTACCCAACTGAGCTACTATGTCTGCTTTCAATTATCCCTATACAAAATGAAATATTAATTATAACTTGAATATTAATGTATGAGACAATAAATATTTTAGTGGAATTATCCCATGTCTTAACAGTTATTCTGCTGTGTGTGGGGCCGAGACAAATTCAAAAAACCAAAGATAAAATTCTAAATGGTGTAACAAGTGTTTTCTACCTACAGAATAGTTTTATCTTCGACTGATCAGTTTTCACAAGCTGTGTACCGGTATTATGTTATCAAATCCAGCGAATCATTCGCCTGAGGCTTCTCTCTGAGCACGCTTATCATCAATAGCCTTGTTATCGTTTACCATCAGGTGAGATTATGACCAAGTGCAATCACATTATCCATGTAATTAAAGTGGTTGATTCAAATTTTATTTATCTAAATTAAACCAAGCACTAGGCATTCACTTTTGCGTACGACTACGTCTGCGAGGGATTCAGGTATTAAATAATGGATAGAATTGTAAGAATAAGAGTACGTTTACCTACGGTAGAGCTAAACAAAACAGCGAAAAAAACATAAAGTTTGAAGTTCAGTGAAGGCTAAAGTTTATATTGTATGGAGTTTCCGCTTAGCTCCACCTCTGTAACTCATCATTACTGTTCATCCCGATTTTGGCTATAGAGCCACCTCAAATCAACCCGCAAGTGTCGAAAAAGTTAACTAAGAGAAAACGACAACTTGTTACTGCGATCACCAAGTCTTGAGACTCCGAGGCCATTCGTTGATAACAGCATGTGTGTATGTGATTTATGTGGAGTTTAGCACAGGCTTTCTCCTCAATAACCTGCCAAAAAGCGTAGTCCAGAACGTTAAAGTGTGGTCTGGAAGAAGGGCAACCTTAATGCGTGTTGAAATTGATATGATTATCCCCTATACAACTCTTGGGTTTATTTGGTTGTGTGCCGAAGCCTGTCCCATTAAAACCCATGGCTACGGCAGCAGCTACATTGGCTACTTGACTATTTTTGGGAACCTAATCATTCTGGTTCTGACTCTGACTGAGTATTCAAACATGCGTTCATCAAATTACCCTACTGTCTGCAGTAAGCATGAAGCTCAAGGTTTTCGCTAATAATCATTCTTGTGATTTTGATCAATACACAACCAGACATAATTTGGACAACAGAAGGAGCCGTGCGTATTTCAATCTGATCCCAGGATCCGTAGAAGTAATTCCATAGTTAGCGTGTTACATTTTCAGTTACTGAAAATTTCGTGATGAGTTGTATGCAAGATCCCGGATTTGAAAAAGGATTATAATGTGAAGACGACTACGGGAAAGTTTCAGGAGTTATCCATCACTATCTATTCCTCTCTACTCCCTCTCTTCTCTTTATGTGAAGTCAGTTCGTCATGGCTGATGTTGACGATTATGGATTTTCACATTTAGCACCTGAGCTACGAAAATATGAAGAAAAAAAAGCGCGTGACACGATGTATTCCGAAGCCCAATTACCTGCGAAGGTCATCACACTATCTAATTTCCTTTAATCCGCAGGCACAGCTCGATCTATAATCCGTACACGTCTCGCTAAATTGTCGGCGTCTGCGCAAATAGGTCCATTAAATTCAATCGCCCGCGCCGATGCGACAGAAGCGTCACTTACCCTTACTATGTAATTTGGAGGTATTATAGAGGTATTAAAGGTACAGGACGATGAAGATCTTGTATTTTTCTCGCTTAGTATGCCGAATATGTCCACTCTATTGTGGCAATGGGAGGCGGCACATGCGCCCGCGCCGGTAAGGTGCTTGTAGTTAAATTACATAAATTGGCATGATGATGCCGGTCGCATGTTTTGGCGGCGAGTGTACCTTTTATCCGTTCTTATCTTGTAATTTGAGCCTGTTTAGGATGTAGAAATGAAGACAAGCAATTTCATATCGCGGAAGATACTTATAGACGCTAGATGAAATTTTTACATGGGAAATGGGATGGGAAATAAATAGCCATTCATCTTGTCAACTTCTGGATCTGTCATGGATCGCCACATCGAGCTGTATACAAGGTAGAATCTACCATAATAGGGTAGATGACAACAAATCAGATTGGGGTTAAATTGTAATTTACGCTATAAAGCTCATTATAAAAATCCTATAAAATTTAAAATATCTAATATTATTTAATTTATACTGGATTTTACAGCATATAAAGCGGGCAAAAATTCGAAAAACCCATATTACTCCAATTAATTTTTTAAAATACACTGTGAGGGTTTTTTACAGGCTTGATCACATAACAAACAAATTATTTTACGAGACAACTTAAATATTGTAAAACTTTCATACATTTTCAACTTCAATGCGTATCCGTTACGTCACGCTTTTGTACCGATTTGTATGGGGGGTATATTTGTATGGGTACAACCATTTTTCGACGAGTTAGGTGTATTAGGTAAAGTACTAGTCGACTAATTGAGCGTCTTCCCAACGAAGAAAGTCACAAAATTTCGAGACGGTTTATATAAAAAATATTAAACAAATTGCCTTTTGTATGGTTTGATATGTGCATAATAGTTTAAAATAAAAATTGCCCCTTTTAATTTCTATAAACACAATTACAATTAAAATAATATAAATTGTTGAAAGTCCCTTCTGACTTTAAAGCTTTCTAAAAGTAACAATGATATTGTGATACAATTTTTGCCCCAATACGGTTCTCTAACAAAGCAGATAATTTAGAAGTATGAACCTTAATTCTACGCCGTTAAGTGACATATTAGTATTAAGGTTTATGCGTGCAGCATTATGCAGTGTGTTGTGGGACACAATTAGGGATGCACTGCGGTGCATTATTTACGGCTGACGAATTCTTTCCGGAAATGTCACGCTTAAAACGCAATGGCGAATTGCAAAATTCAATATTTAAAACCGAAGGACGACCTCACCGCTAAAAATATCTCCAGCGAAATGGAACAAACATTCCATCAAAACTTTCCGCGGAAAACTACCTTGAGATCACAGAGACTTGGAACTTGAGTCGCACATAAACGCATTCGTACGAGAATATCGCAGCGTTCGCGTTCGTTCATTAAAATGTATATCATACTTTACTTTGGTAAAGAGAAAGATACCGTCTGGTTTACACGTGGCTATAAGTATTACTAGCTTTTGCCCACGACTGCGTCCGCGAGAAAAGACATGTTTCAAATTCTGCCTGCACTTGTACACTATTTAAAACATAAAATAATAATATAAATATGTATAGGAAAATACTAGAATTACAATATTGCATTTATTTTAATTGTGCAAAATCATTCTTTTTATATCAAGTGATAGCGTCAAATGTCATTTTATTGACGCCATCTTTGTTTTCAACGTTAAGTCTTACCTGTTTCGTGCGTTTTAGATATTTGTGTACAAATAAACTAAATCTAAATATACAAAAATGGTAATGAAATTACTATTATTTGACAATGGCCATACATTCGCGGAACGTGTCATTTAGTAATTATTCCAAAGGATCTATGGATCGGGGTCAACAAGTAGCATATATGTCCTTTTAAGGCCCTTCAACTACCCCTACATAAAATTCAAGTAATTTTGCCACTTTGTTATGTCGTATAGTAAGCATAAACAAACTCACTTTCGCATTTATAATATCGGTATCGGCCACATTTACGGCAAACGGCTTTATCGTCATTCACGATCAGGCGATATGAAGGCCAAGTTTGCACTTGTACTATCCATCATAAATAAGTAAAATAGTATAGTATTTTATCAACAGCATCCGTCTACAGTGAAGCAAAATAATATAAAGCGTAAGCAACGACAATTTGCGTTATGTTTTTGTAATTGCAGAAACCAACAGCTAATATAGTAATTATACTAAAAGAAAACAAGAGTAAAAATCTAAAAGCACTAAGATTCGATCTTGACTTGTCATGCGTGGTCTCGCTTTCAGGTCGTTATTCTATAGTTGACGAGATAAAGAACATCGATTTGTATTATCAGTTGTCAATACAATACCTATATATACCAGTATGGATGTTCTCGACTCAAACCACATTGCGTTAGTTAGAACCTAGCCGTTACTATTTACAACAATCGAACATAATTGTATACAGCATGGTTCAAAACATTTGTAATTCAACAAACAATTTACAAGTGTCATGCAAATAAACATGCGCAGTGACACCCAGGCCGCGCCATTTTGGATTTTTTGACAATTAAATAGAAATAGATCTAGATAATCGTTCAATGTCATGATGAACTGTACTAAAAACCAGACAGACAAATGTATGAAGTAAGTAATATAGACGATGAACCATTGGATATATGTATGTTATATATTTGGTACATACATACCTGTGTAAGAGAGGTGTCACAGTAAATAACATGTATGTCACAGTAGGCAGCATACATTTCCATGTATTTACGTAGGTGGAGCCGAGGCAAGTGACAAAACAAAACATTTCTTACCTAAAATCTTTGAAAACTTTGTATTTTCGTCGTAATAATCATTTTTCACATACACAGGAGAAAATCTGAATAACACTTACATATTGCTGTGTTTAAACCTCGTTCATTTGTTTTAGAGATTATTCAACTAATATTTTCATTGTCTTAGTTACACATCGAGCGATGGCATTGGTGTTATCAATTTATCATTCAGATTGTCAAAATCCTGAAAAGTAACACCCATATTCTATATCGCGTGAATATCGCGTTGTTTCGATCAACTTTTAACAGGATTTAAGCATGTCTTTCGAAGAGTTTATTGATTATGTTTACGATAGTCCATACAATTACCCTTCAAGGCGTTATTTGCGTGATGTAACAAATCCAACAACAAACAAAAGTTTATTAGTATCATTGTTCTGTTAAAATAATTAATATCTGGGCGACCGAGCTTTGCTCGTAGTTCTTTAAAAACAATCAAAAACTTTATTTCTGCCCCTGGTTAGCCATAAAGAGTGGAACAATTTGCTAATTAAAAAAATTACAAACTTGAATAAATAAATAAAAACAAACAAAAAACAAAAATAAAAGCAATTTGCGTCGAATAATGCGAAGGTAAAAGCGCATGAAAACTCAAAAACGCGCGTTTTCCCAGACATGAGACTAATCTAGATCGATTTTTCGCCTCCAAAACCCCCTAAATACCAAATTTCATCGAAATCGTTGGAGCCGTTTCCGAGATCCGAATTATATATATTTTATATCCATTGCTCGTTTAAAGGTATAAGATAAGTACAAAGGTTGACCTGTTAACTAGTTGCAGTTCGTTTCACGTCAGTTACTAAGCTTGTGACTATCAAAAATATTTAGAAAATTATCTTTTTCATGTTTTTACTAATGATAACCAATTTACTTTTTAAAGTTGTTTATTTCAACTTCATACATATTTCATATGTATTTTAATTTCTGACTGTTATTTGCCACATGTTTTGAGCTAGAAAACGTAAAGTTATTGCGTATAACGAATACTACATGATAGTATTCAAGAGGCTACCAACAAAACAAATATGAAATACTCGAAACAATGACGCCATCACTCGAATCAATGACGTCATCCACCTCGCGGGAGGAACGTCAAATCGCACTCAGGTTTCGACTTAGAATACCGATTCTGAGAAAGTTTTGACGTTTTCCTTTCGGTGTCCTTGAGTAAAGTTGAGTAAAGTAAATCTTAAGGAAACGACTTAGAATATGGGTGTAAATATAGGACAGGACACTCACACAACACATTTCCCTGAAGATTTTCCTGTATTATCTCGATTTAAATTAAAATTAAATTTAAATTAAGCACTGATTGTGGTGGTGATGATGGTGGTGACGTATCTATGTATAAACTTTAGCTAACAAAAATTATAAAATAATTTTTAAAGGGTTTTAAAATATGTATAATTTAAACATCTTTGTTTGAATCTATGAATGATAATAACAATTTTAAAAATAAATAGTAAAATAAAGAGTATAAATAAGTCATGGTAATCGATATATGTTTAGTATAAAAGATGTATTTGTTTGGTTTCCAATTTTAGTTTATCTAACTGTATACAAAAATTGTTCAGTTTCCATTCATGCTATAAAGACAAAACCTTAAAAGATACCTAAAAGAATTGTAGAAAAAACACAAGAATTTTAAAAAAGAGCATAGAGTATCCTAAGTGTTATTTAAATAACCAAACCACAGTTTCTAAACAAGGACCGGCACAGTTTTTGTAAAGAGCTGTCACCTGTTCCCATATGCCATAGACATAGAGGCAATCATAGCACCTCACTCATACCGCCCGGCTAATGATTCCTTTGTAAACGCCGACGACTGTACCCTGACAATAGTACAAAAAACTATGGAAAAAAACAACATAAACGCCTCCATCTTGTTATTAAGTGTGAATCCAACAAATTGTTCACAAATATTTGCGTCTACCTGTGTTTTTTACCAACATTTCTTGTATTTGCCGTGACCGAATCAAGGACGCCATAAGTGCTATTCTGATTAAGCATGGTGAATCAACTCGAGGCATTGGAGAAGGGAACCTGCTCGTCTTAATGTGAAGAATTTATATCAGAAGGAGAAAAAGTACGAGAAAACACAGCGGTAAAGCATCCAGACAGTGTCTTGTTAAACTAAAGCTTCAGCGCTGAATTTGCGGTAAAACTTCATACATAAATGTCAAATATTTCGGTGTAGAGATTTAACGACCGGATGTTTTCCTATACTATACTCGTGTTTTTTTTTATTCAGTTTTTTGAATGTTTCAAAATGGTGGAGATATGGGGGTTGAAAACATTAAAATCATAGTTTAGCCATTTTGAATAAAGTGCCAAAATGAAAAAAAAAAGTTAATCGTATGTGCCGTTATTAAGACGAATATATTTGAAGTGTGCGGCGTGGTTAATAACAATAAAAACTTTTGTTTTAAGGTTCACAGTGAACATTTATTCTGTTTTATGCTATGCAAAGATAAACTCGCGAGTTCTACAACTCTAGACATTATATTATATTACTTCAAAAAGCTCCACAACGACCGTCGGCGCCTCCTGCCAAGCTTAGTAGGATTGGTGATCACTCACAGTATGAGATGTTCGAGGTAGAGCTTTCCGCTTTTCCTGTTGTATAAATGACTACGGGATTAGGTAGGGTAGTTATGTTTTTTATCCATACCATACCATATTTTTGATGTTTGGTCACAGCAGATTAGTCCTATGTCCACTTTGAAGTAAGAATAACTGTCTATTTTTCTGACCTGTTCATTTGCTTGAACTTTGTCCTGTAAAATGGTAAAGAGTCTATTTTTCTAACTTATTGGCTGTTTTCTTGCGTCAGAGCGATGTGAAAAGAATACGTACTTTAAGTCGGTGCGTCGGAGTCTTCAACCCATCAGTCAAGTTCATTTCACTGTTGACATCAGTCAGTTATTTTCGAGTTTGCAACTAGCTTCATTACTATGAAAAGCAATTTCCTGCACGACTGCGGACTGCGGCTCTTGGCTAAACAACATGGACTACGTTTATCTAAAAATAGTTGTAGCTTTTTATATTCCCATTTTGCAGTTAAATTGCAAAAACTTTCAGCTACTATTTATATAAATAAGAGTCCAGAATATATAGCGTGTGATAATTATAAATTAATAAATTTAATTTGTTTACCCTTACTATAGCTCCGCCGTCCGTCCATGTGTCACAGGGATGAATCTTCTGAACCGTTTTAGGTTTAACTTGAAATTTTCACAGATTGTGTATTACTATGGGCACCGTAAAAAAATATCTAGTCCCTGTAATAGAAACGTGTTATGTTCGGTGCTTTTTCTCAAGCTTCTGTTAAATATTGTACGGTAGAACGGAGTCGGATTCGCACTTACGTTTTTAACTTAGGTAGGCTTTCGTTTGACCACAATCTCACCTGTGACGTTACGTGATTATGTGGTCTAAGATGGTTCACTGTGGCCTAGATATTACCTATTCACTTTGACATTGAAGCCATACAGGTTGTAGTGTTCGGGAAAAACAGACGCAGGCAGTGAATTCCACTCCTTAGCTGTCAGCATAATAACTGACTATAGGGGTGGAACGCAGCTTTTGCTAGACCGATTCCGAACACGATGCGCGCGCACGAGCGATGGTACACCTTCGAAATGAAGCCTATAAAAGACCAAAAGGTTGGCTATTCTGTAGGAGTGGTAGAGACTAGGAGTAATCTGGACTGGAGCTTTAATGGAATGTCTAATTTTTAAATTGCCAAGCAACATGTATTGTATCTTCGCCTGTAATTTCTTATCTCGTAAACGCTCGTCCGCGCTCGCCCGAGTGTTTAGCAGGTTATTTTCTAATACTCGTATAATGTCCTTTTTATTGAGTGTAAATAATTGAGTTTGTATCAACGCTCGCCGCCATCTGCTAGCTTGAGTTTTAACACTCGTATTCGGATTTCCCACTTATCTTTAATGTTCCCATAAAATTTTACATTTCGTCGAGCGCCAATGGAAATCGATTCCTATAGCATCAACTCAAAATCGATTTTAGAGCATTCGTAGGGAATCTACATAAATTCGTTGAGATTTTAAGACGTCGTTTTCGGGCGATTGGCTAGCGCAGGGCGACATTATACCTTAGCTTCTGGAGTTTGGTTGCATTTTAAAAACAGTGATTTTCAGTCGGTGTCCTTTCAGATATTACGCGGTGAGTTTCGTTATTACAATATTTGTTGTTGGACATTATTTATTTGACTAGTTGTCAGTGGTCACTTGGCCGGTGCCGTGTGTTCTTACAGGCGGTAGTATTGATCTCACTTTAATATATTTTTTAATAATCGTATAACATGATATGTTATTGTCAGGATTAACTTACGCCTTAAATTACTATTTGACTTACTGAACTGCTCACGATTGTGTTGAATAACGCAGAGTGTGATTGGGTTTTGTGTGAGAAGCCGCTTCTGCCTTTATTACTGTCTACGTGAGTTTTGTAGCTGAATTAATTATAACATATAGATAATGTAAAGTTTCGAAAACGATTCTTGTATAATGTACATAAAAACTAACCTTTATTTTAATCTACACTTTCATTTGTGTTTTGTACTTATTTACGTACCTATTAAGAAACTAAATGCGAGGCTACCTAACGCAAATATTTCCATATTGAAAAGATACTTTCTACTACTGTTTATTTGAACAATTTTATTATTAGACGATAGCAAGAAATATTTATTTCATGATATACTTAAGCATATGTGTAGACTTATTATTAGTTTAAGATAAGATAGATAAGATACATTATTTATTTATATACTATATACTGTTAGTCTTCCCAATTTTTTTAAAATAAAATAAAATGAAAATATTTTGGATGATACTAATTCTCCGCGTGAGACAATTTTGGATAATAAATGAGCAAAGAGCTGTTAAATGAGCTAATACTTATGTAGACACCAAGCTAGCTTGTTCGATAACCACACCAAGTCAGTTGTAGATATTATTTAACATTATTATTCAATATGCCCATACAGGGCTATTTCCACTGAAACCTAAATAACACATGAGAATAGAAGTGCTTTAACTTAGCCTTACTACAAATAAAGTTAAAAATGTTTATTTATAAAAAATTAAAATCAACGCTTATTATCCATCTGCGCCAGAAGGAGGGTTATGCTTTTCGAGAGTATGTGTAATTGTTTTTCACGCAGCAAATTGGCTACACAGTTTATTTAACTTACAATCTGGAGGTCTCAGGTGCAATTCCCAGCTGTTAAGTACTACTCGGTTTCATAGATGGAACTGTATTTGTCCTCCTGGCTAACTACCACCGCGTTTTGTAAGTATATTATAGAGGTGCAAACTACAACAGTCATTTAGCAACAAATTCTTTTGCGAAGAGATAATTTGTAAGCCAGAGAGTGCCATGCGCTACTTTTTATCCCAGTAAACTTAGTCGTAGGATAATTTTTAAATTCTTTGTCCCAAAGTCTATAGAATATATATTTGACATATATCAAAAGTTTTGCTAGGGGTGGGCCGGGCCCTCTATTGTCAATTTAGACTTCTATGGTAACCCACGCACACATGGCGCTGTCGCCCGAGGCCAGGCAATTCGTGAACACGCCACAAAATTAAATTAATTTCTATCAATGGGCAGTTGCAATTGGTATAGTAGCACTTCAATGATTCGGACGTTATAAGGAAACCATAAATATAAATTGCTCAAGTAATAACGATTCGTGTATGTAAAGCTTTTGTTTGGTTATGTCTAAACCTGTATATCTATAAAGTGACACAGAGCTTCGGAGAGGCTGTTGTAGACGGTAAATATTGCCTTTAAATAAAAAAGACTCGAGTTAATGAAGGACTGACTGGCTATGTTATCTGTCAGGGAATGCAGCAGTAGAAGCTAGGCAGAAGGGCATAGAAAAGGGAAAAGCGCCCTACCACCAACCAAACTGACCGAGTACCAGTTTAAACAGAAGCTGTCTATTGAAATTTACAAATATAACGACGATGATGAGAAGAAACAAGTATCAAATTGTAATATCAGTAAATTTCAATCATTTTTGCAATTTTGTTTAAATTCAGAAAATATTTAGCAGACAATTTTTATATGAGACCAAAATTTTACCGGAAAAAGTGACTACTAAATTTTTTTAATAAACAACCACGTTTTTTCTGAACCTTTAGTCTGTAATGGAAATAAATGTTTAAATTAAAATAAAACAGCATTGAATTAAACAAAACTTATTTTCACTAAAACAAGTCCATTATCAACTTAATTTAGTTATAATAAGCGCCATATTTCAATAAAAGCACATCAATTATATTAAAAGCACACTTTTCGAGTCACGTCTGCAAAGCAAAGTGACCCCATCCAGCAGTGTTATCGTGTATCTGAAGATAGTTACATTACACGAAGTGCGATAATCTCTGTGGAAGGTGTTGGAGGTATAATTAATATTTAGAGTGTGAGCGGGGCGCCCCGCGGCGCGCGCGCGGCGGCCGCTTTGTGCGCCCGCGCAGCTCCGACACGCGGCCGCATTTGTCATGTTAGCGCTCACTAAAGGTGTGAATGACTTTTTTCTAACCATTATTAATGACAATGATAGAAAATATTGTTTTTTGTTGCAACACTGTTGATTGTTGTCAATTAGTTTTTTTTTGTTGCCCCACCGAGTTTTGATTGTGAGCGTGGCTGATCGATTTCGTTCAATTCGAATTGAATGTTTGGATTAAACAGTGCGAGCTTTATTCAAACCTTTGGTGTAGTTTATTATATTTGATCATTAAGTTCAATTATGAAGCCTTATTACCACTGCCTTTTAAGCAAATATTACTTAAAAAGGAAACTAGCATTACACTTGAGGCGATATTCTATTTGTGTCAGCAATGCCCATTGCTGTACGTACTAGACTAATCAAGCACGTATGCACATGTGAACAACTTATAAGAACTTATAAAATAATAAAATACTTTATTTCCTCTCTTTTGTTCTTCAAATGTGGACTTTCATATCACCTGACGGTTAGTGAATCCTACCTATATGTAAACCTCGGATGTAAAGCGGTTTCATCCATTAACCTCAAGTCAAAGACCACTTCAACCACAGATTGTCACAATAAAGGGATACTACTCTCGGAATATGGGATGAGATCACAAGGATTTTGCCACCCGTCTACTAGAATTTTCCCTGACTTGACTTCGTCGTCCACAGAATAGCGTGGGTATTTTAATGACGGACTTACGGTTGCTGCCTAAAGATTATTATTTTATAAACTTTTAACATAGCTTTTTATTACTATAAACAGATAGGTTTAAATAAAGTATTAAATTATAGAACGGAGGTAGTGAATATTTTCATAGAAAACTTTGATCTCGAAAGACAATGGTAAATCAAATGTCTTGTACGGGCGCGTGACATGATGTGACACTAGACTGAGTGACTCATTACCGATTGGTAATAAGTTTAGTGACAAAATTTTGTTTTCTTTGTCCGGTTTATCACTAGTAATACTAAATGTTTTGACTGTAAATTATTTCAATACCCTGATGAAACTTTAATCGTCTGCCAGGCAGGGTTAACATAGCATATAGGACACATACACACCTATAGCTACCAATAACTATGTCCATGAATCGATGCTATTTCCAGCCAACCCTCGTTACGCCTAAAATATTCGAATGTCTCGCTCTTAGGGAAATATTATTCATCACAAAAAGCTTTGGTGCTATACAACGTCACTTTTAACAACTTTCTTTTCACAAAAGCAATATTTTTAGGTGCTACTTGTTTTGTTACTTAAAAAATGAGCCAAATCACGAAGGAATGAAAAGCGGAGTGCTTGAGCGGGGCCACCCCCGAGTGAACAATGAATAATAAGCAGAAACATCGAGTATACATTTTTCTTTTCAACCCCAACAATAACAGGGACGCTAAGAGAATGGGGAACAATTGAATTTTAAATATTTCAAGAAAAACATTCTGTTTAGAAACAAGAATTATCACGAATACATTGATATTTCCATTTTTTTTTAATTCAAAATCATTTAATATACAAAATAATTACAGAAGTCACTGATATGATATTTTGCGTAGTTTAGCAGTACATTGTGCCAAGTGAAGTTGTTTGAACTTGATTATTTTTGAATAAAATTGAATAAAAATCCTGTCATTGGACTAAATACTAACTTTTTTCAACTCAAATTCTAATAAAATCAATTACGACAGTATTTTTATTACTATTGAATACAAAAAAATAAGGCTAGTAACCCTGTAACACCAGTTACTACCTAAGCCAACTCGTGTATCACGTTTAAGAGTACCAAAGGAACAGAACAGAGTACCAATATTTTTATACCGTACAATAAATCAAGGTAACTTCCCGCGATTATATTTGGGGTGCTAGAACAATGGCCATTATATTCCGTCGGACTCTTTGTGCTGGCTCTAAAGCATTGCTTCCGGCCGATCGGGCTCTTTCATATTGCTTTTATTATTCTTTATTTTGGTTCTGACACGTTGACCTAATTTAAGAATTGAGATTGATTTGAGTATCAGTTCGAGAAAAGATTCATAGGGCCAAATGATGTAACTTCAACTTAGAAATTGTGGCTGGATGAATTTATAATAAAATTGCTAAGTGTAGAGACTGAATAACACTTAATGATATTTAGTTTCGAACTGCGTTTAAATTGTAACCTCGAAATTATGTCAAAAATAATTTTTCATTACTATCAATCGACACAAGCCTTACGTAACGCTATGATAAATTCAGTTTAGAGGTCATGATATTTAATCGAGTCCATTGAGAACAAACCTGAAATAGAAAAGTGCTGGACTGAATTAAACATGATCCTATTGTTATGAGGGGTAGGGAGCGGTGCGGGGGCGGGGCGGGCGCGGTGGTACTATTAACGTATGGTTTAGAGATAGCATCGACCGACAAACTCGATTAGCGGCCTGAGTGGCTCCTCTCTCCGATGCTGCAAGTTATGAGAGACTAGCGATTGTGAAAATATATTTGTGTTGAAACAATTTAATAGAAAGTAGCGGCCGTGGTTAAGAAGGGTGCTCACCCAAATGCCTCTACTTTGTAAGACACTGGGCTCTTTATCTTCCATTACTGGACCTGTTTTTTAGAATGTATATTTTAAAGAGGCTATTTGAAGAGGTACATATATCTTAAGGGTTTTTAAAAGTATAATGGATTTGAACTTGGCTTTAATCTCACCTGATAGAGAGAGCCAATAAGGCTCAAGCTTTCAGACCAGAGCACAACAGTACTATTAACACTGCTGATTGCTGGCAACTTAAGTAGCTTGGTGGTACGAGGGGCATACCGAAAAGATCGGTAATCGAGTACTTTCGATTTAATTAGATTAAAAACTCTTTTTGATGAATAAACACTGATTAGTTGAAAATCGAATACAATTGACAGAATTAAAAAAAAAATTTTTTTTAAAGAACAATATCAGTTTGAAATTGATAGGTCGATAAAAAAATGGAGCTTACAAGAGAAAGTTTCCGTGCCATAATTTTTTACAACTTTCGACGAGGATTATCTCAGGGACAATGTCTCGCTGAGCTTATATCTATATTCAAGAGTGAAGCGCCTAGCCAGACGACAATATATCGCTGGTATTCTGAATTCCGGCGTGGACGTGCTTCTCTTGGCACCGTACCTTCCACAGGCCGGCCAAAAACAGCGGTTACACCAGAAAATGTCGCTGTTGTGCGCCGAATGATACAGGATGACCGACATATTACATATGAGCAGATTCGGGCTACTTTAGGGATAGGTATGACTGCGATACAAACTGTTTTACATGGTGAACTGGGAGTGAGAAAGCTAGTTTCCCGCTGGGTGCCCCATAATTTGTCCGAAGAGCAAAAGGCGGCTCGTGTCAATTGGTGCCGGTCTACTCTGCAACGCTTCAACGGAGGAAAGTCAAAAGCAGTTTATAACATTGTCTCTGGTGATGAATCATGGATCTATTCATATGAGCCAGAAAGAAAGCATCAGTCGGCTGTCTGGGTCTTCGCAGGTGAGATCAAGCCAACAAAAGTTGTCCGCTCTCGCAGCGTATCGAAGAAAATGGTCGCTTCGTTTGTCGCGAAAACAGGACATGTAGTCACAGTTCCCTTAGAGGAACGGAGAACGGTTACCGCTGATTGGTATACAACGGTTTGTTTGCCACAGATGATATCCGAACTCCGTAGAGGTAACCCGAAACGACGCATAATCCTCCATCACGATAATGCGAGCTCTCACACCGCTCAGAAAACAAGCGAGTTTTTGAAGCAGGAAAACGTTGAATTAATGGATCATCCTCCATACAGCCCTGATCTGAGTCCCAATGATTACTTTACATTCCCTAGAATCAAAGATTTATTGCGTGGTCAGCGGTTTCAAGGTCCAGAAGAAGCAGTGGAAGCATACAAATCGACGATTTTGACCATGTCAACTTCGGACTGGAATTGCTGCTATAATAATTGGTTCGAACGAATGCAAAAGTGCATTAACTGCAACGGAGAATACTTCGAAAAGCAATAAAAATAAATTTAGTTATTTCCTGTATGTATTGTTTTATATTCCCGATCATTTCGGTATGCCCCTCGTAGCTAGTCAGGCGGACACAGAAACCACCAAAAAGAGTTTAGTTTGGCATTTTATTTTAAGGTTTATGCGAGATTATAAATTTGATTTCACCTGTGTGGACTTCAGAAACTGTCTACAAGGAATGCTTGTTCGATTGGATACAATTTTTCAATATTGCTTGCGTTTATGTCTTTTTTATGGCATTCATCTAGTAAAGAAATTCTAAAGATTAATCCTACTATCGTTCTTAACTGCGAATGTTTAACAAAGCCATTCCGTCTATGAATTAAATCGCCCCAAATGTCACTTATGTTTAGGTTAGGGCTGAGAACCTATTGTCATTATTTGAGTGTCATTCGCATCCTTGACCCAATTTTGTATTAAAAGTGTACGTTATTACTGTTTCCCACGCCACGGTTCTGGATTTTGAACCAGAACTTTATGATTCATAAATTTTTGCTTGTGTCTAGATAAAAATAAGATGAAAATTTTCCATATATGTATGTTAAAGGGATATAATTACTGTATATTTTTTCGTATTTGAAACAAATAAATGATTTAAACTTTGGGGAGCTTACTTTTCAACATTATCTACTTGCATCCATATTATGCACACACCCATTACATCTATCTAATGAGTCAGTACAGTAATTCTACCAAAAATAATGTGATTGTACTTGTCGCTCGTTTCTTGCACCAAACACCATGCTCGTAGCACGAACTTTATCGGTGATACATTAGTAACACACATCTAAACAAGACCCGCCTATCAATCAATGATCACATACATATCATAGATTTTGACATCAAGTAGGTCGCAAATATACATTGATTTATCAAATGATTGTCGACCTTTGTAGCGGGTGCTACGACCGCTACGACACGCGGTGTAGCACTTGTTCTTACTATCGCCGCGTACGCAATAAGCAATTCCGAAGTACCTATTTAACCAGACTTCAAAGAGTTTCCTCCAGCCATAATCTTAACTAAGTCGAAGTTAATTACTTTTTGGTTCTCTCAAACAAGGCTTTGGCGGTAACTCGGACCGCTCATAATTCATTCCAACTCGCATCCTCCTCATAATATGGTACACGTAGACGCACCGGCGCAGCGCGACAGGGACGCACACACAAGAGGGAGAAGGACGGTTGTATCCCACGGACATAATACGGAATGTTTATAGCTTGAGCACTTCCTTTTTTAGAGCACTATTTCAAATATTGTTTTAATTGATTGCTGGCAGACCATTCGGCGGCTCGGAGGGAAGCGCCTTAATTACAGGGCTTAACTTGTTTCGTATTATTTTTTGATTCAAAAAGACAGTTTACGGCACTTTACCCTGCATCTGACAGCTGTAATTTGGTCAAACTAATCATGTTGACTTTTGTTGCTTTTTGGTCATTATTAATGCGTTGGATGAAAAGGGTTCGGTTGCACGAATGTTTCCTAAACTTATTGTTTGAGTTTTAAAATTGTAGTATCAAACGAAATACATATGTAATCCTCTGAAATCTCGGCGCATACCGAATACGTGCAAAAATAATAAATAAAGTGGACTTTTATCTTAATTCAATTCAATTCAAATAATCTTTATTGCACACACACACAAAATAAAAAAACAGAAAAGAAAAGAGAAGAACATAAAAGGTACAATGAAGGCGGCCTTATCGCTAAAAGCGATCTCTTCCAGGCAACCTTGGGGCAGAAGAATCGTGTGATTAAGAAGGGGTAAGTAGGTGGTGCTAAATATATATTAATAAATAAATAAATAATAATATTATATATATATATATATACCGCGGACTCTCAATCTGAGGGTACCGGGTTCGAATCCAGCCGTGTACCTATGAGTTGTTTTTCAATTCAAGTACATTATCCGATTGCTTAACGGTGAAGGAAAACATCGTGAGGAAACCTGCATGTCTTGAACAGGCATGTGAAGTCCGCCGATCCGCACTGGGCCCGCGTGGTGGACTATGGCCCATACACTCTCTGTAGAGAGTAGGCCTGAGCCCCTCCAGTGGGGACATATATATATATATATAATTTATTTTTATATATATATATATATACACAATACATACACGATTATGAATAATGATATGATAATGAATAAACAAACAGAAATCAAAGGAGAAGAAGGGAAGAGGAAGGTAGGAAAGAAGAAGAAAAAGGCTGCTAAGAAACAATCTGCTCAAGGAAATATGTTTTGGATTGTAAGGAAGGGGCTCGTCTGATGGGTTCAGGGATAGAGTTCCATAGTCGGACGCTCTGGACGGAAAAGGATTTTGAGTAAAATTTTGAGGAATGAGAGGGGAAGTCGAGTAGGAGGGTCTCAGAAGAACGTAGAGGGCGAGTGAGACTTGAAGAACGGATGAAGAAGAAGAAGAACTTAATGAGAAAATCTAGGTAAAACCCGCTTCCGTGGTCTAGTGGCTATACCCTTGAATTAACAATGCGGAGGTCCCGGGTTCGATTTCCAGATGGTGTACTTATCGGTACGCGGTTTAATTAGCTATCTACGAGTGAGTCTTACACCTAACGTTTTAACAGCACTATTGTGTATGAAAGTTAGCAGAGAGACAGCGCCTCATTTAGAGTGAGGCTGCTGGGTGCGCAAGCGTACCGTTCAGCAGCCCTCAGGTGAGATCAAGGCCAAGTGCAAACCCATTATACATACATGTATCAAAATAAACACAGCCTTTATTTTCAACCGACTTCAAAATAGGAGGAGTTTTTCAATTCGACGCGTATGTTTTTTTTGGTATGTGTGTTACGCGATAACTCCGCCAATAGTGAACCGATTTTGACAATTCTTTTATTTTTTGGTAGAATATACTTCATTCAATGTTATTTCAACTGAGAATATGTAAGAGTGATAACACAAACGCACACAACTCGTAAATGCGTTCAAAAAGTCTACTTTTACTGCGGCAAATTTAAGATTTATATCGTTTTCTCATGGTTGCCGTTGTCGGAACTGGACCAAATTGAAATGGGCCCACACGAGAAGCACCAACTTTCAAATAAAAAAAGAATCATTCAAATTGGTTCACCTAGTCAAAAGTAACAAACATAAAAAATACCCGTCGAGCTGATAACCTCCTCCTTTTTTAATTTGGTTGAAATCAGTACACTCCAACTTAATCTATGCCGCATCTATTACTTCACGCTCTGTGACACACTTGAGTAGTTTGTATTGTATAGTTTTAAAATTCTACCCACACATTAGGCTAATAATAATGTATATAAAAATCGATGTTATTTTACTCTCATATTAGTTTAATTTAGTTTCACATTAGTTCTGTATGTTATATATTGTAATTTGTTTAGTGTTAAGTTTCTTATGTAAGTGAACTTCGTAAAGTCTTATAAGAAATACAGATATTTTAACCAATACTGAGAAAGAGCAGCCTGCATCATATTTTAACGGTACCACTAAATACTTTGCGACATGCGTTTACGATGACCTGTCACTGTCTGAGAGCACTACTAAATCTGAACTTTAGTATAAATACTCGTGTCATAAAAACGTCTTTAAAGCACATAATTGGTGAGAGTGGAGCCCGCATCGCAGCCTCATGCGCGACCACATGCGCAACTGTGGTCGTGGTCACCTCGTCCATTGTGAACGACTATAAATTTACCCTCGTACCCACATTTGCATATCGACGTCATCTGTTTATCAGTTTTCACGGCCACGTCACATCTGGTTTTATTAACAGATAATGTATGAACCAGGATCCAAATAACTACAGCCTAGCCTTTCTAACATCATTCAATTGACATAAGAGATAATGTTATAAATAGAAATTCACTGTTGCAAATTATGTGTAAAAATTAAGCAAATGGCACTTAGGTTAATGCTTTTCGAGGATAACAAATCAATTGATTCGTTCATCTTCAGTTCAACTAACATACATTTTAGTTGTCAAAAACCGAGGCGCTGGATTAAAAAGACGTGCAAATGTGATTATTGTCATCTCTTTTTATTACACATTGATATAATTGTTCAACGTGAAATTATCTATCTAAAGGTATATAGATATCTAACTATCATCATCATCATCAGCCGGGAAACGTCCACTGCTGGACATAGGCCTCCCTCATGGTACGCCACATCGACCGGTCCCGAGCCACCCGCATCCAGCGACCCCCCGCGACTCTAACCAGGTCGTCGGTCCATCTAGTAGGGGGACGGCCTGGTAGACGTTTCTCGGTACGTGGTCGCCACTCGAGAACCTTTACTCCCCACCACCGGTGATCGGTTCTTCGAGCGATGTGGCCTGCCCATTGCCACTTCAGCTCACTAACTCGTCGAGCTATGTCGGTGACCTTCGTTCGTCTACGGATTTCCCATTCCGGACCTTATCACATAGAGAAATTCCGAGCATAGCTCGTTCCATTGCTCGCTGAGTGACTTTGAGCTTGTTTATTCGGCCCACAGTAAAATACCACGTTTCGGTTCCATATGTCATCACTGGCAACACGCACTGATCAAAGACTTTTGTCTTTAGACGCTGAGGTATTTTGGACGAGAAGATATGCCGTAATTTCCCGAACGCTGCCCAGCCGAGTTGGATTCTTCGGTTGACCTCTTTATCGATATCTAACTATAACACAGATTATATGTCTTTGGTTTATTGTAACACAACAAGACACATCCTGACCGAGGCGTATTGGATTGAGGAAGAAAGTAACCGTTATTATATTTATGAAGTTCATTGCATAAGTTTTTTGTTCGGTAGATATCACTAAATTTTGTCTTTTGTGCTCATATTTTGGGATGTCAGTAGTTTTGAACAGGTATGGTGTAATTTTGGCAACTGCAGAACCCTACACTCCACATGGGCCGACACGCACTTGGCTGCTTTTTATTCGTTAGTATTTGCTTTTATACCACAGATAATAGATACGGACGGATGACGAATCGTCACATTAAGCGTGGGGACACACCTGTCTTTGCTGTTCTGATCTACCTAGAATTACCTAGATCAGAAAAGAATCCGGGATGTTCGCGTCACTTACCGGTTGCCGGACTTTCTTGATTTGCACAACTGTAGGCGTGATGAGGCAAATCTCTCTGTCTCTCGCAGGTATATGGGTATTTATGTAATTCCTACCTCTTTCTGACCGGCCAGCACGTTCTCCGGGGATTTTGGATGGTTTCTTGCTGACTGGTTGTGCATACGGTGCGGGTAACCAGGTGGGTCTCGATCGGTACATTTTGTATGGCGTTCTAGCCTTCCGGATTCCGGATGATCTGGGTAGATCAGGACAGCAAAGACAGGTGTGTCCACACGCTTAGACGTCGCTTGTTTCCATTTTAGAAATATTACGAGTATATACTTGTACCTGTAGACAACACTATTCATTTTCGTGGTACACACTCATTATTTTTGAGAGTACGTGCACTATGTATATATGTATGTATTGCGTTTTAAAGTTGCTAATTGAAAATGCGCGCTCATGGTTGACCATACAAGCAGCTAAGATTGGTGTATTCCCATTACCCCCGTTAGTCATTTTACGATTTAACAAATATTCACGCTTATTTTCATGTTCAATCGCCTTGGTGGTTTAGTTAGCTACACAGTCTGGAGGTCGCAAGTTCAATTCCCAATGCGGGATCGGTATACCTCTAACACTCGATTTAGTTGGTGGTAGAACATCTACGATATAAGATATGGTTTCATTGTCGTTCATGATTTTAACGGGAAGTACCCCGTAGGTTTTGATTCTCTTGCGAGTGTGTAGCACTTGATTGCGTTGACTTCGAGAATTTAATTTTTTTTAAATGGGTCCTAATTATCACAGACTGTATTGGATATTAACTTCAACCTGATACATTTGCGTGTTTCTGATTGATTGACAGACAGACAGTTGTTATAGACCATTGTTTTCGGCAAAAACTAAATTAGTTTGAATTTACGAGTTTGCTAGTGTAAATATAACCATGTTTTTTATAGTTTTTTAAAGAAAAATGTTGGACCTACCTGGACGAGTACCGTGTAGTGAGGTGTAACGGGAATGACCCCTCCATGTAGTGTGGTGAAAGATTATTGAAACAAATGACCGTCGCTCTCCGGAGGTGGTCCGCATCGTTAATCTTTTATCTAACGCGTCGTATGCGCATTGTGGAGATGTCACGATGCCATGCGCGCGCGCAAGCCCGCTACAACCACCGGCTAAGCGGCGTCCACGTTATAGCCTCCCTACCGTACACTACCTAAGATCATAGACTTCAGATATTTGCCATAATCATTATGAATAGCAGGTGAGTTGGTATTTACACTTCAGGTAGACAAAGCGGTCCCATTGCGAGACTTGTAAAAAATTGCATAAAGATCTAATCAGCCGTTTAGTCTTGGAAGAGTTATAACTCTAACTAATTCTAGGTAAACTCGTATATGTATATCTTTATGAAACGTTCACCCGCTCTGTTATTATCTCGTATTACAGTAACGACGGACACGCTGTAGCCCGCACTAATGTCATCATTTCAATGAATGCACCTCACTTAGACAATGACGGACAGGGACACTGCATTACCTTACCTTGATAATACATTGTATGAATAATACATGCGATGACTTTATAATGTACTTACGTGTAGGGAACTATCGAAGAAAATTGTCCGATAATTCTGTATTCCGATTATTTCTTAATGCAATGATCGAATAAAAAACGAATTTGATATCCATCTTACATCAATGCAACTGTTGGATGAAAGCTTGCTCAGGAATTACTAACTAAACTAAAACAAACTCACAATTTGGAGGTCCAGTCTTCGAACCCCAGCAGCAACCCAGCAGTATCTATCGGTACTTATTTTGGTTGGTGGTAGGTCATTTTCTTTTATCACTTGGCTAGCTACGAATATGTTACAATAAGCCTGCTGCCAAACAGCAGTGTTAATAAAACTGTTGTATGCCAGTATGAAAGGCATTAGAGTCAGTGGCTAACTAGCATGATGTTGCTAGATGAGGACGCTTTCCATTTAATGCCCTTTTTGTGAGATACCCGACTTCCTAGGAGCGGATTCGGGTAATCCTCGAAGGATTCTCAGCGCAATGAGAAGCCCTAAGAACTACAGTGGAACGCATTAAAGCAGTACGAATAATTGCGAAAGAATATAACTGTAGCTAAGAATCCCTGGTTGGCTGTATCCTTTATATATCGTTAAGTTTTACGTGGATACGTACGCACCAACAGATGTCGCTGGCTAATAAACTCCTGTTCACTAAAAGATCCTTAGTTCTTTTATCTATTAATTAGCTCTATTAAAAAAGAAAACATACACGTAACCACGTCAAAAAACTACCAAAAGTATGCCAAACAGTTTCATCTAGGTATAAAAAGGAGAGTTTAATACGGTCACCTCTCGCACTATCCGTGACCGATCGACACAATACCCCCCGCCACACCGCACCGCACCCCTCTCTTAGTCTATTGTACTTGTTCCTACATTGATTTATATGCATTAAGTGTTATGTTTAATGTATTTTGTCATAATGTCTCAGAGATGAATTGGAAAGAATCAATAATAATAAATTATTAAATATTGTGCTAGGAATTATTACAGGGTAACTGTTGTTTATTACAAATTGAACTTGGTTTTAGTCCCCCGTGACTTATTGTTCGTGAAATTTAGAAATTTCACGAAAACAACGATCATATTTGAAATATAATGAAATTTTAATAATAAAATGGGCCAAGAAAATAGCTTTTATCTTTGACTGACGTTAACTTAATTTTAAACCGACTTCAAAATAGAATTAATTTCTGGCGGAGTGTAATCCATTAAGCCATTTTACATCATTATGTTATTTTATAATTGAAATATTTTGTTCTCATTTTCAGAGGTCAATCAGAACTTTTGGTTCGGTTTGTGTGTGTGAGCTTACTTGATAAGCTTGTAATGGTGTTCGTCCATAATGAAGACAATTATCAACAAAACTTGGATATACATTATATGTTTCGAGGTCTCCGATGTAGCTACAAGGTTTGATAATTCAAGCTGCCTTCGTCTATACAACCATATCGGTATACAGAATGGACTTAATTTAGGAACTACAAATCACTCACAAAATAAAATAAACACATGTCATTCAGTTCACACATAGTTGATTTGAAACACATACGCAGACAAAAAATACAAATAATCATTGTTTAATTATCTGGCGTTGCTTTGTGGCATCGTGTGATTGGTATGAGGAATTAAAAAGTCCGCCGGCCCCCCGCCGGGCTATCGTCGACTCAGACATTCCGACAATGGCCGCCGTCTCTCATCACTGTTTACTCACCAAGATTCATTCGATTAAATCCCTGAATAAACTCATTAAGACTGAATACGACTTCCCGCCGAAAAGGTCCTTTCAAACGATATTAAACCACATTATCCGCGTTTATTCCCGACCTTGATTACAACCATATCATTTAGTCCTGTACTATAATTATAGAACTACACTCGAAACTCGACTTAGTGGCGTCGTTGTTTAGTTTCACTGTTGTTTGTAGAGATGAAGCGGCGGCGCCTTTGACTGCGGGAGATGAAAAGCGCCGCCCGCGACCATTTATCATTGACAAACACAATTGTATTGGGACACGACTCGAGAAATTGGTGGACAAACAAAACGGAATTCATACTTTACTGTATATATTGTGGCCTCCCGGCTAGTTGTGGCTTTGTGACGCTTTGTCGGGAACAATTACACATTGTTGTACAAAAGTGAAACACGGATTGACGTAAACACAAGTGGTAACTTGTAGTGAGAGCGGAGATTTGAAATTGTTTAGTGATGTGGTTTAGTATACAAATTAATAACGACAAAGTCGGCTATAACTTTCTGAGTACTTTGGATGACTCTGGTAACTGATTTGTTGCGCGAAAGGATATCAAAAATAGTTCCCAGTGTAACTTCAGTGGACCAGTACGTATTTTTAAATAAAATGCATTTATGATTGTTTGACGGTTATTTGGACATTGTTAATATAGGGACAATCGAGGAAATTTCAGTAGTTGTATTTGATAAATGAGCACAAAATTTTTGTTAGGGATGTAAAGTTCGTGAAATGGGCGTTATTCCCTTGTTACGGGTATAAAGTTGGACAAATTGACACTTATACCTGTGAGGGCTTCAAAGTTAGAGAACTGAGCACCAAAACTTTGTTAGGGATGTAATGAAATGGCCACTATTACCTGGTTAAGGAGCGTTAAAATGTATGTATCTAGTTCGATATTTTGAGTTATCTCTTAAATAATGTTTCATGTGCCCTTATAAAAAACGTTCAAAATTTAATGAAAAAACGAAATCTAATAACCATTTACTATACGAGGAACTTAATTTTTCGCAATTTTTGAGACATTAAGATCTTGAAAAATCAAAATACAAAAATTAAAATTATTATGTATTTTTATATTGAGGGGCTTTCTTTTAATGTTTAATGTACGTGACGGTATAAAATACAATTCAACCCCAAACTAATTAGGTGTCAAGTACCCAAATTGTCACACACCTACCGACCCACGTCGGTAAGAATGCGTGGTGAGCAAGCGAGAATGGGCCCAGGCAAACGGAACCAGTAGGTATGTGATGGGGCTTATTCTCCATTTATTTTCCGTTTTACTTATAATAAATTGGGATCTATTTATTTATTATCTATATGAGTCCAAAGGTCAAGGTCAAGTGTTATTTGCTTTTAGACTTTACTTAAGATATATAAGGAGAAAAATTAAATTATATTGTGACATTAGAGTGTAAATATATGTAGTTTACGCCTTTAAGATATTTTTGCTTCTACTAACTGCCTTCGTGACCTAATGGTTACTGTTGGACTCACAATGCGTAGGGCCGAAATTAACACTGGGTTCGATTCCCAGTGTAGTGGGGCACCTATCGGTACTCGGTTTGGTTGGTGGTAGGGCATTTTCTATGTCCGCCTGGATAACTAGCACCATGTTACCTAAGTCTGCCGCCAAACAGCAGAGAAGTAGGAATAAAAAAATTAAAAAAAGGTAGCAGAGCAAGCGCCTAATTAGATTGAGGCTTCTGGGTGCGCACGATTACCATCTAAACACCTTACTGTCACTTACCATCAGGTGAGATGAAGGCCAAGTGTAAACCAATCATACATTTAAAAATCCTTGATTATTATTTACTACCTCATCTAGAGTTGGATTTGTATCTTATAAGATATGCTGTTTATTCCGTAAACGATTTAGCAATTTAGTCGATTTATTAATAATTTTTTACGAAATTTAAGTTGAAATTTGTACTAACAATCAGAAGCACACTCCACAAATCTATATTTAATATTATATATGTGAAAATTTGTCTGTTCGTCCTTCTTTTACGTTGTAACGGAGAGTCAGAATGACTTAATTTTTTGTTCAGAGATAGTTGAAGGGCGAGAAAACGACATAGACTACATTTTATCCCGATCAAGTTGATCCCGTGGGATAAGTAATTTTAAGTCACGGTAAAATCGCCTAATATGATTTTTTAAACAACTTCCCATTTAAAAACAACTCATCCAATTTCCCAGTGTACCCACAGAGTAAATGGTAAGAAATAGGGGTGGGATATTGGTTATTGCCATATAAGCTGCCATGAATCAATTCAAATTTTCTTTCACGAGAATCAATTTCCCGCGCACTGACTGATCTATGCTGTCTCGGAGGCGTGCGCGACAGTCGTGGCCACGCCCACTTCCCATCAGCCAATCAGAGCCGTCGCCGAGATGCGCTAGCTCACCCGAGTGCACCGCGCTATTGTCTCGACTCTCTGTCATTGTCAAGAGAGGGATGAGCTATGATAAATCTTCAATGGGCGTTGCGATAGGGTTTATATGGTTTATTTAGGTATTTAAATATTTTGTCGTGTTATCTCTATCTAGGTATGTTTTAACCGACTACTATA
Source organism: Carcina quercana (assembly GCA_910589575.2). NCBI lineage: Eukaryota > Metazoa > Arthropoda > Insecta > Lepidoptera > Depressariidae > Carcina > Carcina quercana. The sequence goes on from OU342427.1 coordinate 13,388,368, forward strand.
GAAGAAGATAGAGGGTAATGTATTTGGTTGTATGTGTGATTGTTAGGGAGATGATTCCCTGCGTAAAATAGCTTTGGTTGTAGCTTAGAATATGATCACTATAAGTATCAACAACATCTTACTGCGATTTATAAATGCACCTGCCAATAGTGGCGATTATGGGCGATCCCCTCTTAGAAAACCAGTCCGTCGTGGCGATCTGCGCATGTTCAAGTTCAGAATATGTAGCCCCACAACACCAATAAATAAGGAAGATAGCATATTGCATAGGTCGTCGGTCCATATAGTAGGGGGACGGCCCGGTACACGTTTCCAGGTATGTGGTCACGACTCGAAAACTCTTTCTCCTCATCGGTTATCCGTTTTAAAGCGATGTGGCTTGCCAACTGTAACTACATCTTACTGACTCGTCGAGCTATGTCGGTGACCTTATAGTTCGTCTATTGATTAGTCTAGAAATACCGAGCATAACTCGTTCCCTAGCTCGCTGAATTACTTTGAGCTTTTGTTTTCAGCCAACATTAATCTAGATACTTTAGTACCTAGTAACTCTTATTGCTTGTATTGATTGCGTGTGAGGTCATGTTAGAATTGTCTAGCCTGAGAGGCTCCGTTCGTCTTGAAAGGAGATAATCCAAACTTTTTATTTCTACATGGTCTCCAGTTCACGACTCAGTCCTTTTTTTTTCATCAGCCGGAAAACGTCCACTGCTGGACATAGGCCTCCCTCATGGTACGCCACATCGACCGGTCCCGAGCCACCTGCATCCAGCGACTCCCTGCGACTCTAACCAGGTCGTCGGTCCATCTAGTAGGGGGACGGCCTGGTAGACGTTTCCCGGTACGTGCACGACTCAGTCTAATCCGATTTAATTGAATCATCATCATCATCCTTCACATAGGCCTTCTCCATGGTATCATTGACCGGTCCCGAGCCACAGGCATCCAGCGATTCTTTCACTAGGTCGTCGGTTCTTCTAGTAAGGGGAAGGACTGACATGCGTTTGCCGGTACGCGGTCGCCACTTGATAACTATTAATCCTTACCAAGTACCGTCCAAAAGTCTAGGGTTGAGGTAAAGCTGCCAACGTGCTAAACAGGGTTCAAAGAGTTTTGTATCATACGTATCATTTGATTAACTTGAATGATCCATTGGCATCCCTAATAAGGCTCGATACCATAGATAAAGTAAGGGATATCCCTGGCAGGCTGGCAAGCTTGGTTTGAAGTATTAAGATGTACGTGATGATGATGTTGATTATCCCCTAGAATTTTACCTTACGATCAAACTTTTTAACCGCATAATGACTGTTGTAGCTTGGACTTACAATCTGAAGCTTCCGGGTTTAATTCCCAGTGGGGGTGGGTACCTATACTAAACGGTACCCGTGGTTGGTGGTAGGGAATTTTCTATGTCTATGCCTGGCTACCACCATGTTACCTGAGTCTGCCGCCAAACAAGTGTTAATAGCACTGTTGTGTTCCGGTATGGAAGGTAGCAGATCCTGCGCCGTATTAGATTGTGGCTTCTGGGTGCGCACGCTTACCCTCCAATGACCTTATCTTCACTTACCATCACGTGAGACGAAGGCCAAGTGCAAACCCATCATACATAAAATAACTGTTAAATCGTATAATTGATTTACTTATTTAAATTGTACAAACATATGCTAATTCGCAACCGGATCCCGCATCACAAATTCAATTAACTATATAAATTGGGTTCCATCAAAATTGGCGTTTGAACTTTGAATAATAAATATTTATACAGGTAGCAGCTGCACTAAACCTTCGGTCTCATGCCCAAATAATAATTAGCCTGCCCTTAGCACCTCAGTCGGCGTGCCAGAAAAAATATCTCTCCGACGTTCGCCAGCGAGCCAACATAACCTGTAATTTGGAAATTATTATCTAACACATTGTGCCTTTCTGGTTATCCCGCCGGTCAATTTGCCGTTTTTATGGCTCCCACAGTGCCGCGCTCTCTAATTATCTCCGCCACGATCTCGGCCCCAGGCTCCACGGTGTCTCCTAAGCCCCAATCTCGACTCTAAGCCTACAATATAAAGACCAAACCATTGAAAATCACTGCCACTAAAAACATGAGAAAATATTTGAAAGGGTAACACGTTTGCGTGGATTCTATTTGTTTTAGCGCGAATTCTGGCGCGTTTTAATTATTGTGCTATTCTGAGATAAGATCATAATAGTACGATATTTATTGAAATTAATTGCGTGTTCCTACGGCAAACAATATTCGGTATGATACGTTATATTCAGCGTAAGTTGGAAATATCTAGAGAAACACGTGGGTTGCGTTCATTAATTAAAGGTGTATAATGCATTCGGGTTGTCTTTGATGGAGAAAAAAACCTGACCCTTGTTAGTGAAACTGTGATAGCCCATCAACGTTCCCACTTTCCATGCATTTACCTATGCATAATGTCATAAATTTAAATTATAATCGGTAAGTTTTAACGCCCAATTTTTAAATTAGAGAAACGTAACGAACCGAATCCGAACGCGGTCGTTTGGGAACGACCGATGTCGGCGGACTCTTGACACGTATTCTATTAGAAAGAACTACTAATAAAATTAATTTATTTCTCGATTACAACAGTAACGCGAGTTCAAAAAGCGCCGCGGCTCAGTCATTAATCATATTAATTAAGACGAGCCATGAGCGCTTTTGTCCGTGGTGCAGTCGATAAACGAGCGGTTCTTTACGTTCGGACAGACCGACCAGCCGAGCGTGTGCGCAATAACATTTCGGTAATTGTGCGCAGGCGCATGTGACACGGCGCGCGCGCGGGCTCGCCCGTTACGCGCCCTCTCAATCGTTACCAGGGTTGTCCATCAACTACAATACTACAAGTAACTGTATAATAATTTACTTTTAAGTTGGTATTCCATATTTGGTTAGTAAACGATAAAAGTACAGTTAAAGTAACAAAAATTCAAATAATTATTATTATTATTATATTATTAGAATTAGGAAATCCGTAGACGAACAAGGTTCACGGTGATATCTCGACGAATCAGTGAGCTGAAGTGGCAATGGGCAGGCCACATTGCACGAAGAACCGATAACCGTTGGGGAGTTAGAGTTCTCGAGTGACAACCACGTGCATCATTGCGTGGTCTTTATAATATATTCGTAAAGTTAGTTCAGTTTAATTTTATGTTGATGTCAACATTATTTACTAATTTTTGACACAATATCAGAATTTAATGAATTTAAAAAAAACTCTATATACTCATCATAAATACCAGCAACCCAATTTTCACTTACTACTTTATATACGAACAGATTATGTCAGCTATTGGCAGCTCTGGGCGTGTAATGAATATCTGCATCACAAGGCCACAGGCTACTAACACACATGCCCAGTTCTCACTAATCTGTTGATTTTTTTGGTGGCACAAACAGTTTTACCCTTAACTAAGTTAAATCATCTTAATGAAAATCCTTAGTTTAGATGGAACCTAAACTGAAACCCTTGTAATAATAACTTATTACGTTGCTGCAAACATCGCATCAATAATATTATTGTGATTCTACTGCCAAAGCTATATTATAAAAAACAAACACGTTCACGGTAAAGAATTCCAATTCGCTCCAAATAACGTTGAAGACTAATGCTAAATAGCAATAGCTCTCCCTATGATTACATCCAGTTATTACAATTACACGTATAACTCGAAGATTTACCCCTACCATGGGCTAGCATTGTCGTTAGTCGCTAACGCACGCGAGAACTCTCTGATCAAAGGAGCCCTTTTTTTGAATCGTCCAAACTAGTGTGATATAGACAAGACATGGTTTTGTATTCCTTAGATTGGGCCAATATTTTGGTGACTGAAATTCAATTGTTACCTTAATAAAAAATAGTGCAATTACAATAGGAAAATATATTTGTAATGAAACATAGCTGATATTCACATTATATTAAGGGGTCAAACTTGGAATCATCAACATCAGCTGCATTAGTCCAATACAAGCCTATCACAGACTGCCATGAGTTTTATGTGAGGCTTGTCAAGTGGGTCGATGATTGCAGTAAGCTGTTGTTGATACTTAGGTAGACTAATGGTGACTACCTATTTTTTCCTTTAGTCGCCTTTTGCCATACCCACGAGATGACACGAGTGTCACTTTCGCCTCACTGGCAAACCCAATCACGATAAAATTTTGCATCCACATATTATAAGGGATGAAACACTATTTAACCAAGTCGCGGGCAACAACACGGCGGAACTGAGGAATTATATTTTGGAATATTATTGGAAATTATATATGAGGAATATTTGATGTTACTAATGTAGTCGCTATCGACTATCGACAACGCAAGCGTATTAATGGTAGGGGTATATGTGATCACTGGCAGCTGTAACGAGGCAGCCTCCTCGACTCACGGACACGATTCGTTGCGACTAATTACACGCACAACACTATTGTTTTGACGAGATTGATGGATCACACTACAGTTACAACTCTCTGTAATTGAACAAAAGATTCTCATTCGAATTGTAATTGAATTTATCAATTACTGGATGTGGCTATCATTACACGTTCATTTGTTTATTGTTGTGAATTATTGCCATGGTAATTATTATTATTGTTGCTGACAACACAGCCTTGACTATTCAGGTTTGCTGGACCGATTGTTCGAACCTCGCAAAATAATTGAAATTGATTGATACTAATCATAAAAACATTGCTAAGGTTTATTTATTTAGTTCTATCACAATCGTGTTCTGAGCTTATTTATGATTTCGTTCTACCATTTCCTGCCATTGTATATCTAGCCCAACCAAATAATAACACCCGCTTTGCCATACATTTCCCGTTTATAATCTAAGACAGTACCGGATTCAGGCAGAAACTGTTTAGTCAAGTGCGGCCTTGTCACTCGAAACAGTTTTCGTCCACAAAGACTATCTCCTTAGTATTTTTTTCTTCTGTAGACGTTAATGGTGTTGTCGACGCTCTTGAAATTGGTATATCAAACCACAATGTTGATATGTTATTGGCATTATCTTACCTGTTGGTAAGAGGTACAATGGTGGTCGCAACCATCACACATCACCTCTAATGACGGACGGAAAACTTCAGTGCTGCCAGCGTGTTGTTAAAACCTAGTGATGTCGTCATCTTCGTCATCAGCCGGGAAACGTCCACTGCTGAAGAAAGAGCCCATTATTATACCTCAGGGACTTAATAAAAGGCCACACCATCAAACGAACAGAGTACCAGAAGAAAGAATGCTGTGGTTGAAATTCGTTATCGTAGGATCTCAATTTTTTCACGTCTAGTCTAATCCTAAAGTTAAAATTAAGACTTTCGGTCTTTAATTACACAGAAAGGTTTATAAAACGTTATAAATTGTAATTAGCAAACTGTCTTCACGTTTGCAAAAAGATTAATATTTTATTGAAAGGTTATTTCCCCAAATTAGTCCCCTTCATGTACTATGATATATACAAACATAGTCCAATGATCCTTAATCAATGCAATTTTATAGACACATCACATTCAAGAAACTGATGTTTTGTCTTTGGTTTTGTTTGATTTTAGTTTAAAAATATAGTTCAAATCTACACGTAAGAAAAGAAATGATTTAAATTGCGACCAAAAAATTCTAACACAAGTGTTTTGTTGTTTTGTCTCTGGTTTGTCTGGATTGAGTTCGATGATCTATGTGTTTGTCAAAGTGCGCTAGCACCTGCCTGTTGTCCTCCTTGGTCCATACCTGTCAGAGAGCGTAATCTTCAGCTTGTCTATCGGCAGTAGCCAGCCGTTTCAGAGTGATAAATGAATAGCTTTGCTGCAGGCATCGAGGATTCAAATGAGAACTTGCGGCAGGCTCCGGGTAGGATAAAATTAAATAACGTTTAATAGTAGCGCAGTGAATACCAGACTGTGACTTTCATAGCTTGTTTATGAGCTGAAAGAGTACTTATTATGACAGTGCTACTTTGGATAGATTTGCGAAGTCAGTGCTGTAGAGGGTAACGATGAAAAATTTTCTTTGTATCATAGGGAAGAAACAAAAAAGATCAAAGTTCAAAATCATTAAAAACATACGATTATCAAAAAAATAGTCATGTTTCTTCATTTTTATAGTGCTAAAGAAGAAAATAAGAATTTTATGTCATAAAAGTTTCCGGTGTCGATTGAAAATCAGTGCGTCATTGACCAGTATTTCATTCATTGCATCGAAAGTGTCATCAGTTTTGTAAGAGGTTATTTAGATGTATAAATATAAAGGTTTCCTAGATAGTTGTTCGAGCGAGCGAGAAGCATCTCCGAGATATGGGCGTTGACAATGTTAAAAAACAACAAGGTTCAACCATTGCGAAAAGTACTCAAAAACATCCAAAAACTTTTTTTGCTGCCCTAATTATGACATATAAACTTCAAGAGTGGAAAACAACTTTTGTTTTAGGGTCCGCGGTGATTTATTCACTTTATAAGCTCTGCAAATACAGACTTGTGAGGTCTACAGCTCACAGAACCACTAGTTTTAAATTATTACACATTTTCTTCTCACACACACTTCTATATCCCTACCTCTAGCATAAATACCAACCTCTAACACATTTACAAACATTACATTACTCTTTTCATCATCATCATCATCAACAGCCTATATATGTCCCCACTGGAGGGGCTCAGGCCTACTCTCCTACAGAGAGTGTATTGGCCATAAGTCCACCACGCGGGCCCAGTGCGGATCGGCGGACTTCACATGCCTGTTCAAGACATGCAGGTTTCCTCACGATGTTTTCCTTCACCGTTAAGCAATCGGATAATGTACTTGAATTGAAAAACAACTCATAGGTACACGGCTGGATTCGAACCCGGTACCCTCAGATTGAGAGTCCGCGCCTTATCCACTGCGCCACCGACGCTTCATTACTCTTTTACTTACATTATATTTACTTACATTACATTTACTTACATTAATATAAATAAATATATACCATTTATCTAACTGCATCTCATTCATCATCACTCATGCATCAACTAAAAATTAGTTTGTATTTAATTAGTATAACAGTGTTACTGAATATCTCTGGGCCTGTCTGAAAATCAGCGCTGCAGCTACTGCTGCCGCATATGCTGAGACAGGTCCATTTCGGCGTTGCAGTGCAGCAGAGCAAATTGCAAATATATGTATGAACTGTACTGTAATAACTGTATGTGTGACGAATAAACTATTTCTATTCTATTCTATTTCCATAAACCCAACGTCATGCCCAATAGAGCCAGCCTTCTTTCAATAACAAGGTTTATAAATTGTTTCTGTCCCTGTACGAGCTTGTCTCTACGATGCAGGCACTGGCCGCGCGCCCCGCCGCCCGCTGATGGATGACCGTGGGGCTCTTATTTTCGCCAACTAATTAAAATTTCGACGTCCTCCGCAAAGCGGCAATTACCGCGCGAGATTGCGCGATACCTCGCAAAGGGCCCGCTTAATAACTAATAACACGACGAGGGCACAGGCGCACGCGCAGCGACGATGAGGATTTTCTCGGAGTAACTAAGAGCTTGCTTGGACTTGAATTCCTGGAGGGTTTTCTGAAGTTTGGAATTACATGTAAGGATTTAAACTTCATCGAACAGCAGCCTCCGTGTCGCTGTTATCTGAGCGTTAGACTCAGACGCGCAACACACGCATAGGTCCCGGGTTCGGTTCTCCGTGGGGACATTGTCAAAAATCTTTTTGTGATACTTTCCTCAGTTTACTTAGGACATTGCAGGCTGAATCACCTGATTGTCTGAAATATAAGATGATTCCGAGCTTTGGAAGGCACGTTAAGCCTTTGGTCCCGGTTGCTGTCGACAGGTAGTAGCTACATGAGCCATGTCAGACCTATGAATATAACAACTCTGACGACTAAGGTTTGTGAGGTCGGTTACAACCTGTACGATACCAATCGCACTGGGTGAATTTGTTATCCTAAATTAATATAAGAATATTTGATAAAATTGATATCCCACCTAACTACGAGTGATTCGAATAGAACAGCATTTTAGCAAAATTTGAAGTCGAATCCAACAATATTTTATGGTAGATCCAAGCATTAATCGAAAATAAATAAGAACCTAGACTAAGAGACATTGTACCTATCGACTGTATTTTATGCCAAATAAACTATTTCTATTCTATTTCTTAAATATTCAGTTTTCTCTTTTTTTTCTCTTTTCTTCTGTGGCTTTTCACCACAAAATACATTCGCAGCGGTCATTTATCAAAATAAAACCGACTAGTTGACTTTGAAATAGTTCATTCATGAAACACGCTGTCGACAAATTAAAAACATAATAAAAATATTTAACCGATACAAAAATATCTATATAGTATATATTTCAAACAGTTAAGTTATGCTACCCAGCAACACTTAGGAACGTGAAGTAAAATAAATAAAAATCATAATTACTATTTAATTAAACAAAGATAATCATCTTAATTCATAGGGGTACTAAGAAGCTGCAGTATCAATCACCTGGTCTGGTCAAGCTGAAGATAATAACGGCTCGCACTTAGATGCCAGCAAACAAACTGCTACTAAACGAGATCCTGTAATTACTATAATTTCTAGACAAACGTCAGCCCGTGAGCAAATGTACTCTTGCCTGAGTATAAAATATGTATATTCTTGTCAGAATTTTGATACTACGTAAGGGATTTTCCAACATTTCTATACTCATAATACGGAAGAAGCAATTTCGATGCCCAGTGGGCTGCCAATAGTTACAGGGTTTGGTTTGAGTAAGATTTTTCATTCATTCCTGGTTTGCACTTGCAATTGTACTATGTTGGCTAATTGTTCATAGAAATATACATACTATCCCTATTCTGTCTACATTTTTAAACCGCATCCGTCACTTCAGTAGCCTTTAGTGGAAACATTCTTTGACCTGCAATCCAGAGGTCACTGGTTCCATTCCAAGTGGTAATACCTATCGGTACTCGGTTTGTTTGGTGGAAGATCATTTTCAATGTTCGCCTACCTAGCTGCACTGTTGTTTTCTGGTATGAAAGGTACAAGGTCATTAGCTTTAGGCTTCTGGGTGCGCACGCTTACCGTTCAACGGCCCTGTTATCACTTACTATCGGGTGAGATTAAGGCCAAGTACAAATACAATACGTAAAAAATTATATAATTATGTCATAAAAATTCATACCGAAACAATGCAGTTTGACAGCAGACTTAAGATAACATAGAGGTGGCTAGAAAGGGGGACATATAGAATGCCTTACCACCAACGAAAATGAGTTCCGATATCCATCCGGATCCGGAAACTCCGGATTGTAAGTCCAATCGTGTAGCCATTAGGCAACGGAGGTGGTCAAAAACTGGTGGATGTTTAATTTAGACACGCCACATAGAAACTGAGCTATTTCCTACTATTGCACCTTAGCGAAGCAAGGGCCGGTTGAATTAAGTTTGAGTTAAATGAATACATACTCATTCCGTGAGAGACTGCTTAAATACATGATTCCAAACTACGATTAATTCAACTTGCTTTCGGCTTGCAAAGCACCTAGTTTACGTCTCTAATTAAATTCAAACATGTTTACAACAAAGAAACTAAATAATTTTAATGTTACTGTTTTTATTTCGATCATAAAATCTTAACGACTGCTATAACTTTGTATCTAAGCCGATGTAGCTTGTATACTAAAATATTTGAATGTTGCCGTGTTCATAGGTTTAGTTTACCATGTAATTATGTGTAAGGTTGAGCACCTTTATGAGCTCAAACTGGGGTACATGACCAAAATTAGTAATTAAATTATTTTGAACGAAATATGACCTCGGGTGTGGGTATTTAACATTTAGCTGTTGTGATTTACCGTTAATACTGTTTAGTGTTGTTATTCAGGTTGAGATGTGCTCTGCTATATGACTAAAGGCATGTATTTTGCCAGCAAAGTCAATAGACTCCGCAAGTAAAATCATAGAAGGCAAAAATATTTTTTGGCTTCCGCACCTAAAAGAACGAGAAAATATACATATAATTTATTATTGTATACATACAAAAATACAAGGAAATAACAAGGTGTAGCAAATTTACTCTCATTGCATATTGAGTCAGCGCCTTTTGACATCTTTTCTGTATTATGTTATGCTAGGTTTCGCTAGCGACGCGTGGACTTCAGTACACAAAAAGTTGCCTATGTCCTTTTTACGGCCCTTCAACTGTCCCTATACACAAACTCAAGTTATTTTGACTCCTCGCTATGACGTAGCGAAACAAACTCACTTACGCATTCGGTTAAAAATATATATATCGTCAATAATAAAATATTTTAGTCATTTGTGTAGTAAGTCTGATGAAAGATGATAAATACAATTTATTAAATGTAATTCAAATCTTATATAAATAATAATCGTACTAGATTGGAATCGGAAATTAGAACTTATTCCTAATAGAACATGGTTTGAATTTATCTGAATGAATATGTTTTCAAAGTATGATGAGACTTCTTCGATAGTTCCCTTCACGTTAGTAAGTTATAAAGTCATCGCATGTATTATTCATACAATGTATTATCGAGGTAAAGTAGTGCAGTGTCCCTGTCCGTCATTGTCAGTGAGGTGCATTCATTGAAATGATGACATTAGTGCGGGCTACAGCGTGTCCGTCGTTACTGTAATACGAGATAATAACAGAGCGGACGAACGTTTGATAAGGACTTAAACACTAGTCATTTGCCTGCGGCCTCGTCTGTCTTATATTTCGAAACTGGCTTGAATTTGACTACAATCTAATCTGATATTGAGAATGTAGAAGATGTCAGGGAATCCCAGTGGAATTACGAGTAAGTAGTTGACTATTAATATGTAACAGCGGAACCCTGGATTAATTGATTATAAAGGGTTAGGTTGGAAATTATGTCGTGTAACTTTAGCGCACACTTCTCAAAAGTGGTCATTTGCGTTTGGATATTTGGTGATCAGTGATTGAATATAAAAGTATTTCGTGTCAAAAAATATTTCATGCCAACGTCAATAAAACGGCTAAGCCCGTGTTGGACTCGTAAAGTGTATTATTTCAGACGATAATAAATTGTTAATGTTTTCCCTCTCCTAATGCTTCCATACTAAATTTCTGTTGCCATAATCTTTTAAAATAGAATAGCTGGCTTTGATAAGTAATTACCTAAAAATAGGAGACGAAATTATAGTGTCGCGAAATAAATATCATTAATTTACAACTTTAGAATTAGCTACAATAGCAGTTAATGGTTCATAAATGGCGATTTGAACAATAATCGAAAAAAAGTGTTTAAAATGAAAATTGTGATTCACTGTGAAGTTGTATGTTAATGATACTCAATTCGCGACATCACTATCTGATGTTCTATTTTTAAATAGTTACTACACAAGTCCAGCTAAAAGATTATGGCAACAGAAATTTTGTATGAAAGTTAGATGGAGGACCCTTAAGGAAGTGTTTTCAAATAAAATCCTATACTGGTTTAGTAAAGCTCAGGACGAAGATAGGGTCTTGTTTACATTACAGATGTATTTCGTTTTGCATTTGTTCTGATTGACCGCGTACGAGACTCGGATTTTGATTCCACGCCCGAGTATCTTAGCACGGGCAAATATATTTCAAATTCCAATATTAAACTTTTACAATGAACTTTACATGGATTGAAAATTACAGAAGAAGTAGCCACCGTTACATACGTCCATCATCAAAACATTATTGACAAGTTGATTGGTCGGTCATTTTCCAGTAGTGAGGTGTAATTTCTGGGTCTGATATATCGATGTTACAACGAGTGTCAGCAGTGGTGTTTTCATGGATACAAGGATGTATTTCTGATTCACTTAAGACTAACATCCATACAACCTCACGGCTAATGGAAGTCTTTACTGACGATATATCCTTAGTGGTAATAATCTGTATTCTGTCGTGGTAGTGGTAGAAGGTCCTTTTTGAATCGTACCTAATGTTACGTAGGCGAATTAAATATCTCAGTAAAATAATTTCATACTTAAATAGATTCTACTGCATGTATCCTGGAACATTCCTACATGCATTTTGCGACATCCACTGGTCTGCGAGACGTTTCTCAGATTACATGGATTAATTAAACATGTAACGGCTAATAGCCATGATGATCATCATCAGCTGGCCGACGTCCACTGCTGGACATAGGCCTCTTCCATACCACAATGACGCGACGTTTACCGTGTCGTTGGTCCGTCTAGTAGGGGCTAGTCTTTTTTATTATTACCATTGGCTTTTGGTAATATCAGCCAATCCGATCGGAAATATTAATAACATTGAATTTATTTGCAATACCTCAATGCCCTTTTCAATTCAGTCGGAGCCCGCCCTTGAGGCGTTCAAAAGTTATTTGCGATTATTTCCGAATTTCATTATTGCGTTATCATTTTGTTAATCACGTTATTCGACTGCTTAAATTTGAGCTGTATCGTGTTGGATTAGGGTCGGCTGTGTTTTGTAGTGACGTGCAAAAGCGTGGAGATGAAAGATGCCGCTACCATTTGTCACTACTTTCGGAACGAGGTGCCGGGGTAAAGTACCGGCCCGCCCTGTTTGCACCTCGGGCCTGCTCTAGTGATGGGACATTCTACACAAATGTGTTACTTTGAAATCGACTTCAAAAAAGATGGAGGTCCTCAATTCGACTGTATGTTTTTTTAGTTTGTATGTTATGCGATAACTCCGCCAATTATGAATATATTTTAAACACATCGATTTACACACACACATTCCTTCACCTTCACATTCACACACCCTCACACTTGAAATATTGCTACTATTTTAAAATACAGCTTATAAAATTAGTTAACTTATTTAGACACATGTGATATACTTAAAATAATGTATAATGCCGACAAGCGCAGCTTCCTATCCCATGCATTTATATGCTTAACAAGAAGCTCCAGCGCAATATGTAATTTATTAATTTTTAAAGTAATAAAATAAATATTTTTAAAATTTTTCATTAATTCTGTGTGTAATGTAACATAATAATCTTCTTTTAAAGTATGCAGGTATCTTACAAAGAGGTACCTTCTCTTTCCCTTTGGCCATCCCTATGAAGTGCAGTTTTCTTTTTTCGTGCATTCGTATCGAGAAGTTAATGGTTTCGGTTTTGGTACCATAGCCAATCATTCCGTCATCAAAATTAAGGAGATATTACCGTTGGCGTGGTTGACGAACGATCGCGGCAAAAAGTAGATTAATGTATGCACGGGAAGTGTTCCTCAAGACCTGATGAGAGCTTTACTTTAAAGTACATACAATAAGCCCGCACTTGACCTTCTTAATTTGATGGTAAGTGATGATTGGGCCAGAGTAGAAACCGCTACTGTATTTGCTATGTATCTAGCTATGTTTTTTTTGTGTGGAAACAAATGAATAAAACTTATTTTTTTAAGAATCTGATCAGTCACAATCTCTAGCATCTTATAGTTCGTAATGAAGGCTTTCTTGCTGGCATAAAATTCCAAATTACACATTTAAAAAAAACAATGTTCCACACACCCTGGCTTTCATTATAATAAGCTGCATGCGCAAGTCCACTGTTGGACATAATCCTCCTTTCATAGTTCTATTTACTCTCTTGGCAAGCGGATTGGTGACCGCAGTAAGATGTTGTTATACAGGTAGTTGATGCTACTGACCATCTACTGATTTTATTACGACACGTGCAGAACTTTTGTTTTACATATTTTACTCACCTCCGAGGCTTTATGGCTGCATGCTTGTTATCGCTTACGCTTACCATCCAATGGCCTTACCATCCTTACCATCAAATGAGATGAAGGTAAATCCGTCATACATAAAAAGTATACCTAAACTTTAATACAGCACAGCAGTGCCGTACTTTACTAACAAAGCTATGCTACTAACAAGCTTCATCAGGTAGTTCAGGTACCGACGGCGCTACTGTACCTCCAAGAACTGCAAGAGAGTATGTACTGTGAATTTTAGTTCCTAAAATAACCGTCCACAAAGTTACGTAGTTCTAATTTGAAAAATGATGTTATAGACATGCTTGCGTGTAAGCGCGGTGTATAGCTATAAATACTAAATGAAATGATTTGCGGCGCGACCGTTCGGGTGCGTGTGTTGGAGCCGGCCATTAGAGGGAAAACGACGAATCATTTACAAGAAAGCGAGAACCCGCCTCGCGATATTTACATAATTTATTCACCTCATCACAAGAGTTGCAGCTCGGAGAATTCGAGGTTCTGTCGCATATCAAATAGATGACTCAATCTAACCGCCATAATTTGGTATGACTATATCAAGGAGTATGTACTCGTATGTCTGTAGAGAGCTCGTACGCGTTTTTATTCTGAATAAAATTCACCTATTTACTGAATGAAAAAATGAAAAGGCATTGTCTGTGACGCGTGTCTGAGAAATTTCAATTAGAGCATTTTGTTTTATTAAATTATATACCTGTGAAATATTATTCCACCTTTTATGTAACTGAAAGTGGTACAACATATTCAACCCCATTCAATTTTATATTTTATTTTGATATTAATTTTGATATTACTTAAGAACTTTCTGTGTAGAGTTATAAATAAAATTATTATTATCATTATAGTTAACATAGATCAGTTCTTTTATTCCTAGTACTAAACTTAATAGTTCAATCGATTGAACTAGTGGGTAGTTTTTGTCCCAACAGTTCAATTGTACAGATTAAAAAGTTAATCATACGAATAATTCGTTTATTGGATTAAAAGTGGATGCAAGAAGAAACATAAGTTTATTGAAAGGATTTATTTATAGTTAAAAAAAGAAACTAATTTGCATGCTGTTTGATATAGTTAAATAGGTTAAGCGACATATATAAATGTTACTTAAGACCGTCATTTATCCTATTTATTAAAAATAAAAATTTGATTGATGATACATTTTTGGTTGTTTTATTTAATATGTCTAGTTTAAAAAAGGAACCACTGACACAGTTAATTTAATAAGATTTCTGATCAATTGTGTTACTTATGGAAAAATTATCCTTAACTCGAAACTACACGAGCTGCAACGCTTGTCTACAGTGGCCGTGATACAATCTACCAAATATTAAACTAATATTTAGGCAACGCTTTGCTCGAAGCCGCCTCATTTACATGAGGTGCGGTGCCTGGTTCCAAATAGTTTTAATTTTAATAGTCCACTCATTGCATTGAATTAGCCTCTAGCACGGAATATTACGCTTGCATACTTTAATTAAACGTAAGCTCTCAACCGGATAGGCAGTATAGTCAATGTTGGAGAACATTTTGTATTTTTACATACTCGAATTCTGATATTAAATGTTACAATAATAATCATGATCTGATGGACATAGGCTTCCTGCTCGTACTAAAGTAGTCAGAACCGAACGATGCTCTAATGATAAAATGTTATCGTTAAAAACAGTGAAATAACTACAAATTTACGGTTTTCGGATTTATTCCTCTACAAACAGACAGATGACTGCGAAGTGAGGGGGTTCCTATAAGGTACCTCAAAAGGAAAAATTGTATTTGATTTTCAGTATGTAAATTATTTGTTCATATTCTGCAGTCTGCACGGAACACACTGTGTGCGAGTTTATTTCCTTGTGTACGAAACCCTAAAATCGTAACTATTGATCAGTCAGCAACCTTTTGTACCCAATGATGTAGTTTACGCAAGTTATAGATTTCATTTAGATTTGATTGTGTTGTTCTTGTTCAACACAAAGACAGTATTTGTGTTATGTTTTCTAGGGCTAGTTTACAAAAGTACACAGCCACGCACGATATAAATTCTTTGGTTTTGACTATTTATAGCCCTCGATCGGTGTAGCTGGAGGCTCGGTAGCTAGGTCGCGGCTTAACTCCGATGCATGCAACTGTAAATATCATAATCATAGCCCATTAGCTCGATAATGTGATGTCTCTGATGCGCCGGCAGCTTTGACCTACGGTTTATAGCTTAGCAATTAGTTATGACTAAGGCTTCGGATTTAGCTTCTTCTTCGAGAGTTACTGTAACTTACATTCTATGTGATGTGAATCAATCAAAATTTTAATGACATTTTACTATTCTTATGGCGCTTAATGAACCTGATTTATTGTTGTTTTTACAGCAAATTGTTGTGATCAGTAATTTTATTCCATTCGCGGTGGAAATGGCCCGTGAGGGAAGGAGGTGAGAGTCTTCATAGGGGAAATGAGGCGCCGTCTTTGAGATAAAAGGTTCAATTCCCGCCCTGGATATTTCCTGGTGAAAAGTATACGAGTAGCTTCAGCAACACAGCGCGGCAATGCTGCGAGCCTCATGGGAACTTTTCCACCAGGAGTGATGGAGAATGGGCAATTTTCATAATTTGACGACGATAAGAGTATTTATATGCAGTTTTTGTGGAATTATAATTAACTTTCTTCTTCAGTCAAAGTATTAAATACACATGTTTTTTCGTGCGTAAACCAATTGAATAGTTTATTCTAATCAAACTAATAAAATACTATAAATAAAACTAATTAAAAATTACAAACTGTTTAGTTTGCGCTGTAATTAATGGACCTTTTATAGATTTCATTAATTGATCAATTACATAACTTTTATTAGAAAAGACGCCGCGAATCCGTAAAGAACTTTTGTACACTAGTAAAAGCTAGTAAAAAACATGAACGTGTAATGTTGCTTGGATGATCAATGACTGGAAGTATTCTAATGAGAGAACCAACATATTTAGTATCTAGATCTCTAAGTATGCACCTGGAGCCGTATGGCAGTGAGTCTTGCCATCTGCATCAGAGAGCAAATCTGCGAATTGAATAAACTACCTTAATATCAAACTGGCCAGTCAAGCTTGATATTTACAAGTATATAAGTTTTTACCCGCGACTTTGCCTGCCCCATTGTGCCCTGGCTGCCCTGCCCCAAAATGTCTGAGAATATTTTAATTTTTGTGCTGTTAGGGGCGGATACAAATTCAAAAAATCTAACGTAGTAAAATCTGTCCAGACTTCCTTAAGTCTTATGGTGTAACTAAAGCGACTTTGTTATACTGATATAGGTTAATAGATATAAGATCTGTATAGTGACTATTATTTTAAAACTACGTCCTCATGCATAAACAGAATTGATATTGTCGGAAAGATAAAAGTGAGACTTTCTGTCGTTCCAAGGCTTCGTTACCATTACAACTGAAGTTTAACATATTTGCAAATACTGCACAAATTAAGTTGCAGTACTTTCAATAACTACATATTCTCTCTTTCAAACATTGGCAAGTAAAATGCAGTCTTTCTTGTTCTACTGAATAGTTGAATATTTATGTACAAACTAAAATTGCCACCTGTCATACAATGCAGGGCGTGGAGTCTCAGCTTTACAATAGGTGGGCTCCATTGCAATTAATGCTGTAAATAATTTATTATTTCAATACTTATATAATAAATGCGAAAGTGAGTTGATGTTGTAACGGAGAGGAATAATAACTTAATATTTTGTATAAAAATAGTTGAAGAGAGAGCAAGTAGTTCCCGAGGGATAATTTTTGCATTCCACGCGGACTCATTTTCGTGCGAAAAGCTAGTTAAACTATGAAATAAAAAGCAGATTATCTCAGAATTACTTTGCAAGACAGACTGAGATCGAAGAACGCATAGATAATTATTTCCAGACAAGTTGAAGACAACCTTTAAAAATACAAAGTTGCATTTTATTATTCGGATTTTAGATAGAAAATGACAACTGAATGAACTAGAATTTTTTCAATACTGATATTTCAATAATTAAATTTTAACTCATGATATTCATAAAAACATAACGATATTTTTCAACAAAAAATTACGTAGCTCGTGTGGCTAAAAAGGCTTAAACTAAAACCTGGAAAAATAATTATTATTAGGGTACCCCACCCATACTCGTACATGTAATTTGGTATGAATTTGTTACCTCTAGTCTATCCCATGGGTTTGAAACAGTGTGTGTGTGGGTTGTCGTTGGATAGATCACATGCGTGACGTCATCTGCGAGCTTCTATAATATAACGTTTTTCTCCGAAACGCATCGCGAGTATTCTGAAACAAATGTTTTCAGGTTCTTTGGAGTCACATCTCGAAATGGTTTTCGAATAAGGTAAATCAATTTAAAATTTTGCAATGTTGTTCAAGGGAGTGACATCAAGCTCGTTTCTTATTGTTTAAATATGAGCTGAGGATGTTATTTGAGTACTTGTAGTGTGAGGCGTCGCTCGGAGAGAGCCGCCCCTTTCTAGTCCGCCAATAGGACGCGGCAGTGGCAGTGTGTCCCCGAGACGAGATCCGGCGAGCTGGATTAGATCAACGGCCAAGTCATCAGCTTTGAGCGATACTTTTGACGTGACAACGTCTTATAAATTGGTTTGCCGGGTGACACTTCAAGAAACTGCGTTACGCTCCGCTCACGTTATGCGCTCACAATGAGAGCGAGTGAGAGGCACGCGTCTTTCTCCTATCATCGCCCTATCCTCAACAAAATCACTCAGATAGGAACAAGTTAAGTTGTAGTAAACGCTGTTTCATTGTACGCAAATGTATTGCAAGTTATTGTATGTATATTTGTATATAAATACGTATGTATGTGTAAAGGTAAAAATAAAATTTTGTTAATATGAAATTCAGTGCGAGATTCTTTGTATAAATTAATGTTTTAAATATAATTCTTTGTATAAATAAATGTTTTAAATTGTTACTATTATTTCATCCTTCTTCCTACTATACGAATGAATATTCACATTAAAATTATTTTACCACTCAAAGTCGTTGTCACGTAAGACTTTCGCCCGTATACCGACTTTACAGGCAACCAATTTTTTATACGTCTAGACAAGAGAAGGTAAAATTTTTGATTTCAAAACACATACACGTGGTGTGAACTTATGAATGAAGTAAATACATCATCATCAGCCGGGAAATGTCCACTGCAGTAGGCCTCATGGTTTTTGCTTTGGCTTTGCCCAGTCTCGAGGTCGTCAGTACATCTAGTAGGGGGACGGCAAGGTACACGTTTCACGGTATGTTTATCCGTCCTTCGAGCGATGTGGCCTGCCCATTGTCACTGTCACTGACTCGTCGAGCTATGTAATTGGCTGCGTATTTGCGTAAGTTCACTGTTGGGGATTTGCACAAGGCAAGGAGCTAATTTTTTGCAAGACTTACTTATCCTAGCGCCTTACTAGTATCTACAAAACGCCTTTCCGATAATGATTTAGATAGAGCTTTTTAGCTAAAGAGCCCGATGCACCGTCGCTAGATTCCGAAAATGTCTTGAACTTTATAGGGCTCCGAACATCCCATGAAATACCCATATAAGCACTGTGGTCTGTCTATCCGCCTGTCACAGCTGATTAGGCCCTTAGTGCGCGAGTCTGACTCGCATTTAGCTCTGAAACCACTTTCATCAAATCGCTTGTCATTTAGACCACGTCAACACGAACAACGGCAGAGCGCGCACCGCTTTCATAATCCAATTAAGAATAATTGTCGATAAACTGACAGGTCGGATAGCGATTTATGTGGTGATATTTCAGCATCGTTAATAAATTTATGCTTGTTCTTGCCTTTTGATTGCGCCGTGTGTCCATTAAGTTTATTCGATTCGCGCCTGGCCAGTATTGACAGCTTGTAATCCGTGCTTGATTTATTACTAGGGCTTCAATGTGCTTCAAGGTGCAGTAGTTGATAGTTGGCAACGGCGATTTTAACAGTATTTTGGGTGTCTCGTGCGGCACTTAAAAAGTGATTTTCCCGGTGGGTATTAATAAATCATGCTTTTATATTTTTTGGCGAAAAAAGCTTCAAAACTTTGACTATATTAATAATTTCACCTGTTCACCAGTTTTTCATGGGTCCCCAAATCCGCGGCCGTCACGTCGGGAAACATGTACCAGGCCGTCCCCCTAATAGATTTATCGATGACCTAGTAAAGGTTGCGGACAGTCGCAGGATGCACGTGGCTTGAGACAGATCATTGTGGCATGGCATGCAGGAGGCCTGTTTCCAGCAGTGGACGATTTCTGGCTGATCTGGAAGATGATGATCCGCGGACGTTCGTTTAATATATTTGAGACTTATTTGACTACTTGAATTTTAATTACTCATAATGATGAGATGAGATAAAGATCAAGTACACACGTGTTAAAATTATAGAACTACAAAAATTTCATTTAAACATTCGATTGCAACGTTGCCCAACCTAGAACAAATATGATACTTAAGTTGTCTAAAGCGCCAAAACATTGAATCGTGTATAGAAAGTTTAGTATCGTTCAAATATTCGTCCGATAGTTAATTACTATGTGTTGTAAACGATAGGTATGTAGTAGAGCTACTGTGCGCGGACCATCGCACCGACATCGTTACGTAAAACAACTTTACACAGATGTTTATCTTTGATAGATAGAGGCGTGTGAAAACATCGGTTCGATCGGGGGCTTTGATTTTGAAATGTTATCCTTGTTCATTGTAGCTGCGATTCTGGACGACAGACATTGCGCTACAAGACAAATCAGCTGTCAATTCGTATAATGTCTTTGAAAATAAACCTCTAAAAATATTCCAAAATATAATCCTTAACAGTGTACAGAAAGGCAATTTGATTTCAAATCTCCAAAAATTGTTTCCGATCAATTAAAACAAGGTTTGAATGCTCATACACCTGGCGGGCATTATAGAGTAATTTTTTTAAATTGTCAAATCGAATGTCCACGGATCGCGCGACTTGCAGAATTGAGCGGAAGTAGTCAGTAGTTTACTTATTTAGGTATATGTAACACAAGAAAACACTTGGCGTCTAAATCTCAATCGTAGTTGCTTAACGAAATCTCCGTTGTGCTTTTATTTTGGAAAACGAAGATACGGATGGAAATCCTTAAGTTTCACATGTGTTCTTTGAATTAGACGTAGTATCTACTTCAGACAATCGCTTTATTTTCTCTACTCGTAAAATAACAAAAGGAAACTGCTATCCTAAGTTACAATTTGCATTTAAATTGATCCCATTGCCTGTTTAAATTTTTTTCTCGATAAAGCAGTTTTGTAATGAAGGCAATAAATCAATTTTTTGGTTGCGAGTGCCGGGAGAGAGTTGCACGAGTGTGCACTTATACACTCCCTGGCTTTAAAGAAAATTTACAATTTAATTACGTAATTAAACAAGTAATTATTTACATATACAATCAATGCTATATGTTCACACAAGTTACTTCAATTAATTGTTGTGTTATTTAATAAAAATACAGCAAATTGCACCCCCTTGGAATATTTCTAACACGGGGCGTCCATGTTAACAGTTTATTTAGCTCTATATCATATCTATAGGTATCCTTACGACTCTGCACAGTATATACTTATATGTATATAAGCTCTAACAGAATGTCAGCTCTATTGATTTCGCGGCACATTGCCCCTGTGAATTACGATCTCTGTGGTGAACCCTGACTTACGGCCGTGTCCTCTCGATTTATTAGATCGTTGCCGCACACACGGGGGAAATAAATTGAATCCCGCAACGTGGCAACCCCGTTCTACGGCTGCGGCCGTGACAAATATACGATGTGTGTGAATCGAGCCGATACACGACGCGATGCGGGTTACACAG
Source organism: Carcina quercana (assembly GCA_910589575.2). Taxonomy (NCBI): domain Eukaryota; kingdom Metazoa; phylum Arthropoda; class Insecta; order Lepidoptera; family Depressariidae; genus Carcina; species Carcina quercana. Next base: position 13,410,005 of record OU342427.1, read on the forward strand.
CGCTGCCTGCTTTACGATTACCTTTTTTTTTTCTTCAATTGTGTCGAGCCAGTATTGTTCTATTTGTAAAAGACATAAGAATGTCGTCTTGATCATAACTTTTTGTCGTTATTATTTAAGATGCTTCCAACGCTTAACCACAAGCCCACTTAATGTTAAGTGACGATGAGGTCGACGATGTTACGCGTTTGTCTAGAAGGTGCATATTTACTCTTCGTTTGAAGATTTTGTAGTTGTATCGTAATCATCCAGGATTCGGATATATTATAGACTAGATAAAGATGTCTGGTTTGCGATCACTCGCATATTGGCAAATCGTTGCGGGACAATATATAGCAACTGAGTATTATACAAAATAGTTCTGGACAAACATGATAAAGGTCTCGGGAAGGTCTCATCATGAATTCTTATAGTTTTCTGCTCATCTAAGTCTAGGTATAAGGATGATGTTTGCACTATTTATAATTTCAAGTTTAGAATTTGAACACAGTTCTAATCCCGGTTTTTCGAAAATCACTTTTTAGATCAAATCCAAAGTAAAATTTCACTTTGAGTTTGACAGACTTTTATACATTTCTTGTATAAAAATCGTTTCAGTAGTTTCAATATTCTTAAACTTCATTACGACATGAATATTCCTAAATTTCTTGTAAACGTAAATCATTAAGACGATTCTTAGGACCGGAAGGAGTGTCGCACGTTGGGAGAGGCCTATCTTCAGCAGTGGAGAGACACGGGCTGATAAGTCAAGTAAATCAAAGTCGTTTCAGACCTAATACCATCTATAAATTTCGTGGCAAAGATTGTTTCTAATTTCCTTGTAAAAATAGTTGCATAACATCGACGACAACAGTGACAACAGTCGTTGAAGTTTAGGCCTACCAAATATCCTTATACATTCCTTTCGCCAACACAAAAATCGAAATACTTTACCCAATATTTACAATCAAATAAAATAACAACAATGGCGCTGGGAACATGTTCTTGAGGATCATAACAGAAGTTGACGCGGTAACAAAATATATTTTAAAGGGCAATTTCGTCTGTATGACACGGCCATTAAACCGATATTTACTACATTGTTGTTCGTAATAAATGGACGTACTCGTATTTTGTCATGCGGGAAGCGCTGTCACAACAAACATTATTTCATTTTATTTTATGATTTTGTAACGCACCGTGAACGGAAGTCGCGTTTTGGTAAAATATCAGTTGCGCTTCGTTGTACCGTAACTAAAAATTGATATTTAGCGGGATACAGTACAGTGTAATGTAAGTTAATGTTGTGAAAACCTTTGTTAGTAATATCGATTCAGTTGCAGTCGAGATTCCGATTTGGTGAAGGAACAAATAGTCGAACAAATACGGCATTTATTTATAAGTCATAAGACCCATGTTCCTCTATTTTAGCCTATAGATAGATATGAATACTAACAATTTATTTTTATATTATGCTTGTTTGACATTTACTACATATAAAGTATAAATCCCAGTCAAGTGCGAGCCGGACTCGTGCACCGAGGGTTCCGTACAGAATATTAATAATTAACACACTGAAAATCAATGTTTATGATTTTCGGTACGGTCACCGAATAATGATATAACGAAATGTAAGTGCAATTAAAGCGTTAAAAAGTGATTTTAATATAATATAACAAAAATCTGGTTTTCAGATTCATTCCGATACTGGTAGTAAGACCTTCCTAATTGTCCAATTTCAGAATTCTAGGTCAACGGGAAGTACCCTATAGGTTTTGATTCATCCTTCGTCGAAATATGCGGCATAATTAGCGGTATATTTTATTTTAGCAGTATTTTACGTATACCTAAGTCTGCCGCCGCCGTAAGTATGTATAAAACAGCAGCGTTTATAGCACTGTTGTGTTTCGGTAGCTTGAGGCTTCTTACCATCTAACGACCTTATCGTCACTTACCATCAGGTGAGATGAAGGCAAAATGCAAACCCATCAAACAATAAAAAGAGGTTAAGAATTCACTGTCACATATGTATTTCCTAGGACTTGAAAAATAAATAGGAACTTCCGTTCTTGTTTTTACTTCTGAATATAGTCATATATGAATACATGGCAGTTTGTTTGAACATATTATTGTAAATAAGTTGTTATTAAACATTTATGAAACAATTTAATATCCATTAGACAAATCTACAAGACACTACGAAAAGATTAACGAGTGCATTTTAAATTCACGCGTTCCTAACCCAGCGAATCAAAGCATAAAATGATGAACCAAATTCTTGATGCTCCACAAAATTCCAATCATTTTAGTGAGTCGACCAGGTGTTAAAATAAAATCTATAATTGCAGTGAATTTTAGTTCGATTCCATAGCGAGGTAACGGTCAAATATCAAGCTTTGTATCTCCATTCTAATATGACGCTTATATCCTTTGTATAAAGTGATGGTTGAGTCGAGGTTTGTACAAGTGTGAAATCGATTCGTTAGAAATTCGATCTTACCGTGAATCAATAAACACATTTCTCCTCCCGTCGCATGATCATCCACAATAAAGAGCGTAAATAAGACGGGTCCGTATAACAACAGTATTCAAATTTACAATTCGTCTCGGATTTAAACAAAAACGTTCTATTTAATAGTGGAATGTTCATGGCACGGGTGTAATTGTATATCTACGGTCCGTTCATAAGCCGATCGAATCGATTTATAGAGTTGAGACAAAACGATCGGGATTCGTGAGGGTTGGATTCGATGATTATGCAGGGTTACGTTTTTGTGGTATACCTAATCATCTGATTGGGCTCAGTTTTATGACTAATCCAAAATGGTCTGAACCATTGTAATAGATCTTGTTAAGTTTATTTTCTTTTTAAAACAAATTCTGAATATTGTCGCGTGTGCAACTTGCGTTCACCCCACTCGCAAATAAAACATCACTCGGTAAACATTTTAAACTGCAAAGATCATCATCATCAGCTGGGATACATCCACTGCTTGACATATGCCTTCACCACGGTATACCAGAATGAGCGGTCCCAACCCACTTACTTTTACTTCCCATCGGTTATTCGTTCTTCAAGCAATACCGCCTGCCCATTGCCACTTCAGCACACTAACTCGTCGAGCTATGTCGGTGACCTTAGTTCGTCTACGGATTTCCTCAACAACGACAAAGATTATTTCATTGCCAGTTCTGCTTCTTTCATTTACTTTGTATTTCTAGTAAGTGAAAATGTGCTCACAAAACAACAACCCTGAAACGAATAAGCAGAAGTTGCAGTTGGATCTTGAAAGTTTACCAAACGCAAGAAAACTGTTAATTATTAACATTCTTCGGTCATTCAGCTTTTAGTGCAGTTTAGTTTTGCATGCCAAGAGCTATTATCCGTGGTTGTGCAGCACGCGTGCCATGGCTATGGCCATTGGCTAGTCTGCCTATACAGTGTGGTAGGGTACCGATGGTTCCGGTTGGTTTTGTTCGGTCAATTTGTCTACCCGCTCGGACTCGCGTGCGCTCTACCCGCAATCAGCGATTCGACAGACACAATGCAATGTAGATTGCCCCGAGTTTTATTGAAATTCCACGCGTTTACAAATCATTGTTCTCCGCTTTTTAATCAATGTTATACCGTTCGATTGAAACGAGTTTTGTTTAATCTGAGCTGGGATTTGATGCGGTGAACGCGTCGCAAGCTTCGATCTCTGTTTGGTATTTCTAAATCCTTGCAAGTTATGACTCGTTTACATAAATGCGGTCACAGAATTACTATTTAAGTGTTTGTACTAACGGGTTTTTACTTGGCCTTCATTTCACCTGATGGTAAGTGTACATAAGACTGGTTAGATGGTAAAAGTGCGCACCCGTAAGACTCAAGCTACGAGTAATTGCGATGAGTTTTGCAGGGTAAAATATATCATATACATTTACCTATGTAATGTTTCTTACGCTACCCCACCTGATGTCTTATTTCCACAGATTATTGCGCTCCGTGTCTTTCAGCGCGCCCCGTACCCCGCATCACACCCCGCGGACATCCGTTTCAACAACTTGGAAATATTATGTGCTTACATACATCTTCCTTGAGATGCATAAAATATATACATACCAAACATAAGGATCACACCCAGTGGCATTATTTCGTCGGCAGGTGCAGTTGAAGCCCTCTCTGATTAAATTATTTACGCCATTCTGGGCAATCATGTTTATTTCATAAGGTTGTTCCTACGACCCCCGTTAGTTCCATTTACGAAACAGAGCGACAGGGAACGCCGAAATGGTACAAAACGTATGGGCGGGCACGGTACGCGCCACGGAATGATGACATAATGATATTATTAAGGGCATGAACCGCCATTACCCTAGACAATTTAAATGCAATGGAAATGACTGAGGTTAAACAAGAATACAGAAGCCAGAGGTAGAAATAAATCATGTCTATCATTTTTATAAACTAAGAATTTTAAATTACAATGTAATTTAAATATTTTGGGAATTAGAGCTTTTTAAAAACAAATGACGTAGTGGACTCGCATACACTCTCTGGAGGAGAATAGGGCTGCGTCTCTGCAGTGGGTTCATATAGGCTGTTGATGATGATGTCTGACGTGTTTGTTCATTCGTACGAGTACATAAATTCCAAATAACAAATTGGAACTAATTGGTACAGGATCTAATCCAAACCTCGATTGTTCAAGGACGTCCCCACTGCAGGGGCTGAGGCCTACTCTCCTACAGAGAGTGTATGGGACATAGTCCACCACGCGGGCCCAGTGCGGATGTGCGGACTTCACATGCCTGTTCAAGACATGCAGGTTTCCTCATGAAGTTTTCCTTAACCGTTAAGCAATCGGATAATGTACTTGAATAGAAAAACAACTCATAGGTACACGGCTGGATTCGAACCCGGAACCCTCAGGTTGAGAGTCCCGCGCCTTATCAATTGCGCCACTGACGCTTATGACGCTACCATGGCTGTTAATGAGTAATATTATAATTGATAATAAGACACAAGATGTAAATATAAACTTACATACGTTTATTCAATGAGACAGTTTACAAATTATCCGTCCAAACTCGACGACCAAGTTTCGGTACAAATAATAAATATTTAAAGAGGTTAGCAGGTGCAATACACCTAAAATTGACGTCCAAATAACAGTGTACGGGCTTAAATAAAAAACTGGTCCCGCTTTGAGAGCAGCCAACCAGCAATTTCAGAATTAATTCTATCACATTTTGGCTCGGGTCTCGGTCGATTCGCCGCTTTATGGCTTTCCTGACACCGCAACAGCTGATTAAGTTCAAAACAATCTCGTCCCTCGCAATCACCCGGTATTATCGGGTTAATCAACTACCTCGGAGTTTTTGTCGTTATTTAGGTGTACTGTTTGTTCTACGCTATAAAACTGATAAAAAACAGACGGTGCAAAAACTAGGAGCTGTTTTTGCTGTTTGTCTTTGCAAATTATAGGTTTGTTGTGTTTGGTGGTAAAATTCATACGCTTAAATTTTGCATAAGAACCTAAATAAGAAATCAGTTTTTGGACGGCAAAATAATTGTTACTAATCGTAATAACGTCTAATTATTTATTTGATATATTACCAATACCACCTTTATTTTGCACGCTAAAATTTACTGATTGTTGCAATGAGAATCGGGGAAGTATCAAATATGATATTTTAAATAAAATATTGAAACAAAATGTTCGTATTGTCTTAAGTAGACACAAAGCTATGCCGAATTTAAATTTACCCACCTCCATGGCCTAGTACTGAAGATCCAAAGACTTAAGGGCTTGTACTAATTTCAGTTTCACACCTCCACACTAAGAAAAAGGGCTATGACAGTCTGACAAAATGTAACAACTTAAGAGGCTCTGTTGGTAAGACCACGTGGCCACGTTCAAGTTTACATTGTTTTGTAGCTGTCCCTCTCCGAGCCCTATCCTACCCGAGGGCGTACGGTGAGACAGCATACATTACGCGAAGTTATCCACCCGTTATTTGGATGTTTCGTAGTCCAGGGATCATTTGAAGGATACAGTATATTATGTAACCATTTTTTTAATACAGTATACTAATGAAATTTCAGATGTCGGTGGTTTTTCCAAATTGTTCTAAATTGATTCATACTCTTGTAAATCAGGTTCAAAGTTGGGGCTTTTTATTACCGTAAAATACAATACTTTGACGCCCTCTAACTCTGGAAGTATAATTTAAACGAAAATCTGACTCACCACCGACACAGATATTTGTTTCTAGATTGTGTCTTGAAAATTTCATAGATTTTCATAGCTTAATACTCAAAATATGACTGGACTACGTTTGTATGGGCGCTTTGACAACAGCATACCCTCTTAATGTTGCAAGTAAATAGTTTCATTTTATTTTAGGGCGGTTACCTAGAACATAACATAATCTCAATGTAGTGTTGATACAGTTTAGGAAAAACGCTTCGATACGCGATAGTGAGTTTGCGTGTTTAGTTACCTTCCTTTACATCGTCGTAATGAACTGTCAAAATGATTATATTTTTTGTGCAGGAGTAGCTGAAACAAAAGACAGGCTACTTTTTATTCCTATCGAGCAAGTCGCGAATGAAGTCAGGTGCAAAAGCTAGTCAATAATAAAATAACACATATTCCCGCTGCCAGTGAAGATAGAATCAATTATTCAACCTCAATACCCACTGCTCCACACTGGATCCAATTCGACTTGCTTTTCATTAGGTAACCAATCAGTATGGACCGTGTTGAATCGATCGATTCGTCACACGGGATTAAATCGGTCGACCTCAACGTCTTCAATCCATATAAGGTCAAGGTCAGAGTAAGACAGGACTGGACTCATCAGACTGGCAATAAATTACGTCATTTGATTGGTTCCAATCAAATGTTGGGATCGATTAAGCGTCGGAGGATTTGGGATTAGAAGTGTATCGGGTGGTTTCGTTCTATTTTTGGATCGAATTTGAAAATATCTTTGTTACTTATGAAACTATAGACCCTAATATGTAAATTGATAAATAATCTATCTGAAAGTTGCAAGTTCATTCCCCTATTACTACATGATTTAGTTGGTGGTACGACACTTTTAGCTTGTATAGATAACTAGTAGCGTGCTAATAGTCCTGTTTCTTATTAGTAATAAAATATAACATAGCCAAAGTCTCGTTTACTTTAAATTTCTAGAAGAGCACGCTACCATTGTAAGGCCTTATCATCATTTATGTTCATGTGAGTTATGGTCTAAGGGTCATGAACAACATTATATTGATACCTCAACAGCAAAACTAATAATGACGATATTTGAGGGACAAATCGACGGAAATATGTACATATCTCGAAAAAAAATTCCGGCGGACAATTTCTGATGCATACGTAGACGAAGTCGGATGTAAAAACTAGTACCGTATATCGATCGGAACATGAACCATGAAAACATCATTTGAAAGGCGAACTATTGAAGAAACTTCCTTCCACAATACAATTTGTTCTTCGAACTTATAATTTGTGTATTCCTTCGAGAACGTAATGATACAGCCCATTGTCCGTGTTAATACAATACACCAGCAAATCAATTATTTACCGTCTGTTTTATAAGTACCGCCGCCCGCGCCGACGAGTGCGCCACGTTACGTAAATAGGCATAGCGTGTCCCCACACCACACTTGATAATCACACGTGACAATAGACCACAGAAAACGGAAGTGATAGAAGTGCTAATTCGAAAAATACAAACCACAAAATAATCAGCACAAAGAAGTTCCTGTAAGCGATGAAATGACTACGAAGGGACCTGCAATTAGCAGACGAGGCAAAATGGCTGCCTACAGAGTCGTTATACGACCACTCCGCCTTCATACCTGAGTTCACCTTATTTGTAGTTGGACAGGGTTCATTTTACGGTGGTGTCTTTCCTCCCCTGTGTTGCGGCGTGCGTGTGTGTTAATTTAATTTTCTACTCGCAATAATTGGCTCGGCTCGGCGCGGGACTCGGGGCGCACACGGCACTGTATTTACTTACTAAGCACATTTGCATGTGTGGGTCACATGCAGCCCGTACATTAATTGAATTGTGTCTGACATGGAATTGTAATGTAAAATTATTTTGTTGGATTATGTTGTGCGCTGAAGTGTGCGCGTGCGCGTCTTTATCAACATACGATAAGAACGAGAGTATTCAAAACAGTTAATACAGAATTGGTACGTAAATATTTTGCTACCGCTAATGAATGGTTGACTTTTTTTGTGTAGTATAGATATATTTTTTTATCACATTAAAAATAATATTATTATTAATGCTACTTACCAGGAATATGTGTCCTTACAAGCAAATTAAATATCTAAATTGTCATTGAGCTGAAGTAGTACACCAGACGCGAAGATCATTCCCGGTTCTGCCCGGATGATGAAGGGATAATGATCCGGATTTACAAAATATACATAACCCAATGGAGAAAATTCGTAGACGAACTAAGGTCACCGACATAGCTCGACGAGTCAGTGAGCTGAAGTGGCAATGGACAGGCCACATCGCTCGAAGAACTAATAACCGGTGGGTAGAGGTTCTCGAGTGGCAGACACGTACCGGGAAACGTCCACCAGGCCGTCCCCCTACTAGGTGGACCGACTACCTTAAGGTCGCGGGGAGTCAGTGGATGCAAGTGGCTCGGAACCGGTCGATGTGGCGTACCATGAAGGAGGCCTATGTCCAGCAGTGGACGTTTCCTAGCTGCTGCTGCTGCTGCTGATGACATGACTCAAGCAGGCTGGGACAGATATGTCAGTCAATCAGTCCCCTTGCTTGTGTGTGTTTGAATCATTAGTATTTCCAGTATTTTAAATCAATTGAATGATATTTATTTTAAGAAAAAACAACCAGACTTCACACGACGTTACAAAAAAACTGTAACAAGTCACCTGTCCTTATTGCAATCCACTAGTCCCCTGGGAACTAGGGGCTCCATCTGTGTGGTAAAGTGTGAATGATAATCGGGAGCGGGGCGGGCGGCGTCCCGCTGCGCCCGCGCCGCTCTTTGTGCTCCGCCGCATTTGTCATGTTAACACTGAACGTGTGAAGCTCTGTTAATGGTTGAAAGATTACATCGGCACGACTCAAGTCTTTGTTGAGGAGTGTGATTGAAAAATAGTGCTCCATTCGTGAATGCGAATCCGTGATTGGATTTTAGGATTAGTGTATAGATGCTCTGTTATGACTTTAATTTTTATAGACATTAAGAGTGATCGTTTGGAGATCTGCGCAATAACTTGACTTCGATGACATTGCAGTTAATATTAAGATTAATGTTCACGAGATTTTGTCCAGTCATACGACTAGAACTTTTCCATGTTTGTGTGCTAATAAGTCAATAAATAGACATACGGACAGACTGACATATTTAATATAGGTACTAGTACAACCTTTACATAGATTTATTTCAAGTTGAACGATTCAATCTATACTCGATACTCGTCATTTTAAATACTGCATTTTGTGTATTAAAAAGAGATTACTTGTCACTTGTCTTGTAAGTTATGTAATGCAGTATTAAAGAAAACCTTTATTTCCGAAAAGTATTAACCCACATGGCACAATTTGCTTCCTTTTAACGCGACATAGAATTTATATTTATCTCTGTCTCTTTTATGTCAACTCACTGATGTTAGAAAAGCTAAGAAATAGTTATTTGGAGTCTGATTCTAACAATCTATGTTATACTATATTTATGGTTATTTGTGAAGTTTTCGCTAGCGGGTTGGTAATGACAATTTTCCTGAAAAGCAGGCAGATGAACTCAGCTGATTTAAATCCTGATATTTCTCTTTAACCTCTTGCTATACGCATACAGGACCACTTGATGAAATGCCACACGATTTAAAATAAAGACAATAAATTCATGTAATTAATGTCCAAAAATTGAGTAAAATAGTATTATATACAAGTACATGCTTAAGGTTCGTAAAAATTGTATAGATGCAAAATGAAACGTAAGTATAATTTTTTACTTATATTTTTGAAATCCCACTCGCGTATCCAAAGGTGGAATGTGAAAAACAAAAATTTTGTGACTGTCATCATACTCGTATGTACCATGTTCGATCAAAATAAACTTATTGGTATCTTTTATTCCACCGCCAGGGTGAGCAATAGTGGGCAGTGATAGCATTTATCTCCACTTATGATCACTTATAATCAGTAGCATAGGGTAAGCATTGCAGCGTAAAAAGGAACCTAGATACTATTTCAACGCTGATTTTTTTACTCGTCCAACTTTTTCCAATTTCAACTTTGTGACACCCTTAGCTGCAACACAGGCAAAAAATCTATTGTTAGTATATGAGATGTAACCTCACACAGCAGTGTTAATTAAACATAATTCCTTCGAACCTACCTAATTATTCGAGATTAGTTTTTAGTTGAACAAACTGGTCGGTTTACAAGCCGTTCATGGAGCAATCACCAGGGTCTGCTCTTCTAACCCGAGAGGTGCAATGCCATAAAATCATAAACTGCCGACTGATGAACAGGTGTATCCATTTATAGCCTCTATAGCGATTAAATCTTCGCTGCAACATCCAATGCTCGTTGAGAATTTAACGACCGCGTTGACTACTAAACACAAACTGCAATCAATGCAAACCAAACTATTCCCGCCGTCAATTGACTTAACATATTGTAAAAGTATTTTTTTTCTCGATACAGAAGTTTTGTGGCATCGTTTACAAATTTATTGAACCGAATTCTGGGAACGCAGTGTCGTGCGCGCTCATTGAGAGGAAGATTTGTTGTAAAACACGATAATTATACAGTAAAACCTTTTTGTAGAACAAAATTGAATGAGTTTTTTACTGTTTGTTGAGCAGACAGCGCGGCATCCATAGACGTGTAATTAGGTCTTCTTGAGCGTTCCCTGTAATAAAAACTAAAGGTCACATTATAATTGAAAATTATCTGGAAAGTACCTTCGTATGCCACGAAGGTACTTTCCAGATACCTTCTGGAATATCTTTTTTTTAATGCAAATTTTTGCTAAATTTTCATAAATAGGCAATAGGCGACACATAGGCCTGTGCTCAAATTTAGTTTTTACTCGAATTTAAAAACCTCAAAACATGTATCTGATGCACGCAAATAAAGTATGAAGCTAAATAAAAAAGCTCAAAAGCATGAATGTGTTTTCATAAGGCATTCTATGCCTCAACCTTATCTATTATTATAGACGCGCTAACGCACCGTGAAAATATAGCAGCAGGATCATTTACCGCCAAACGATACTGTGTTATAAATAGGTAGGTATCATAACAAAACACAAACGGATCTAGCATTTCGTGATCGGTGCGCGGGGCGTGGCCGCCTGCGTATTAATGTACTTGTAACGATAAGAATCGCTTCTCTTTGTCCGAGCCGCCCATTGTGAGCGGAGAAAAGTAATTCTTAATAGACAATGAGGCCGGCGTTTAGCGCTTTTATTTATGTAACACAATGCTCCGGTTCGCGAAGGTCCACTCTCGCTTCGGACGGATTTAAATTTTTTGTAAAGGTCATAGACGTATCGGTAGGGTATTCCCTAGATTCATAGCATATTTATGACAGATTTGTAACAAATTTACTTGAATATTTTTATTTATTTGCTAAGATTTTTTTTTAAATATTGTGTATTGTTACGCGAAAGCTAATTATTATTGTAAACGATTGGTGGGACATGTGGTATATAAAATCTATGAGACTCAGTACGGGTTAGTCTTACAGTTGAGCGGTAAAACCAAATTAATAGCGAAGATATGTCAATCAGTGAGAGAATCTATTTGCTAACAAACATCACATAAATGAAGGTCTGAAAAAGGAGTTACGTTAGGAGGCTATTAATTCCCGTGGGATACTTACCGCGCGGACGAATTATGTTCAATGTAAAAAAAAACACTTTGAAAAAAAAAGACTTTGATTTCATGTATTATGAACAGCCATTCGTTGTTTGAGGAACATAAAATTTACAAGTGAATCAGGAATAGTCCTCCCGGGATATATGGACCGGGGCGCTAAATCATGCACAATGAAACGACCGACCACTTAATACGAGGCGCAAAAACAAAGCCCACTTTTTGCCGGCCGCGGCTCATTACGCGCTGTTTAGAGCCGCCATTTATTTATGATGCGATTAGATGTCATTAAGAATAATGTCAGTGCTTCTGGCTTGGTAAAGCCATTTAGTTTTTTATACAATTACATACGTAGATAAATATAGTAGTATAGTGACTATCTCGTGTATTTTTTACTTTGATTAATAAAGTCACTCATAATTAACAGCTTCATTGGTCGACGGAAAGAATTGCTTTTCTATGAGTGTATAAGTGTATTTGCTATAATCACCACGCTTGATTGGTAGATTGATGTTTGCGGTAAAGTGTTTGCCGGAGTAGCATACCTACGAGAGCCGTGAGAATAGGATATTTAAATTATTAGGATAGAACTTAGTTTTTTTCTAATTAAGTGTTTATCTCAATGCTAATTTTGGATGTATACCCTATTGGTGACCTTAAAAAATAAACGTTCATACTATTTGGCATTAAGATATGAAAATATATACTTCCTGCCTTATAACCTTTAAACTAGAATTTCCCTTTGTGACCTTCTATTAAACACACGTGATAATTTTATTCATCTCAAAGCCAACATGTCTCTGGAAAAGTATGCGCGTATGTAATTTAACTGTGAATGTCGTTGACATTATATATTACGTACGAAATACGTACGAGCTTTTACGACTAAGGATGACGTCACAGCAAACCTGTTCAACAGTCACAAGTCCCATGTTTACAAGAACATGATAGCACTCAAGGAGACTAATTATAATGAATAGGTAAACTGTTGCATACAAAGATAATAAAGGGCTTTAAAAATGTCAAATATTTTGGATATAAACCTTTTCCATATAGTATTTGCCTCTTTTTATGTTCCAATCGAATGCCACCTCTTTCTCTTATATCTTGTAAAAGTTGTAAGGGACTACGTGTTCGATTCCAAGCAATTCTATATTAATTGATATTAAATCCCTTATTGGATATGTTTATAATATTTGAACACCTATGGACAGGTTAAGTAAATCGAACCAATTGAAATTACTATCCTAACACCGTGTAAAAAATTGTACTTGACAAATACATTCTTTGTTTCTTTCTTTCTACATATGTAAGGTTTTTAAATTAAAATTTGTGGCCAGTTACAATTATTGACTATAATAAAATGACAAAAAGGATCATGAGTTGTAAGAGACTAGGTATATGCTGTTTCAAGCAATTCTAGATTAATTGATATTATGTGTAAGGTTATGTAAAAATTAGTTGCCAGTTACAATAATTGTTTAAGATAAAATGACAAAAAGGATCTTCATTGATAGAGAATATGATATACGCAGCGGTATTGTACCTGCTAACTATAAAACGTATTTCGCCACAGAATTTTACAATCACAAAGCAAGGCCGCTCTGTGTCTCCGTACAAAAGACATCAACGCAACATTACGTATGCGCGTGAGCACGATCCTCGACCAACAATGTCATACAATCATTTTATAGATCAGAAGGTACCTATTAGATTATAACACTATCAGATCATAGCATGTAGCACGGAACAAGCTCTGAGACTAAATATAACTACTGCTTTATACCAGATGTAATACAACAACGATATTTTTGCAACGGACCATTTGAAGAACTGAAATTGACATTTCTGAAGCTCCGTTACACTTGAACGACATAACTTTATTTGACTTCATACATTTTAAGCCTCGTCGTCAGCTAAAGGAAGAATCCTGAATATATAGGTAAATAGAATAGGTCTTTATGACCATAAGCAGTTAAACCATTTATTTTTCATTAGTAGTATTGTCATCGCTTATTTTACGGATAACTTATGGCCTCCTTGGTATAATAATCGCTGTTCTAAATCGTTATCATCGTAATAATTTTGTCATCGTTGCCTACATTTGTCACTTGCTGCCAGACGAGATTGTAGTGCAGCGTATTAAAAAAGACGTTTGGGAGTTTCGTGTATCCGAATGAGGGAGACAGAATAATATCGATAGGATACTTAAGGTTTTAGATGTTTCACACAAAACCTGTGATGGATGCTCAGTAATTACTTGATATAACAGTTAAAGTCGGCGTTGCTCTGTACAGTCGAGAGGTTCGATAAATTAGACGCTGAGCTGCCGCGCGCTAATCGCACCACAACACAAATATTTAATAACAATCCCAGATCCGAGGAGACGGCCACTTATCTGAACGGAGCACAGAGAAATCTGTGGAGCTCCTTGTCACTCTCGAAATTATAGATAAAACGAAATTTGTTTCATTAACTTTTACCCGCACGACATGTCTCGTTTCGTCATATTGCTTGATATCAGACTGTGGTTTCTATATAATTTTGTTTTATATCAAATGTTGTGATAATATTTTTTGTTCTTTGGTTCTTTCTAGGATGGTTGATTACGCGCTTTATTCATGAACAATATGAGGGTGTATGTAGGTCTAATATTGTATTGTTATTAAGTATGCTGTCAGATCTTTCAAATATGTTATTATTACAATCGGCATATCATTTTGTTTAACCACACGCAGGCATTTTTGTGCATTTAAATGTATTTTTATTTGACAAAACGAATTAATATTTCATTAATAGTAGCTGTATGTATTAAGAATACTTTGACAATAAAATTGAATTTTCTACATACAAAAACTATAAAATATACAATCTATAAACATCCAGATCACTCCACTCATCGTTACTCTGTCTATCAACCAAACATAGTATAATATTGTAATAATGATGAAGTCTCCAACCAGTGCTCTGTTCGAATTATCGCTGCACGATTGTTAAACATTATTACGTCGGGTGTTGTTTAATAGAAACAAAAATATCTGGCGGCTCGCCTCGTGTTTGATCTCGAGGTGTTCGCCCGTCGAGCGCGATTAGCCCTCTCTCAACGTATAATCAAATGTGCCTCGGGCCGCCTCTACCACGAAACACTACGACTAATCCCGTAGCGTATCAACTACAATACCGCATTTCTTCGGAAGTCATGCTGAGATTGATTCATAAAGACAGTAATGGATATGGTGCTGGAGTGCATGATCGAAGTTCGGCGTTAAAAAGGCGGCCTGTTGAATGGAGCAGCGGCCGGCAAGCCTCTCATTTGGCCGCCATTTGTCGGCCATTTCGGTGCACCGATCATAAATGGAGCCCGCTCCGGGTCACGTTAACATCGCTCGAGAAAACGTGAAAAATCACACTTCGACGCGTAAAATTATCAATAACTATCTACTTTCGAGTACCTAGCTGGCTTTATGGCGATGCGTTATTATATAATATTCGAACTGGTAGGATTCGAAGCATGTTTTGATTTGAATGTAAGAGCGATTCCAGTTGAAAATCGAACATATAAAAATCATTTAGGTTTGGTGTGTGTGTGTGTGTGCGTTATGCTTCATTTGTTAATTGGTTTATGTTATTAGTTATTTTAACTAGTCCATTTTGGTTAGTACTTGTGGGACAAGTTTATATATAGAAGATTTATTAAGCTTGTCTCTCTAAATATTCTCTTTCCATTTTAAATTGTAACCAAGTATTAAAATATAGAAGTACATATGTGATAATTCTCAATTGTATTAAGATGTGATGCTTCTTATCGTAGATATTGATAGTGTTTTTCAAATAACGCACTACGTTCATTAGTTGTAATTGATGTTAATTACGTATGGCAAGTACTTAAGTAGGTTCAAACATTCATGAAAAAGTTTTCGCTTAAATTTTCCTGTAAAATTACTAACGTTGGCATCTGGTATTCATAATAGCTTTTAATGAAATTAATACTTGAACTTTTTAGATTATCAAAGACCTGCTCATCACCTAACGGGAGATGAAAGTCAAATGTAACTCTGTATTAAAAACAATTAGAAAACATAATCCTTGATTTAGTTAAGATTTTACAACTGAATTATACAACCAATACACTTCGAGAAACACATGTCTTCCTTTTCATATCCTTTCAGTTAAAAAGGGATGGCCTGTTTTTGACCGCACAAATTTGATACTGATTTTAGTGCTTCCGAGAATCCATCTCGCTCTCATCACTTAAATTCTAGTACAAATTACTCAAGCTATTTTCTTCTCTTCTACACCCTTTACTATTTATCCACTAGCAACCCTAGAGAACAGGCTAAATACATTACCTTTGTTAACTAGCGCCGATCATAGCGCGAAGCCCTACTTAAGACGAGCTTAAGGCGCGCTGTATATCAATCGATTTGAAGGGGGATCTTTCAAAAATTACACAGGCCTCGTCTCGGTGCTCGGCGCAAAGAGGGCTAGCAGCCTCGTGATTTATTTATTTCACTTAAACTGCGTCATAAACCTTACCCCGGTGGTAACGGGCGAGGCTGGGAACACTTCTCTTTGAGTAACACTAAGGATAGAGTAGACTGTAATTGCAACTAAGAACTTTTAGAAAAGACTCGACTTTCCGCAAATCGTTTTTAAAAATCAGTAATGCATTTAGGCTTTAATGTTATTATAAAGTATTAAGTATCAATTTCCGAGCGTTAGTTTTGCAAAAACCCGAGCAGTGATTGACCCATTTGAATATATAAAAAATTATTTGTATAATACTGGGGTGGTTTTGTAATAAAGAAAATTAGTTCTATACAAAATTATAATTGAAATTTATCATGTTTAAATTGAACTAATATTGGTTTATGATTGTCGACTTCTTTGTGGTGGCTTGCCATAATACTAAATATTGAATTTGCTTAGGAAAATTTAATTTTATAATATGTGAAGATTTTGCATGATAAAACGTTAGCGGATCTTGAGATACTATTATATATAAAAACATCTTTATCAAATAACGCCTACTCTAGGAAAGCCCAAAGGAACAGACGAAAAATCGAGAACAACCACGCAAGTTTGTAGAGGAATTGCCACTTTCCTTTCAATAGATGGCGTTCGTGGCGAACCTCATTTTGAAAATCATCTGAACTTGGAACAAATTCTTAACATGAATAAATGAATTTTAATCTTTCCAATTTCAATAATTGGCCAAAAAATTACAAAACATATTCTAACTGTAAACTAATTACTAGTAATAGATAACCAGTTTAATTAAGGAACTTAACCAACGATCATCGTTTAAGTACGGGTAAACCGCGCCTCAACCCGTCTCTAATGAGCTTCTTGTGTCTAACGCCAAAGCTTGACGTGATGGATGAGATATGAGGATCTATTTGATTATCAGCGGTGAGGTGGTTCGGGACCTCATTTGTGCCCATGTGTCTTCTTAGATCGCTTTTTATTACATTTGTCTTGAGGATTGTCTGGTAATTGACTACAGAAGTTCGAAAACAAAAAAGATTCATAAAAAAGACCTCAAATTGTAGGAGTTGAGTGCAGTAGGACAAATGCGTAATGCTTAGGGAAGTTATACTTGCGTGTGCCTACTAAAGGCACCATTTTAGATATTGGCTACATCATTTTTTTGGTATGATGGGTTTGCACTTGGCCTTCATGTCACCTGATGGTAAGTGACGATAAGGCCGTTAGATGGTAAGCGTGCGCAACGAGAAGTCTCAATCTAATGAGGCACAGGCTCAGCTACCTTTCATATCGGAACACAACAGTGCTATTAACACTGCTGTTTGGCAACAGACTTAGATAACATGGTGGTAGCTAGCCAGACGGACATAGAACATTAACCAAACCGAGTACCGATAGGTACCCCCACTTGGAATTGAACCTGGGACCGTCGGATTTTTAGTCCAACATTTAGCCATTAGGCCACAGAGGCGGACATTTACATGACCATACGGAACCATGGCGCTTGCTAGGTTTTGTAATACATTCCTAATTATTTTGACGCAAAAATATGTAAATCTTTGATATTTCCTCGACAAGAGGTAGGCAAAAACCTTCATAAGTAAAGCACCTACCTAAGTATGTCGGCTCCTCAGATACTTGTCATATGAACGGTGCCGGTGCATAATTACCTCATGCATGTATAGTTTGGCATGCATGTTTCAGAAATGATAAATGCATGGCATTGGTTTAATATTAATACTATTTTATTTTTCTCTTCCCACTTTCAGGTGTGTCTAATTGTAAGAATATTTCTGTGGGTTATCGATGGATTTGGAGATATACTTCAAATTTTACTTTTTTTTAGATGGGTATGTTTGATTTTGGAAAATATTTTGAATTGGGGTCCTAAAATGTTTATTACTCTATCAGTTTTCGACTTTGAAGTTTGTTATTATAAACGTTTTATTTATTCATTATTATTCATCTCATTTATTCATAGGTTTTATTTCACAATAGTTATTGATAAGCGAAGAAAAGGCGGTCAATAATGACAATAATAATATTCATCATCATTCCACTAGCCTTCGCCCATGCCTGATCCCGCTTCGTAAAAATAATATAGTTTAGCGCCATCTTGTGGCGAGTAGACTTCAACTTCCTCTGAATTGAACCGGACGTACTTATGATTTTTACATTTCTCGATTTTAAAATCAACTAAAATAGTTTTAGTGAAACTTATGATATGATATTAATTTAATTTATATATATTTAAAACCTATTTACTATTCTCGTACGAGTGTTTAATGTAAAAATGTTGGATATTTTTCGTTTTATTTTTAACAAGTTATTGATGACATTTAACTCATTAGGCAACGTACTTCCGATATCAGTGTGCAGTTGTTTGATATCTGTAATTCTGTAATTTGTCTGTAATAGTTACGGAACAATCGCCAGCGTTAATTCAATTACAGCAAGCATACATGCTAAACGAAAATTACATTATGATAATAAAGGTTTTAGAGACACGGATTTAACAGAAATTTTAATTCCATTACCACAGTTGTACAACTGAATCAATTTGTTGCGTGAACACGCATTAAACCGTCTCACCCCTTTGACTATTATTGAGTCCCCTACCACGAATTGTCACACAATATGCTGACTCGACTCAACTTCTCGCCTTAGCGACACTAATCGAAGGGGACGTAACATTCCCGTTTGTCATCTTACCCTAGGTTTCTGTCAATTAAAAAAAAGTAAAACCTTGCTCGTGTGGCTTAAGGTATAGAATTGTTTGGCAGTTTCTGAGCAACGTTAATAAATTTTATAGCTTTTTAATACAGCCATAACAACACGACAATAACTGGATAAAATGTTTTGGTAAGCCATTAATAAATCGCGGAACGTCCCGCAGCGCGGAGACAAATTCAGTAATTCTTCATTGTTGTCACAGTTGTTGTTATTTATTACCGTTTAAATAAATCAAACAATAACTGATATACATAATACAAGCGGTTTGTCCGCGACTTCGCCCGCTTGGACTTCAGAGTTTATCCAACGGGAAGTACTGGTACGATCGGCATAAAAAGCAGCCTTCGTCCTCTTCTGGCCCTGCAACTGGTACTATATAAGGATGCAAAGGAAGGACAAACACAGTTTCGATGAATGGGAAGTCGTAAAGACAAGAAAAATTCTGCAGAGCTTATGGCAACACCAAGTCATGGAAAATATTATTCTTGCATTTCTCGTCAATAAATTCAATACTAGGTTAGCCTGAACCTTTTTTTTTAATCTGGTTTTTGTTGGGATTTTTATCCTTGCGGCAAGACAATCCCGTAGGGCTTATTCTATATATTTACATCTGTACGGGAGTCACTGATGGGTATCAGTGAGCAATGCACACACATCTCCCGCTATAATCTCTGCAGGCTCCGAGAGAATTGTCTGCAGTACACCTACATCCAACAATAGCCTGAACCCTGAACATAGTAATGGAACAAGATATGCTCGGAATTTCTCTACGTGACAAAATCCTGAATGAGGAAATCCGTAGACGAACTAAGGTCATTGACATAGCTCGAAGAGTCAGTGAGCTGAAGTGGCAATGGGCAGGCCACATCGCTCGAAGAACCGATAACCGGTGGGGAGTAAAGGTTCTCGAGTGGCGACCACGTACCGGGAAGCGTTTACCGGGCCATCCCCCTACTAGATAGACCAACGACCTGGTTAAGGTCGCGGGGAGTCGCTGGAACCTTGTAACTCGGGACCGGTCAATATAGCCATGAAGGAGACCTATGTCCAGCAGTGGACGTTTCCCGGCTGATGATCCTTGACAAGGGCACGCTCTTGTTGAAATTTGATACAAATACATAAATAATTAATGAACAACTCATAACGTAATAAATATAAGATATTTTTAGATGTCATTATCGGCATGTCATCATTAACCAGCCTATATATGTCCCCACAGCAGAAGCAAATTCTGATGCAAAACTTTAAAAAACTGTATAAAAACAATCTAGTGTTTGCTTGGCAGAGTTAATAGCCCATTAGCTAGCCTGAATCCGCCATGGCTGCACCCTCGCTCGCACGCGAACGAGCTAGATTAGCATCGCACATGCCACGCTCGCTGTGCTATTTACATTTCTAATTTTGTTTGCAGTCTCATAATTATACTAAAATAATTACGAGGTATAATTACAGTGAACAAAGTCAAACTGAATCTGTTTGACTTTGTAGTTGTTTGATTAAAATCTAACAAAGTCCAGTAACCATTTTGTAAAAGCAAAATTTTATTTACTTAAAGTACATTTGTTAAAAAAAATTACGTCAACAAATCTAACCGCCTCCGTGGCCTAATGGATAAATGTTGGATTCACAATACGGAGGTCCCGAATTCGATTCCCAGTGGGAGTATCTATCAGTATGCGGTTTGATTGGTGGTAGGTCATTTTCTATGTCCGCCTGGCTAGCTACCACCATGTTACCTAAGTCTGATGACAAACAGCTTGTTAATAGCACTGTTGTGTTCCGGTATGAATTTTTTTCGGCCCGGTACACGTTTCCCTGTACATGGTCATCACTCGAGATCTCTCCATCGGATATCTGTTCTTCTCGCTCTTCTGGATCGTTCATCGTGGAGATAGCATCTCAAACATATTGAAGCTGATGACTAAATATTACGAGATGACAAAGAATAAATATTATGAGTTGTTCTCTGCCCTACTTTTATAACTATAATATGTTTAGCATCACAAAAGAAATTCCTACGCAACCTCTAAGCCAGTTCCGAAGCTATACCGTGCATTAGCACCTAATTCGTACAAATAAATCCAACTTTATTTGTACGAGTGCTATAAATCTGGTAAAGTGTGAAGTGTTGTTAGTGTTATATTGCGCAAACGTGCGATATTTATTTAAGAGGCACTAAGTGGGCAGTAGCGCGCACTGGGCAAACTGCACTTCGTGCGGCAATGGCCCAAAACTAATGTGGGCTGACGCGCGCATGGCGCCCGCCCGCCCTACATAAATCTTTGAAGGATTTAAGGAGTTGACTATTCTAAAAATGCGTTCAAAAAGAACTGGAAACCGACTTCAATTGCCCTAAAAGTCTACTTTTACTAAGGCAAATTTAAAATTTATATCGTTTTCTCATGGATGTCGTTGTCAGAACTGGACCATATTGCAATTGGACCACATCGAGAACACCACCTTTCATATAAAAAGAATCATCCAAATCGGTTCACCCAGTCAAAAGTTCTGAGATAAACAAACATAAAAAACAAACCCGTCGAATTGATAACCTCCTCCTTTTTTGAAATCGGTTAAAAAGAGGTTACATGAAAAAATAGGGCTCTGACAAAAATTATCACATCAAGAAAAACAAACACAAGTTCACGTTCGATATTGGACACTCCGTCTAAAGGTAAAACCTTTGGTTTTCGACATCGAAGACTCTTTTACTCTCTCACTTGTAATATTGTTCTTGCTTGATTTGTTCTGAAACTTCTTGTATTAACACTGTATGTGTTCCTTGAAAATAAAAATAAATATTTTGCTTTTCTCTCTGGTACAATAATGGAAAAGCTCGTACAGTTAACAGTACTCGGATAAAAGGCACTTACTGAAACAAATTTGTACTCCGACCACCACTTTCCTTGCGAGCTTGTACAACTTAGTGAATCAATATTTGCGGCCGAATGTTACATTTCGTACCCGAGAAATGGTGTGGAACCTATCGCTCTTGGGCTTACAATGGGCTTTCTGTGCAGCCTTTTTCAGCATTGAATTTCTGATTATTACTTTGGTACCACGAAACTCGTAGCTTTTAATGCCTGCGCAGCCAATGGATCATGCAGAATGGAGATTTTTAAAAATAAAATACACAATAAGCCGTAATTTGGCCTTTGTACCAGACTATAATTGACGATTAAGTGGTATAGAAGCTCCATGTGAACGACTAAAGTCGAGATGTTTCAAATTCGGCCTGCACTTTTATTATTATACACTTTTTATGCACTTTTATTATACTATTTAAAACATCAAGTTATAATCTAAATATGTCTAAACAAATAATAGAATTACATTATTACATTTATTTTAATTGTACAAAATATTTTTTTTGTACTGACAGCGTCAAATGTCATTTTATTGACGCCATCTTTGTTTCCAACGTTAAGTCTTACCTGTTTCGTGCGTTGTATATGTTTTTGTACAAATAAAAGAAACCAAAATATACAAAAATGGTCACTGAAACAGTTTTATTTGATAATTACCTTTTATAATTATAAGTGTACAAGGCCAGGCGTTGGCTCCATACATTCGCGGAACGTGTCATTTCACGGACTATTTCGACAGTGCATCGGACACGAATACTGCGTCAGTTCACCCCGTGTAGTTCTAATCGATAGACAATGTATTTATTAAGGCTACATTTAATTGACATTCTGTATGACACTCTTTTATATTTACCAATTTTGCCTATTTCTACATACACTTTATGTCAAACTAGTCCGTGACTTTAATTATATAATATTTCATTGCTAGAGCAAAACACTACACGCAGTGCTGTGCAGACTTTCTTTTCTTACACATTTATTTTTCTTCACAACCATAAATACTTTTACACGGAACACAAAACCAAGTTTTGCATTGTCTCTACCATCCTTATCTCATGATTATATGATCCCTTTTATTTTCCCCTCTTTTTCCCGAACAATTCTAGTTACTAGCAGCTACCTGCCACATGTATAACGTATTCTAAGCCCATGACATGTAAGGCTTACACACAGACACATTAGATTCATGATTGCCGCATAATTCTCAGTACATGCGAAGATAGGTTATAAATTTATAATTGACGATGACTTACTTCAACTCGACGTACAGTCGGACAAGTTTATTCATTAATTTAATGAATGACTTAGAAACAGGGGTACGTCATGTACTACGTTTTAATCTCTTTTTGAAGCTTTTTATTGATCGCAATTTATACTAGTAATATAAATGCGAAAGTGAGTTTTCATGCAGAGGTAGATACACAAACATAAAAAATTTGGTCCGAAAAACTGAGGATCGTGGAATGAGTAATGGGCTCCAAAATATATCGGTTTAAATAATTTATTCTCAATAAAACATTTTTGTCACTTATATGGAGAGAGCTAATAATAATTAGAACAAATATTCGTCTGGTCCGGCAGTTAAACCTATTTTAAAAATATTTAATCGAAGTTACATTTCAACGAAATTAATGAAATAAAATAAAATAATTATTTATTTGCATAAAACATGGTATACAGAAAGTATTTTGTGTGGTACAGCGCGTTTCACCAGGATTTCATATTTCATTTCATTTCAACAATGTGTTTATGAAGTTTATTTTTAAACAAATTTAAACTACTATTTCTTATGTCTTTGGATAATTTGTTGAGCATCTGTGCTCGTGACAGATTTCCTGCCTTCGCCTGCCGCTTCTTACCCGGGTATTTGTGTATTTATCGATATATCACCCTTTTGTGTCCAGTTACTTTCTTTTTCATATGCCATCTTTTATATTTGACGTCAAGAATAACATTAGCAGTTAATTGACCAACAAAAATTTGGAAGAAAAACAATTTGTTTAAAGAAAATGATGAGACATATATCTACCAATCACGTTTGACACAAGCGTGGTTCATAGACGTTTGATGTCGCGGTAAAGAGTGCTCTGTAATTACGTAGCATTAGCTGCGATTATCGTATGAAGCGGGCAATCAATTTAATTCAATGCCGTTTGAGCAAACGACGGACGACGGACAATGAGCCGCTACCGTGTGCGTACTGCTATACGTGCATTCAGTACGTAAAGTATCGATTTGTACGTCATTAGACGATTATTGATCGATGCCAGTACGATACGTAATTATGTCTTTGTGGGAAACATATTCAAGCAACTTTACTTGCTTTTTAGGGCTCCGAAAAAGCGCTTAAGAGGAAATAACGGCATGCCCTAAGGTCGCCCCTGTGTCAGTCAGTCCATCTGTCACAAAGGCTTTTCAACCGACTTCAAAAAGGAGGAAGCTCTCAATTCGGCTGTATGTTTTTCTGTATGTAAGAGGTGGTCACATATACATGTTATCGAAATTGATTCAGCGCTTTTTGAGAAAATGTACTAAAACCAAATATGTACCCAGAACATTCTACCTCTTTTTTACCTACAACATTTTTAACCTCAAGCTAATGAGGCTGTGTCTCTGCTACCTTTCGTACCGGAACACAACAGTACTGTTTAGCGGCAGACTTAGGTAACATGGTGGTAGCAGGCCAGGTGGACTAAAAAATATTTATCTTATACTTACCACCAAACATACCGGGTACCGATGTGACCCCCACTTGGAATCGCATCCAAGACCTTCTGATTGTATGGCCAACCGTGTACGGAGGCGATTATATACTCGTATATTGTAATAGGTCTACATGTTAAGATTGTATAAATACATTAGGGTTTTCCGGCAATGTTTTGTAATTTAATTTAATTTTTGTTACGAGATTTAAAAAAAAAAGTAGTTAGAAACTTACGATGATTCTTATTCATCATCGTTATTGTCTGCATGAGCTCACTGTTGGACATGAGCCTCCCACATAGATCAACACTTTTGGGAATTAGAAACCGACCAACCGTTGTGAAATATCACATTTCTAATGGTTTTTTTGACATGTGAGCTCACACCTAATGTCTATCACTTAACACTATTCAATCTCTATGGTCGTCGACTATTGTTTTGACATGTAACAGGGTAGCATTTTGTTTTGTGATTTCTTTTCTGTATAAGATAGGTGGATTTCAATATCCAGCCTACCCACCAGTTAAAATATTAATAATACTACCCACTGTATCTTGTATTCCACAATATAACTGAATTGTATTCTGTTTTGTGAAATAAATGTCTTAAACCAATCTTAAACCGTATTTATATAAGGAGATTCGCCATGATCATCATCAATAAGATGTTATTGTTACATATTGCGTTGTTACAAAACGCATGACATTTTTTTGGTTCAACTTTCAATATAGTCTCCTTGAAAGCGAGCTGCTTCGCGCCTTCTGTGACAACGCCAAAAAAGTGCATTCTTAAATTGAAATTGTTTTGAGAAGGAGTGTTTTTGTTGTGATTACTTTGACATTCGGAAATCAGCGATCGGCAAAAAAGATATCAAAAGTAGATTTTTCTTTTCGCAGATAGCAATGAATGTTTTCCTCTTAGGGATGATATGGGATGGTTCACTATAAAGCTGAGACCACATGCCACTAAGTTATATACAGCGTTAAATTTAAGTAATTATAAAAAAGAAAAGCATGCAAAAGTAGGAGATTATTTATAAAAAATAATCGTGTTTTCGATAAATTCACGCACAAAGGTGTCGAGCGCTATAATTTAGTATTAAAATTCGGACAATAGATCCGCGGTCAGCGCCAGTTGCTTCCTAATTTTCATCAGAAGTGGTGGAAAGTACAGGAGGAAGCTTTTAAAACCTAAAATGATATTCCTTTTTAAAATCAGCCATCAAAGTCTCTATTGGCCATGAATCTCCTTCACACATGGACATTACATTACTGCAGCCTCCATGGCCTAGTAGATATAGACTTCGCGGGTTTGGTTTTCAGTGCGGGATACCCCTAATACCAATCTGATACTCAGTTTGGAAGGTCTTGGCTGCCTGATTTAGAATCATGTTCCAGAAATGAAAGATATTCATATCCAGCGCCTCTTTACTTGAGGCTTCTGGGTCAACAGTCAGGTGTGCAAGACCAATCGGCCCAATTGCCAAAAAGTATGCGAGAAAAATGATGAACATGATATTTTTTCCAAGGCCAACAGGCTTATCATGTGGACAGGCTTTGTGGACAGGTATTTGTAATGAGACGTCGGTATTACAAACGTGGACGGACACTGGGGGACGGCTCTCTGAAAAATCCTACGTCTCCTTCTATTATACGATACCACGCTAAGGCAGGACCGGCAGCAGCGATTTCAATCTAAATCTGAACCTGAAAGAAAGCTGTACGCGGTCGAAGTAAGTACTACTAATTAGCAGTAGTGGTTAGTTACTACTCTATATTTAGTAGGTACAAGGCTTTTTAACCGACTTAAAAAAGGAGGAGGTTATCAATTCGACAGGTTAGGTTTTTTGTAAATTTTATGTTTGTTACCTCATAACTTTTGACTGGGTGTACTGATTTGGATGATTCTTTTTTATTTGAAAGGTGGTGCTTTCGTGTGGTACAGTTTTGAGAACGGGATCCATGAGAAAACTGTATAAATCTTAAATTTGTCTTAGTAGGCTTTTTGGGAAATTAAAGTCGGTTTTCAGTTCTTTTTGCACGCATTTACTTGTTAAATTAAATGAATAAATAGTAATTGATGAGGAAATAAGCATCAGAACAAATGATGGAATTGTTACTTTTATCCGAACTCAGGGAAAATTATGTTTTTAATTTTTCTCGTACTGAATCTATGAAGTGACCATAAATATTATTATTGTTATTTGAAAAACTAAACATTTTTCTTCAATTCTTTACAGCAGAACCCTTTTGGTGAAAGATTCAATTACTTCATTATTATTATTTTTTGGAAATTTGAACTACTTTCAGTTTGAAACACTAAACAGCCCGACTCTCCTAAATTCGACCACATATGAAAACCTAAAAGGAACTAAACTGCGAGGAAGCGGGTGGTGCGGTGAACTACAATAGTTCGTCTGCTGCCATTAGCACTAATAACTCCATACGCGAAGAATGTGCCACAACGCCCGGTGACGTCCTTGTGGTTTGCGAGAGGCACCCTCTTTGTGGAACCCTAATAATTCTATCAATAGGCGAGCAGTTTGTGGTCGCGCAAACACCGACAGTCAGTAGGAAATGTTTGGGATGCCATTTCATTTCACCGGCCAGTAACAATTCGCACAGGAAGAAACCTATTGACAAGCTGCGGTGTAGCATTTTTTTTTAAATTTCGTATTATCGAACCGTTAAAATTTACACTGTCAAAAAACATGTTGACACGATTGCTTGTATCAGGACATATATTAGTCTGTGGCTTGTATTTTAAGCATAACTTGCATAACAGTGTCTTGCGGAATGGAAAATTGAAAGCATTTTTGAAATATAAAATTAGATTATAGCAATGTAGATAATCGATATCTAGAAACCGACCAAAGGCATTTAACATTCCTAATAACCTATTAATATTTAAATCTCTGAAATCGACCTACCTGACTACTTATACTTACGAGAGTAATAGGATATAAAAAACTTAAAATTAGCCACATTAGCCACATTGGGCAGGCCCCATCGCTCTAAGAACCGATAGCCATTGGGAAGTAAAGGTTCTCGAGTGGCGACCACGTACCGGGATACGTCTAACAGGCTGTCCCCTTACTAGATGGACCGACTACCTGGTCAGAGTCGCAGTGAGTCGCTGGATGCAGGTGGCTCGGGACCGGTCGATGTGGCGTACCATGAGGGAGGCCTATGTTCAACAGTGGACGTATCCCGGCTGATGATGATGATGATATGAACTTATGCACAACAATAATCTGTATACACCATAGAAGAGCGGGGTCTCCTAATACAAGCTATCTTTAGCCTAAAAGGAGTACCCCAAAACCGGTAAATTAATTAAATTAATTGTAATTGTAAGTCATTTTAGCAGTAGCAACAGACAATATTATTTTAATAACGTAAAATCTTTTGGTTATTTCCAGTTTAATTCAATCTTAATTGTTCTTGATTCAATCTCATGCAAAGTAGTGCTGCCATCTGTGATAAAGTATAAAACTAAAACTTCTGCTACTCCACACTAGATGACGTTGTTGTTTTATATACAAATGAGTTAGATAGATGGCGTTAAAAACTATTATTGCATAAAAAACTAGCGAAACTAGCTACATGTGTATCCGAACTAATACACAAAGAGTATATAATATACTACGTAATACTAACACAAACCAAAGAAAACAAAACGAAAAGAAAAAACTGGTCAGCCAGCTGTGAGCTGTTTTTATAACCTAATAACAAGTTATAAGAATCGGACAAAATTTTGAAAAATAACTAATAAAATTGGATTCTAAGTGAACTGGGGAAAATGTCGCTGTTAAGAGCACTAGTCTTAAAAAAGCTATGCAGTCTAGATAGTTCGTCACTCATGTTTCGAAGGAATAATTCGATGAATTTTTCTGATCCCGCAGTGCAGAAATACTTTAGTTTTCTGATGCTCGAACATGAGAACCTCCTCACCAAAACGCGTCGCAGTGACCGTGATGTGCAACGCCTGCAATACATAAAACCCATCGTTAACGTGCTTGAGCAAAGAATTTTTCTGTACGACAGTATTGCTAATTTGAGTGAACTCAACAAGAAGGAAGGCGACGCAGAAATGAAAAAGATGATAAAGGAAGAAGCCCAGATATACCTGCAGCGTGTGAAGGAAGTTGACGGTGATTTACAAGCGGTTCTATTAGAGCCGTCTTTGTCGGAAGGTGGTATACTTCTAGAAATTACTGCCGGCGCCGGCGGTCAGGAGGCTATGTTATTTGCTAGAGAGCTTTTAGAACTGTATGAATCGTATGCTAAACATAAAGATTGGCAGTTAGATATCGCATCTCTTGAAGAGAGCGACATAGGGGGCATAAGAAAAGTGTCAATGCTTATTCAAGGTTATGGGGTACCAGAGTTAATGAAAGTAGAAGCTGGTGTACATCGAGTACAAAGAATACCTACTACGGAGAAGGGTGGTCGTGTTCACACTAGTACAGTCTCAGTAGCTGTTCTCCCTCAACCTACAGATATTGAGCTTAATATTCCAGACCGTGATTTGACTATAGAGACTAAAAGAGCCAGTGGTGCCGGAGGTCAGCATGTAAACACAACAGATAGTGCAGTCCGTATTACACACATCCCAACTGGAACAGTTGTTGAATGCCAAGAGGGCAGGTCTCAGATTAAGAACAAAGACATTGCTATGCAAAAGCTGAGAACCTTAATATTGGAGAAACAACTTCAAGAGCAAACATCTAAAATTAATTCAGAGAGGAAATTACAGGTAAACTGTGTAATATGCCTTTGAATTCTTAGGAATGACTATAACTGTCATTATAGTATAGACTTAAAGATAAGAGACCCCAGAGATGAAATGAGTTGATTGTTGTTTATCTATTCATATTCATAGTATGAAGATGTGTTCTTGGCTTTTGAATAGAACCACCCCACGTCATCCTATGAGGCAACTTAAGGGCCAAACAGGAAACAGCAGGATCTATATACCTTTGTCATCATCATCAGCCAGGAAACGTCCACGGCTAGACATATGCCTCCCTCATGGTACGCCACATCGACCGGTCCCGAGCCGCCTGTATCCAGTGACTCCCTGCGCCTCTAACCAGGTCGTCGGTCCATCTAGTAGGGGGACGGCCTGGTAGACGTTTCCCAGTATGTGGTGGCCACTCGAGAACTTTGACTCCCCATCAGTTATCGGTTCTTCGAGCGATGTGGCCTGCCCATTGCCACTTCAGCTCACTGACTCGTCAAGCTATGTCGGTGACCTTTGTACCTTTGTATTAACATCTTACTGTAATCACAAATCCGCCTGCCAAGTGTGGTTATTGTGGCAAATTCCCTAATGGTATGCTATGAACTTACTCAGCTGAGGATACTTATTCATATTGTACACTTGACCAACAACATATGTAGCAACTTTTTTACCATGTCACATTTCTTTTTAGGGTTCCATACCCATGGGGTAACCAATGGGACCATATCAATAAGACTCTGTCCGCCCTTCAGTCTGTCCATCTGTCACCAGGCTCTGATCAGTTCATGAACCGTGATAATTAGACAGTTGAAATTTTCACAGATGTGTTTCTGTATATAATGTCCATAGTCTGTATGGAATCCTTTGTGCACGAGTCCGACTCGCACTTGGCAATTTTGTTTATTTGTTGTGACAAATAACAGATTAGTTTTTTTCATGTAACCCATTTTAACCGACTAAAAAAAAGGAGGAGGTTATTAATTCGACGGATATGTTTTCGATGGTTGTATGTATATTTTGGGGCTGTTTTTATAGATAATGGTATAGAACCAAAGTCTTTTTTTATTAATGCAGTGTGTTAAAGGGAAATGTCCAATTAAAGGTGAAAAAAAATATATGACATGGTGCAAAACTAATAATTATTTTCACCTATTTCCAGGTAGGCACAGGCAGCCGCAATGAGAAAATCCGTACATACAACTATCCTCAAGACAGAGTGACTGAACACCGCGAGGGTGGAGGTACCCAGCACAGCCTCAAGACTTTCATTTCAGGCGGGGAGCAGCTGGAGAAACTACAGGAGGGCCTGCTCAGGCATGCTCGGTATCAGGAGGTGATGGATGAGATAAATAACTTCATCAAGAACTACCACATAGCCTCTGAAGACACTGTTTAAAGTATGTCAATCAATTTTTAATTCATTTACATATCAAAATGTGAAAAAAATACAGGATTCAACACTCATTGTTTGTTATACTAAATTACAGGTCTAATGCATAACTGACTCTGTTCCTGAGGTATGGGAGCGGTACGGGAGGGTTTGTTTACGGAACGTCAAATGACGCCCGTTATGTTATATATACAATTAATTTTGTTTGTTTGACAATATTGTTAGTTCCATATTGAAATAAACATAAACTTAACTATTTTTATTTAATTCCTTTTAAAGTTATTGAATATCGAAGATAATAAAACAAAAGAAACTTGATGAAAGTTTTGTATGAATTAATTGTGTATTAAAATCAACATGAGTGTTGAAAATTTAAACATGGGCAAGCCTTTATGAAGGTTAGTTCACAGAATGCGTGACATGATCATAGTAGGTGATATTTGAACACCTATCTCAACTGATCACTAACACCACTGACTCAGTCATAATCAGAATTATGAGAATTAGTATTTTCCATCATACTCGAAAAACATATTACAGGAAGTTTCATCAACATAGTTTGAAAGGCAGTTTATCTTCATCAATTTATTAAATACAATTTTGATTGTTCAGTGATTTGAAGAAGAAAAATCCTATCGTTTTGAAGGGTTGTTGTTGAACCATACAAAAGTTGTTATACCAAAGTATTCAATGCAACAAGTTTAACGAATGTTCTTCAATTAATTTATTATAAGCATATGAATGAAATAGTTGTATAAAATACTATTTACCATAATATCACGTTGATATTCGATATCGATGTATGTCGTATTTAGAGGATTCATTAATTTGCTATAAAAAATAATAAATCAGGTAACTAAAATTTATTGAGTTTGCTGCGTAAAATACTTGACAATCCAGCTTTTTCACGCGAATGGGTTGCTTAAGTGGCGTCATTGATCTACTGATATTTGTATGCAGTTGTAATAATAAAATTATACCTCTAAATTAATGGAACATTCTTCCTAATAACAGTGCTTCTCATAATTTGGATAGGCTATATTCCTAAAAGTAGGCTTTCAAAGTTTAAACCAGCTATCAACGTATGTGATTATGTTTAAATGTTAGTAAGTAAAAGTAGGGTTTGATTTTCAGACAATATTTATTGCGTTTTGTATAAAAGGAATAGCTCAATACGTAACCGAATAGTAAATAATGTATATCTACTAATTCAGATAGATATTCTGAGTACTACAATTGTAAATTTTAATTGTTATGTTTGTAATAAAAGTTATTAATTAGTAAAAACTTTAAAATCATATTTTCATTTGTAGAAATAAAAACCATCCCAGTTTTGTTAATTTAAAAATCACTAGGACGGACCAATGTTGAATCATTAAAAATGTTTCAATTAACTAAACATCTTAAATAGATAAAAGACATCAATAAAATAATTTATACACTTTACATTCAATATACGAATTAGCTAATTTGTTTTACAAAAGCTATCTAATTTAGCTCAAAGCGTATATAAACATTATGAGTAACTCCATTTTCTCCAAAAAATTGAGAAGATAAATTGTGTATAATTTTTCTCTGCCTATTATAAAAATTCGCCTAACTTAAATAAATATAATTAAAACAAGTATTTTAAATTATTCAGAGAATGCACATAAAATATCACAAAGTTCACATAGTCATACTGGCTTCCCGGTCAATATTGTTTATCATGTATGTACTGTACTCGTAGTTCCTAAAATCGTAAAGTTGTATTTAAATACTCAAATTATTTATAGTTAACCTTTTTATGCTAGTTTTCCTTCTGAACTTGCTCCATATTTATATACGCCTTATTGTTGTACCTTGTTTCTTGTTTATATCATTTTCAACTAAACATGTTTCTTCTGATCCATTGAAAATAAATTTAAAATACCGTTTTTAGGGTTCAGTAGTCAAACAAAGAACCCTTGTAGTTTCGCTCTGTCCGTCTGTCTATCCATCCGTCCATCTTAGTGGCGAGACCCTTACTACTAGAAAGCTTTAATTTGGTACGGGTATAGATATTAATCACGCCGACAAAGAAGTAGCATATAATCTTGAGAAATATTGTTAAGGGTGCCTCCCATAATAAATATTTTTTTCACGTCCGGGGTATCGTTGAATAGGTCTTTCAAAACCAGGTCTGTGAACGCCATTTTTTGATTGAGGGATCCGTTTGGAAATAGCTTTAAAGCGATAATTTTTGACAGAGTAGCCCCCCTCCCCCCATCTTCTTAACAGTTGCTTTTGAAAATCTGAAAAAATTCACAGTAGCAATACATATGCTAAACTTTAAAGGAAAACTATCACGACTAAGGTGGCTTCACTGGTTAACAAGTAATAGTCGACCAAATTATAAAATATACTTGGAGTGATCAAAATTAAAATTTCGTACAAATTTACCTCAAAATGACTTTTTATAAAACCAGTTAAACTACGGAACCCTGCACTGCGCGTGCGCGCTTGACCGTATTTTTAAAATACGTGTATGTGTAAGAGAAACCAAGATAAGACCCTAAGAAGCAAGGTATACAAATTTTTATAAACTTTTTATTTTATACTCTATTACATTCTATATTGTTTTACGGGAAAAATATAGGTATCTACATTTAAACACAGTGATATGAACAATACATCTAATCCATTTTAGGCATGACACAACTGTAACGTAGACTGTCGATTCTTACTAATAAATAATTTCTAATTGAAGACAACACTAGGTACTTGATATGTTGGAATGACATGTACATAATTCCTATTAAATTCTCTAATACAATCGGTAACAGGAAAAATCTAACTAAACTATATTCAGAATTACACCAACATAACATTATTGAAATCAATTAATAGTTGTATCTATAAATAGTATCTCAATAAACTATCTCACACGGTAACAGAATAATACTGTAAGTTCGAATTAGATAGACATGTTAAATTTCCCTATCATCCCGAAAGCTTATATATTCTTGAGCAACGCTACTATTGTTAATGAAACCCACAGCATGTTGCTTCCGAGCAGACTGCCTCGACCGCACATCTCGATGTCACCCTCCTGGAAAACAATTCGTTGTTTTCTAGTTTCGATCAAAGAACTATATTTAAGGTAATTAATAACGATGTCGCTGAAATCACAGACAGGTTCTATATGCATTTGCAAGCTATTCTATGAGAAACCTTCTCCTTCCAACCCACATCGAAAGTGACTTCGCAAAGTTTTCACCGATTTTTGGCACTGATGCGATAAATTTCAAGCGCTTACAGAAGATGAAATTGTAAACTCGCCGTTAATTTACTGACAAGAAGTGACTG
Source organism: Carcina quercana (assembly GCA_910589575.2). Taxonomy (NCBI): domain Eukaryota; kingdom Metazoa; phylum Arthropoda; class Insecta; order Lepidoptera; family Depressariidae; genus Carcina; species Carcina quercana. The sequence goes on from OU342427.1 coordinate 13,444,117, forward strand.
TCCTTACTGAATAGCTGTACAGCTCTAATATAATAGGTGGTGAAATATTTTGTTTGAAAATAGCTGCACAGTTGCAGTTGATATGGGACTGAAATACTCACATCAGTATGATTTCTAATGCAAGAAGTTGGCTGTTTCCTATACAAGGGATGAATGTGTTTCAAACACGGCAGTGATTCATTATATTGCACTTCTGTTGCATCTATTGAGAGCAGCGGCACTTCTTCCCTGGGACACAGCGCGTGCACCACCACCAGCAACATGTTCGTGTAGTTCACGACTTGAGCGTAGAACGGCCTCTTGCACTCCGTCAGCGGCTTGTTTAGTTTCTCATCCAAGTTATTGTACTCTATTTGATAAAGGTACATTTCTCTGTCGCAGGGAGTAGGTCGTGTTCGATTAATCAAGACTATCTTCTCAAAGTCTCGCTCCATGATTCTGGTGTGAGGCTTCGTCGAGTCCATGTCATATGACGATAAATCATCTTCGCCATCGTAGCTTTGAAAAACTGTACAGGTTTTAAAAGGTTTATTAGGATTCCGTTCAAAATAATTAATTGAAATATGGAAAAATATAAAGAGAACATGCTTCGTTAGTTTTTAAATATGAAAGAAATTGCCGCTTTCGAGAATTTTTTATAAGGATTAAAGAAATAAAGCTGCAATATACAATGCATATAGATTTGTAAGTCCCGGCCATTTAAAGCCAGTCGCTAGAAAAATTGAGTTCAATGCAGTCCAAAATTCAATTACACGAAAAGCGCAATTTTGCACATAGAGTTGCACATCATGCAAAAATACATGTTAAGCTTACGAGTTGAATATTTAAACGTCTCGTAAGGCTACCTAAATACTTAACCGTTTACCATTCCTAAAAGTTTGTTAACATTGAAGTTCGAATAAATATTAAAATATATTTTTCACAAGAGATATCCAGCTAAATGCGACACACTAGAAATAATCTAGACACCATGCACATTCTAGGAAGACAAAATCTACGGGGGCAGAAATATTTTATTTGATAATATGACAATAAGGTTTAGAACCCCTGAAGGACACACACTACTTGTGCTCGATCTAAAAACTCACCGGTAGGTGTAACATATTCTGAAAACAAGATGGAGTCGTTACTACTTTTGTATAACTGTTAGCTACGTCCAATTGTAGACTCCATTGTGAAAATTTTGAATTATCTACTTGTTTCTCGGAGTGTAGTCTTGTATTCGCATGCAATGTACATTTATGCCTATATAATCTGAGCTGCGAATTCTAACATCAGTAACAGAAGTATTAACACACGTAACACATCTATTTCTTGTATATTTCTATTAGACATTCAATTTTAATTGTTTTAAACCATTTTACCGGTTTCTGCCATTGAAACATTCTTACATGCACAGAAACACAGACAAGCACAACGCTGTTTCTGGCAAAACGGAGCAATGTGAGATTCCATTTCTCTCTACATCTTGTCAATGTAGCTAGCCGAAGTAACAGAGCTTACAGTTCTTTCCAAACATCGTTAATGCTCGTTGTCATGCAGAACAGAACATGCTGACAACAGAGCGACACCGAGCTAGATTCTAGTCAATTCTTAGATCTAAATCAGTCCAGTTACATTTCGTTTTTGCAATGACAACTTTATCGTATCATTATGGTCACACAAGAACAACTTTGTAATGAATAATCACGTACCGTCGTCGAATGAGTAGCTGGACATTTGAGCCGCACCTAATGCTACTGAATTGTACAACCACATTGAGGTTGCTATTATCCACGCCATTACAAGGCGCAAGTTCTCCAAAGGCTGCAAACATTAAAACAAATGACACGCTATCGTTCTAGGATACTGCAATAATACTTTGTAATATTGTGCGGATTCAACTCCTACCGTTATCAACATAGCTCCATAATTTGTTACTTTCTTCTCTCTGAAACACACGGCTTGGTAGTCGACAACATGTACTGGTCTGTACACCTCATCCTCAATCAATTTTGTCATGATGTCTGGCCTCACCTGAAACGTTTTACATTTGTAGGTAATATACAATTGTTGTTTGCGCTGACATCAAGATTGCAAATAAAAATTTAATTTGATTGTTCTAGCGTCTGACTTACTCTTCCAAAGAACTGTCCTGTGTGATTGCTGTCCTTGCTGACGACGATCCACCCGTTATTATCTACCAGATAACACTCCAAGTTGTCGTGGTCACACGTTATACAATCCCTGTTGTGCTCGCACTGTAATTAAATATCGGAAATAATTTGAATCAAAACACATATCCATAAACAAGACTCGTGAATATCTACATGTTCTAGGTTATGTTATAATCTTAAAACAGTCTGCAATGTGACTCACCGAAGAGGTTATGTTGTTGAACCACTCAGTAAGTCTCTCATGCTTGAACTGGAAACCAACAACCGCTGCAGGTGCTTTCTTGTGCCCTTCCCCATGGAACACAGCATGTGCGGCTGTCACCATGGCCGCACTGACGTTTAGGGGGAACTTGTCAGTGCTGAGTTCAACGCTGTAGACGTAGCTGAGCGGGTCTATGAAGTGCTGCTCGACTGCGCGGCGGTACCACACTTCTTCTATCGCTCGAGGATACTGCTTGCCGAACTCGAGCCTGATATAGAAGATACAGAACGTTTTTAATTCTTAAAATAAAATGTCTAGTCTGTACAGGATACTCTGCCATTTGCCGCTATGCTTGGCAAGGGTTTTAGTTATTGCAGTTGATTTTGTGGAGAGTTGATACAGGTAGATCATGTCACTAGTAGATGCTTCCTAGCTTCTGTCGCCGTTTATGCTTCCTACGGTATGATTATCTTTTATTATAAAGCCACACGGCCTATTAAAAAGTAATAATTCTAAAGTAATTTCAACTTCAATATCAACTTAATTCCGCGTGCCAACAAAAATTCAAGATTTATAGAAATACAATATTAGTTTTACCATAGTTAGACCATGGAGGACTTACTTTTCATTGTCTCGACTCATTGGCGGGTGAGTCTGCCAGCGCGTCAGCCCGCTGTGTGTCGATAGGAACGCCACGATGTATCCGAAACGCTGGATGAATTCAGTCCTGTGGTCAAAGTTATATAATTCAAATAATTATTTGAATTCATTCCTTAATATTTCTAGTAAACTACCATTACATACAACTTTAGAGGTTTATATATTTCCTATCTATCTATCACACCTAGACACTGAGCTTACCCGACATCTGAAATAGCTTAAAACACAAATACTTACGTTCATCGGAAGCGATATTAGTTACTACAGAAGGTACAATATCACCGTCATCAACATAATAATCATTATCATAACAATTAACTTTAAGTTTCTCTTCTGCGGAGTATCTGGTTCTTCCACAAAAATGTTAAATATGTGCAGTATGTCCTGCTTCGAAGCCGTTACGAGCTTTTTTAAGCATTAAAAATAATTCATTAAATTTGCTGTAAGTGCAAACGCAGTGATTTTTCCTATCAATATAATGAAATAGCGTTATAACCAACGGTTTAGGAATACATTGTCTTGACAAACAAAGAGATAGACCCTTCGAAAATAATGCTCTAGAACAAAAAGGTTCCAAATCAAAACCTACACTCACCGCGGTGAACTGGCACTATCGAATTCGTGACCAAACCCTATTTTTCTTATTATTATTAAATTTGCAATTCGACGATCGATACAATACACGATACAATTTGTCGATACCTCTTTCATTGTACCAAGTAATCGATCGTCAATACGGCCGAAAAGAAAAAATATGCAACGGTACATTTCATCGACAGATCATAGTTTCGAATGCCACAAAAAATACAGTTCTAACAAAACTGAATGAACTGAAAAACTGAACACTTTTGTCAGTAATGCATATTTATGTTTTCTTTAACCGCCTCCGTGGCCAAAAAATTGAAACCAGACTATACGATTACACAGCCTTGACTGTACCAAAAGAAGTATTAAAATTTGAAGAATGTATGTGAATTGTGTTTTGTAAATCAAAATAGGAAAATTATAAGGTTATGGCCATTCCAAATTTCTGTCAATCGGATATTAAATCCAATCTCCAACCGATGGAACGTTTTAACCTGTCACTTAACATGATCATGCAGTTGTCTGAAACATACTTTACCTCGGCAGCAATCCGATCACTTTTGTCAAGGGGCTATCCAGGCAACAGTTAACATAAAACGGGTGTGCAACTTAAGTCATTGTGCATATAACTAGTACAGACGGTCGTGTTGGAAGCTAATGAAACAGGTCTGGTGATACGATTACTTAGGTCTATACCTGGCACTTGTCTCTTTTGGTATAAGTGACAATAATCGAGTTTGATAAGATTTTAGTGTATTAACTGTTTTATCTGTTAGTTGTCACTATATATATGCTTTGTGTCGAGATGATCGGAGAGAATATATATATATATATATATTCTCTCCGATCATCTCAACAGCCCTAAGCCGAGGTTAGTTTCTTGTAAAATCTTAAACGTCTGGACGCCTTTCGCGCTCGACAAGCACACACAAGTTCGGGTAAAATAGGAGAGCTGGCTTTGTTTGGCTAACTGCACATTGAATCAAAATTTTCATTTTTAAAATAATTATATTCGTTTCTCAACATTATAATCCGATTCCCTATAAGAAACCAATTAATTACTTATCAAAGCCAACCATACTATTTTAAAAGATTATGGTAAAAGAAATTTTGTATGGAAGCGTTATGAGCGAATTCCCATTAATCTTTACAGACCGTTTGTCGAAAATTTATTTCAGCTCTTACAATTTTTATTTTTCTGTCTGTTATCTCTAAAAGGTATTAAATACATGTCGCTGTAGATACTTACGCCTTGTCGTCTGAAGCGGACTCCGATATGCTCTTGTTGAACCACACGGTGTTTCTTGCGTCATACACCAAGGCCTGCATTAATCCGTGGTCACCTGTACACATCATTAGTTATGTTTTTGAGTGCCTTTAACAATTTTTGTATCCAAAAATCTATCTATTGAACAAACTTTAACTTACAGTAGTATTCGTTTCGGGGCGTATTGTGAGTCCCTGTAAAAATACATGTTAGTGCTCAAATTCAAGTTTTCTTTGTTCATTAGGTTGACGGATTTCAAAAGCTTGGTTGTGATACCATTGTTATGTCGCTCATGTCCATTCTTATGTCGCTCGGGTGGTCTAGGCTTGGCCGGCCACCGCCAGCCAGGCTTTGACACGCGATCCAGAAAGTGTGCCAGCTCGTCTTCTGGGCTTTTGAATGTTTGCTCATAATGGCGACAGTACAACCTGCAATGAGATAAATTTTGATTGCAAAACTTTTTAGTTAACAATGAAATAGATAAGGAAAACAATTTGCCGTACCGAAGTGAGTAAATAATACACATATACGCTATAAGAGTATCCAAAACTTCAGGCTAGCATCGACGTTTCAAGAACTGGTCGGAATCGGTCATATTTTGATGGGCGATGGCAGAGATACAATAAATTAATTTCATTATAATTTAAATTATGTATGTTTGCTGTGCCCTTACAGGGTGTCACCTGTACTGTAATATATTTGTAACATGTTTGACATGCTAATAAATAAATGAAATGAGATACGCACCGAGATATACAGTGAAACATACATTTAAAACTAAAACTTTGGCTGACACTAAAGAGATATGCCATCCATAAGGCGCCTTGCGCACTAGAATGCCACGACCACGACCAGGCCGACGTTCATATGGTTTCCGTTAATCTGGTCGTTGCGGCCACTGGTCGTGATCGTGGCCATCTAGTGTGCGAGGTGCCTAAGTGTACTTACTTTGCGTGCCCGGTAGAAAAACTGTGGCATGCTTTAGTTTTCATATACATTGCAGTATTACTACTTCATCTTACTTACTTTACTTTGCCGTCAAACAGCAATGTTAATAGCACTGTTGTGTTCCGGTATGAAAGGCAGCGCACGCTTACCATCCAAAGGCCTTATCGCAAGTGAGATGAAGGCCAATTACAAACCCATCATACATTAAAAATCTATTAAGATCTAGCCCTATGGAAGATCTATGAAGTATCATATCCGGCCGTGGACTTATGCAGCTGATGATGATATCTACTTACCAGTCAGGATGCACGCTCCACTTCCCCAGAAAGTACTGCAGGGTGGATATGTTCTTCGACGTGAGCGACAGTCGATGTATGTCGTCAGTGGGCGGTGGCGTGATGCGGTGCCGGCCGTAGTTCTCTGGCAGCACCATCACCAGCGTGAATGGGGAGTCGTTGATGCCTGTCCAGAAGTAGTGCTTCTTCGCGCGTGATACTCTTTTCTGGAACACGGAGAAAATTTTAGGTTACTCCTGTTATTTTCAGCAACCTGAGGATTTGATATCGGACTGATATCGGACTGCTTTTGATAGCCAATATATTTGGGTAATTCAAATAGGTACACACTAATAAAATAAGCAGCTTCTGACCGCGATTTCGTCTGCGTGGACTTGTACCCTATGTCACTTTTGGGCTCATAAAATATTTATTGGGCATAATACATCCATTATTATAAGCTTATAGGTTAGTCGTTAGCTACGTAAGTAACTAATAATGTTCAATATCTTCAGTGTAAACAAACACTGTTTCGAATTTATAGTATTGGTAAAGATACCACGATACTTCCCACCTATACTTCCAAATTCTTCATAACAGAACTCACCATGTCCTCCATATGATATTTGACATTCATCAGCTTATTCCCCGTCTTTTGATCGATTACTTCTTTCCGTAGCTGAAACAAGAAAAAAAAATTGGGTCCAGTCCTGAATGTCACTGCGACCTTTCAAGATCTATTGTGACTAACGTATTAATTTATCAAATGCCGGCTCTAGTGCCACTCACCGCTGTTAGTTCTTTGCTGAAATTCCTGGGGCCCCTGTCGTCATCGAAGAGTTCTACTTCAATCATATCGACGCTGTTATAGCTTGGTTTCAATATTTGTTGGAACTGAAATAAACCATTCAGATGTACAGATAATTAAGAGGAATTTAATTACTTCGTATTAAACACTAGCTTCTGCCTGCGTGGACTTTAGGATTTGTACCACAGAAACAACTTGTTTGATAGGGATAAAAGTAGCTTATGCACTTATCCGGCCCTTCACCTATTCTGACTTTCCGTTGCGTCGTGAATGTATAAGAAAATTCACATTTTTAGTGAATTCAACAATTTAAAAATATTAGCATTCTGCACTCCTCTATGTAAACTATAAGTGTGTGAAATTTCATACTCCGTCCGCGCAATGTTCTTAAAAGGTGGTACAACTATTTTGCTTCACTTATTAATATATAGAAGATTCTAGGCTAGGAGATAAATTCCAAAAATCAAATATCATAAAATCCGGTCTTGAGTTACATATGGTGTGTCTAACCAGACTGTTTTATTTATACATATGTATATAACGTACCACCGGCCGCAAATCCGGATGTAGCAAAATGTATCCGTTGTTGGTCACTATAAACGCGTATCCATTTACTCCGATCTGGAAGAACAGAACATTTTAAAGCAGCCCGCTATTCATACTGCGTGTAGTTTATGTAGATTCATAACCTCCTCCTAAGCTCAGAGACTCCCCGCGACCTTTACCAGGTCGTCGGTCCATTAGGGGAACGGTACGTGGTCGTCACTCGAGAACTCTTACTCCCCGGTAATCCGTTCTTCAAGCGATGTGACCTGGCCATTGCCACTTCATTTCACTAAATCGTCGAGATATGTCGATGAGCTTAGTTCGTCTACAGATTTCGTCAGTCAATATTGTATCACGTAGAGAAATCCCGACCAATGCTAGTTCCATAGCTCACTGAGTAAATCGTGATTTCCCGGACAAAAACATGACTTTGTCAGCTTTTTGTATCCTACGGACGACAAGGCTACTGTAGTTAAATAACTAGAATCCGACTTCAATTGCCCTAAAAGTAAAAATTCATCCCCTAAAATGTTCACCTTTGAGGTATAATTATCATTAACCAAAGTTTTTATTGAGTGTCTCAAAAAGCACTGAATCAATTTCGATTAAATCCTCTGAAGTATGGTCTACTAAACAAAAAGAAAAGAATTATCAAAATCGTTTCATAATTGACCGAGTTATCGCGTAACATACATAAAAAGAACATACAGTCCTTGTTGAGAACCTCCTACTTTTTAAGTCGATTGTAAAGAGTGTCGCATCTTTGCATCCTTTGAAAATCTTACCTTGTACGGAGTCATTAGTGCTTGTATTTCAGATAAAGGTACATCAGTTCCTGCTACACCTAACAGTCGAGCGATACGCATCTGTAAATGTGGCGAAGCGTTAAATATTGGCTATAAAATATATTCCATATTCACAATCAACATTCAAACGAATTATATATACTTCGAATATTAAATCGAATTATATTAAATCGAATAATTATTCGATATAAAATCGAAACACGTTGCAAGTTTATGTTTTGTAAGGGTTATCAGAAAAACCTATGAAAATTTAATTTGAATTTAGAACATTAACATTAAGATTTGAAAACCTCATATTATTTACTATTAAACGACATTTGACGTATATTCCTAAATATATTCATTTTTCTGATAATCCTTACAAAACATAGACTTTCAACGTGTTTCGATTTTTCCGATGAGAAGTATGTATGTCAAACTCTCCATCACTTCTTACTCTATAATAAAATCAAAATTATCATGGCTTCTAAATTCTACTTAAAGTATCAAAAAAATCTAAGTAGGTAATTAAAGTTTTTAGTATATTAAAAATTGTCAATAAAACATGATTCAAGTTAGCTAGCTACTTAATCATATTTTGGCGATGTATTAGCCATTATACTACTCAGTCTTGTATTTGTAAAAACAACTTAATAGTTCTAGCAACACAGTTAATTTCTGTATAGCATCTACGCCCCGTTAGTCAAAGTTCTATATTTTTATATAGAACTATTTTATTCAACTAATTTAATAATATACGTTAAAGGTTCTAGCAAAACTACACAAAAAGTTATTTAATTGTACTTATAATGTTAAAAAAACTACTGTTAAAATTCCACTAAAACCACCAAAAAACCTTCACTCTTCTGTTTTGATCAGAGTCATTCCTTGAATGAGTCTCTTGATGTATTCTGCATAAATGAATTAAAAAATTAACCTGTTCACATTTCATCCTAAATTATGTATAATTTGAAGTTCACAATTTTTCCAGATTTCCATGATATTAGATTTACGATTCAATTTTAAGTTTGCCAATGATCATTATCATTCACCAATATTTTAACAACAACAATAATAATAATTTGTGATGGGATTTTACTCATATATACCGAGTCTGAGACAAATATTTTAAACGTTCTCTGTATTTCTGAATGTGCCTCAATATTTGCTTGAAGCGGGGTATTTATGAGCAGAATCTCCCGCCAAGTGCCAGACACTCGACTCCCATATTAAGTACATGATTAGGTCTATAAATAGCATTTGCCTACCTCTCTCGGGCCGTTCTCCTCTACGGACTGCGATTGGTTGTGGACGTACGAATGCAATAAAATATAATAACATATAGGTAAATGCATTGTAACAACTTCCACTAGGAGTCGATACGTCTCCTCTATTCAGAAGACTGTTATTTTACACTAAAACTTTTAATGTATCAAAAACTTTGCCATTCTGAAGAAAATAATAGTTAGAAACTGATCAAACAATGAACAAAAAGCCCCTTACGAGCCATATGTCGGGCTGCATCATTCTCATATTGAAAATATTTACATTTACTTGTCGTGTTATAAAGTCAATCGTTAACCATGTCTCTACGAAGACATCTCTAAGTTCAGGCAAAAATACTCTTTATTGTTTAGAATAGTGTGTGTAATATAGATCATAACTCTTGCAAAGAAATAATTGTTTCGGTAATTGATAGAAAAGTCTTGTCATAACACCCTAGTGGTCTACGCCTACTATCTAGTAGAAATCTACTGTACTACAGTAAGCCAAGGGGGTCGGACAACACATTGATCAGTCGGGTGACGGTGTGGATGCGCCGGCGCCGGAGCGCGCGACCCAGCCCACATCTATCGGGGACAGATGCATCGCTAACGGGGCCAAATAAGACTTTACCGTTACTGAAATCCAAAAAACTAAATCATAAAAACTCTCTCTCTTGCAATAACTTTACATTAAATCATGAAAACTTGCTAAGTGTAGTACCTCTTTCGTAACTGATACCCAGTAAGCTTCATTTATCAGTACATTCTCTGTGACGTTCTGAAGGGAAACCATCAAACAAAACTGAGCGTTATTACAAGGTACATAGTAACACAACATTAAAAGACTATAGCAAAGCAGCACAAGAAAGGTTACAGGTTATTACAGCTTACGGTCAATTAGAAGAGAATACAAAACCAATCTGGAAACAATCTTTTTGGTAGAGACTTATTTCTGTGCATGCAGTAGGGACAATTTAGAAATTTAGAATATTCACAATCTTTACTCAGGTTTAAGATTAGAGTCGAGTCATTCAAAAAGAGATAGTGTTAACAATAAGAGTGTAGATCATACTTGTTCAAGTAAACAACGCTTCTCTTTTTAAAACACTCAGACCACAATTAATTAATTACATTTGGACAGCATTATAAGGAATCAAAATTTAAAAAAATATATTAGCAGAAACTTGAACACACCTCGTTGTGCCGGAGATCATAAACGGGCATAGAAACTGATGTCATCAGTTGATAATCTGAGTTCCCAATCTCACTATACTGACCCCTATTCATCTGAAATATTAATTAATAATTCGATATTTCTATATTCAAAATATTTTATTCTTAGATTGTAGATTTGTCTTTTACCTGATTAATTCTATATCTCCTATCTTGCTCTTTGTCCGAATTGAACAGTGCCTTATCTCTTCTTTGACTCATGAAGCGCTCCTTTTGCTCGGCTCGTTCACGTTGTTCCCATAAATAGTCGGCCACTTTAGGATCCTGGTTACATCCACCATTTGATTAATGACAAATAACAGGACAGTAACATACACTATTAATAATAAATAAATATTTAATAAACTCAAACTGATGCCAACTGATTATTTAACTGACTATTGAATCTCTGCTCTAGCGGCTGCCAAATTAAGGTGGATTGCACTGCACAGAAGAGCATACCGCTAAGTCTGATTTGGTCAAGCACTATTGCAACTAAATTTCGTTTTGTTATCTATTAAATATTTCCCCCAAAAAACATATGTTGTACACTGAGAACCTTAGGATAGGGACAAATCTAGCGGAAAATTTAGAAATAAATTTAACTCGCTGAATTCAGTTTCGACCGTCATCGACCTGTGAAATATTGTTATAGACATAAACGAAAACAACATATTTAAGCTGAATCCACCCCTGATTTGTAGCTTTCCATAACATATGCCATTCGTGGGGGAATTTACATGTTGCTGACCTAAGGTGTATCGACGGGTGAAATATCCGCTAGATAGGTCCCTAGTCGATAAAACAACAAACTTACAGTAACATTGGCATAGACGGGCGTCCATACGACAGGATGTTTCTCCCGCTGCAGCACGAGAGGTCGTGCGAGCACGTTGACGTGCTCCAGCACGCGCTCGCGCACCTCTGCCAGCGTGCTCAGGTGCACGTAGTACCCTCGGTTCGCGCACGCCATCCACTTCACCTCCCGCACGTCGGCGACCTACACCCACCCACGCAGACATTACGAATATCCCTGACTGATCAGCTCTATATCTATCTACCTCTATGCCTAGTGAGATCTATGGCGATGTGCTTATGGGCAGCTTTGTGGTGGAAAAGGCTATTGTAAAAGTAATTGATTAACTTAGTAACCACAGCGCTGTACCCTTCAGCAAATAAATGTTTGACTGCCTATTTAAAACTACAATAAGTACTTAAGAGGCCATAGAGCAACAGTGGCGCCTTCATTCGCTCTTTTCTACATTTCTTCGCAATTATAGAATAGTTTTAGAAACAAAGCCGGACTTTTTGTAGAAAATGCTAGTTTACGGTTCGTCGACACATCATGAATTGATATATCGGTTGATGTAGTTACTATCTCTCGACTCGATCAAATGAACACCACCAACGACTACAAAAAGCCCGGAATGGTTTTTGGAATTATTCTGTAAATGCGGAGAAATTTAAAAAAGAAAGAATGAGGGCGCCACTGTCGCTCTGTTGCCCCATAATAAAGTACATTACCTACGGTACTAGGCTATAGCTATGGCACGTCGTTTATATTACAGGTCTAACGCATAACTGAGTCTATTCCTGAGGTAAGAGAGCGGTACGGGAGTCTGTGTTTACGGAACGTCGAACGACACACCCTCCTGTACCGCTCACATACATTTGGAACAGACTCAGTTATGCGTTAGACCTGTATAACATTGTCTGTAGATAGACAAGTAAAGAACGGTCAAGATTATTTTGAAGAATCTAACAATTTACAAAAAGAGACTAATTTCGTTTCTCCTGACGATTGTTGATTGGATTCTTGACATGTATTTTTATAAATAGACAACTGGGGTAGAATTCCCGGACCTAAACACTGATAAACTTATTCCGACGTGCCACACTTCTTGCCCTACTATAGCTACGATTTAAGATTTACAATTAAATAATATAAAGTGGTATAAGTGAGGCATTCAGGTAACTTATTAGTAAATTATTATTCTACAACTTGATGGAAATGTAATTTTTGCAGTATAGGATTCAAGTATAGTCAAGTAAAAAATTTTCAGTCTAAAATACAGAATCATTAATTCAAAATATGACAAACATGCACAACACGAACTCAAAAATTACAAAACTATAACACGAGAAGCTTTAAATCTAGCTGAAAACCATCTAACTACTAAACACTAATCTAAAAGCAGAAGCCGTATGAGGATGACAGGATTACAATAGTACCTACCACGTCCATTGGAAGGAACACATGCACAAGTCATACACGTCAAGAAAGAGAACGAGATAGAATAGTACCACATTCTAGGTGTACTGGTAGGTACGAAAGGGACAGCATTACGCAGCCGCACAATGACTACGACACACAGTAATACCTGAAGTGGTACTACCTTTACCTCGCGACCTATCAGGTAGGTGAACACTCGCACTGGGGTGCTCCACTTCCAGTTGTATTTTTCGAATATTTCCTTGTAATTGTATGGGACGCCATCCGTAACCAGCATTATAGCCTGGAAAAAAAACGTGAAAAGGAAATAACAGTCTGAATGTAGCTGTAGTTCTCAGAGCAGCTGACTGTATGTGTAGGTCTTACAGAAACAGGATATCGGTCGTTCAAGAAAACTTTGGTCATTTTTAACCAGTATATTTGTTGACTTTCTTATAATATTTGTACTTAATTACGTGGAGATAATTACAATTCAAGAAGACAAAATTCAATTATTTTTTTTCGAATGGACTTGATGCTGTTGGTCCTGCGACCTCTACAGCTTCACCCGAACAATGGCGAGCGCGAAAGGCGCTCAACCGGTATTATTATTAATAGCAACAGGCCTAAGGGCGCCCGCTCGGGCTCGTCCTCGGCTTAGGGCGTTGCTTTGTGGTCAAGAGATCGGTGAAAATCGGCCCGGAATGTGCCGATATCTGCGGTAAGCGCCAGGATTATTGCTCGTCGTGGGGAAGGTGTGTCTTTGCCGTCTCCGCCGGCGGAGACGGTGTATTTGCAAAGTGTCGGTTTGAGGATCAAAATTCAATTTATTTTCAAGCTTAAGTACATACTACTTTTACTATCGCTACTAGCTATAGTTTTCGCGAGCGTGCGAGAGCGAGAGGTATAGCCCCTCCTGCTCTAACAATTGCGGGAGCGAGAAGAATCACCCGTCCCGCTTTCACGCTGCCGTCCGTAATCTTCGTTAGATTACAGCATTTAACCTGTTTTATCGATGGTTTAATTCGTGTTTAAAAATTCTCAAACAATTTATAACCGTGCCACTTGTAAGCTATTTGTAAGTTAACTTTTTCTGTTTCCTTATCTTGTGAAGTACACCTTGTGTCAAAAACTTGATGTGATTTCATTTAATTTTAAACTTACTTGGTTACAGTTGGCTCCACCGCTGTTATTTCTGTACATTTCTAGTAGTTCGAATGCTCTCGTCAGTGCTGCAGAAAAGTTAGCTATCTCCATTGTTTCAAAGTTGTCTAGTCCTAGTTTTAGCTCTCTTAGGTTTCCTAATGTAGCCTGAAACAAGTTATCATTCAATCATTATGTGTACACTATCTACTCCTTGTAGTCTATCTTGAACTTTGTTGCTGGCTTTGTCAGCGTGGGAATTATGTGCATGGTGGTACTCTTAACTATTGCATGGATCGATATTACAAATTGTTAGTTTCTTTCTAGCCTAAACACTTTTCACCTAAAGTTGAAGATCCGAAAACTCATTTCCTAAATTTAAGGCTGTAATTAGTTTAGGCTTATCGTCTATATATCAATCAGTCAAGGTAGTGTATGTTTACGCCGTATTCTCAATAGATCATTGATTTATCTCCTGAGATTAACAGTGTCTCTTTCTAACGCCCAATTCCAAATTCACCCCATCCTTGTCTCACCTACGATGGTTAGTCCGCGCCAGTGCGTGTCCGCATCTAAACTGTTACGACAAATTAGTGCCTACCACGTATTGTCATCGAGTGAGATGATCATCATCAATCATCATCATCCTATCGTTTGGTGGACCCTTGGAGAGTGGCCACTCCAGACCAAGAAGCGGAAGCGGTTGACAATACGATAAATCACGCACAACAAATCAAAATTAACTAGGGCGTTCAGTGTGTCTATATAGTTATACAGATTTACTTAATGTTTCTTACATGTTTGCTGTAAATGACATATATATATAAATATCTAACCTGCACAAGAGAGTCCTCAAAACAAGGAACGATCTCCTCGACAGTGTCAGCGAAAGTCATAACACTGACAAAGTCATTGTTTCCAAGAGTGTCCAGGATGTTTGTGACCACGTGCTTCGCGATGTCTCTCCGCTGCCCTGTCATAGACCCGCTACGGTCTACCAGAATAACCACGTCTTTGGGACTGGCAGCCGCTTCCATGTACCACGCTCTCGTTCGACAATCGAAAATATCTACAGGATCTGCTCTCCATTTCATGGCTGCAAAAATAATGTTTTGAGTAGTGTATAGAAGTCAAAAAAATTTCTACGCTTCAAATATTTTACGCTTCATATAAAATGTAGGCATTTCCCGGTACGTGGTCACCACTCGAAAGCTCTTACTCCCTATCGTTTACCGGTTCTTCGAGCGTCTACCGAACCATCCCCTACTAGATGGACCGATGACCTGGTTAAGGTTAAGGAGTCGCTGGATGCAAGTGGCTCGGGACCAGTCGATGTGGCGTACCATGAAGGAGGCCTATGTCTAGCAGAGGACGTCTCCTGGCTGATGATGATGGTATTATGTAGTTTGTGTAATATAATAAGAAAATTTTAAACAATAATCGTTACACTAATATTTAGAGGTACATATATAACCGCCTCCATGATATAATTGTTGGACTAAATTGTTAACAGTCTGGAGGTCTCGTGTTCGATTCCAAGTGGGTTTGATTGGTAGTAGGGCATTTTCTATATCCGCCTAGCTAGCTAGCACAATGGTGCCCCACCTCTCCCCGAATATTTATTCAGAATCGAAAATCCCATGTAACACTAACCTGGGTAATGCCTCATGAATCCAGTAGAACTGCCGAAGTACTGCCAGGACAAAGTCGGATCGCTTTGATAGTTGTTGACAAAGTGCATATCTAAGCCTTCTGACCAATGGATGCCTTTAATCGACTCGGGGGCTGAAAATGAAGCAGAGAAAATAATAATACATATATAGTACAAAACCAATAATTTAGCGGCGTTTCATCATCAACAGGCTAATGTTCCCACAGCAGGGGCTCAAGCCTCCTACAGTCAGGTGTTTGCGGCGTTTAGTGGTGGGAAATATCGAGTAGTCTTAGGTAAAAACACTGAGTCGATCTTTGGCAGAAATTCTATGTAGTTGTTTATTCTACATCACTACCATGTCACCTTCCCGTGTACGAAGAATGAATTTGATATATTTTAAAGAAGATCATACACAAAAAAACACGTATATACTTCTATTACTTTAGTATTAAACCAATCAATCTTGATAACAGGCAACAGTATTATGATCATAAAAATAACGATGGTAAATATAACTAGGTAGGTAGAAGAAATAGGTTGGTCCAACTTCGACAAAGAGGTCAACCGAAGAATCCAACTCGGCTGGGCAGCGTTCGGGAAGTTACGGCATATCTTCTCGTACAAAACACCTCAGCGTCCAAAGACAAAAGACTTTAATCAGTGCGTGTTGCCAGTGATGACATACGGAACAGAAAAGTGGTCCTTTACTGTAGCTTTACTGTGGGCCGAATAATCAAGCTCGATGTTACTCAGCGAGCTATGGAACGAGCTGTGCCCGGAATTCCTGTACATGATAAAATCCGGAATGTGAAAATCTGTAGGCGAGCAAAGGTCACCGATGAGTCAGTGAGGTAAAGTGGCAATGGGCAGAACACATCGCTCGAAGATCGGATACCCGATGAGGAATAATAGTTCTTGAGCGGCGACCACATACCGGGAAACGTGTTCCGGGCTGTCCCACTACTAGAGAGACCGATGACCTAGTAAAGGTCGTAGGGAGTGGTATACCATGGAGGAGGCCTATTTCCAGCCGTGGATGTTTGCCGGCTTATGATGATGATATAACTAAGAAAATACATCTATTTTCTAAGAAAATAATTGATTCGTATAAAATCTGGTAATTGAATGAAAGTAAAGGTTAAACATACCCCATCCGTAGACGTTGCTGGGTATATGTACACTGCTTACGTTGATATTGACAGGTATACCAGAAAAGTGTGCGTTTGCTATCAAATGAATGTCTTTCGTGGGTGGTCTCACGATCCAGTTCTCAGCGTTGAAGTCGGGTTCCGGTGTGGTCGTTGTATAGTCTAGGTCGTTAGGGTCGACTACGTCCATTTCTTTGCTATTATAAAACTGAAAATCGTCGGGCACTGGCTCGTTTTGTTTGTCGAATGCCATATTCTCTGCTGCTTCTACTATCCTCTTGACTGCGCTCACTTTAAGCTCCATCATAGCTCGAATATCATCTGACATACTTTGAACTAACTTTTCTCCATCTCTTGATTCGATTTGGGCAGATTTAAAGCTCTGTATAAAATAACCTAATTATAAATTATCTGTTTTTGTTTTGTAACACAGTACAAAAAAGAAGTGAAATAAACAGTTATAACAATGTATACTAAAAAGTTAGCCTTATTGCTAAAAGCTGATTATTTCAAATGATTTTTTATGTACGTGTCAACTGAACATATCACTAAACGGCACAAATAGGCGTCTATAACATGTGCAAGCTATAGATCCTTGTAATAGATGTACGAATACTCAGTGAGACGTGTTTTGGGTTCGTCAATTGAAGACATACTTCTTATGATATTTATTCTTCATCAGTCAGTTGGTATATAAATTCGTATAAATTATCGAAACTTACGCTATAGTTACAATCAAGCTATAGTTACCTGATGTCTTTATTGCTTGTTTTAATTTACATGTTTTGTCTCAAAATAAAATATAACCACTTACATCTTGAACTTCTTTCTTCCTGGTGATGAACTCGCCGAAATGGTATAATTCAGTGCCGAGTTTAACCGCCCACGCTTGTACTCTTCAGTATAAAGCAAACAAACAAATATATGAATTTAAAGAATTTCCTTTCTAACACGTAATTTATGGATAAATGTCTTGCTAGTAATGATTTGTTTTCATTAGCTGTTTTTCGTATTATTATCATTTTTGCTGTATGTCTTGAGACATGTCGCTCGTGTACTTATTACTTATTATTTGTGTGTTTATTGCATATACATATTATTTACTATTAATACGTGTACTAAAGTATTCATAAAATACCTATTTCCTTCTGATTCTGACATTTAAACTTGTTTTCGATTGAATAGTTTCTGTTTGGAAGTAAATAACCGGCGATCAAGAAATATGGCTTGTTGTAATTTTAACTAATATGTTTTTATTTTATACACAGAAAAAATTCTACGGTCTTAAAAATGGTCTATATATTCAACGATTTAATTTTTAAGAATATTCGTAACAAATAAATTTAATTAAAAATCTTAGTAATTTAAATCACACTGTATGATGAATCACTGCTAGTTCTAGTATGTCGTATTGGCTAAATCGACAGTAATTTCAGTTTGATGGTCACTGACATTTTTGAAAGCAAACCATAACAGGATCTTTTTAAAGTTGTAAATAAAACGAATATTTTAAATTTAAACATTTGCCTAATACTACTTATTTCTTCGCAGTGTAACAAAATAAGTTTATCGTGATACAGGAGGATAATTTTCTAAGACCAAAACAAACATTACTCCTATTTTTATTCTTTTACTAGTCACTTAATTTCTTATAATTTCATTAGACACGACACGAACGAGAAAAATTGCTTTCTCGATATTTCGAAATGTACTTAGTACCTATCTTGTACGTATATACTTTTGCTAGAATATTCTCGAACAAAACACGATCATTATAATAACTGCAGATATACTTACGAATTAAGCGAGATCTTCCCCTGGGCATCATTCTGAGGGTTGGACGAGCAATCCCTGGACTCCAAAAACAGAAGAATCAACACGACGGCACCAACCCGGTAGCACATGGGAGACTCTTATCTAACTTGGCCCCCTATTCACTTGTCTGACTTACACCTTACGCATATTCACAATTTGATATGTCTGCTTAAAATTACAGGGCTTCCAATATAACTAAGTAAAACCCGACATTGATAAGGTGTGTTATCGTATGTCGTAGTGCGCAGGTGCAAATCAGCGCGGGCTGGAGCATGCGCACTGGGCGCCTTGCGCGGAGGAACTGTGACAGTGTGACTGACCTTATTTGTGGGACTACCTACAAAGCGACGCAACGTTCAAATTTGCTGCATACAGTAGGCCAGTGTGCCAGCTGCGCTTTGATTCGTCCTTCCTATTTCACTAGGTTAGGGTGTCAGTATTAGAGCATTGTAGCTGGCAGCTTTGAGATAGAGTTAAACAAAGGGTAGTAGACAAATTTTAACATGCTTGTTTTGATAGTCTCTAAATTCAAATACCCATCAAATATCGCCGTCAGTCCATTGTTTTACAATCTTGTGTGTCATGCAGTAATTTTGACACAGTACCTTATTTAGAAATGTACTGTAAATGTCACAAAGATAGGTCTGATACGATTAACACAACTTTGTTTTAATCAGCCAAATCAAAATTCATTTATTTATTGCTTATAATACGGAACAAAAAAACTAATTGAAGTGCAACAAGTTTTATTGCGAAAGTAACAAAGGTAACAAAATTATTGTATGGTTCCTTGTCACGGTAACATTCGTGACAGGATCGACGCCAGCGCAGCTGTTCCGAGGAAGAGCAGCAAGTCTGCGCGTGCGACGCTGCCAAGGCCGCATGCTGTTATGTTCCTCTCCTGTAAAATGCAATTTTCCATTTGATATCCTTCTTTGAGCAGCTAACGTGGGTGATAGTTTATTGGTAAACAAGCATTTGCCCATGAATTCGTCTGATACAAATACACTGAAATTTCATCAAGATCAGTTAAGCCTTTTGATCGTGAAAAAGTAACAAACAGACAGAGGAACATAGTTACTTTCGTATCTATAACTAGCGTTTGACTTCGTCTGCGTGGGATTGAGAAATTCTCCCACGGGAACTTCTTGTTTGAACTGAATACGTAAAATGTTGCTTATATCCTATTCCGATATTACAACAATCATTAGACTAAAAATCAAGTCATCCTGACTCAACAAATTCAACAAATGAACTCACTTCCGCAACTATTATATTAGTTTCAAAGTATGAATGTTAGTCTTATGAATTAATAACATTTAGTAAAACAGTAATTTACTGTTGAAAATACCGGCAAATGCGACGTTGTCAAACAGTAACACATTTGTTTATATCGTACTCGCAAACAAAAGATATGAAATGAGTCGGTGCCAGACGATAAACAATAAAGAACTAATGGACGGTTGGTTCTGCATCTTACGATCCTGTTCTTAATTACCGACATTTAGGGTAGAGTTTATCGACTGTGCAATGAAGAGCTCAATCGTTTTCCTAAATTTAAATTTAGCAATTACATATTACTAATATTTCCAACAGTGAATGAAAAGTTGAGATCAGGATATAGTGGTACGGGCATGTTATGACTTTATGAGGAGGGATGTAATGTAATACATATAACAAGAAAAGTTATGAGCATGAATGTTGATGGATGTAGTGGTAGAGGAAGACCTAAGAAGGTATGGATGGATTGTGTGAAGAATGAACGACATTTTTGAATGAAAATCATTTTTACATTTGAGCTTATCTATATTAGATGTTGAAATTAAAAGTCCGCAAAAAAATCGTGAAGATTGTAGTAGCTTTTCTATTATTCGATTATAGCAGTGATAGTATACTTAGGATATTTTTACCTTATAAAGGTTTTTTGTCAGCATTTCTGTTTGAATACTCGTAGATACGGTATTATATCGAGAGCTTGTGATGCGTAAGTAGTCCGGTTTTTTTTTCATGTTCACGTTCAAATATGTTTACCTAACTTATTGGCGCGCACGTATGTATTATTCTTGTTGAATAATGTCAATACTTTCGTTTATACGTTTCTGGTTTACTTAACATCAACTCAAAGCTCTCCGTGGGAGTTGGAATACGTGTATTCAACAGAATTCCAGAGAAAGGGTAGCATAATTATAGTTTAAATAACTACGCTCCACTACAAATAAAATTAATACCATTATTAATAAAAACGATCAAAAATCACGTTAGTTGTATGGGTGCCCCCTTAAATATTTATGTTATTCTGTTTTTAGTATATTTGTTTAGTATAACGGCAACAGAAATACATCATCTGTGAAAATTGGACGGACGGGCGGATAGACAAGTCTTAGTAATAGAGTCCCGTTTTTTACCTTCGGGGTACGAAACCCTAAAAACATTTTTAAGTACTTCAATTGCTACACAGTAGCGAAAACGAAAGGCTTCGGTCGAATCAGTTTCAGGAAATGAAATAAGCAGGTAAAATGACGTTTTAGGTTGTAGGCTGTTCCATCGGAACGTTTTATGTTTTGGTCTTTATATAATCTAAGAATATAATCAACGTATACAACTGTCGGCTCCAACTTCTATCAAATGAGGCAGCTGTCAGAGCGGGATCTACTTTGAACAAAACTTAATAAACTACTACTAACTAGGCCAGTGGAAGCCGGCAGAAACTGTGTTCAATTTCCAACGTAAGCTTGTGTGAAAACCCGTGAATGTAGGCGTATTATACCTAGAGAGAGTCTAGAGAATGATAACTATTCGTATGTAAACTTACCCCTTCGTGGTAAGTGAAGCATCCTTCAAGTCTGCGTCGCGTCAATCTCCCCAGATCTAGCTTATGGCACGGGTCTCGACTCTTCGTGGAGTTCTTCGTTGGAATGGGCTTGGTGTCAGGTGGCAGAGTACAATTCCCATAATCCCAATCGCCTTTCTCCACCACCACTAGGAGCAGATTCGTCTTCGACACGTAGGAAGCCCAGAACGGCGGGTGGCACTCGTCTTCTTTGTCCGCGTGAACCGTGCGAGGTACTCCCATGCTCTCCAGGAAGTACTTCTGGTTGAGGATGTATAGCTTGATGCTGTGGTCGCAGGAGTAGGGCTTCTCTTCTTCCCCGTCTTTTGGTGCGATGGTGTCGTTTCCTTCAGGCGGAGGAGAGGTGGTGGTCGGCAAGTCTGAGACGTCCATGTTGTTAGGCGTATCGTCGTCGTAATATACTGCGAGCGAGACCATGCAGTTAGGTTAAGCGGAAATATTAGCAGAAGTAGAAATGTGATCTACATACTTACTAGTTTCTACTGACGTGGTTCATTCATGTGACGTGCCTTTAGTATCTACTTTAATGCTTTCTATGCGACATCTAAAGCTCAGACGAACGACATAGCATTCTACACCGGGAATGGGAAATTTAACGGGCTAATTTCTATATTATTTAGAACAGTAGCAACTGTTGTAAATAATATAGAACAGAATACAAAATCATACCAAATGGATCCTGCGCCCTCCATTCATGCTTTAAACAAAACTGTGTCTTATAATCGTCTTTATAAACTATCATACCATTCAAAATGGCCAACAGGATAACGCTTGCTTGAATATCGTTACGAGTATATTCAACGTCCAACTTTGCCAAATATATCAACTAATGTGTCGAACATGCCTCATATCATATGTGATTAAGTTAAGTAATGATTAAATATATAAGTACAGCCAAAGATTCTCCGAAATAGAGTAAGAACAAGGAAACAATGTACATGACGTAACGAGGAAACACATTAGCTGGGAGGGCGAGGAGTGCCTTTTGTTTTATTTGTATTCTGATACTATACATCAATTTAGCCTTTGTTATATACTAGGTAGCATAGGATATCTTTCACTGCTATGAATGGACCGAATAATACACTGGAGATAGGTCCAATATCTAAAACCCATTTTACATTAACAGTTCAATTATTTTTAAATTCTTTGCAACATTACTATTTTACTCAGAAGACATTCTGACGTAAAACGGTTATTTCAGAAGTTATTTATAAAAACACAACGCTTTGGAGATATGAGGCAAAATTTCGAAGATACACCATTTTATCAAGTCAGCCAATACCCAGAAAAGCTTTTTGGTTCGCGTTGATATTATGCTGAAAAATTTGCCCATTCATGAACTTCTCAAAAATTGTTTACTACGAATTAATTTTATAAATTACCTACTTAGTAAACCTGCTATAAATATAGGGTTTAAAATATATATGTCTAACTTGTCCAAAAACTGGTGTTACTATCGTTTCCCCGGTCACCGCTGTTCTTCGAGTGCCACTTACCATCTGCATACGTGTACTGATTCCAGTTGACAATGAGCAGAACGAGCTCGGTAAATATCCATCGGATGAAATTGGCTGCCAGGCTGAACGGCTGTAAACAAAATATTACATAAATCAGGTGTACCTCCATTTACAACCATAGCTGTTGATTTTACCTAATGCTTTGGAGCTGGTGTTCCTCTTATCAGTTCACATTTATTTTTCACTTTAAGTATTTCACAAATATCAGCGACGTAATTTGAAATATAAAATCAGAATATTATATAGAATAGAAATATTGAATCAGAAAATGTTTAACTATAGAGAATGTGGTTATTTGATTAATATTGATGTAATTTTTGTAAAGTATAACAAACAAGAGCACAATATATAACTTAGTATTCAAAGCTATGAATGTACAATGTACATTTCATTCGTAGACAATGAAGCACTTATAGGCGTGGCTGATTGCTTTTGACACTCTGAATGCTGCTCAAAGGCTCCGGGTGAAACTCTCTGCTGATTTGATTTAGATGCGTTTCAGAACTTTCTTTAAAATCAATTATGAAGCATGGCTGTTCATTTCTCTAGCAATTTGTAGATTAGACCCTTTGAAACGAGTCTGAACTCTTTCTATCCTACAAATCCAGCATTACGTATAAAATAACTCCATATATATATACAAGTATATGTATTTCAGTGACGAATACTAAACCGATTTTAGGGAACCAATTACGGATTGTCAGTCTGCCTAAATTGTATTAAATTCGCACTGGAATTTGCTGAGTGGTTCCCAGATGAACTCTCTGTTATGTACGTTTACATTCTATGACTGTAGCTGTGGGCTCAGATCAAATCAGTCTGCAATTATACACTGAAGAGACCACACGTCGTTTTATTTCTGTGCCTGTGACGTAACCAAAATTAAGCTTTATCACCCCAACATATGGTCCTTCGAGCCGGATAAGAAGATTACTTACGACGTTTGGCTACGCGCACACAACCTGCGGCCGACTCGGAGAACAAAAGCATTCCTTAGATAAGAAGCGCTAGCGGCACCTGATTTTTGCAAGTTTTATGAAGATTTTAAATACGATCATATTCGTCAAGTTATTGTACAAGTTTGGATTATTGCGTGTATCAAGAAAGTTTATTGAGGAAACATGTCAACAGAAGAGTGTTTAGCGGTATTGTCCGACACGGCTACATTGCTAAACAATACAAATACAAATTTGAAGAAATGCCCTAAGGCCCGATTAACAAAGGGATACATCGAAACACGCATCAAGACCATAGACGAATACTGGACAATATTTAAAACAGCTCATCAAGACCTACTGAAGTGCACGCCGAGGGAGAAAAGGGCAGGACTGACATACTTCGTAAACAATGAGTACCATGAATATGAAGAGTTATATACATGTATGCAAGCTGACCTCAAGGATCTTTTAAGTACATTCACGCGATCCAATGCAGATAATCCAGGTCAGATC
This sequence comes from Carcina quercana, assembly GCA_910589575.2. Classification (NCBI taxonomy): domain Eukaryota; kingdom Metazoa; phylum Arthropoda; class Insecta; order Lepidoptera; family Depressariidae; genus Carcina; species Carcina quercana. Next base: position 13,468,620 of record OU342427.1, read on the forward strand.
AACGAAGGCATTGTCAAGTTACCTCAGATTCACCTACCAACATTTTCCGGTGTATACGAAGAATGGCCGTCGTTCAAGGATTTGTTCACCACCTTAGTTCACCACAACGCATCCCTAAGCAAGGTACAAAAGCTGCATTACTTAAAGAGCAGTCTCACTGGCGAGGCTGAAATGTTACTAAAACACATTCAGGTAACAGAGATAAACTACGACCCAGCATGGGAAACACTGCACGCGCGATTCAGCAACAAGCGGCTTATAACAAATTCAATATTGAAGAAATTATTTTCACAAAAGAAGATATCGGTTCAAACGGCAAATAACCTAAAATCATTGTTAGATGTAACAAGCGAATGTCTGAATGGTTTAAAGAACCTCGATATTTCCGTGGACTATTGGGACCCAGTAATAATATTTCTGGTGGTACATAAGTTAGACCCAGAGACACATCGTGATTGGGAAGAGAGTTCATTTAAGAATAATCAAGAAGAATTGCCGACGTGGACGGATCTAGTAACATTCTTACAAAACAAGTTCCGCACACTCGAACTGATCAATCCTGTTTCAAGAGACAAGCCGATCATGAAAGCAAAGGAATACGCTGCACATGTTTCTACAACTGACATCATCAGTACAACAAAAGAATGCCCTAAATGTAAGGAAAATCACACCTTATGTCATTGTAAGGAGTTCACGAAGATGGAAACACCCGCAAGATACGAATACGCAATGAACAACAAAATATGTTTTAATTGTCTGGCCCCAGGACACTCTGCTAAGAAATGTCGTCTCAACATGTCCTGTCGCAAATGTCAAAAACGTCATCACTCGTTGTTGCACACCAGCACTCCGAGCCCCAAGCCCACGACAGATCAACCAGACAATATCAATGTTCAAGTTCACCATGCCCAAGTCAAGCAAGAAGAAAAGGAAGTGAATCATACTACAGATAATGAAGAAACAAATCTTGAGATACCCGCACATTTCACTGCTGGAGATGTTACTGCGCTATTGCCTACTGCCCTCGTGCAAGTTAAGGATGAAAAGGGAAATACCACAATACTACGCGCTCTAGTAGACAACTGTTCCCAAGATACGTTTATAAGTGAGAGAGCCGCCCAAGCACTAAGACTCGAAAGAAAACCGGTAAACGGCACTATCATTGGAGTTGGCTCAACCAAAACTGTAGTAAAACATGTAACTGAGATCGAGCTTCTTTCTACCACCAATAAGGACTTTCATCTAAAAGTCAAGGCGTTTGTTGTCCCCACGAAACTCACATCACAACAACCGTCACAAGCAATATCTAATACAAGCACTTGGTCACACTTAAAAGGTCTAGTCTTAGCCGACCCCAAGTTTAATGAACCAGGAAGAATAGACTTACTACTAAGCGTTAAAGTGTGTGCTAAGATTTTTCAAGGAGAACTAATCAAAGGTCCCCCAGGTACTCCATGTGCCCAAAATACCACCCTGGGATGGATTCTTTTAGGAGAAGTAGAAGAGAAAGTACCAAACGATAATATGGTAGCCATGCACGTTACCCTGGATATGGATGGTATGCTAAAAACCATGTTATGGAGTTAGAAACAGATGACAAGAAACTGCTAACCACAGAAGAAAGAAGATGTGAAGAAATTTATCAAGCTACTCATTCCAGAACAGATGATGGACGTTATATTGTGAAGCTACCTACGAAGACAGACAACCTATTATCAACACAAGGAAATACAAGAGACATAGCACTGAAAAGGCTACACCAACTAGAAAGAAGATTTGAGAAGAATGAAGATTTAAAGAAAGAGTACCTAAAAGCAATGGAGGAATCCAATTGATGATGGCGTTTTTACGGTCGAAGTATTGGATTCTTAAGTTGAAACAAATGGTCAAAGCAAATATTCGCCAATGTTTAATCTGTGCCAAGGAGAGTGCTACAACAAAAAGCCAATTGATGGGAGACCTGCCACGAGTTCGCGTGACACCTGCGAGACCGTTTTTAAATAGCGGTGTGGATTTCGCAGGCCCTTACCAGACACTCACGTCTAAGGGAAGAGGAAAATGTGCACATTGGTGGAGTGACCAAGACAGAAATTTCGTCGGAGCCAATAAAGAGCTTATTGCGGCATGGCAAGATGCAAAGCTAACATTTGATAGTGATATAACAGAATCACTTGCGCTTGATGGCACTCAATGGCATTTCATACCAGTATACAGTCCACACATGGGTGGTCTATGGGAAGCAGGAGTGAAATCCATGAAGCATCACATGAAAAGAATACTCACCCGAAATCTAACTTATGAAGAAATGACCACCCTCCTATGTCAAATTGAAGCATGTCTTAATTCAATACCTCTGAATGCTATCGAACACACAGATACGGATATGATTGAACCTCTAACACCGGGACATTTTCTTATCGGCGAAGCACCAATCAATGTACCGAGCCCGGAGTTTAAGGATGTTCCTATGAACCATTTATCACGCTGGCAGCATACACAGAAGCTATTGTCAGATTTTTGGTATAGATGGCAGCATGAATATTTATCTACGCTGCAACAACGATCAAAATGGCCAATGAAAAGTACAGAGCTGGAGATAGGACAAATTGTACTTATTAAAAATGAAGGTCTTGCTCCGGGAAAATGGCTGCTGGGTCGCATAGTGGCAAAACATCCTGGCGCTGATGGTAGTACCAGAGTGTACAGCGTGAAAAGTGGTAGTAATGTGACAAAAGGAAATGTGACAAAATTATGTTTGTTACCCATAAATACAGCTACATGAATGTTTTTATTATATTATGTTAAAGGCCTGTATGTCCTTTGGTGGGCGGTATGTTATGTACGTTTACATTCTATGACTGTAGCTGTGGGCTCAGATCAAATCAGTCTGCAATTATACACTGAAGAGACCACACGTCGTTTTATTTCTGTGCCTGTGACGTAACCAAAATTAAGCTTTATCACCCCAACACTCTCTTAATTGAAAACGTTATGTGTCACTCCCCACGACCCTGCGAGGTTTAAGCATTTAGCTTATTTTCGAATCTCATTTTCATTTCTGTGTGACTTCACTTTAATCTAGTTAGTACTATCCCATCAATCAAATGGCTTTCCGAAGCATGTAGCATCGCTACGCCAACATGGGCTGTTACAAACATCATATCTAGAATGACTTCACTAACCGAGTTAAGCGTCCAAGCGCTGCTAGCGTCCTCCAGGGTGGACAGGGGGCACAGAGCTTGATAGTTGAAGACCTCGACGTTCTCAAACACGGTCTTGTTCAACAGGTACTGCAGCACGAGCTTATTATCCATGTTGACGGCTCCGAAGAACTGCCCCACCACGCTCTGGTTCATTGCCAGGACAACATATCCGGAACTATCTATCAGGTAGCAGTCATATTTCGCTCCGCACGATAAATCCTGCAACGAAAGAAGAGTTTGGGTGAGTGAAGATTAGATATCGTTGTGTTATAAAAGTTTTTTTTCTTCATTATTATTGATTAGCGACCCGCCTTTGCTTCGCACGATTATAATGTACCCTGCGGTATGACTTATGTATGTCTGTATGCAGCCGGGAAACGTCCACTGCTGGACATAGGCCTCCTCCATGGTATGCCACATTGACCGGTCCAGCCACTTGCATCCAGCCACAGTCAGATTGACTGGTTGGACCACAGTTGGGGGACGGCCTGGTAAATATTTCCTGTCACGTAGTCGCGACTTTAGAACTATTACTCCCCATCGGCTATCCGTTTTTTGAGTGATGTGGCCTATCTATTGCCACTAAATATTGTTGTGCATAGTGAATCAAAGAGTAGAAACTTACCTTGTCTCCATACTGAGACCGAGTGATCTCCAGGAAACGTTCATAAAAATGCTTGTACGAGTACTGGAACCCTACCACCGAGGCTGGGGTTTCAGATTTACCATCCTTGTAGAACATGGCGAAGCTGGCGGTGATGGTGATGCCTCCGTCAGGGTCTTCCACCGGAGGAGGGTCTTTGATGGTCTCGTCGAGTACCGGGAGGTTTGTGGCCACCACTATAGACTCCTTGTTGATCATATGTTGCAGAACAGCTGCTTTGTACCAGGTCTCTTCTATCGCGTTGTGGTATTTGTCACCGAAGACACTGCAATGTTGATGTAGGTTTTAGTTTTGTGAGGAGCCTTCAGGCAAGTGGCTCGACAGTAGATGATTTCCAGCTGAGTTATCATCATAATTTACGTAAGCACATACATCGTCGGACTTGAGCCTCACGGATAGTAATGGGATTTTTTTTTAATTTTCAAATCAAGGAAATCTTTCAATTTATTTTTCAAAAAAAAATTATAGGCCTTCTACCAAACAATTTAAGTCAATTACAAGCTGTAGGCAATAATATAATGTAATCTATGTAAGCTTGAAAATACCAATAATGAAAATTGTATTGAAAGCATTTTAACATCCAATTAATTAGGACTATTATAAAAACCTAACCATTACATAAACTTTTTTTAAACTCCAAAACCTTTCTCCACTGTCATTGATATTTAGGTTACTATCTTTTCTAGCCAAACGAGATCAAGTCTAAAAAACTGAGGGGAAAAACCCATCACGTCGACCGTTAATTTTATAGCAAGTGGAACTAGTGAAGAAAATACACAATTTTAATGTAGGTCTGTAAAATGGTATCTCGTTAACTTTTGATCCCGATCGTAAAAACCTGTCAAGTGCGAGTTGAACGCTTGCAGCAACTGTTTTTTACCGTCATTGATCATTAAACCAAATAACAGCATATTGTATTTAAGAATTTTTTTTCCTAAAATAAGTTAACTGCTGGTCATAGGTCATGATAATATGATGAAAGTAAGTAGATCATAAGTTGATAAGTCATTTCTTGATAAAAACAGATATATTATGTGTTGATGAAATTAGGTAATTCTTAACGTGATAGGTCATTTATCAAAATATGAACAAATCTTGACACATTATGAGTGACATCAAAATATATATATTTGTGACCAAAGTATCAAATATAAGGGTTCTTTTCATTCGATCTTGTCACTGAACCCTAACACAGTTCTGCGGTAAGAAATAAATTGTCCTTTCCGAACGAAGTCACAAGCTGAGTGCTTTAAAATGAATCCGATGTCTGACTCGTAGATTTCCTCGAGGCAAAACTACTGTCGCTGTACGTAGACACAAAACAAATTAGATTAATGTTTTCTTTTCTAAAAGTCTGATATCTTAAATATGTTATGACAAAAGGTCGAAAATTCTTTCCTTAGTGGTTTTTAAACGCCTTAGTGGTTTTATGACTACACACTTGTACTAACACTACAGATCCCAGGTTCGATGTACAGTGGGGACACCTATCGGTACTCGGTTTGGTTGGTGGTAGGTAATTTTCTATCTACGCTTGACTAGCTACCATCATGTTAAGCATGCTGATCAATAGCAGTGTTAGCAGTACTGTTGGGGACCAGTAAGAAAGGGAGACACAAAATTTCTCACTCATATGCCTTGTACAAAAGCCAGATAGCTCAGTTGGTTAGAGCGTCAGTCCTTGAACAATCGAGGTCTGGGCTCGATCCTGGCTCGTACCAATGAGTTCCAATTTGTTATTTGTAATTTATATACAAATGATAAAATTCATTACCATTAGTTTTTCGATGAAGAAAAACATCTTGAGGAAACCTGCAAACTCTTGAGAAGAAATTCAAAGGTGTGTGTGTCTTCCAATCCGCACTGGGCCCGCGTGGTGGACTACGGCCCATACACTCTATGTGGAGAGTAGGCCTGAGCCCCTGCAGTAGGGACATATGTAGGACACCTCGTTCTTAGAAGTATCGAAGAGGCTTACCAGGTGGGATGTTTGCTCACGAAAACGCACATAAATACTCACTCTCCATCATACGCCTTATAAGTAGTTCCATCATCATTGACCACCTCGTTCTTCGTAGTATCGAAGATGTAATGCCAGCGTGTAAGACCACTGGAGGTCGCTATAAACCGGACGCTGACGTTGTACTTCTTAGCCAGTTCCCTCTCCTCGTCCGTGGCGTGCCAGTCCTTGAAATACGGCGTCGTCAGCTTGGCATCAAAGACCAGCTGCTTGACCAAATCGTCGTTGCAGTAGTAGTCGTCTTTGCCGAGCTGTGTCCTTGCGTCCCCGCAGTGTGCTGGCGATAAATAATCATGTCAGTATAAGATGTCCTGGAAATGAGTAAATCTATCTAGACATATAATGTGATCACGCCGAGAAACACTTAACATACGAAATATCATGAAACAAACTCTAAAGCCGTAAATTATATATAGGGAAATATAAACAGAGTGAAAGTTCAGTCATGTGGTAACTAGAGGTTAAATATTTAACTCTTCCGAAAATAAAATAGAAACTCTGACTGTTGCCGACGCCGAACTTCTTAGAATAATTGTCTATGAAGCTTTTATTCTTTTGTTTTTAAACGTTTAGTTTTTGTTTTTACAGTAAATTCATGGAACCCAAAAATGGTGGTTTGATTTAATATTTTTACGCCCGTAAATAACACTGACTGTTTGCTAAAAATCTCTAGAAATCCAAGTAATAGCAGGCATTAAGCTACTAAGGCCGGCCGCATTTTTCAGCAAAACTTGTGTCAGAAAAATTTATGATCCCAGCCGCTCGACGACGGAAGGCACTCTGCGCATGCATTTAGTATGAGACCCCGCATACCGTCCGAAAAATTTAGGTTTACTACTACAATGAACTATTGTATTGCGAATATGAATTCGTTTTAAAATTATCTATAAATGACTATGTTAATAGCGTATTTATTAGCACCAAGTACTACCTCTATAGTCGTATCTATTAGGTTATCACGTACTTGCGACTGTGAACTCCTTGCTCTCGTCTCCTTCATCGATGTACTGCTTCTTGGTAATATCGATTTCGTTCTTGGAGATGTTCACGAGGAAGCCCCAGATCTCTATCTCCGCAGTCGCAGCCTCGTGGCCCTCCAAGTAATGGTACTTGCAGTACACCCTGGCAACGCACCACACATATCTCAAGATAATCTGATGACGAATTGTATAAGCTGTGAGTCACTGTCTTAACTAAGCATATATCCGGTTAGTCCATCTTTTGCTCCTAGATTATGCTCTATAGCTCTAGCTATTAAGGCGATTTTCTGAAATAAACTGACTTTTTGGTGTAGTGCTATAAGATATATATTTAATTTTCGAAAAGACCTCCTAAATATCATATTTGTACAGATTATTGTTAAACTACATAAGGTACGGCTAAATTGCTTTAATTAATCGGTAACAATAATAATGCTAGTTCTGAAGTTGCTTTTTTTTCATACTAAACATATAATAATATAATAAATTAAATGTGTTTTTTCGCGCTTCTAAACACAGAGCTCACGCGGAGCGATAGCATTCCCGACCTTATTTATCCATTTAGTTCCAGCTTTTCGCACAATCCACACCTATTAGTGTTTCAATGTAAAGCTTTAATTATGTTTTAAATAGAAGCAATAAATTAAAATGAATTACCCCTGGGATCAATGTTTGAGGAGCAATATATGAACTAACCGCATTCATCTCGCCAGTACTCTTCATTCATCAAAGCAAATGGCTACCATTAAGATCTTTGAGGATATTTTACGAATTACCCTGTTAAATACAAATTAAACCGTATCTGGTATTCAATAACAAATTGAATTTTTTTTAAATTCTATATTTCTAAACTGTATATTACCATTCATAAAAATTTTACAACACAAATTATAATATTGCAAAATCTACGGAATGTTATGCTTGCGCAGCAGGCAAGGCAAGAAGCGCGTCAATAATCCACTTTACATAATGCGGAACGAGGGAAAGTTTATCGTAAAACAAAAGTTAATCTTCTTCAAGAGGATCATCCTAAGCGAGAAAATTTCGCCACAGGTTTACTGGCACACAAAGAGGCCCAGGCAACGATTTAAAATTATTATTGGCCCGTCCAAGTCTCACAATTTTATTAAAGGATTTAAAGCAAAAATAAATGAAAATTATAGTTACATGCGTCTTGATAACTCCTTATGTATATATATGAATCAGTTTCTATGTGTAATGTTGTGAAAATATATTTTACATTCTTATTATTTCTCTCTCTCTCAGGGTCTCTAAATATGGCTAATAACAGATCGTGACACCACACCAAAGAAATATCATTATAAAAATAATCGTAAGCACACAAATGTCGCCATAAATGTGTGTAAATAATTTCACGATATGGAGCACAACGTCACGTTCGCCCCATTGCATTTGAAGTGGCATCAACTAACCAGTGACCATTTACAGAAGTAAGGACATTCACCCAAAACCTACTTCTTCCGGCCCCGTTAAGGTTAAAGTACTCACCAATCGGGGTGCACTCTGTAGCTGAACCGGAAGTAGTCAGTCACGTTGATGCCCGTCAGTTCCTTCCCCTGCTTGGCCTCCAGAGGATTGTCTTTGAGCAAAAGTTCCGTATCTCCGTACCCCCTGGGCAACGATATACCCATCGAGAAAGGAGTCCCTTCCAGTTTGTTGAAGAAGTAATCGTGCTTCACCCGAGCTATTCTCCTGGGCAACAAAAGATTAATTATGAATTCAGGGATCCAATTAGACGCCACAAACGTTGCGCATAAGTGTGTAGAAACCTTTTTGGCTGATTTTCTAAGCCCTTTATCGTGTAAAACTTGTTATACTTACGAGATGTGGACCAACCGAATCTACATAATTTATTCAGGACCGGGTGAAAATCATGAATATTTTTTGTTTGTAGGAACAAGTTCTTATGCTAACGATATTTTAAGAAGCTTTTAGGAAAATACATGCATATTGTTATGCCTTTATCGCCGAAGTTTGCAAGACTTTTTTCATCCTAACCACGTAATATGTCATGCGTAGGAAAGTCGGAAATGTTCTTGCTCCTAAGTAAACTTGGCCACAAAATGTCGTATTTACGCAACGTGACCACACGACGAAATCAAATTACCCGCGGTAACGCCACGTAGCCAAGCTTGGAAACACTGCCTGATAAATCTGTGGGTCGTTAGATACATTTTAAGACAAGAGTCGTATTTTGGTGTTGTCTGTTTAGATTTTTAAAGTGAGTTTTATTTTAAATTCCAATTCTTGATTCTCGAGCTCAGCAACTTGACTCATGCCGTCTACTTGAAATTAGAACTATTATAAATTATGTTTGCCTGTTTATATTTGAAATGTTTATTTTGAAAATACTGGTTTTTCATTTCTAAAGGGGTTTGCCGATTTTAAGTGTATATTTTTTACTTATGATGTAAAATATCAAAATTATATTAAGTGCCAAAACTAAAAATGTGGATGACTAACATAAAGGACGTGCGGCTATTTTAAAGAATATGGCGAGGTGTCGGAGTTTGAAAATAACTAGTTTAACATTTCCATTGGAAAATAAGTGGTTTAGAGTTGTTTAAATTCATCCTGAAATTATTATTTTGAAACTTTCATACATAACTTAACTCCCTAAGATAGTAAACAATACCTTACAATCCTGTTATTGGGATATTAAGAATCCATTCTTCGTGAAGCAAGTCTCCATTACCCAGACTAATCAATCTAGATGCTCACTTTATGTTTAATACCCACCTCATACTATCATAATGAAATAGGACCTCAACATGCGGCATACTCCCATCTTCTCCATTGACCAGGTACTCCCTGAGTTTCTTGATCTTATCTCCAAGTTCTCTCGGTCCCTTCCCATCGTCCACTTGTTCCACTTCAACGAAATCCACGCTGTTGTAATTAGCTTGTAGCTCGTCATTTATCTGAGGGACAAATATTATTATCATCCTTCAGAGTATTACGTAAGCTCAAATTGTATGGAAATAACAGCCGCCGTGGCGCAACTTTTTGAGCGTTAGACTCAGAAGCGCAACTCCTCCAACGAAGGTCCTTGGTTCGATTCGATGGACTTTGTACCAAAAAATCACTTTGTGAGAAATTCCCCAGTTCGGTTAGAACATTGCAGGCTAGATTACCTGATTGTCTGAGAAGTGAGCTGACTCAACAGGTAGTAGCTACAAGAGCCATGTCAGAGATATGGCGGCCCAACAACTCTAACAACTAGGGTTTTGTGGTGTGGGTCATCGTCCTTACAACCTACGCGATAAGCAGTATAGTAGGGAAACTCTTTCATGGTCATTCAGCATCGCATTTAGATCCTCCAATGATGCTGTCGTAAATATTTCATCGTCAAATCGAAGGTGAGTGATGTGGTCGCCGTTGATGTGGATGCCCAGTCCTTTTCAGTTAAAACATCTTCCAGTGCAGTGCTGAAGTGTTCCATTACATCTTTTTGCACTTGGATCGGTTTTGTTCATCTTATACTCGGATAAAATATACGAGCACAAACAACCTAAAAATTACAATGAAAACTCTCAGTGTGATACGAGTATATTCTGTAAAACATTCTGTGTCATATCACACGGACAGCGGTTTATATCCCTTCGTCACCATAGGGACCAAACTTAAAGGTGTAAAATATTTGAGTTCGCGAACACCTTTTCATAACAGTTACGTCTACTAAAATTCTCACGTCCAAAGAATGATAATATTTTCTCTTAAAGGATTAATTCAATGATAAAATAATTATTTAACTTCCCTCGTAATCCCGAGTGTAATGAAAGATCACAAGTATCCATTGAACGAAGCCAAATACAATCTACTGAAAGCGATACCACTCATCAAAGCGTATTGATTTTAATATAAAGTGGCTTAATTATTCAACATTCCGTTGATAGCTCGCACCTTGATCAAATATAATTAAAACCGTATTTAAATTGAGTAATTAAAGATACTAGAGAGTTATTAAGTGTACTCTCATACGATTTTCGATCCAATTTAACGTTCAACTGTTGTTCTTGCATAGATTTTGAAAAAAATCGTTATTCGTTTAATATTAAGTAACCTTTTGGAACTGTATATTGAGTAAAACTTAAGTGATTATATCAGCGAAATTAGGAAAAACCTCTAGAAGTTGAGAAATACTGAAATTAATGCGAATTTCTATTATTTTCTTACAAACATCGTAAAACTTGAGGCTGTCAGAATTAAAGATATGCTGGTTGAAACAGGCCTTGTTAGGACGTAAATATAATAAATTCTTTGTTTTCGCGCCTAAATTGTATGGAGATTTTTTCTGTCAGTCGCTAAACATGATCCTCCCTCAGGGATCCCCACAACGATTGAAATTTCCATGATCATTTGACGGAATCAGTAATCACCGCGCTTGGAGTGGATCGCGACAAGATGTCATTCGTACTCAGACAAAGGTTTCAGGTATTTCCTCTTGGTTGTTTTCTATGACACCCAGGAGAACTAGTAGGGTTTCTATTCTAAAACCAAAATAATTCGCCAGGGACATGTTTAGTTGAAATAAACGACGTGCTCTACTTCCACACATGCATAATGGCCGACATAATGGTGGATATGGAAACCACGGACAACATTACATAATATGTATGAGTAGCAACATTATTTCTCGGCAAAATTATGTAGTCAGTGTGGATTAGTCGAGACAGACTCTAGTGGTGCCTTGTGCCCTGTGACTACAGCGTAAAATAGTAATCCGGTAGTTGTAGGGTCGATTCCCGGCAAGTAACAAACAGGAATAGGTAGATAAGTGCCCCCTTTTTAACCGCCTCTCAGTTGGATTCATAATCTGGAGTTCATTTCTCAGAGGATGTTGGTGGTGGGGCATTTTCTATGTCCACATGGCTAGCCACCAACATGCTAGCTTAGTCTGTCGCAGAACTGCAGTTTAAATAGCAACGTGTTGTTCCGCTGTGAAAGGTAGCAGGGCAGGGTAATGAGTATGCCTATCTAACGGCGGAATTAAATCCATCTGATTAGCTACCACTAATTTATCTAAAATCTGCTACCAGACTGCACTAGTAATAGTTGTGAAAAGCAGTGACTAAAATCATTAGGTAGTCCGATCTCCTATCCCAGTCCCCCAGTATCCCAGTTCTCGAGTCTGATCCACTATCCCATCAAATAACTCTCTTTCATTGTAGACTTTTTACATACTTCATTCTGGAAAATTAATTGCGAAAATTTTAAAAATTTACGATATAAGGACTAAGTGCCCGCATTATGCCACAAAAAATAGAAATAATACTCACTGTAGCGATGAGGAGGGGGTGTAGCAGCAAGTATCCGTTATTGCTCACGATGAACGAGTATCCGTTCACGCCGAGCTGCAACAAAAGGTCGACCGTTCAAGCTCTTTCAAATCATTACTCTACCTACTATGAAAGGGATGATCAACCTTTTCCTGCGCGTTCCAAGCTTTGGAATGTTCGTTAATAATTCTGAAAAGCGATATTTTTAAGCGTACCGGCGCGAGTTCTAAAGTGTTTTGTTACATTTCACATGTTTATATCACATTAATATTAATTTCGTGTATTTTCATAGCCTATTGTAACAGCTCATACCCAAGCCTCCTCGGTCTGGCGCACCAAATTAATTCATATAAATTCCTATATAACTTTGCCTTAATTAAAATTTATGAATATGTAAATGATACTTCAGAAAATGGGAGAAGTTTACGCCTCATCTCTTTTTGTGTTACTTTGTACAAAACTATTGTTTTGGTGATAAATGACAATTTTGTGGGTATTTACGTATAACTTATTTAACTTAGTCTTTAAAGTTTAAACCTCAACTTATCATTTTACTTTAATATCTGTGTGATAAAACGTGTGACGTGTGAAAGGAGTTTCTAAGCCAAAGTGGTATAAAATGGGTACTCAATGAACCACACGATGTTACACATAAGTAATAAATATTTTATTGTTCCATACAAAATTAATAATTATTGTTCTCCGCCGTATTGAAATAACATAACTAAATAACAAATGTTTGTTTTGCACTGAGAGAAATATCACGGCTCATAAAATATTTTATACAGCAGATATATCTTGGCAATATTCGAGGCCCAATATTGTTTCAGCCGCAGATCCGGGTCGCATTCGTGCAGATATTGGCAGATTAAATTTTATGACACAGATATTGATATCGACTTCCTCTGGCACGAGCGGTGAAATTATGTGAATGGAAAACACTTGGTTCATATTTTTCGTGTGAATACCCTGCCTCTAAGCTAATGTAAGAAAAAATATTTTACTGCATTAAAACAAGAGCTGAAGATGAATTCTGATTAGAGATGCGCAAAATTTAACCTAACTTTTGGTAACAAAATTTCCTCATAATTTCCAGCGATTCTCGTGTTCTTCTGTGTCGTTTCGTTTACCTTAGCTATAACCGTCATCGCCATAGCTATAACTGTGTGATAGAAGATCGCGTTTATGATCAAAATGTTAACAAGTTGATCGAAGACGTATATCATCAGCAGCCGGGAAACGTCCAGTACTAGGCATAGAAGCGACTTTCATCTTTAAGAGGCTATGTTGGTAAGACCACGTGGTCGGTTTCAAGGTTGCATTGTTTTGTAGCTGTCCCTCTCCGAGCCCTATCCTACCCGAGCGCGTACGGTGAGACAGCATACATTACGCGATGTTATCCACCCGTTATTTGGATGTTTCGTAGTCCAGGGATCATTTGAAGGATACAGTATATTATGTAACCATTTTTTTAATACAGTATACTAATGAAATTTCAGATATCGGTGGTTTTTCCAAATTGTTCTAAATTGATTCATACTCTTGTAAATCAGGTTCAAAGTTGGGGCTTTTTATTACCGAAAAATACAATACTTTGACGCCCTGTAACTCTGGAAGTATATATTTAAACGAAAATCTGACTCACCACCGACACAGATATTTGTTTCTAGATTGTGTCTTGAAAATTTCATAGATTTTCATAGCTTAATACTCAAAATATGACTGGACTACGTTTGTATGGGCGTTTTGACAACAGCATACCGTCTTAACTCTTGAGAACTTTAACTCCTCATCGGTTATCGGTTCTTCGAGCGACGTGGCCTGCCCATTGCCACTTCAGCTCACTCACTGACTGACTTAAGGTGCATGTACTATTTGGCTACCAACACACACCTCAAAAAATCAAATCTCTCTGCCCATTAATATATGAAGTACATACATATATACCACGACATGTTAGGCAGTCCCTACGTAGTCACATATCACACGCGCTCCAAACATGTGAAATTAGTTCTCCGCCTCCGAACCTAACCGTATTTGTAGGTTCCAGAATGTAAGGAAATAAAATAAACGTATAGTTTCTCGCCGGCAAGAGTAATTGTACCAGTGTGCTTGACGTCCTCTGAATTTATTTTCTAGCTACGTTTTCAATATAATAAAGATTTTGTAACTTCCGAGAAAATTGTTACTTTTCTTCTAAATCGCGAAGTGGAAAAGTGAAAAAGAAAATGTAATTGTAACAAAATGAATGTGTATCGGTCGACGCTATGAAACATTATTTCAATTTTTCAACTCTTATACAGCTCTTCGGAAGATGTTGATAAATTCTTACAGTTACAACGCTTACGCAAACGATTCTCTATGTCTCGGGTACTGGATAAATGCAATGGCACCAGTGGAATGGTGACATGAACTCCCACCCCACCCCAAAACAACATCATTGATAGCAGTGTTCAGTGTTCATCAGGGTTGTTTGCTGGGAGACAAAGATAACGTAACGTATATAGCGCCTCATTCTATTGAGCTTCTTTGTGAACAGCTTCCACACCACGGCCTAAATGTTATTGATAATGAAACTAGCGCAAAACTGTATTCTTAGAACCTTCGAATTTTCTCTATTAATAACTGTCTTTGACAATTGAACTTCGCTCCTGAAAAGCAATTTCTTCTAAGCTAGTGCCGTGAAATGAAAAGTAGATAACAACAGATTTTACAACAAAAAAACGATAAGCTGTTTATTATTGGTAGGTATGAATTCATGCAGCTAGGTAGCTTCAATTCGAAGCAAAGAGCTGCGCTTGCTCTTTTTTCAACAAAGACAACTTTTTCTATCTGAAACTGTCATCGCCTCTTCTCATGAGGTGTTCTAATTAATATATTTTCAAAGCAAACATAATTATAGCTTGTTTACCTGATGTGGCTGTGCCAACTTGGCGATGCTGTCGATGGGCACGTCCGTCCCAGCCACGCCCAGCAAGATGGCGTCGTTGTGCTCCTCGTTGTATTTGTAGTCGAAGGCTGGTATCGCTACTGACGTCACCAGCTTGTCTTCATCCGGCTACAACGTGAGATATTATGATAATAATATTTAGGCGTCATGCGCCGCCAGAACTTCGCTCAATAACTTTCTAAGGGTTCCTTATTTGAATACAAGCTCATATAAAATGAAATATATATTTTTGGGGTAGATTAGAGTTTCAGCAATCAATTCCTCAATCCTAAAAACTGTGAATTTCATCCAAAACATCATGAACGTTTTAGATAGAAATTTAGATCAGTCTGAAGGCAACCTTTGTTTTAATCAAAGCTTCATCAACATCACCAGAGATATGACGAATTCATCGTCATCTTTATTGGTCTTAAAGTCGGTTGATCCTTGATTATAATACTTTTGGAGTATATTGTTTACGGAATACACAAGCTGTTAAGTAAATAAACTAATTATTATTATAATAAATTTGATTTCCAGATCTTTCCGGCGATCACCATTACTGACGTTCGGTTGAATGGGGCTATTTGTATCAACATAAATACAAATTCATTTTTGATTTAAACTTTATAAGGTTCTTAGTGGTAAACCGATACCGCTGCCCGTCCTCTAGCGTCCTTGTGCAACGCCCACAGAAAGTGATGTCACCAGCGAAGCAAAAAAGAACTAGTTTTGGTTCGACTACATTTCAAAACCCCCAGGATTGATAAATTACCTTAGCAGATATATTTTTTAAACATTCTGCACAGTACACGTAAATAAGCCTTACTTCGGGCCATTCCCTAAGGGCCCCTACCTATGTTAGAGAATGTTAGTAATAAAAGACTTACACCGTACCTTATCAATATCTCCGCTCACCATCCATGTTTTAGTTCTCTGTTGGCAAAAAATATATATTAAAAGAACTAATTCGAGTCATGAACAATGCGTGAGTGATTTTAAGAGGTGGCAAGTTCATTTTATTCATTTATTCTTTCACAGATTAATGAAATTATAAAAGGCTTTACATAGCCTTCAAAGAGCACGCATCGTCCTACACTCATAGCTTTATTTTCCCCCATTTTCCACCTCCGCACAAAGCCAGTTAACAATGCGGCACTCAGCGCCAATCTCTACTGAGCCTCGCCCGATCCATTCCCGCCCCAGTGGTTAGACCAACACAAAAATAATTCGACCACGCCATACATAATTAGAAATCTCATGCTCAAAACCCATTAGTGAGCTTTTTCAAACAAAAAGTTGATGTTTAAAAAATCGACGCATCAATTAAACACAATAAATAAACTATTCAATATTGTTGAAATTTTGACGTTCTAGATTGTCTGTTCAGCAAACCTGTCTGGCAATGGACTTGCACTTGATTTGTAATTAGTAAATGAATATCTGATATAATCTGAATAAACACATGAAACTATTGACTTTTTCAACCAACTTCAAGAAAGGTTCTCAAATCGACTGGAATTTTTATGTATGTTACGCTACGAATAAATAATTCGTAGATGCTACGTGATAACTCTGTCAATTATTAATCGATTCTGATGACTTTTTCTTTGTTGTTAGTTGTCTTTTGTTGGTAGAGCATACTTTACATGTGGTCCCATATAAATTGTATCGAAAATATTTAGAGAAAATCAATAAAAAACAAATATGTACCCAGATAATTTTAAATCTATGATGATGATGTCTGATGATTTATTATTATTTTGAAATTATTTGTTTTATAATACTAATGGAAATGATATAATGAAAATCGCAGAAAATGAGACAGTACGAAGTTTATTCGTATTTGAATGGTTTCATCTTCCATCACGTTACAGGTGGAGGATTAGTTTTTCCTCTAGTCTGTCTAAATTCGCTTCCTTGCGGTTCGTTAGGCGTCCACATTATTTTTTGTCGAAGGTTCTTCGGCGTGTAATAAATCTAAGCTGAGCCGATAACTCTCTTACGGAGATAAAGAAATATTTTTAAGGAAGATGAAGGTATCGGAAGTTTGGTTTTTAATCTACGTTAAGTAATTTTTTAAGTGTTTTTGCACCGTCCATTCCGTTTCCCGGATTAATTTATTATTTTGATCAATCGTTTTATTTCCGATTTCATTGTTTTTATTCAGTTGCCAAAAGTATCAATCTGTACAGTATATACTCGATCTACGGTTTATTGATTAACGATCCCATTTGTGCGGAGGTCAAAGAAACTGGAATTCGTGGTCGATAAGGGTACAAATAGCCACTAAACAGATCATTATCTTCGACCTTTGCGAGGGGTCTATATTTTAGGAGATTCTATACTATTATACAACTACGACAGAAGTGCATCTTGTGTGGATCGTTTACGATATCTTATGAGGTTTCACCTAGTAACCGATTTAATTATTTTTTATGTTTTAACCGTCGTAATGTCGAAATTAACACTCCGATACAACTATGGCAGCAATAAATGATTTGAATTTAGAATGGCAGTTGTATGTGACAATGTAGTGGGGGGTTTTCTGGAAATATTGCACAATTGCTACGAAATGTAATCATTTAAAAAACATTAGGCGCCAAAATTTACTATCCAGTCTTATCAAGTGCAATAAAATCATAAATACATGTTTTAATAGAAACCATTAGTAAGATACATTAATTCTTTAAGCCAATAAATTATAAATTAATTTGGCCTGGCCTGTTAAAGTTGAGCCCGTTATTCCGAATAATAACCATTTATCTCTTTAATTGTGGGGCCAAGCTCTCAGAGACATAAACATTAAACGCCGAAAAATTACCCTTCGTTACAACGTAAACTGAGCCCGCTGGTAGTCGTTACTGCCCCGAAACGTTACTCCTGAAGGGGTGGAAATGTGAGTACAATCAACCGCAAAAGTTCGTGAAAATACATCATTGGTAGGTTATCGTTCACGTGCGCGCAGTCGTGACTTCACCTGCGTGCAGACGTGACTGTCGATCGACTGCACGAAGCGCGCTACTGCGACTGCAGATGTTGCGTGCAGTTAGATATATGCAGTCAGTCTAATAGCAGCCTTATTTTAATTTAAAAGTCAAAATATTTACAATTCATTAGATATCATCATGATATCATCAATGATAATGAGATAGAATCATTATAGCCTTTTCCGAGATTCCAAATATGAATTCAGGTTTATACAAGAATTGCTCGTTTAAAGAAATGAAATGAGATTATTCCATAATTATTTTTATTTTAAATGACAGCTTAAATACATCACAAAGTTTACTGTTCTTGATAATTTGTAAATATAGAAATGTAGTTATAACTTTTCAACCTTTGTTTCCTAATGAATTTTTACTCGCGACCGTACCATCATCCGTTCCCGCGTACGTACAGCAAACTTAGCCATTCCCGAAGGGGCATTCAATTTTGACACAGGATAATTTATGTGCGAAAAATCAATCGATACTTTTGGTCGTCCCTTTCTGACTCGCAAAGATATCTTCAAACAGAATAAGAGGGATGTAGTTTTATGGATAGGGTATCTTACCGTATGGTCGATGTTGGCATGGGTCCATGTGGGGGGCGGGTTTTCACCTTCCAGGATCATGGGACGAGCGATCACGTTGATGTACTTCAGGACTTGCTGCTGCACCTCTTCTATCGAATGAATATGAACGAAATATCCTGGGGAACGAAACAAATAGTAGATTCGTCTAATGACTTAATTACAACGATAATGTCAAAGAAAAAAAACTAGCAAAGTTTTTAGGTATTCGATACTACTTATAGAAATAAGCTGTTCCTTTTGTATATATTTTATATGCTTTTTGTGTTTTTACCTCCGACGCATAAAGAGGGGTGTTATAAGTTTGACGCCAGTGTCTGTTTGTCTGTCTGTGGCATTTTAAATCTCGAACGTATGGACCGATTTTAATGCGTTTTTTTACGTGTTTAGTGTAGTTTAGTTGGTTTAGTTTAGTACTTTCCAATTGAATGTCTACATATTTAGTTCATTGAAATGTATTTAATTTTCTAATGTTTATATATGTTCTACATATTCATGATGTAAAACTGCGTCAGTAAGGTATCCTAGTTTTGAGTTCAGATTATTCAATTCTACAGTTTAATGTAAGTGATGAATACAGGTTATTCTGTGTAGAAAGCTCAGTGACACTTTTTTGATCGGTATCTCTTGAGACGTAACATTTACTTGACTTCGTAAAGCAGCTTATACGATACTTAAATAAAAGAAGGAAATTTTAGAGAACGCCGAAATTTTTTGTATTATTTGATACTGTAATAACACGCAAAAGAATTTCGATACACTCCTTATATTTATACAATACTTAATTTTTATATATTTATCTATAGCGATTAAATGTAGTATAACTCAAAATAATAGAGGACATCAAAACAAAAACGAGGTCAAACAGAATGTTAGTTGAGTCTTTAGTCCTATTGTCGATACTCAATTTTAATCTCGACCTCTCGAAAGCTTTGATGATTGAATTAGTTCCAGTACACTCCAGAACAAAATGAATTAACAATAGAAAGGATTTAGTATTTAAATGTCGAATGTTCGTTTGATGTTTTTAGTGTTTTGGCGAAGGAATCTGACGACGACTAGATCCTAAACAAGATATATTTTCATGAAGTTTGCGCTCGTGATTTCACCGTTCCCTTTCTACGATCGATCAACCAGAAAAGCTGCCTACCTACCTACGGTATTTTATGTCGAATAAACTATTTCTATTTTCTATTACTACGGGGTTCAACCTTTACTTTATATTCCACTGCCACGCAATCTGCATTTCACTTTGTCATCCATTATGTGCACACCTAAGGAGTGGAATTCCCCTGCTAGCTTTCATGCTTCCCGAGTACTGCAATATGCATGCTATCAAGGCCAGAGAGCTATGTCTAGACTAGTGATTCTTAAACTGTGGTGCACGCACCACTCTATTAAACACCTACGCGCTTAGAGGTCTTAGTTCCATTAAAAATCATATGCCAACGCATTTATAATAATAGTTTATTTCAGACCAAAATAAAGACCAAACATTAAATTTATCCAAAAATACAGGCATAAAAATACATATAAATATTTAAAACTAAAAATATAATTACGCTGCAATACGCAGCCAACTCCTATAAATATATGACTCTGCTGTTTAGCTCCCGAAGTTACCAGTTTATAATAACGAAAATAAATTACTTATTTTATTTGGTGAACTAAAATAAATGGTCTGAAATGTATTGATGTTCTTATATTAAGGAGTCCTTGAAAATTGCTCTTCATTTCCTAGGGGTCCGTGACTGAAAAAGGTTAAGAAGCGCTGGCCTAGATAGCCATTTATCATCCAAAACTACTTTATTGCGTGTGTTTGAGATTATGTTCAAACTACTATATTTATTGTAAAATTATTCCTGCTTATTTTTTTCTTCTTCGTAATCTGTTTATTTTGTGTTGTCTTTTGTTGTTTTGTATCTGT
Source organism: Carcina quercana (assembly GCA_910589575.2). Taxonomy (NCBI): domain Eukaryota; kingdom Metazoa; phylum Arthropoda; class Insecta; order Lepidoptera; family Depressariidae; genus Carcina; species Carcina quercana. The sequence goes on from OU342427.1 coordinate 13,489,217, forward strand.
TGTTGTGTTGTCTGTTGTGTAGATTCAGAAATAGTTGATGGTCTGGAAATTGATGCTGTTACTTTACCCGATCAAAGACAGAGAACGTCACGGCCCAACGGTAGTTTAGTAATACAGCAGCTGTAAATTTAATGTCATTTTTGATATGCTAAGAAGACAGGAGTCAAACCATGATGAGGTTGCTAAGAGAACACTGTTGTATATTTTTTCCAGTACGTGTATGTATAACTTTAATTAATTTGATCATTTGAACGTTGTAAGTATTCAAAACCAATCAATCAGTCCAATCGATAATTATCTCATCATCGCATACGGTTTCAACCTTCGGAGAAAACAAAAGTAAATTAATAAGCTCTGTTATAAATTACTTGGAAACGACGGGCGTACATAAAAGATTTTAAGGAATATCACATCACCAACATTCAGCTATCGTCGGGTAGGACTAATGTGATTTTAAGTACAGTTCGTTGCTGGTTCCTGGTATAAATTGTAATATCACCTGGCGGTCAGAAGGAGTAACTTAAATCGTGTAATAACTCCGTCTCAACCCGACATTGGTCAGGTATCATAGTACAGGAGTGACGCACGTAGGACTATCTCTCACTAAATAACATAATACACGATTTCTACTGACTAATAATGATTAATTGGAATTATTTTATTAAGATAAACATTTTCAAAATAAAATATTCAGTATACGTAGCTATCCTAAACTCTGACACTTAGTTTCCCGCTCAACTTTTTGTTATATCTACGATATTATGTCTCGTTGGAGACATAAATCACGAACTTGTAGGAATGAGCCGAAGCGAACTTTCCCGGGTTCATTTAATCGCTTACTGCTAACTTTATCGTCCCATTTGTGTAACGTCTAATTGGAAGATTTATGTCAATTATTTTCCACCATCAAAGTTGAATAGAAATGAAGTATCTTATACAATAACAGTATTTTTGCCTAAAACTTTGTGTTGCATGTACTTGAAAAAGTATCACAAGGGTACATATAGTATAATTCGGAATCAAAAGTGCCCTCTTTTCTTTTCCGACCCGTCAAAAATAACCTGAACAAAAACAAGCCATTCTGACGCTTCGTTACGACGTAAAGAAATGTCAAACTAACTTTCGCTTTTATAATTATTAGTTTTATTTAGTTAAGTCTATGGAAGAGTGTTTAGAATAGGATCACTCCATGTCGTTACACGGGGTGTCGTGACGGCTCAAATAAAGGAGATTTTCAGGTGCTGGTTTCGTGTTTAAAATTAACCCTTACAAGTACAATAACATTTGAATTCTAATTGTGTCTGTAGGATTGTTTAAAGCATCTTTTATCCAGACCTATGCCATAGGCAACGTTTGTGCCAAATTTCATCAAGATCAGTTTAGCTATTTATCCGTGTAAAGGCAAAAAAATGACAAAGCTACTTCTCACCTCTATTTAAACAAGTAAACTAAATATCCCGGACATGCGTGACCTTTTTTTCGATAAGACTTTCACAGTTTGCGATGTGACTAGATATTTTTATCACACCTATTTAAGCAAGGCATCCACTGAAATCTCCGACCTCTCTCTCTCTGTCGATGACGAAGGTAAACACCTTCACGGTTTGTGATACGTCTAGGTATGATTCTCACCTCTATTTAAGCAAGCCATCCACTGAATCTCGCGGACATTCGTGACCTCTTTGCCGATGAGGAAGGTGAACACCCTTACAGGTATGTATGTCTTATTTCCCACAGTCTCTCTGTTGTACTCATCGAAGACCTCGGTCAGGTTCCCCGGCACGTAGTCTGTGATCAGCATCACCATCTGGTTACAACCTTGGGTGCTGCTTACGTTGCAGATTGTACGCCGCTGAGTAGCCATTAACAAAAAAACGTTTATTTTACAAGTGCGAGTACACACAAAACATTATACAATCCTATTTTAATTATAAAATATTGTGAAGGTTAAATTAAAACGTTTGGATATTTTGTTACCGATGAGCCGCTTTAAACGTAATTTGGTACACTCGAGTACATATATCATCATGTACAGCCTGCGGCAGTCCACTGCTGGACATAGGCATCTCCCAGAGTGCGCCACTCGATTCGGTCCCTGCTCTCCGGCTGCCCTACGTAAGTCATCTTTCCACCTCGCCGGGGGACGTCCTACACTACGTTTGCCTAGGCGTGGTCTCCACTCGTGGTTCAAAAGTGGATACATATTTTTGTACTCGAGTGTACACAATCTGCTAGATTCAGGGATTCCTATACAGGATTTGTCGTTAAAATTTAGACTTCTAAAAATATTGAAACTGTTTAGATGTCGGGAAAATGTATACAATATACCGTTCAACAAAAACAATCAAAAGCCTCCTGCTGTAACTTTAATTTATCTTTCGGCGAAAGGGTAGGTAATCTCATAAAAGTTCCGTAACACACCTAACTCCTACCTCACAAATCACGGGTAATTTGCTTTTCTCTGACAAAGGACAAATTCAATATATTGCACAGCTTACTTACCTTTTTCAATGTAGTGAAAGCTTTTATATAAGCAGTCGTCAAGTTGGCATTGCCTTCTAGTGGTTCTTTGTGAGTCTTCCCATCATCTGTTGGCTCCAGCGTATTCGTTATAGTCTTTAGATTCTCAGGAGTTGCTTGCACGAAGTCTTTAAAACAATCTACTACTCTTTTAGTTACATTCTTAAAAGTATAAACATTGACGTAATCGTTATTGGACAGTGTGTCCAACAAGGATTGTAATGTTCTTCTCGCTACGTAATTCTTGAAGCCCGTCATAGAGCCTGATACATCAAACAGGATGATGACGTCTTTGGAACAAGTAGCGGCTTCTATGTACCAGGACTTGACCCTGCAATCGTAGGTGTCTACTTCCTTCATGTTCCAAGGCATCCCCGGATAGAACCTGAGTATGCCGTGCGAACTCCCGAAATACTGCCACGACAAAGATGGGTCGGACTGATAATTCTTTATGAAGATATCGTTCAGCTCTTTTGACCACATAATAGCACTTAGGGCGGATGACTCTGAAATAAATTTTATTTTTAGATTCAGCCTATTGTGCAATTAACCTCACAAAGTTCGCGTATTTTCGACTGGAAATTCAGACGTTATCAAGTAATTGGTGCTGTGGGAGTTGTTAATAAAGAATGTTATCTAGTCTCTACATATCGAAAGGACAAACATACCTAAGCAAGTAAGAAATAGGGTCACTGATTGCAAAATCAAAATTAACCCAGGATCCAAACTTACCCATATAATATATATTAGTAGGCACGTGTACACAGCTAGTGTTGGTATTGACGCTGATGTCGTAGAAGTGTGAGTCCTTCTCCAGGTTGAACTCGAGATAATGTGAGTTGTTGATTGCGAACTTGGGAGGTGGCGTGTGCCTTTCCGGCTTGGACGCGTTCGACTCGTAGTTGAACTCAGAGTACTTGGCCGAGCAGTACGAGAAGTTGTTCGTTAAATAGTCTTCGTCCTCGACCAAGGAGTAGTTGAACTCACGCGCCAGCTGCTGGGCGGTCGCGTGGATGCACTGAAAATGTATACAACGAGAACATAGGCATGCATGAAAACGCAACTTACTCTCGCGACTACACAGTCTTAATTGGACTGATGATGCACAGCGGAATGCGTCTACAGAAACTAACGATACTCTAGTTTGTCATATAGCATTTGTCTGACTAGCTATGCCTGACTAGCTATCTGCATATTAGCACAGATTTACCCGCCTCCATGTCCTAGTGGAAACGCTTGGAAAAACAATCCTTAGATCCCAGGTTTGATTCCCAGTACTCGGTTTGGTTGGTAGTAGGACACGTTATATGTCCACCTGGCTAGCTGGCACCATGTCACTGGAATCTGCCGCCAAACAGAAGTGTCAATAGCACTGTTGTGTTCCGGTATGAAAGGTAACAGACCTAGCGCCTCATTGGCTCGAGGCTTCTAGGTGCACACGCTGTCCATCCAACGGCCTTATCATCACTTACAATCAGGTGAGATGAAGGCCAAGTGCAAACACATTATACATTTTTTAAAGATTTTTGGCGGTCACGGCTTTGAAAAAGCACCGTCGTGTTTCAGTCCCGGTAGTGCTTCATTAACATGATGCATTCGTGTAATCAGAACGCGAACAAAGCCAAGCCTTATATCTTTCGTTCATATCATGACTCACTATCAAGTTGGGTAATGATCAAGGACAATCCCACCTGCTGAGTATGTGACTCAAATAAAGCTGCTATATCTCGTTCTCAAGTAAATGTATTGACATGAGAATTTTTTATTAGAGAATAGTTACACTGCCGAAACTATTTAAAAACAAGAATGGAATTAAGTATATATATTTTAACAAACCACTAGTGTTTGCAGAGATCGCCTATGCTATAGGGCCTGTATATTGGTACAATACAGTGTATTTTGATTTGATTTCAATTTTATGTCCTGAATAAATAAATATGCAGCTATACATATGCATACAAGATACAGGAATGTTATGAGTACTTACTAAGACATATGCTACACAATTTATATGAAGAAAAATAAATACATGCCTCCTTGTTTGACTGAAACCAGCGGTTGAGCTATGTCGCGTGTTTACAAGAAACATAAATAGCCAGTCATACTACCTCACGTACAAGGGCACATTAAATAGGCTTAGGAAGCTAACAATTACACGAAACTTTTCGACTAAAATAAAGCTTCGACGAAAACAGTTCTGTAAGGTTAGGTGTGAACCATCATTTTTATATACCTACCCCCCCATCTCCAGTTTTATACGAAACCCACGAGATGATATGGGTTGGACCACATAGCCAAGTCAATGCTAGCTGCTACTTTGAATTTTTTTAATATAAAAATCAGCTTTAAAATATTCATTTAGTTAATGAAAAGCTTATTAGCCGTTATACATAATGTCCAAACTACGAATGGAAATCTATAAAAGTTATTCAATTTAAACTTAGCTTTGAAGTCAATCAATTATCTTATATATTAAAAGATAATCAGTTTGACGGGCACATGGCATTGGAAAACGAAGTGTAAATTAATTTATGTTTGAGGTGCAAGAGAAAAAAATCTTAGCTTTTTATTGAATAGCTGACGTCAAACTAGGTGAATCGGCTTCACCTAGTTTGACGTCAGTCACTTAAATAATCCAAATGTTTCTCTTGCGTGCATTAATTTCGTTAGTAGGCATTAGGAAACATGGTAACAATACTTACGTAAATTTGTGGTTTCAACAGTAACAAATATTATATTCGGTCAACCCAAAATTTATATAGGTACGGCTATATATGTGTGGTGTCAATAAATTACTTAATCTAAAGCTTTACCTTGACTGCATTGATTTTCCTCGTAAGCATAGTACTGACGGACCGAAGCGCCGACTCCAATATTTGGTTCCCATCCTTTTTCTTTACGCTCGCATTCATTTGTTTATATTTCTGTGAACAATGTCTCTGTTAGATACTAACGATCAAAGCTTTCAATTTATTGCAGCGCAAAGTTAAATGCCGCAACTAAAAACGTTTTCATACATATGTGAGTTAATTTTACGCTTTTCTGATGAACTAATTCTCGATAGCTTTAGATACTTCAAGGAGAATTTTTCTCATAAATTTTTAACTAACTGATTGGGATATAAAGCCTTAATAAACTTGTTCAAGCTTCGTCGTTCGTCGTTCAATAGTCGTCGTGAATACGTTATATGGTCCAATGGTCTCAAACTTTGCAATGACCTTACATTTCGTATAAAAAATTATTAGTATTTAAAAATATTAACGACTAAAATCTAGAACATGTAACTAACAAAAAGTCACGGTGTATTTTGTATAATTCCCAAGAAAACATTGATTATCTTTTCTTCTCTAGTCGTTTTAAAGCTCTTTATTTAGTATCGTTTCTACAACAATGTGTGTTCATTGCTCACTACTTTCAGCTTTTATACCAAAGCGACCAAAAAGATTAAAAATCAAAGAGATTAAATTATTCTAAGTACGAGTATGTTTATGTAAGACCCGCCGTGCCTTCAGGGAGGCACTCGATATTTGCTTGGGGAGAGTGAGACACGGTACGTCAAATCCAATGTTCAGGGGGCGCATTCACTAATGACAAACATCAACATCGTCACGGCTTACGGATGTATTTACTGACGCCATTCGATATTGATCCTTGTTGCCTAAGAAACTAGAGATATCATCATCCAAGGTTGAGGTTGTAAGGACGTTTTATTTAGTGAATTGCACTCATGTTGTACCAAATTGTGTGCAGTATGATCGACAATGTATTACGTAATATGGACCAACCAAATAACTTATTGAGGGAAAACATTGAGTGAGTTTTCGTACATCTGATGGTTAGAAAAGAGATCACATATAGGAATTGATTGAAAGTCCGCGTGCACTTTGGAAACTTCTCGAATGATTGGGATAAAAAGTAGCCTAGTGTACCAAAAATAATGTTATTCTCTCTATTACAAGGACAAACAAACTCACATTCATAACATTAGGACAGAATTAATATAGTCCTACCACCTCCCGCCCATCCGCGATACCTCACTTCCCCCGCAAAAGACCGTCGCAGAAAATGACCATTACGTATAATATACTCACACATGCCCGTGTATACAAACGTCATCCATTCGATGTGTGCCGATATCACGACATTTGTTCGAAGTGTCCGATGTGTGAAATTAGTAGCAATTTTTATTTTACAGTGGTAAAAATAATTAAATTAATCTATGATTATAATGTTTAATTGATGACGCAATGCATTCATTTATACATTGTGTCATCGGTGTATGAATAAAAATGCAGATAAAATAATATAAAATAAAATAAAAATGCAGTAATTTTATTTTATTTTACAATTTTTGGGAAGACTTAACAGTATATAGTATATAAATAAATAATGTATCTTATGAGTATCTATAAACTAATAATAAGTCTCCACTCTCATTTAAAACAGTTCTTCCAAAAGCTAATTTATAGGTATACGTCATTTTGATGAGGATTTGAAGATTCGCTCATTAAACAGGCATGAGATGGGAACGTAACTCACCATCCTAATTTGATCAGATTTCGTGAGAGTTTCGCTCAGCCTCCATAATTCATCTCCCAACGTCCGCGCCCATACTTTTACTCTACAACAAATTACAAATGGATATTATGTACATCATTAATACTGCTCAAGATTGATTACGCTTTTACAATTACTTATAAATAACAGTTATGACAGGGGATCGCAGCAGCATCTACTTTTATCACCAACATCTTACTATGATCACCAATCCAATATTTTGGCATCTTCTCCTTATTTTCTGTCGTTGGTCTCTCTAAGCAGGTGTTAAAGGGCTATCTAGCATCCTTGATCCCGATGGAAATGGTCATGGAAAGTCCATCCATTTGCTGCGATCCATCATCGGCCTCATCCGCTTGGAGTGATGCAGCTGATAATGACGGTAATGGAATTGCTCGGACATATTCCTCTTGACATTTCACTCGCAAAGCGTGGTAGTTGTGTCGAATCAGAACATTGTATAACATATAAAAAGAAATAAAAACATGCAGAGAGATTTAAATACAGTAATAGGATAGAGCGGTCATTGGGAAACGTTTCATATAAACATTTTGATCTCAAAAGTCAATGTTATGTCAAATTTCTTGTACGGCCGCGTGACGTGATGTGACACTAAATTGGTAATAAGTTTAGGATCAAAATGTTTGTTTGCTCTGTCCGGTCTATTAATATTAAATGTCTTTGTTTGTACCTAAACTGTTTCACCTTCTAGGTTCTTTCAAAAATAGCATATTTTTTAGGACTGAATGATACCCATAAGACTGGATCTGTAAGTTAAGTAAATATGCGGTCTAGGAAAGCCCAAACTTGCTTGGAAATAGGTTATTCGCTTAAGTTATATAAAACGCTCAGGAAACACCGAGACTGACAGCCAATTTCGCTCCGCGCCATAGCGTATAATAAATGAAGAGTCCAAGCTTGTTACGTATAAGTAGAATGTCCACGAACGTTCGACATTTTCCTGCCGAGTTCCTAAATGGTGACTACGCTTCGCGATCCGGTTCCGAGTATTTATGTGGCTCTTTCTTTGGACACAGTGGCGTGACTACAGGATGCCAGGACGGCCGCAGGTGCTCAGAGAAGGATTGTAAAGTACCAAGCGATCATTTTCGAAATTAAAATTGATAAAAAAACTAATAAATTCTATAGGACAAGAAAGGTTAAGCAGCATAGGATCCATAGATCATAACATTAACCGAAATTTTAATTTTAATGATGTTTTTAACACTTGCAGATAAAAAAGCCCGAGAAAAGGGATTTTTTGTTCTAAAAATATAATTTCTGTTTCAGTCTATGCTATTTAATTTAATGGGTGAAATGCATTAAATTGAAAACGAGGATATCTTTGAAAAATGTACACAATAATTATATTGGTATAAGTACGTCCTTCACGTGACGCATGTGATTATATAAATAAATAACATTGGTTGAGCTTCTTTGCACTGACGCAAGCCCCACCCGATGAACTTGCCACGGGCCTGAAAATTATAGTTACGCCACTGTTTGGACACCAATTTTTTCGACTCTGAGCTTTATGAACCGTATCTTGTTGGTGGCCTTTAGCATCTCAACGTTGGCCAACGTTCATTTTGTCATCAAGTACATAGGTCCATTGTCAGACCTGAGCCTCACGGATGGATCGTCACGTCGGACTTTCGATGAGGGGATTTGGCATAACTACCACGCCTGGCGATCAGATAGGTTATCGCAGTTACATGAAGTAGCTGTATAGATGCTGCTGCCCATCTCCTATTATACCTAACTTTTTAGTCTCCCGAGAAATGATATCGATGGTCACATTTCAAAGCCGAACAAAAAGACTGACACATTAAATTTTTTATCTTTATCAGACGTGAAGTCTATTGGAGAACATAAGCAATGCAATTATATACAAGTATGCTTCTACTTTGTCCAATAAATGTCTTTCTTAACCCTTGGCAGGGATATTAGTGTACGCATCAAGATGTCCCTGGTCACACTGATATACACTCCCTTGTCACCTACTACGAAACCTGCGGAAATATATGAAGAATATATCTAATCTAATGTGAAAACCACATGACCTTCGTGAATGTAATAGAGTTATATACAGTAATGTATGCGGTAAGAGTCACCCGTTCAACCCTGTTACCACCGAACGTCGCTTGAAAGCGACAGGTGAGGTCCCGCACGCCAATTACACTAATGACAGCCTTAATTGTTAACACAGGCACAGAAAAAGAATTAGTAACGTTTGCTTAGTGGCTTAGTACTTAATTGGGGCCTCCCATTTATTAGACTAATTGGCGTGGTTTACAGGAAGAGTAAGTAAAAGACGATTATTGAAACGCCCCTAAATCAATGAAACACAAAAACGCCTTTTAATTGAAATGTTTTAGTCTGCTTAAGAACGAAGATAACGCCATTGTCAAGAAAATCCACAATTTCAAACGGTGGACGAAATTTAAATCAATCTACTCGAAAATAAATATTTTTCTGAGGGTAAAATCAGTTCGGTAAATCACCAATTAACGCTATTACAATGTCAGCATGCATGAATTAATTTTAGTCTCTGTTAACAATTAAATCTGGCATTACGTTACGTTTCGCGAAAGCTCTTAGGTGACTATGAAAAGCATCAGGTAAACATTTGAACGGTTCAACGCCAGATGCATAAATCCACAGATACTCGTAGAATGAGCCTGAGGACTTTCGATGTTAGGATCAGTGATCGCAGTAAGATGTCATTGACACATATGTAGATGTTTAAGCTCATCTACATACAGTTTTACTTTTGGAAATCCTGACCAACACTCTCAATAATTCCGTAGATGTAATTAGACTCACATGTCAGCCCTCCAAGCGGGCACCTGCTCCGGCAGGAGTAGCACGAGAAGCAACAAAAGCTTGAAACATTGCATCTCTCACTGCGACCCGAGCCGTGACTCACGCGCACAACACATCCCCACACCCACACTACACACGAGTGAGAAACACCAATATTACAGGATAAGGCACATCGTTACCGTACTTTGTTTCTCATAAGGCTCAAATGTATACATATTACACTAATAACGACGAATCAGATAGAACTTATTAGAAAGGCTTTCACTAACACGCGATAACGGACAAGGCCACTACGATAGCAAAGCTGTAAGTAAACAGTTGAACAATTTCACTTTGGTTATTAATAGTTTAGTAGTTTCGGATTTGGTAATAGTTTAAGGTGTTACAATACAATAGGACATGGATATCACGTTTATAGAAGACACGGCACAGTTTTGGGTAGTTTGAACGGTTGTTGTTTTAGAGTAGTTTGTATGTGACGAGAATCGCGCCGGCCGCGGTGCGCGGGTGGTACGGAAGCCGCGCGAGAGACGTGAGGCGCGGCCGACGCACGTGCTGCGTCTATTCTGAGCGCGAGCGGCGGGCGGGCGGCGCGCGTTCGGGCGCGTTCGGAATCGAACGGACACGAAGTAGGTCGGGCGGGCGGGCGGCGATTCGACGCTCATACTTTTCCCGTGAAATATGCACGCCCGTGTTGTGACCCTGAAAATTGTGTTAATACCGACGTATAGCGTATCTGTTGTACGTTTAGCTTAATTGTTAGGAACATTTTTTCACATACTTTCATACTGTTTAGTATTCGGAGATTCACGCTCAGATACACGTTCCGATTCAAATCTAAATTTTGAATTTATGAAATGAAAATCGTTTAATCCAGACTATCAGACTATTTATACAACCTGTATTGTATACATGCACAATTTGAGACGAAATAAATCTGAAATTTTTTTATTAGAAAGAAGTTATTAGGATTGAGCAAGCTAAAACAAAGTTACTTATATTTTCAGTACTAGTCATCCGTACTAAAGATACTAAAGATCAAACTAGTTGTGTTCTGTTCAAACTAATCAAATTGTGAATCAATATCGAATTAAAATAAAACAAAAACAATTGAATTGGGGTGTTAGGCACCGTTGAGTCGGGCTGACAAGCGACTACTGTTATGAAGTTTAAACAATCGAATTTATTCTCTCTTAAGATTATGGCTACACTGTGGCGACGATGGACAAGCAAATGGCAAGTGATGAGCCAAAAGATTGTTAGCATATAAGGTAGGTATCGACGTGCTTTTTCACACATACTACTTCGGTTGGCTTCTGCTCACGATACCAGGGAATGGGAATAGTACTCGTATAGATCTCACACTGTTCACATCGATATCGGATCCGAGACGTTTCCAGAATATGATGCCGCTATCGAGTACTGATACCGACTTCCGATATCAGGCGGTATTTTGACATGTTTAATAAACTATTTCTATGTTCCCAATTATATAGTTCTAATTTTTCCGCGTGCAGGTTGTGTTATATGTAATTCTATAGAAAAATGTTCTAGACACAAAAAACCTGTCTGAAACTAACTTACCTAAATAAGCCGCGCCACTGGCGCCTGGCACTGGCACAGGTATTGTTGTAATTAAAAGGAGATTCCAGCCTTGTACTTTATTGTATTCATATTTACACACACCCTCACACACACGCATACGCAGACACACTTTAGGAAGATAGGTACGTACAATAAAGTCATAAAAGAAACAACGATATAAAAGCTGAAGCGAGTTACATGAAAGAGGAAAACTTAAGACAGGAAAACTGGAAAGATAATTAAAGTGACTTATGTGGCGAGGCCAACAGACTCTACGGATTCCAATAGCTAACATAAAAGGCTTGGTTTGACCAAAATTTCACTTCATACTGTGTGATTAGGACGTGCTTGCCGGGCAGTTTATTTACTTTGAAAACATACGAGACACATCTCCAGAAAAACACAGTCCAGGGAAGTTTTTCGATAGTCATATAGACACACATAGACGTATACACGTGGATACGTCCTATGTTATCGCTTGTAATGGAATTCGTTTCGTGAACAGGAGCTTATGCGCCAGCGTCATCTGTATCTAAGTTGACCTGTTTACGTTATGGCTTATACTACACACAGGTCGCGCATATTCGTACATACACACATACCCTCACATGTACGTAGAGACTAGGGGCACGATGAAGCCGTACGCTGTTTTATTCATACAGATACATTCACCGAGCGCCGGCCCGAGCCAAAGTCCCGGGTACTTATTAAAATTTCACTTGACTGCCGCGGAACTGTAAACTAATACTGGCACAACTTTTGGTATAAAAATGTGAGTCCCTCGCCTTCTACATTTTGCGCTGGTTGACTGATTTGCGTGCGCAGAACAGATATGTTTTTTCAATAATAATATTGCTCAATTAAGTTTATTTGATGAAATCGAACCTAAATAATGGATTTTAAACACTAAACAACTCTATGCGTAGTAAGTAGCGTATTACATATGTCGTATATAATAATTCATTGCTTAGTTTTAGTAAGCGTGGACCACCGCTATACAGTATGCGGAATACAACAGTAATAACATGAATTGTAAGCTTTCTTACCAGACAACACCCAGGGCTGCTACTCATTACCCACTTACCCTTTGTTTATACATACGGAATTTCGTTTACCATAATCTTTTAAAATATGAAAGCTCTCAAGGCTTTGTGCGGGAATTATTTACAAATAGGGTATCGGATTGTAATCTACAATAACCTATACACAGCTGGTGGTCCGTAGATGGCGTTTTGAACAATAACCAAAAAAGGTGTCTAAAGATGAAATCTTATTTTTAGGAAAGGTTCGGGACCGGTCCAGGAACAAAGTCTTGGTAGCTCAGTTGGGTAGAGCGTCAGTCCTTGAACAATCAAGGTCTGGATTCGATACTAGCTCGAACGTACCTAAGAGGTCCAATTTGTTATTTAGAATTTAAATACGAACGAAAAAAATCATTGTTATTGGCTTTTCGGTGAAGAAAAACATCGTGAGGAAACTTGCACACTCCTGAGAAGAAATCCAAAGGTGTGAAGACTGTGAGACATGTGAAGACGAACGATAAATATGCGGTGAGAAATCTCGATAACTCCAGAAAAGCTAATGAATGCAAATATGTGAAAAATTACAGCTGTGTGGTACCGGCTTTGGAATAGGGTCATACTTTGTCGGATGATATAGAACACATGTGTGTCGAAAAAAGAAGCAGCAAGGAAAAATGATAAATTGTCAGCAGCATCTATGTACTCGTAGAAGCATAGATAGTAACCTCAGTATGATCATTAACCCGTCTGCTATGCTCTGTTATTATGGTTATTCTACTAATGGAAAGTTAATGGAGACAATGAGGCTTTTAAATGGTGAATCTATCAGGATAATTAATAATAAGATTTTTTTAAATCATAAAACATGGCTTAAATTTTCAAGCGAAAACATTATAAAGGAAAAGTCTCACAGATTGGAATCTTTCCTTAGAGTAAATTGGACATATTTCCCGTGTCTTCTCTGTAGCTGCGAACCACAGTGCTGTCTGAAAATTAATTTACTGGCTCATTCCTGAGCGGAGGCCCCGCGCTCACAACGATGCCCTCGCGAAGGAATTACGAGAAATAAATTATTATTACAACGCTCACAGTGAACATAATCAGGTCTCTATAAATGCCCTACAGCCATGTCAGGGATCCTGCTCTCGCTTTAGATTATAATCTTGTAAGGTTCAATAAATATTCAAAGTCATTCTTGGCTAATCCTCTGTGATTCAAGTCTAGAGAAGAAGAAAAATTCCGCTTCCGTGATCTGATGGCGCGTTGGACTACAGTAACAGTCCGGAGGTCCCGGGTTCGATTCCCATTGGTCATTTGGACAAAGGTGACTGACATATCTACTCGAATAAGCAAGCTGAAGTGGCAATGGGCAGGCCACATCTGTCGACGAACAGACGATCGTCGATGGAGCAGAAAGGTTCTCGAGTGGAGACCTCGGACCGGGAGACGTGGGGTGGGACGTCCTCCAGACCGATGGTCTGACGACCTTAAGAAGATGGCGTGGAGGAAGTGTATGAGGAGGACTGAGGACCGAAATTAATTTCGCTCGTCGGGAGAGGCCTATCTTCAGCAGTGGAGTAAGTCAAGTCAAGTCTTTGGTTGGCCGATTCGTAGGTGAATCAGGGAATCGTCAAGCACACATCTCGAAATGAAATCACCAATCGCAACTAATCTTTACATGTATGTTTCATTATCATGTGTGTGAGATGTAGTTACATGGGAACGTGCTGCTGACCGTCTCCTGAATACATTTCCCTTAGTCGGATAAAGATGACATCACAAGGCAAATACTCGTATGTTTGGAGAGATGAAAATACCTAAACTAGAGCTAAAAGAATAACTGAAATAAAATAGCAACAGGATAATATTATCTTCGTAACGAACCGCCCACGAACACTGTTGTCGCCCCAACTTCTGGATAAAATTAATCAAGAAGTTACGGTATCTTTATTTATTTTTTCTTTAAAAGTTTGTATAAACTGTCTAACAAATGAAATGTACATAGTTGGTAATTTTAAAGAAACATATTATGTAGATGAAACACATTGAATTTACGTGAGATTTTATCATGGTTCAACGTTTGGCTCCTATTCAAAGATAGGCTATAAAATGCATACGTAAATTGACCGTGAACAAGTGTTTTGATTTATTTAGTGTGCTTCAGCTGCAACCTAATGGATCAACTCTTTCCCTCAGCGCGTGAAAAATCGAACTGTTCGGTGACTACTCCGATCCATGCATAATTAAATAGATATCTATAAGCCATACCATCTCATCCCTAGAATTGCGATATGATGATATGATAGACATGTCAAATCGCAAGAACTTGTCCTAGAATCGAGGCCTTTGTTCTACTAACGAAGACATAATGGAACCCTCAAACTTACTAACGTATTCCGAGTCGGTAGGCTTCGTGTCAACTGTCCGTGAAATATTGATAGAGGCAGCAGCGTGGGCCACGCGACGGGAGTGCTGACGTGACGGTCACTGCCAATAAGAATTTAATTTGTAAGCTTTGAGCGCCCGAAACGATGATTAATAATTCAATCGTGTTCTTCTAAGAAAGAGCTACTGGGCTAGAATATTGGTAAATATAGCAAAAACAACAATCTTGTTGATTCTAGAACGTACTCCTTAAATTTAAATCTTGCATTAGTTTTGATTTCAAAAAGATGAAATAACAATTATTTTAAAGATCGGAAAACGTTAACTTTGAAGAGGCTACGTACATTCCTTGCTTATTTATCTGTACAAAACAGACATAGTATCATAGCAATATCACGTTTTTCTTACAAAATTTTACTTGAACCACCTCCGTGGCCTGGTGCCTAGGCTAGATAGTTGGACTAACAATTCAGAGGTACCGGATTCGATTCCCAGTGAAATCAAAGTATAGAAATAGCACTGATGGATTCTTGTAATGAAAACGTAACATAGCCAGCGCCTCATTAATTTGAATCTTCTGGGCGCGAAAGCTTTTCAATCAACAGGACGAAAGCCAACTGCAAGCCAATTGTACGTATAATAAGGATTATAAAGTACTGTCTTCTACTCAAAGGTTGACACCACACCCAAAGACCACACCACGGCCGCACTGCTCACACTATTGGTATTATTATAAATTTGAACGTAACACTACTCTCAGTCTGTTCGTTACCTTTTCACTACTAAACGCCTGACCTTGATGAACTTAGCCTGTGGTATTCTAAAGCACGTAGACTACTTTTATACCGGGAAATTGTTCTCGTGGTATAATCAAAAAAGTACATATGAAAATTATTACTAATCCTGCATTGAGGCAACATAACAATAAGTAGGGTATAGTGTCGCCGAAGCCAAGACGTCGGGCGTCGCGAGGGCGGGCGGCAGCCTGGCGCCAGGCGGTTGGGCGGCGAATAGCGGCACCCTACGCACTGCTCCTTCAGAATACATTATATCTCAATTAAGTAACGTAATATAATACGACAGTATTTGGTATATTTTCGTGTTTTTTTTAACACATGATAGTACGGAAGCACGTTTCCTGATGATTCTATTCGTTGCATGAGTTGGACTGGACATAGTTAAGCTGGACTTAACATTTTCAAAAATCGCCACATTTTGCTTTTTAAAAGCTTTTATTTAACATGCAATGTTTTTATGTATGTATGTATGTATGTACGAGTATGTTCGGGTCAAGTCTTGCAAGCCGAATTAGAAGCACTTCCTCTTATCTTAGGGAGTTGAAATTTTGCACGTTGGTTCAGTTCCGATGACAATGCGTTTTTTTATGTTGCAAGTTTCTACAGATTATAATAATTAACGCGTTCAAAAGAACTAAGGAACCGACTTCAACTGCCCCAAAGAGCCCAAACTCGAGGTGCTTACGAGTATCTCTTTACGAGTTCAACTTTCTAGTTCCTGACTTACCGGCTGAGCGCCTTCCGCGCTTGGCATTGTTCGGGTTAAGCTGTAGCTGATTTGAACATGGGATCATCTGGTAAGTATACCTATTCAAACAAACAAAAATAATTTTCCATACATAAAAAATATATTTTTACCAATTAAGAATTTTTTTCAAGTGTAGGACTTATGTTGTTTATTATTTCTACACTAATATTATAAAGAGGAAAGATTTGTAACTATTTTTGTATGTTTGTAATGAATAGGCTCAAAAAGTACTGGCTAGGAGCATTTAATCACAGTACTGGGCCGATTTAAAAAATTCTTTCACCAATAGAATGCTACATTCTTCCAATTTGACATAGGCTACATTTCATTTTGAAAAAAATTAGGGATCCTTGGTAAAATTCGAACAATGTAACCGAAGGTGTAGAAAAATGAGTCTTAAAATGTCTTTCGTCGAATGCGCTGCCGAAACTATTAGCGATAGAACAAAATGATGTACAACAATATTGAAGAACATCATAATGTCTACAAAAAACTCCGCGGTAGCATATGTCCAACTATTGTAGTTATGTCACTACAACAACTTTTTTCATTTTAAACATTAATGAAAATGCTAACCAAATTCAAACCATGCTATTTATGTGTTTATATTAATCCTTATCCAAATAAATTATTTTATGGTCAAGACCATTTAACTACCTATAAAATAGTTTTTAAATTATTTAATTTAAACTTTCCATTCAAAAGATATTACGAATAAAAAAATTCAAACAGTAAACAAAACCGCCATAGCGCCGTGGCCGTTGTTTGCGATGCAGTCTGAAAAGCGCGCCGGGCATCGCGGCGGGCGGGATGGAGGGGGCACTGAAATAATTTTTTTAAAATATATAATTAATAAATAATATTTTTTTAATAAATAAAAATATTTGTGAAAAAAAGTGTTTTATATCCAAATTTCCAAAAATAAATAATTGTCTACCGCGTGCGAAGCCGGGACGGGCTGCTAGTATTTTATATATAAGGTGTCACTGTGAGATAAAATAAATAAACATTTTATTTATTTATTTATTTAATCTCCTTCTTTTTTGAAGTCGTCTAAAAATGACGTGCTGGTAGCTAGGTGGACACAGAAAAGGCTTCTGCTAAGTAACCTAACAATAGAAGTGGTTTTTCAAATTTAATCATAAACAGAAAATCTGAAGTTATAAATTATTAAAATCATTCTGAAAACTCTCACCTAATCCTAAAAACAAAGTTCAATACAGAGAGGACATTTCTATTTAGTACAATTATTTAGTATATGTTCTGGCAAAGTTCCGACAAAACAGCCCAGTAATGGTAGAGTTAATTGGAAACAAACTTTGGGACTAATCTTAGGTGAAGAGGGTTGATAAACGAGACCTCTCAAAGAACAGCTATTTCTGCGCTTCTTAAATATTCTGAGAGCACTTTTGACGAGTTAGACCCGTGTAAATCATTGATTTACAAAGACAATACACATGCTAAGTCATTGTATCATTTTTACCCGACTGCGGCAAAGCCCAAAAAGAGGGTTATGTGCTTAACCTGTATGTATGCCTGAATCTATGTTCCCTCGTAACTACTAAACGGCTGAAACATTTCAATGCATTATACGTAGTTAAATTCGTCTTAAACACTAAAGTGTCATAGGCTATAATAAATTATTGTAAATCAAAATGGCGGATTTTTGGCGCCAAATTGCGCGGCATGAAAAATCCTTTCTTTTTCTAAACCTATCGCGTGGGGTATCAGAATAAAGTATTTTATAAATGGCTTTCAAAATTACATGCGAATTTGTGGAGTCGTTTCTTTTAATTTACTATTCATTGAGTTACTATCGTTAATTTGCATATCAGTAATAAAGATGTATAATAGTTGTCACTGGCATTGAAAATAGAAAGATGAGAAAATGATTCTAAACTCAATGCAATTTTATAAAGTGAAGTGTCAAGTTAACAGTTAAATTATGAAACTTATATGTAGATTGTTTACACGTTTACGGGGACTAGTAATTTAACAATGCAAAATCAAAATCCAATTTCATGTATTCCATACAAATTAACTACATACATCCTTCATCGACAAAATGATGAACTATCATATTTGATTCACGCACACGGACACTGATTTGTCTTTACATTGAGCTGTCGTCAGCATAATTACGTAAATTCGACATGGCGTAGACTGATTGTACCTGAATAATACCCTAAGCAGTTTTCTTCTAATTTTAGATATCTCTGCAGATCGCCTTTTCAAACGCCTTTCTACCGTTATTTATTCCATGCAAAAATATTTGTTTGAATAAAGTATTTTTAGTTTGGCTTGGTCGTTAAAGGTAGAGTAGCGTCTTCATGGTTGTTAAAAGTCGTTGTTTGTCGATAATATTTTAAAGGCACTTTTGGAGTTTGAGCCAGGCTATACACTCGCTTTCGTATTTTTGAACGTAATAAACGTTTCTCGCATCTAGAATAGAATCTAATTTCCATTCCATTCCAGTTTATAGCATAATTGGAGTTTAAATTTAATTACAAACAATTAATGAGGCGACGACGGTATGACGTCGTTGTGACGTCATATCGTTGTCAATGTATGTTTCTTTTAAAGACAAAATTTATCTTGAAGAAACTTTAATTAACAAAGTTGTAATTACTCGTACCGTCAGCAGTAAGTTTCTCATTTCCTTTATTTATTCACAAAGCAATTATTATTGTGTTTGAAATTAATTAAACACGAATATTACTAATAAGCTTACAACTAATTGATTAATTAATAACACAATATCAAATTTACATTTAATTAAATTGTTATAATTAAGTATATTTGAGATCCCTGCATAAACTCTTGTACCGTGTAGAAGCATCCCTTCAACAATAAATCTTTGAGCTTTACTTTAAAGAAGCTCTATGTGGAAATCGTTGAAAGCAATGTTGCTTGATGTCGGGCACAGTGTTTTACTATTCTAAGGTTGAATATAATTATTTGGGGAACTACTTTCCGTCTAGTGACCAGTCGCTTTGTTCTTCCTTCTGACTCAAACAGATTCTTAGTATTATTATAGTGCTTATAGCACTGTAGTTTTCTGACTTACCTATCTATACTCGGTTTAGTTTTTGGTATGGCACTTTCCATTTTCGATGTCCGCCCGTCTAGCTACCATGTTACCCAAGTCTGCCAACATTCACCAGTGCTAATAGCACTGTTGTGTTCCGGTATTAACTGCAGCGGTGCCAGCACCTCATTCACTTGAGGCAGTTGGGTGCGCAGGCTTACGCATCCAACTGCCCTATTGTCAAGTGCAATCTCAATCACAGATGAAGAGGGACCTGAGCGACTAATCACGAGTTTGAAAGATTATGAATGAACGAAATCGTAATTTTGACATAAAATTGGTACCGCGTAACTTTTTGACAACTAGAAATTGCTTTCAAAGCGACTCTCAAGTGTCAAATGAAAGATTCAACACTGACCTCGAATCTTTCAAATGTTTCTCGCAAGTTTATCATTGTTTTATAGCTATAATGATTGATTTAGTTTTAATGTCGTTATATCAATTGAATTAGCAGCAAGAACTATTTTGATAGCTCGCGTAGAAGAAGAAATTCAGCCTCACAATATAATATATTTAGTTTTATTTATAACTCTCAATAATTTCAGATTGTTTTTATTATTTGCCTAAATAAGTAATAAAATCAACAAAATAATATAAGTTACGTACGTAAATAATTATTTTTTATTAATTTCGAGTATTATGGTATCTCTTTAAAATTAGTTATGATGGGTGACTGTAGGTGACTACTGTCACCGGTGAATAATAAATAATAATTTTACGGTGCTATGTGTGAATGGATGAGAACCCACAATATAATATTTGTATATAATTTATATTATATATACTTCGGAAATGAACTTTCTACACCACTGGTGGTACCAAGGCTATCTTAGTTATTAGATGAAATGAAACCTTAGCAATTTTTGTAAAAAAAGATACCAAAACCAGCGATAAAGATATTTTAAGATAACTAAAGAATTGGCTGTAAGATTTAATGACCGTTGCCTGTTAAGGAAACTAAACAACTAGCTGTAAGATTTAAAGACCATTGCCTTTCTTGCTAAGGATAATGAAAAATCACAACGACAACAAGTGCCGATTTCATTCGTTCCGAAAGCGATCGCGACTAAGAATGTTACACGATACCATTTTAAAGTCACGATCCCGATCGCGATCCCGATACCTTTCAAAAGGATCGTGATCGGTGTTGGAGTTAGACGATAAGGCCCCTGGTTATTTATTAGACATCTAACGAATTTAAATCTTTATAGATTGCTATATATAGTACTGCTAGTATTTGATATCGTATACTTAATTTCAGAGACTATTTGCATTGTTTCCTTTTCATCCAGATTCCCTAAGTAAATTCAACTTCTGTATAAAACTTTCCAGAACAGTTAAATGGAAAACTAAATTGAAATTGTGTACCGGTGAGCTAGTATTTCCTCCGCCCCGTTTCCACCTATATTTACCTTTATTACAATTTCATCATAACAACAAGTTTCCCGCGTTGTTTATTCATTGAAAATTGTTTTAATTCGTTTTGTTTGACTTATTGATGCTGTTTACTTTTGATACGAAGTTATTGTTTGTTTTCTTTGAGTTTCCGCTAGAAACTGACCGCAGCCACTTCATTTTTAGGGTTCCGTACCTCACGAGGAAAAAAGGCACTCTTGTAGGATTACTTTGTTGTCTCTCTGTCTTTAAATATCCTTTTTTCTCAGGAACGCGTGGAGGTATTAAATTGAAATTAATATCGAATACGCAAATCTGCAGCCCTTGGAGATGTGAAAAAGTGAAGCTTCTAAATCAACGCATTAAAAATTTACGGCTGTTTAAGCCTCAAGAATCAAATCCTATAGGGTACTTCCCGTTGACCTAGAATTATGAAATTTGCTAGAGGCAAGTGCTTACATCACAAGTATAGGAATAAATCTGAAAAGAAATTATATCTCACTAAAATTTTTACAATTACAAACGGTTCAAAGCGCCTGTTGTTATTTGTATTTCAATGCGTAAGTTAACAAGAATTGCTAGTGCTTATTGTTAGGCACGACTTATTCTTACAAAATATTATTTTTACAACATCAATTTATTATTCATAGTATGTACGGAGCCCTTGGTGCGCGCGTCGACTCACACGGCCGGTTTTGATGTCGGAATAAAAAATCAGAATGGTTGAAATCACTAACATATAGTGACACAGAGGAAATATTATCTCACTAGCTTATGCCCGCGGCTTCGCCCGCGTGGACTTTAGGATTTATCCCATTGGATAAATCAACTACATAACAAATATGAAACTGACGTGACGCTTTCTGGCAACGAATAATTATTTGGATATTATTCATACTACAATTTTAAAATCGATATAAAGTATGGGTAAGAGGTGGGGGGTAAGAGGGTGCAAGATTCACACACAAAAATTGGTCAAACCGTTTCGCAGAAGTGCGACCACAAAAACCCATACATTTTTATATTCACCCCCATTAAAAATATGCGGAAACACGTATTTATCTGTTTCCACTCTCTAACAAAACATCAGAGTTATCATACAAAATGAACCACCCCCATTAATAACCTGTGGAACACGTATTTCTTTGTTTCAAATGTAGCCACTTACTTAGTATCAATTTTCATGATATTGATGATATATTGACTTCAAAAACAACAGAGTTCCCATACAAACTTATCTTCAAAAATGACGAACTTTCTTACAAACTTACATCCCTTATTTTACCCTGTTAGGGGTGGAATTTCTAGAAATCCTTTTTTAGCGAATACTTTAACTTTACAAAGAACGCAGACTCCAAATTTCATGGCCATAGGACCAGTGGTTTAAGCTGTGCGTTGATATATAAGTCAGTTAGTCAGGACTTTGAATTTTATATAAGATTTAAATCAAAATGTGTACCTAAAAATAATAATACCTTTTTTAATAAAAATTACCTGCCTCCGTCCGTCCGTCTTAAAAATGGCAACATGTTTGTACTAACAACCTTGAGGTCCCATGTTTTAATTGATTTTTTGTTTTCATACATACAGTTTTGACCATAAGTCCCAGTACCTATCGGTACTTGGTTTGGATGGCGGTAAGGCATTTTCTCGGGACCTGTCGGTGTGTCGTACCACTAAAGAGGCCTATGTCTAGCAGTGGACGTTTCCTGGCTAATGATGATGATGGTGAAGGCATTTTCTATGCCCATCTGGATTTTATTATAGTTAGTCTGTTATGTGAATATTGTTCAAAATGTATTGTTTTGTCTATAACAGTTTGTTTTGTATATTAAAATGTTCAGTTTTTCGTTAAAATTAGAGTAGTGACCTAATTGCTAAATGTTCGATTCACAACCCGGAGGTCTAGGGTTCGATTCCCAGTATCTTTAGGAACTCAGTTTGGTTGGTGGTAAGCCATTTTTGTCTGCCTGGCTCGCTACTACCATGTTACCTAAGTCTGCCACCAACCAGAATTGTTAATAGCACTGTTGTGTTCCGATATGAAAGGTAGCAGAGCCAGTGCCTCTAGTTTGAGGCTCCTGGGTAATTATGATTTCTATCCAACGGCCTTATTGTCACGTACCACGTGCATACAACTAAGCAGTGGAATTCCCTGCCGGCTGTGTTTCCCATGCGATACAACCTAGATAACTTTAAGGCCAGAGTGAATAGACTATTTCTATGCAACCGTGAACGATCCTAGACCCCATCGTCGCTTAACATCAGGTGAGATTGTAATAAAACGGAAGCCTATCGAATGTAAAAAAAAAACATGTTAGATGAAGGTCAAATACAAACCCATACAAAAACAACTATTTACGAACTTTTTATACAAACTTACATCGCTAATTTTACCTCACATTCCGTTAGGTCTTAGTTGTATAGGTGATATGTAAATACAAAATCTTACTGCGATCACCAATCCGCCTACCAACAGTGGTGCTTGTTGCAAATCCAATCATATAAAGTTTAATGTGTCGTTACACGGCAATCGCAAACTTTAACACAAACTTGCATCACATATTCTTTTTGCGGAACTATCATAAAAAGAAAATATTTGCAAAATCTCATTACCCTACATGGTTTCGGCTGTCAGTCAGTCACTTCTAACGCTGAGGAAATGTTTCAAAAACACTTTAAAACATTAACCACTGAAGCACCTTCTTTTATATTTGCTATTTGAAATTAATCAGGCATTGTAGTTATTCTGTACAGAACCCACGGTGCTCGAGTCCGACTCGCACTTGGCTGTTTTTTTGTATTCTGTATACCCTCAAACCATTTTTGGGAAGTATTTTCAATGTACAGATAGACGCGTCGATTCTCCATATACAGGTAAGTCGATTCTACAGGTTTTTTGAAGATATCGTTTTATTGCGTGAACCGATTTTGATGAAATAAAGCTTAGATGTTGCCTTGACCTACGCCTAATTTAATTTTGAAAACCGCATCAAATTTGGTTTTGTAATTTCGGAGATTAGCCGGTACAGACAAACAGACAGACAGACAGACAGACAGACAGACAAAATTTTTAAAAATGGTCTTATTGTGTTCTGTTACACTTCTTATGTCACCCTCAATCAGTTTTTGACAAAAAATTTCAATGTACAGACACGTCGATTCTACAGATTTATTATAGTATAGAAGAAGATAGAAGAAGAAGAAGAAGAAGAAGAAGAAGAAGAAGAAGATATAGATAGAAGAAGAAGAAGAAGAAGAAGATAGAAGAAGATAATTAAACGACTTAATTCTTAGACCCTGTAAAGAAAAAGAAATTTTATGGAGACATTCTTAAAGACTATTACGCAGATTTAAGCCTTCTCCTATGAGGCGGCTTTGCATATTAAGCTCAGGAAACCTCTTTTCAGATTCCTAAATGAAATTTATAGCATTAATCGTAATCGTTTAATCTCCGAGCTGAACCCTCCTCTAGTGCCCCAGTAGATAAGTTCCAGTGGGCCGTAACGACCCGCCCTTTGTGTTTATGACACGACAACCCTCTCTGCGGAGCACTTGTCGATTGAGTGCCCTTCAATTATCTCTAAAGGCATTCAGGTATACAATATACTCAGTTCATACGATACATATGTATAGAATAGCTCTTTGTGCTCAACTTCGTCGGCGTTGACTTCCAAAATTATCCCACGGGAATATTTTATCGATACATGAAGCATCGGTGGCGCAATGGATAAGGCGCGGACTCTCAATCTGAGGGTTCCGGGTTCGAATCCAGTCGTGTACATATGAGTTGTTTTTCAATTCAAGTACATTATCCGATTGCTTAACGGTGAAGGAAAACATCGTGAGGAAACCTGCATGTCTTGAACAGGCATGTGAAGTCCGCAAATCCGCATTGGGCCCGCGTGGACTACGGCCCATACACTCTCTGTAGAAGAGAAGGCTCCTGCAGTGGGGACGTATGTATAGGCTGTTGATGATGATGATTGATGACATAAAGTAGCCTATGTCCTTTTGTAGGCCATAGACTATGTAGATGCTAAATTTCATCAAGTTTGGCCAAGCTGTTTAGTCCTAAAAAGAATAAAAACAAACAAGGGGCATATGTTTGAAGACTCCCAAATTGTAATTGTCTGAGAACATGGAAACTGACTGGATTTCTTCTTATTATATTTTGTGTGTCGTCACACGCTACTGCCGCTGCTGGGCAAAGGTGTCCCCCATTCCTATGCCGCATATACAGAAACGTTCATAGTAACAACATAGCAACGTTCATATACTTAAGCAGTGATAGGTATTTAGACTTGCCATTTCCAACTGAGCGGAAACTTCATATACAAAACCTATCTACAAAATTCCAAGTTTGTAAGATGTATAGTTAGGGGTTTTCCAAATAAACTTTAAATCCATGGCCCAAGCGTGCTTGATAAATAACAGCTCAAGCCACGATAATAAATGCTCTCAAAATTAAAAAAATTGATTGTCATTTTGGTATGAATTGCATTTACTAACCCATATACAGTACAAAATCAAAATAATAGTAATAATGCCATCTACAGTCTTCGATGCGTACTACGGTAACACCGGCTAGTGGGTATTACACAATCAGCAATGCTATGTTGATTGAAATTGTTCTTGAAAACGCATGTAATTCACAGATGGAGTACAGTTTAGTCAGTAGTAAAAGTTTGTAATTTTTATTGATTAGAAACACCAACCGCATATAACTCTATAAACCATTTAGATAAAATAAATTTCTTGCAGCGGTCATGGGTCAAGCCAGAAAATGTGAAGAAAAACGATATTTTATTCTACTTTACTACCTTATCGTCACATAAACTGGTGCTTTTGAGGGCCAATTGCAAACATACTGTCCATAAAAACGACTAGTTCACCGTGTTTTATTAAAATAAATTATTTCATTTCAAAAATAAATGTAAAAGCATGAGATAACATAAAGAGAAACCGAAAGGCATAATATTCCACCTTCCCCTTTCTTACAATCCAACCAGAAGGACGGCGAGGTTTCATCCCTACTTATTAGTTGACATTGTTTTGAACGAAGCGTTTCGCTTCTTTCATTTATATGTATAATGCGCAGTGCTGTAGAGTGCCGGTGGCTGTTTTACCGTGGTTTTACTCATCCCCGAACGCTTCTAGCACGACGTCTGCAAGACCAAAGTGAATGTGTGTAATGTATTATAATCCTCAAAACAAACCAAATAATCCCAAACTCGAAGAGTTTACTGGATATTGAAGAGTTGCTCTATCCTCATCCTGGTTCCAGGGTCAGATCAACTTGATAATGCCAAATTTGAAATTATTATATTGCCATATGATCTCCATACAGCATCTGTAATGACTACGATTGCAACTGACTTGCTATTCGATTTGTTTACATACATTTTAAGTAAGTATGTAAGTAACATACGAGTATATAGTAAATCTAATTAAAGCATATAATTCACTAGCACTCATATACAAAAATAAAGGAATGAGCATACACTGCCAATTTTCATGATACTGCGCATAATGGGTCACAGTTAGTCGGTCTGGACATAGGATAGATGTCAGGGCCAAGTTTAATAAGATGGGGGGAATTCGCACGTGACGTCATCTGTGGTGGGGGTAAGGAAGTGGTGCAACAGCTGACCGGTAGGCAGGGTAGGTTGTTAGCTACATATTGTTAAAACAAAGTAGAATTTTTACTCACAGTACTTGTATGATGTTTTATAATGTCATTGAGCTGAATTGTTGGATACACGTTACAAGTCAAAATATGTATTTTCATCTCTCTATTATTTTTTAATTAAACAAAAATGTGGTAGCCTTCCATAATAATATGACAATGTACCTAAGTATTTCATTCGCATAAAGTAGACTTTGCAAAATAAGTCTCGCAAAAAATGTATCATCTACCTTACTGGAAATTAACAATGGCACGAGGAAGTGAGGGCTCCCATTGACGGGTTTTGGGTATACTTCATTCAATAAAGAGGTGTTTTTGACGGTTGCCTACTTTGTATAGATATTTGTAAGCCTCACCTAAATTCCCTCTTAAATCTACGTTCAGATGGAACAGAAGATTAGAAGAAAGCTGATTGCTAAGTCACTTATCAATATCATAAAATGCAATGACGGTCATGTGAAAATCGGCAAAGATATATAAGTTAGTTGGATTTACTTATGAATGAAATCCGCTACTAATTTGCTAATTAAACAGCAAATTAATAAAATAATGTCCCCACACAGCTAACATATGTATGCTGTATCGATCAAAACAGTTGTGTTTGCCGTAAATAATAAACCAATTCAAATACATTCATAAAATTATTCGCACAAAATTCTTTGTCGTTAGCCTGGGAATGAGCATAAACTTTTGTTTTGGGAACCAATCGGCTTAAGTTTTAGCTCCCTTTTATAAGTAAAGACCAACTAAGAATTCACTTCCAGTCTTCCATCTACAGTTATTACATAAATTCAATATTTCTTGGATTCTTCGCTTAAAACGTACAGCTGAAGAAGGACTCAGGAGTCACGACACTGATATTTATGTTCATCGAAATTCCTGCTCTTGGCAGTTAATAAGATATTACATACATATAAGGAATCGCATAATCTTGTTGTTTTTTCCCTCCCCTTCTATTTCCCCCTGTACAATACTTGTCAAAGCGGTATTTTTTTCATTGTACGAAGTATAATGTAGTGTCGTGAGGCGCGGGGGGTGGCGTGCCCCGTCAGCTGTTGTTAGTCAGGTGGTAGGAGCGAGCGTGTGGTCGCCAGCCGCCTGCCGCCGCTCGCGGGCATGGCATGCTTCCTGCAGTCGGCGCGATGGTCGCCGGCACAACTGCACGTACTCAATACTTAACAAATAAATAATAAACAACATACACCGAACTCGACCAAATGCGACCTAACATAACATAATCAATAATATCTTTATTTAATTGTTTTTAAACAAAATGTGCAAGCACGTGGTACTAGTTCCTGAGACAGTCGATGCAGGTAAGCTCATTTGAACAGACTCCTTACAATCGAACTTATTGATTTTAATTTTCCATTCCGAGTTTAAGTATCAATAAAACCGTTATTTCGTTTATCATTGGAGTAGCGACTGCAGTTTGTAAACTTCGCACTCGGTGGCGGTGCGTCGCGTTCACTCACTTATTCACCAGCTATACTCGTAGTGCTAGTGACTGCAGTTACTCGGTCGGTACGCATGGCTCCCGAACTGTTCTTTTACTCGGCTTTAATATTGATCTTTTACGCGACAACACGGGGTGAGTTGAGACGCGTTAATTTTAAATTAGCTCTACAGATACGTCCTTCACTTTGACTATAAATAATCATTTAAATATTTATCGGCGGCCGTTCGATCGGTTCGTTTTCCTATTCGCGGCCGCACCAATTGTCTTAAATTAAGAACACATTTGTTCATGTTAAGAGTCATACGTGTCTATTAATCGTCGTTTTCGACTGTTGAAAATTCAGGGTCTGTGATTGTGGTCGGGAGGAACGGTGCGGTTCGATGACGTAGACGGGATTAATTGTATCGAGTCTGGAGCGGTTGGCTGGAGTCGAGGAGCTATTGACGGCCGCGGTGCTCCCGCCGCCCGCCGCCCGCCGGCACGGCAGTCCCGTACAGACCCGCGCACATGCGCACTAGGGTCTCACTACATCATCGTAGTGAAACTGTGAAATACACCGCGGAGAGCCGTAACGTGTTATCGTTGAGAGTGGGCCTCTATAACAACAACCAACATCACTGTGGTAACCAGGTTTCGTAGGACAATGAAGCTGCCGAAGCTAGAGCTCTGTGAGTCTGAACATTCACCCCGATCTCTACTTTATTTACAGGTCAATTGTCAATCAAAGGTGTTTTTTAAAAATTTCATTAACATACATTTAAATGTGCATCTTCTACTCATTTTGTTGTGGTGATATCATTTGAAAAATACGAGATTTTTCAATCAAAAATAACAATTTGTACCTGTTTCCAAAACATCTCGTTCCAATTAATGCTTGTGTACTACGTCACGAGCTCTGTGTTGATTGCTCGATAGCATGAAACTATATAGAAGTAATATGAATTAATAATACCAGAACTGCTGGATCAATTATTGCACTATCAAACCGTCTTCTTATGCCTAAATGTTGACTTGTATCTCTGCTGATTTTGATAAAATATGTATATATTTCCATTTAAATTCCTGAAAAGAATCAGGTAAATCCGACATAAGCCCTTTCCTACATTTAAAAAAAATCAAAACAACATTTCATACAACATTGCTTCCAAATAACTGTCGAGAATCTTTTTAATTCGCTGCTTTTAGTAAAGCTGATTTATCAATTAAACTAAACTTAGAATATAATTCAATCTATAGTAATAAAAATATAAAAATGTGAACAATTCTCAAAGCAGGTAGAGCGTTATGCAGGATGTAACAAAAGATTTGTCGGTGTTACATTCATCGGTAGGGTGTCTTCACTTCTGCGAGTAATCCGGACTATCCTGATGATAATTTGGACTTTTAGTGTCCCGTACAATCGATTAGAAACGAAATCAATCTTGTAAGAACACTTACTCATATTTTAAAAATATTGGTCAAAGTGGGGGTATGTGGGTCAATGTTGGGTCACTAGGTCAAGAGGGGTATGCCATGCGAAGATTTTTTTGGCCACTGTTTAGAAAAAAATATCTATGTTCATGCTGCATTGTTATTGACTTTTAATGAAAATTATCTTAGTAAATTACAATTCCCTTCCACTTATCTCCGAATATGGCAAAGAAAAAAATCTTACGAGTATATAATTAGAAGCGCTAGAAATTTATGTTAACATAAATTATAACAATGCCTATAAAAACCTATAAAAACTGTCATGTCACTGCAATTAATTCACCGAAATCATACCTAATTGACGAGGATCGGTAGACTAAATTTTATAATATACATACTATACATTACTCAAACAATCTATTTTCTATCTTCAATTAGACATAATGATACGACCCACTTTCGTTTTCGAATCATAACGGCAATATGTTGATCAAAATCCAGCTAATTTTGAATTTTTCAATATTATATTAAAACTGTGGGATTAGAGTAAGGCTTTTTCCCGTTTGTCCTAATCAACTGCTGAACATGCTACCCTAAGGTACAAGTTTGTAAACATGTCGCATTCAGCAGTTACAAATTGCTCGTGATAAACAATCGCATGCTAGCTGCTCTGATATCTGAAGGTCTGGGGCGCTGCGCACAATAGCACACTCGTGCTAATTGACAAATAAAAACATCTTAACTTGCGTCGTTACTGTAAAATTCGTCCTAGTACGATGATCCGGATTAGAAAATTCATTCGGCTTACACTTAGCCTGATCGTAAATGATAACTAGAGTAAGCGTGCTCACGCAAAAGCTGCAATTCAAGGAA
The DNA here is from genome assembly GCA_910589575.2 of Carcina quercana. Taxonomy (NCBI): domain Eukaryota; kingdom Metazoa; phylum Arthropoda; class Insecta; order Lepidoptera; family Depressariidae; genus Carcina; species Carcina quercana. The sequence goes on from OU342427.1 coordinate 13,519,570, forward strand.
ATCAATGGAAAATATATGTATTTTCTACACGCCGTCTATGTTCATTCCCACCTGCTCTCCGCTCCCACTGTTATTCCTGTTTTTTGTTTTAGCCAGGATCTACAGCGGTAAATTTGAAACGCGTCCACTGAAGGTGGAAGAATATCCTACGGACTCTAAAGCTATCTTGGGACCCCAAACTCGTTTAGAATAAAGAAATAGGGTGGAGTGGTAAAGACGTTCCCACTTCCCCCCATGGCGGTCTATGTTCAGTAGTTTTTTCCGGTAAACACGTGATAAATTATAAAGTGCATCCTAAAATCTCGTCTCAGCAAATAACTATGCCCATTGCTGAACGCCGTTTTGTCCCTACTGTACAATCCTATTTTCCATGTCCTCCCGTGGGTCTCTTAAAAGGCGACTAAGATTAAAATTTCAAGTAATGGATACCAGTGTCTCAAATCAAATCAAAATGTTCTTTATTTTAGCTCCCATAGCTTTTACATGAAGCAATGTACGTGTGGATGCATAGATACAAAGCCGCTTTTTGAGTCTGGTGTCCGAGATACGATTCCCCTAAGTTTCAGATCACCATGCTCTCTCCCATTAGATCCCGTTACAAAACTGTATACCTGTGTATCACTAAACCGTCTAGACAGTCTGACGTGGAAATCTATGAATAATCATGTCCAATAGCAGAATTTGAATCTATTATGGAACTAAAATTTCAACGAATATTTGACGCACCAACGACGTAAAATTTTTGGGAAACTATATATATTTTTAGCTATATTTCCATTATTTTTCGCTTTTGATGATAAGATAATACAAATGAAATTATGTTAATCCTTCTAGACTTTATAATACAATCAGCGAAAGTCTCAACATTTTTTGTCATTCTAACTTTTTCCCAGAGAAATTCCATGAATGATATATCATTGCTCTTTTATTACATGTGCACTATTGTGCACTGTTTCCTTCCATCCAATTAGTCACCCGGATTCCAGACGGATGGCAGACATGCATGTGGTTGCTAAGCCTGCAACATTGTTGCACTTCAAACAAATTGGTATCGATTACATCAATGTCAGCGCGTCTACCCTTCGTCAAAGTTTTAATCAGGACCAAAGTTTTCACCGTAACGTAATACAGGAAAAAATTGTACTATCAAGATATTACTTTTAACTAAAATTCTTTCCTGCAAATTCTTTAAAATCAAGCCTCAAGTCGATCTATCGCTATTCTTTTGTTCACAACTTCCTCCACAGCGAATTCAGTTCTACTTACTTAACTTTTTAGAATGTCATTTGACATTGTAGCAATAATTATATAGTTAGGGGTTGTTTTCATACATTTTAGGATTCCGTAGTCAAACAAGGAACCCTTATAGTTTCGCCATGGCCGTCTGTCCGTCCGCGGCTAAGCTCAGAGACTCTTACCTGTAATTTTGCATTTATATGCAAATACATATTAATCACGCCGACAAAGTGGTAGAATCAAAACTTAAAAATAAAAATAAAATATAAAAAAAATAATTAAAAATATATCAGAGTCGAGCGTCCCCCCTCCCTCTGCGAAACTATTGCTTTCAAAAATCTGAAAATGGGTAGTAGTAAGTATATATTAACTTAAACTTAAAAAGAGTATATATATTAAACTAAAAAAAGTATATAGGAACTTAAAAGGACAACTATCACGATTAAGGTGGCTTTACAGGTTAACGAGTAATAGTCGACCAAAGTATAAGTAAAGTTGAAATGAAAATTTCGTACAAACATTCAAAATTACTTTTCACCGCCACCAGTTCAACTCCGGGACCCTACACTGCGCGTGGCCCGATATGCACTAGGATACTTTTTAACTTATGAAATAACTGGACAATCCTCGCAAAATGTACTTTTTCCACATTGCCTTACCTCTCACATTTTCATATTTAGGGACAGGGTATGTCAGAATTACAGTAGTAGACTGTGACCTACATTCAAAATTAGCAATAATTGGTCACCCAAAACTATTTGTATGCACTAACTATGACTGTGTAACCTAAATTTTATCCTGAATGCATCCTTGCGAATTAATTAAAACTTTGGTGACCGACTACAGCATAGACAATAGTTACATTAAATAACCTATCTAAATTTACATACGCATTACTTTCGAAAGTCTTTGGCAAACATGGTGTGTAGGCTAAACTCTACTACTATTCTACTAAGGTAGATGCTGCTGGCCATCTCCTTAAAATTTCCCCTAGTGGCCTTTTACGATACTCGTGGGATGAGTGGGGATTGTTCTACTCTAAAGCCTTCGGCGCTTCAGTCTGTGTTTTATGCAGCACGTCGAATATTTTTCGAGTATCTTCGTAAAAAGGGGAATTAAAAAAACATTAGGGACATATCATCATCGTCAACAGCCTATATACGTCCCCACTGCAGGGGCTCAGGCCTACGCGATATATACATTGTAATACCATGAGTGTTCGTCCATGACTTCGACCTTGTACGAGAATACCGCAGCCATCAGGGGTACAATGATAACGTGATCTTTGTTGTCGATACATATCTCCAATGTTTGAATCCAGCAGACCGCGACGCTCAAACATATTCCAGCGCTTGTAAAGGGCTCCGTGTTGATTTCACATACAGGGAGTGAAATAAAATCATTTTAGAATTTTCTAGATAGTGAATACAGAGAAAACCGTTATATTATAAAAACTCGCAGATGAGGTCACGCATGTGATACTACAAATCTATCCAACGACAACACACGCACCTATCCTAAAATTCATCCCAATTATGTGTGGGTGTTTACCCTAACAAAATTAAATTGTGTGATGCGATGCGATGTGATTTGGTCAGATCAATGAATACCTATATATCGTTTCTCAATGTGGTCAACTAAAAGCACGGCTATTTCATGATATGGCCAAACATATATAGTTACATTATTCACCGTACGTCTGAGGCAGTAACAGCGCTTTGTTTATGAGATCTATCATGGCGGCACCGATAAATACAATAATATTGCCTTATTAGCGTAATATAGTGTTAATTAAAGAAGAAAGTGCAGTGTAATAATATATATAAATTGAGATTTGCAGAGATACTTGCAAGGAATAACTATATTGAGTAAACATAAACACAAGATAAAATGCAAATTGAAATAATATTACAAGGAAATAACGATTTTAGTAAAGAGGTCTAACAAATCTATGATACGACCAATCGTAGATGAACAAATCTACGAACATTGATAATCAAACGATATGGCCAGTACTGGTTGGCCACGACATATACATGGTCGATTAATATACGACAGATAGCTCGTACTAACTACGTCGCGTATACTCGTATGCTCCATAATGTTAACGCACAAGTAGGAGTATTAATCTGTGTAATCGATGCAGGTGGCCAATTGACGAGATGACCGACAACCGCAGTCAACGACAGGGCCCGTCAATTAGCTGCTGATGGAACATTGACCCCCAGTTGACTGTGACAGCTCTGACATTATGCATCTGATCTGACACTTTGATGCAGTCTTGCGTTTGTTACTGGCTGAAGTACATTTTGGACATTATATTATTGTCATTAACAATATCCAGTTCGACAGATTCATTACCATCAAAAATGAAATTCACTAAGGACAAACATTTACTGACGTCATTCAATATTGAACCTTTTAGTCTAGGAAATTAGAGATATCGTCAGCAAACCCACAGGAAACCAGTGTAGGAAGTTGAGTAGAACTATATTACAGCTTAGCTCTGTAATTTTATTGTTTTGGTATACAAAAAAGCTTTCTGAGCTTATATATAGCCAGATAATATACGGGCAGTAGTGACTTAGATACAATCTCGTGCACAAAAGCTACAAAGATTCATCAACAATCACAGTAGAATACGGTTAGCAACGGCTTGACAATGGCAGGTCCAATTGTACGGGCGTCGTCTGCATCTGTCCACACAAAGCGTAATTGGATCTTCTGTGACCGGCGATGCTACTCACATTTATTGCAATTTATGTAGTACCAACTATTTCACCTTCAGCCACCGTATTAAGGAGTTTGTCTCCTCTACTTTTTAGGATGAACCCTTCGCCACGAACGACCATATCATCCATAGAGTACTGCTGCCTTGGTATCGTTATAACCAATGTTTGTTGGCAGTACTCGATGTAGTAGCTTAGTGCCAAAAAGCTGAAGGAAGGTCTGAGAAGCTGGTCCAAGGCCTTGAACACTGGAGTAAAATAACCGATCTTTTAGTCTTCTGAGGGCTTCACTTCGAAGAGTGTTCGCTCGAATTACATAATCTAATCCTACCATTTCACTTCTATAATCAATCAACTAGAAGAACGACCAGGTTCTACCTTATGATATTCCACCGCTTCGTTTCTACATTTATGATGCGCACTACTAATTAGTGGAATTCCCTTACTGCTTCTGTGTTTCCCGAATGCTACAATCTGAGTGTCTAGAAGGACAGAGTGAACAGGAATCTTCTAGGTAAGGTTTACCAACCTTAGACTATGATAGGTATTGTGGTCTAACCCGAGGGCTGTTTCCCCCTGAGAACGCAAGCCTGTATGTACTACTGCGTATAAAAATATTGTCAGCTTCTTTTGTTTCAAAATAATATGTGGTCCGCAGGGGAAGCTAATATCGATGTCTGCTGTGTGTTTAATTAACAACGTGTTAAGTTCGCGACATACACTTGCTTGGCTAAACTATAAAACAAATATTTTCATTTTCAACGCGTGACTTTAGTAAATGATCGATTGTGTTATTTAAAAAATATAATCTAATAACAAACGTTATAAGCTATAATTATAACACTGCATATTTGATAGATCGTTAAGGCTTATACGCAACATGGATGGGCAACCTCACATTGCGGATAAATGTCAAATTTAGACAAAATTAAGTATTAGTATTAAAACATAAATTTTTAAATATTACGATTAATTAAATAAATTGTATATAACACATAATGACGTACATAATTTTGCCTCATGAGATCAACTCATTTAGAAATAACATAATTAACGCGATCAAAAAGAACTAAAAACCGACTTCAGTTGCCTTAAAAATTTTGTTTTTGTTAATTTACTCAATGAGCAATCAATTAATTTCGATAAAATTTATATGACCACCTCTGAAGTATGCTCTACCAAACAAAAAAAGAATTATCAAAATCGGTTCACTATTGGCGGAGTTATCGCGTAACACACATCCAAAAAAACATAGGTTCTCAAGAACCTCCTCCTTTTTTGAAGTTGGTTGAAAACAAATTTCTTCATTCATATGATTTAGGTTTTATTCAAAACAAACTGTAAAAAAGTAATGTTTAGACGATCCCTATTTTGTCTACGCAGTGTCTGTTTGCATTTTGATTTCAAGGAATCTTTTAATGTTTTGCTGACGAGTGGCGTCGAGTGTCTTTACACGTGCAGTACGAATAACATAGCAGGTGGCGAGGCTATGAGAAACAAAATATCAATAGACGAACTTTCTGCTACACTACAGCGATCTCTCAAAGTCATTCAGTTGCAGGGGAACTATAAACTGTGTATTAAAATTTCCTGCAATCGTCTCTTACCCTGGTCGATGTTAATGTACGTAATTGGGGACTAAATACAACAGAGAACATGTCATACATAAACACGATGAGCCAAATAATGAACCCTTAGAATTTCAATATCAGTGTTCGGTTATTTTAAGACGCCGTACTAACAAGTTAACGTGTTCAAAAAGTACTAAAAACCTTTTAACTTAACTTTTAATTAACTGCCCTAAAAGTCTACAGCAAAAAGACGTATATGTTCTCATGGATACCGCTGTCAGAACTGTACCAAATTAAAATGGGACCACACGGGAAGCACCAGCTTTCAAATAATAAAGAATAATCGAAATCGGTTTACCCAGTCGACAGTTCTGAGGTAACAAACATTTAAAAAAACATACCCGTCGAATTGAGAACCTTTTCCTTTTTTGAAGTCAGTTGAAAAGGGCAAATGGCGGACTTATTGGTTACCATACCTACATTTCGAATGTTAATAATGTTATTGGATTATTACATAAATTCCACAACTTTGCTATCTTTCGTTCGTATTGATAACGATTTATTAGAAAGCAAAGTTTAAATGGATAAATCTGAATCCCGATGCCCGCTTGTGTGAGAACGCTCTGTGCAGATGACATTCATTCCGTGTCGACTAACGTTATCGACCCAAGCTGTGGCATGCTATTAAGGCATATAAACATGAAATGATTAAAAAATTGCTCAATTAAAAAAATATTAAGCGAAAAGTTTAGTTAAATTTAGCAACACAAATCAAAATAACTACTGTACAAATATGATCCACTGCTCCATTATACAGTGAACGAAGGACGGAAAGACTAACCTTACGTGCTCAGTGGACTAACCAGCATATCAAAAAAGTGATCACAAAGGAGCTTTTTATATTTAAATAAAACGCGATGCAAAGAGGTTAAAAAGGCGATGTCGTGCAATGCCGTTTGTCATTATTTGGCACTAAACATTATCTCCCAATTGCTCCCAATTAAAACGTAGTGATTACTTGCTCAGTGCTCCCAATCCCTAAAACGTAGTGATTATATGCTCCTAGCCAATCACTCCCAATATTATCTCGTATAGAGATCCTTATCTGCATATAAAAATAATTTCCCTGCGTATACTGTCTTACCAAATTTCCAACGTAATTGAATATATTCTATTAGGATCAAATAAGATAATACTCACAAGGACCACTATATAGTTTGTTTCCTGTTCTATGCAGCACTGGAAGCAAAAATATGGAGCCATCAATCAACCTAAGATCGATGTGCAGATAAATTAAACCTAAAAGGAAAGCGAAGATGAATTTGATAAACTTGTTGTTTGTACATATCACAAAATGTTAGTAAGTGGAAGAATATGTAACAGTGGTTGTTTAGTTGGTGCAGTATCAGGTTTCCGATCCTTTGGATTCAGGTCGGCCAGGTAGTACTATTATATCAGCTGAGGTTGCGTGGCTTGTACCTTTTAGTTCGTGAAGTGGTTTTTCATTGACGAAAAATCTCTTGAGCGTGAGGAAATCTATACAAAAACCTTTTAAGCTTAGGAACCAATGGTTGTTATATAGCCCAGAAATAGACGCACGTTCACAAAAGTGACTGTTGGTAACTATAAGATGGCCCTTAGTGAGCAAAAACCTTTGGCTTGGCTGCCGTGTCGTAATGTCAAATGCTCACACGAGATATTGCGATACGAGTAAAATAAAGTACGTAGACTACAAATGCATGCGTTCAATGAAACAACAACCTGTACGCGACAAAATACCTGTTGGCCAACAAGACCTCACCAACCACCACGGCTTTGGATACTAATCAAGTTCGAGCTTGGAAGCTCGAGTGCCAGATATTTTGAATGGCAAATTGTGATACAACTGCGACAAAACTAAAAGTAGGGATGCAGCATCTGTCTAATGTAAATCGCTCATTATGCTACTGAACATATTAAAAAATACATTAAGAGCGATATAGTAGACTTCACCGAAGTGCCGAAATGTCGTACAAACTTGCGCCGACACTCGCCACTAGTCCGAGCCCTTGACAGCCTACGACAACGTATCCCGTTATGTATTTTTCATGATTAAATAGACTCAATAACTCATCTTCATGTTTTCTAGCATTACAGAAGAAGACATGCAAACCAGCGCTGCTTGGCCGCATGTGGACGACATGCAGAAGGGCCTTGAATCTGGAACACTCCCCCACGCACCAGTTCGCATGCTGCCAATGGCAGTCAGGCTCCCGACCGGCAACAGCTTACCTCATATACAGGTATATTTATTCACTGCTTAAGAATGGTACATTTAAAGGCAATAATGGAGAAAGCTCATGACATATAGTCCAATTCTTAAACGGAAAGGGAGAAAGGAACATTTTGGGAACGGGACCTCTTGAGAAAGATGCCTTTTGATAACTGCTCGTTACTGGTCCCTGATATAACATGTAATCGGTCTGCATGGACTTCCGTAATTATAAAAAAGTAGTCTTATATTGTTTGCCGTGATGTAGGGCTGAAACTGCGTAAAGGCGTGCGTGCCAAATATTTACCGTGTAGTTGATCGATATTTATTTAAACATTTTCAGATGGATGCTATTCTTATGCGTTCTGTCAGTGGGCATAGCTAGCTTCGCCAGCCAGCGGTTACCAAAATTCTACAAAGGGCCTGACATTGAACTGAATTACTTCAAATGGTTCATCTACTTCACGAACTGGGGATTCTTAATCATAGTGATCCAATCAGGGTTGGCCGTGGCAGTCGTCCACCGCTACTGGAACGCAAAGAACTTTGGTCTTGGTAAGTCTAATATGTTATTATTTTACTGAAGCTAACCCTACTGAAGATTGGCCACTATCTCACCTGATGGTAAGTGAACATGCGGACGACGATGTAACATTAGCTAGAACGTGCCTGTTCTCCCTCAACAATCACCCAAATTGTAACTTTGTGGAAACAAAGACGCCCGGAGTGTGGTCCGCTACCTCGAAACGCTTGGTTTGAGCCATAGGTGGCAACTCTAAACTGGAGCCCTGCTGTTTGTCTGTAAAAAATCAGTACTTGAATGGAGATGACGTAATCAAGTTTTAACAAGAATAGTTTTTGCGCGCACTCTCCAAAATGTATCCCGTATAATTCTAGCCCTGTGACAAGTATTACCTTGTGACTTCGGCATTAGAACTAGAGAAGGTACAATAACTGTGACCAATTATGGCTTGTCCTCCAATGAAAACCTTGTTTATCACTGCAATTATGAGGAAGGCTCATGTTTAGACGTAGACATCGGATCATTAATTGGACCACCTATTGGGGGGTCGGCCCAATACATTTTCCCTATACGTGGCCGTCACTCTAGAACTTGACATCTGTTCTTCTAGCGATGTGGCCATGCCCATTGCCACTACAGTTTACTGACTCTACGAGTTTCGTCATTCGTTGCGCTATGACTTTCCTGCGGATACTGAAGAAGAAATCAATGACAGGCATCCTAGAAAATTATACGTGTATCACCAACAAAACCAAGCGCCATGTATAAAGGTACATGACCGAATCAAACCTGCAACGTAGATAATTTATGAACTCAGTCGCTCAGACGGAGGTAACGACGTTATGTCCCTCTTTGAGGCTTCAAGTGTGAAATCAAACTGTTAAAGTGCTGTCATAATGTATTGAAGTTAGTGATAGTTAGTTAGTGACAGCTACACGATACTCTGTAGCAACCGTAACGTAAATAACACTGTTTATTTGACGGCTCGCGGTTGTGTAATTGTCTCGATTGTTGCACATTTTATAATGATACCAGGAAAGAAACAAGAGGTTTTTCGAGTTTGTCGCGGTGTAACCTTTCAATTACAATCAGCGAAGGCTTAACAAATATTACGTCTTCTTTATACATAACAAATGTCAGATTTTATTTAGGTTGTTGTATCAGATCCTGGGTGCATGTCTACCAGCCGGAGTAGCATGAGACACCAGAGCGCGTGTGAGAGTGACCAAACAACAGTGTAAATAGCACTGGTACTGGAGGCTTGAGGCTTCTGGGTAAGCACGCTTACCATCCACGACCTCATCGTCACTTACAATCAGGTGAGATGAAGGCCAAATGCATTTACTTTATAATGCCATCCCGTTACATTGTTCGTTTAATATGGCACCCGAATGTATTCTGCGAATTGATTAATCTATATCATGGCATGTGGTCGCGTGTTCTCTAATGACAATCCAAGATGGACGCACGTTAAATGGCTTCTTGATGCACTTGAAACGAAAAACTGGTCACGTGCGAGCTCGATTACCTCACTAACGGGGTCCGTCCATCCACTGAAATGTCATTACTGGTACATCCAGCATCATATGTATCAACGCATATTTCTCACTGTATATATATATTTATAAATGTAATTCACTCAATAAAAGTTTCATACTCTGTTGCTATATTCTTTTAAAATAGAATAGCTGGCTTTATGCAGTGATTACACAAAAATAGGACGTCGCGAAATGAGTATTACATTCAAATTCCTAGGGAATCACAAATTTTTTAGACACTATTTCTCTATTATTGTTCAAAGCGCCACCTAGAGGGGACCATTAGTAAAGTAGCAGTAAAGTTATACGTTAGTGATATTTATTTGGCGACACTATAACTCCATCTCCTATTTTTAAGTAATTACTTATCATAGCCAGATATTCTATTTTAAAAGATTATGGCAACAGAAATGCAGTATAGAAGCATTCAAAAGTATCATTTAGAAATTAATATGACATGGTACAAAAAATTGCGTAAATACACTCACATATGACGACGACTGAACTATAGAAAGTCATATGGCTATAAAGCCGGGGCCACAAATCCCGATGATGTATTTGCTAAAAATAATTCCGTAGCTTTATCTGTTAAGCAGTCAACCAGTTCGCTAAAAACATTCGTAGAAATCCGTCTAGACATGATACTGATTCAGAACAAAAAGTCACTCATTCTCGGGTTCAATCTTATTACAATCTGATTGACCTGCATGAATGGACTTCTAGATATCGGAGTATGGATTGCATTTTTACTGTCATCTGCCATCTTTTAAGCGTTCTCTTTATGACCTTTTTTGCTTACATTAGCTTAGGTTATATAGGATATAGTTGATGTGTAGTAATGAATTCCGTGTAGTATGATGTTAAAATTTAAAGTCAGAATATGAAAAATGCTTTCCTGAATTTGCTTTGGCTTATTGTCTTAAAATATTTTAGAAAAATGTTCTTTTCCAAAAAGTTTGAGAATCAGCATGACAAAATGCGAATCACGTAAGTTTGATACTCGCAATTTAAAAAAAACTGAACTATACATGTTTCCTCTGAAAAAATCCATCCAAAACACCGTCTATTTATTAATCCTATTTCAATTTCGTATTTCTTTATCGCTCATCGTGGCATCACATCACAAAGCAAAGAAGGTATTTATTGCTTTTAAGATATTAGAACAAGCACAACCATGTGAAACCCTGTTGCTGCACAGCAATGACCGGTTATAGGTAAGCCATGGTCTAGTAATGTTCTAGTCAGTACGAATCGTAGTGTCCTCCCACATTCGACATTCAAACCATCGACAGGGGACATAGCGGGTCGTGGCCTCTTCATTGTTACAATTTCGCGTCAATTAAGACCGCCTGCGCCTGCTCGCTTCGTATCTCCAACCACAATTATCCTTATTGGTTCCTCATTCCGACAATTTTCGATTGGCCAAATTTTATGCGCTGACTGTCACGATTCAATTGGCGAATGCATAACTGATTCGCCATCTGTTATGTCATGTGTTTCCATGTGATTGATTTGCTCATCAACGATGCGCAACTGATATATCTTTTCTTTCGCTGGTTCGTCGTTTTGTTTGTATAAGTGACAGTGAGTGGGAATAACTTTCTGATACACAGATTTTGATAAATTATTTCGAGAAGCAAAGGGATGAGGCCTTATTCGTTCCCTTCTAGCATTAGGGTATGTCCCTGTGTTTTGAAGGTACCACGACTTGACCACGACAGATATACGATATACATTTTTGAAATGATTACTGCAAAATAATTGAGAAAGTAAGGGAATTCGATTGAATGTAGCTATTCGCTCCTTTGACATATTTATTTAAATAGATCTGACTTGCATGTAAAACTATACTGTGTCAGATACTCAGACCTGTATAACTAGATTGTATTAGTCGACTCTATTACTCCCTATAATGAATATTTCTTTTGAAGATATTGATATTTATTTTATCTTGAAAACAGTCAAAAAATTAATCATCGTATATGTCAACTGCTGACATAGGTTTTCAGGTGAAACAGGTTTTCTATGATTATTTATTGATTAGACATAATTGGTAGATTACGTTTAGTATATCGTCTCGTATACGTTTAATATACACATGGTCTCTTGTAGTTACTTTTACGATACTCAGTGGAAGACAGTGCATCGGGGAGTCACTGTCATGGAAGATACCCATTAATACCGCTAACAAATACTACTATTCCGTCAAACTAATCACCTGTTACGATATTCGACAACCGAGGTTTGACCACCGGTCCATCTAAACAGCGTTTCGTCTCTTTCTATCACCAGGTGAAGAGGACGAGTCACCGGTCCCGCGCCGGCGCACGCCTCTGCTATGCCGCGCGTACTGGCTGGCACACATCGTCGCCACCGACCTGGCCTTCGTCATCACGCTCATCTACTGGACCCTGGTCCATGACCCCAGTAAGTAGGGACCTCTTTGAATCAGAATCCTTCCTGCGCGAGTCCAATCCTCACTTGGTCGGGTTTTGTTTTAAATTCAATGTACCTAAATATTGATACGAATCCGTTAATCATTAGAAAAGGTTTAATGGAACTCGCGATTTTTCTTCGGAGACCACAAAGTTTTTGCGATAAGTTTTGGAAACCCGTAGTAAGTACTGTCATGGCTTGATCGATTTAATTTCGAAGTCAAGACAGCTAACATTTTTGTCGATTACTCGAGTATTATTATGATATACACGCACGTGCTCATGCGCAACTTTGTATTCTCAGTTTGAAATAAGAGTAGTAAATCTCGTTGAATAGCACATGTCCGAGTAGCGTCGTGAAAAAGTTGTCATTAAGTTCGCTGTACTGTTAGTCATTCGCTAGTGCTCGTGTAATTTTAGGTCAACTGGATGATTGTTCTATTTTTCGAACTATATTACTGGCCAACACAGATACCGCTCTAGTGAATCACAATTGCAGTTTGTTTATATTTTCTTCAGGCAGTGGGAAGATATAGAAAGAACTGAAACTAGAAAAATTCGTACCCGATTAATTTATTTGCTCAAAACTATCACACCATCCATGACCGTCGGGAGAGACTCGCGCACCACGGGTTACGAACCATGCGGACATGGAAAAAAACGTGCAAATAAACCTTGGAAAAAGAACTGCATACTAGGGTGTTTTATGATTTTTCAAAAACTATACAAAATAGAGACTGACTCAGATTTTCCTGCAATATTTACACAAAGTCCACTGTGTTTTTACAGATTTTACACTTTGGAATCTTCTGAGATAGAGGGAGGATGGTAGTTTTACACACACTTTTCATCAAGTAAAACTGTATAGTAAATAACATTAATCTGTTTTACTCTCCATTCGCACTTGGACCGTTTTTATTTCAAAAGACTTCAATAAAATAAATTTTTATGGCATTCTTTGCTTTGATTGTTTTTTCATGAGCATTATCTTCCATATTGCAGAGATCCACGAGGTGAACGCTCTCAACCTTTTGGTCCACGCCGCCAACTCTCTGGTGATGTTGGTGGAGCTGTGTGTGACTGCGCACCCGCTGCGGGCTGCGCATGCGGTGTACGGTGCGGGCGCGGGGCTCGCGTACGGCGTGTTCAGCGCATTGTACTACCTCGTCGGGGGCACCGACCGCATCGGCTCGCACGCCATATATCCGTCGCTGGACTGGAACAAACCTGGTGAGATAAAATGGTTTCCATATCAGCTGTATCGTAATCCTTGCATAGAAAATTTATTTTTCTGTAACCTTTTAGTCAGGAATATTAAAAGAAGAATCAAACTGGGCTGGGCAGCGTTCGGAAAGCTACGGCATATATTCTTATCCAAAATACCTCAGCGTCTAAAGACAAAAGTCTTTAATCAGTGCGTGTTGCCAGTGATGATATAGGGAACCGAAACGTGGTCCTTTACTCTTAGCCGAATAAATTTATTTTATTAAGAAAACTTAACAGGTATTTACCGTCTATATTCAACACTATTTATGGTCTTCGCTTATATTTTGCTAGCTTTTGTCTAATTATTTATGTGATAATAATCCCTTATAAATATAATATCCAGGGTCGGCGCTAGGGTTCGTGGCCCTGTGTGCGGTGGTGCTGGTGACTGCTCACTCAGTGGCGACGTGTGTGGCGACGCTGCGCGCGCGCATCGCGGCCCGCCTGCTGCCCACGCGCTGGCGCAGCGACCGACTCACCCTCCCCACACACTGAGGGCGTAGGAAACGTCTATAGAAGAACAACTTGACCTTTTCCGTCCCTTCAAAACAAATATGTCGGACTCTGTAAATATTGCAACATAGCCAGTGCCTCATCAACTTGAGGCTTATGGGTGAGCATGCTTCTATATCAGAGCCTCATAATAACTTACGCACGTGAGCTAAGGCCAAGTGCAACCCGACCTTGTAAAAAAGTCGAAATGTTGTGAAAATTAGTGACAAAGTAAGGATGGATTTACGCGAAACTTGTTTATGTACATTGTCTTGTATCATAATATTTTACTATACAATACCTGGCTTTGTGCAGTAATTATCTGAAAACAGGAGACCATTGCATCTTCCCGGAAAATACTGTCACTGACGTTCAACTTCATGGAAATCATCAAATACTGCAGCTAGATACCGTTACACGACGTTTTATCGTCATTGTCAAAAAATTGGCAAATATTTAAATAGTGATTCATCGTAAAACTGAACGCTAATGATATTCATTTCCATGTATGAAAATTACGTACTAGTCAACGTAATTATTTGTTTTCTATAAGGCTAAAATCAATTTTGTATAAAAATATTTCGCATCGATTTACAAATGATTATAGGGATCGAAGAGTTCAAGTTATATCTTCTCGATGAATAGGACATCTAAATATAACAGTACTGCAATTTTCATTATTTGAATACTCAGATTAGTTTCAGTGCGACATTTATAACAAGGTTTGTTTAAATCTATTTTAGCGTAAGAACAATTCTTGTTGATCACATTCCCCCAAAGATAACTTTCCAAAGAATACATCGTCTTTTTATGTTTATTAATACTGTACGATTAGATTTTATTAAAACAAAACACAATATCCTTTAAAACAACAACAACAAAAACAGATTTTAACTAATTAGACTAGAGAATGTATTCTAACTTATTAGAGATAGAATATATTCTCCAGATCAGCTCTTACAGTTATTAAAACTTGATATATGAATTATTGTCAAATCCGTTCGAAATTCTACTTAAACTTGTGCTGATGGTACCTATTTGTGGACTGATTCTACCTGGTACCTCGAGTACAAAAATATGTATCCACTTTTGAACCATGTCTGTCAATTGGGAACGTCTTTACCACTCCGCCCTATTTCTTTATTCTAAACGAGTCTGGGGTCCCAAGATAGCTTTAGAGTCCGTAGGAAATTCATCCACCTTCAGTGGACGCGTTTCAAGTTACCGCTGTAGATCCTGGCTAAAATTATAAAACAGGAATAACAGTGGGAGCGGAGAGGAGGTGGGAATGGCCTTTTGGACCATGTCACATTCACCTTTGATTGATATTTCCCTCAACACACTACCTACATATGAGCAAGTAAGAGTAGATGTGGATACATATTTTTTTACTTGAGTGTACCTATACCGTAAAAAAAAGAAAAGTTGTAAAACTTTTTACATTATTGTTGCAAATTGAGTTACCGTCGAAATATGAGTGTAAGAGATTCATGGGTGAACGTAAAATATTTATAGTCAACTGAATCATATGTATACAAAACTTCGTAGCATATATGCTATATATAACACGCAAACTGTGTTAATAAGGTTAAACATTTTTCAAAACAAACATTCGAATGTGTGCAACTATTTTAAGTTATACAACGTTTATGCTGAAATATTCGTAATTTTGTTTTATGCTGCCACTGTTAAATGTATATACATAAACTATGTACTGTTAATAGAATAAGTAGATACCAGGCGTGGCCCCTGAGCAACATTGTGGGAGGTCACCTAATTTGATACTAATTTTGCTTGGATGGGGATAGGTCTTCATCCCTGTGACGTAATTGGAGCCCGTCTGTCTAGCATAGGTAATAAATGGAAAGAATGAGATATTTTATTTTTAGGTAAGCTGTAAAGGCCATAACATAATATGACTGTATTTAACATTTTACTTTATTATATCGTAAGTGTAACTTTATGTATTGGGTGATATTTTAAACCATGTATTGCATTTATATTTAGATGTAATAGGATATTTAAATGCGATGATGTTGATGTGTGTATTCTTGAAGCTCAACGTGGACAATACGCAGTTAATGTTTTAAATTATCAATTGCTATAAGCAATACATAATTTATTATTCTACATCAGTATTTCTAGAATATTTCATACAATTCACATGTAAAAATAGAGTGGATTATTATCTCCGTAGTCCGCAGCCTCTTAATTTGGTTGAAAAAAATTATTTCGTAACATTCAATAGGCATTATCAGAAAATAAGTATTCTTGGCACAAACTTGGAAAATTGTGGTTTATTTGCAATTTTATTAATTTATGTGTGTTTTTGTGTTATAAGGGTGTGATATGGTGCAAAAGGTGTCACGGACGGTGCTGTGATATTATCAAGGGTTACGCTGCGATCGAAAGGATTTACCATGTCGAATACAGTCGGCATATGGATTCTTTCGAATTGCGTGCTGAAACAAAGGCTGACCTTTGAAATTCTCACCAAGAATCCAAAACTAGCGATAAAATGTACACATTACAACTTTTATTGAGTAAACTGAACAACTGGCTTCGGCCTTTTACTTTAACCTAAAATTCAAAGATAAGTTTATCAAAGACTTGGCTGTATGGTGTTTTGCCTTTTCCTGGTAGGAAAACTGTTATCCAAAAAAGCAGCAGAAGAAAAAATGTATACTCTTTTCTAAGATATTACGAAGAGTTAAGAGAGGCTATAGGTTTAAGGACAACATATATAATGAGGTCCTTAGTCCGGTTCTGTTTTGAACAGTTTAAAAGTGAAAGGGTAGGAATTGATTTTTCAATCTAATCGATATTTTTGAGATGGGGCTGGTAATAAAGTAGCATAATTTGTTTAGAACATATTTCCAAATCAAACAAAGGCGATTATTGTTGAAGTAAATAATTATGATTCAATGAGTTTTCAATAGATGTCGCTTTTCCCCATTAAGGCATTTGTATTTAGGTAATACTGTGAGGTAATATAACAATTAAGAGACCCAGGTTCAAATAAACCGATCGTTGTTTTCAATTGTTGATGTCAATTGAATTGTAGTCAATAATGTCAATTACTTTACCTATATCATTAATAAATCCTGGATTTGAGCTAACTATCATTACCGACAATTGTTACGATATTTAATTATTAATCATTCTGAATTTTATTCATATTTTCTCTTCGTCTTTAAAGTACGTCTTTTTTCATTTGTGCTACCATAAGTAATATGTGTTTGAAGGATATCTAAAGCTAGTACTTGTGCAAAAGATGTAAAGTTCATTTCAACGCAATAGAAATAACGGTAAACAAAACAAGACTAATAGATAGAGCCTCGTCGGTGTCAAACTGTTTCTTAGGAGGGTGTAGCAGAATTCCGAGGCTATACGTTTGCATTCACAATCTGAAGGTCCCGACTTCGATTCCCAGTGGTATTTCTATCGGTACTTCGTTCGGAGAGTATTTTCTATGTCCGCCTAGCTATGCACCACCAAGTTAACTAAGTCTGTCGCCGGCATTAAAGGTAGCAGAGTTATCACCTCATTTGCTTGAGGCTTTCGGGGTGTGCACTGCACATGCTAATCGTCCAACGGCCTTATCGTCAGTCACAATCAGCAAAGAGTATACTTTATATACGTATACTGCGTAATAAGAGACGGGATTCCATACAGCGAAAATAAACTCTCAAACGGGGCAAAATCAACATCCTCTCTCTACCATACATAATTTAGGGTTAGTGGTGCCAACATTGCGTTAGTAGCTCCTTTGATACTTTGCCATGTTTCATACAATTTGTCTTGAAATAATTTGGAGCTAAGTTGCATCACACTGACAATCAGATGAGATGAAGGCCAAATTCCCATTATACAAAATAATGAATCTTTCATGTTTCTGTTTGTTTATGGTTATTTCTGTTGGAGTGAACTCACACATGGTTTCTTGTATGTATTTATGGTAGGCTTGGAGCTTTAAGTCAACTTCACATTGTGATTGTTTAGTATAATAGATGAAATGTATCGTTCCTAGCCTTAGGTTATGCAATATACTGTGATGCAGTAACTCTAGACATTGTCTGTCGTGTGAGCGTGAGCGAGCAATGTATAAGCAATAAAATGTTTTGTCGGATTTATTTGTTTTATTTCTTTAGTAGGTTACTTTTCTTTGTGTAAATCTCTTATGACGTCACTGAATCTTCTGCCATTTTCAGAGAAGCGTTCTTCAGAGATGAAGGAACTCATTGACATGGCGCGACGTCGCAACGTTATTTTGCAAGAGCTGATAATGTCCGGCGGATAGGAGAACGCTGATAGATGTTTTACGAAGTACATCAGCTGCGGCCTCTACATGTATATGTCCCTCTACCTCAGGCCTACTATCCTACAGAGAGTGTAAGAGCCATTGTCCACCACGCGGGACCAGTTCGGTTGATTTCACACACACCTTTGAATTTCTTCTTGGGAGTGAGCAGGTTTCTTCACCATGTTTTTCTTCACCGCAAATTCCAACCAACAATTTGGAACTCATTGGTACGAGCTAGGATCGAACGCAGACCTCGTTCTTCAAGGACTAACAAACTACCATGGCATATTAAGAAGTATTAAGTTGTTGTTTTTCTCCTCTCGTGGGAATGCTGAGGTGTTGGCCCTGGGAGACATATCTTCAGCATTGGTGGACTATGATAGCATATCGCAGGTTACACGTATTCAAAGAGCAAATTACTATGAAATAATGATGAGCAAAGGTTTATTTTCCTCTTTGAATATCTGTCGCATTTAATTCATGCAGGCGCTTAAAAAGGCATTTTCCTGTACATTCAGATAGATACATACAGATTATTTTCTGCTAGAGAAATCTGGTAAGTACAGGAATAATCCAATAGCGGTACTTAGGGCGAGGGAACGTAGGGGCTAATTCTCTCTGGGCTCTCCGATATGCGCTCCAAATGTTCATATCAACCAACTCTGCCACTATTACGGCTATCTTAAACGAGGATTTCACAAACAAGAATGAGACTAATCAAGGATTCCCCTTCGTTACAAAAGAACATTTAGAAAAGTGGTTCAGTTTATTATAAGAGTAAATGATACCAGGTTTTGTATTCATCATCAACAGCCTGTATATGTCCTCATTTCAGGGGCTCAGGCATACTCTCCTAAAGAGAGTGATGTTAATAGTCGTATTGTATTAGATATCTATAATCTTAAGTGGCGAACACGTATAGTACCGGGAAACGTGTACCGGCCCGTCCCCCTCCTAGATGAACCGACAACGTAAAAGTCGCGGGTAGTCGCTGGATGCAAGTGGCTCGGGACCGTTAAATGTGGCGCACCATATAGGCCAATTTCCAGCAGTCTATATCCATGATGATGATATATGCCCTATTACTGGGGGAAAGGGCTTTTAGTACAATGCAAACGATATCATTAAAAATCGAGACAATGAATTTTATGTAGCTATGTATATCTTTTCCATCTCATAAAAATAATCGTCGTAATTTGCAAAATTATTTGTATTTATATATAGGGATATCATCATCAGCCAGGAAACGTCCACTGCTGGACATAGGCCTCCTTCATGGTACGCAACATATCAACACAAGACATCACAAAAATTCAAAGAAAATTAATCCATACCAATATTATAAATGAAAAAGTTAGTCTATTGGTTTGATTGTCTTTCGTTTACGTCGTAACGAAGGGTCAGCATGACTAGATTTTATACATATAAATAGTTGGAGGGTCGAAAAAAGTCCAAGCAGGCGAAGTTGCGGCGCAGGTTGCGCAAATAAACTCGAATAAATAAGATATAGACCTCACCCTAGATAAGATTTTGGCAACGTTTTATCTATGAATAAATAGTATCCTTTTTACTGCAATATTATTTAAAAAAACGTCAACCTCAAATGCTATATCAGAAAAAAACAAAATATTTACATTCGTCACGTGTGAAGTATTTATGTTAAACTAGCTGCTGCCCGCGGCTTTGCCCGCGTGGACTTTAGGATTTATCCCATTGGATAAATCAATTACATAACAAATATGAAACTGACGTGACGCTTTCCGGCAACGAATAATTATTTGGATATTATTCATACTACAATTTTAAAATCGACATAAAATATGGGTAAGAGGTGGGGGGTAAGAGGGTGCAAGATTCACATACAAAAATTGGTCAAGCCGTTTCGCAGAAGTGTGACCACAAAAACCCATACATTTTTATATTCACCCCCATTAAAAATATGCGGAAACACGTATTTATCTGTTTCCACTCTCTAACAAAACATCAGAGTTATCATACAAAATGAACTATTAACCAATGAATTAATAACCTGTGGAACACGTATTTCTTTGTTTCAAATGTAGCCACTTACTTAGTATCAATTTTCATGATATTGATGATATATTGACTTCAAAAACAACAGAGTTCCTATACAAACTTATCTTCAAAAATGACGGACTTTCGTACAAACTTACATCCCTTATTTTACCCTGTTAGGGGTGGAATTTCGAGAAATCCTTTTTTAGCGAATACTTTCACTTTACAAAGAACGCATACTCCAAATTTCATGGCCATAGGATTAAGCTGTCTGATAAGATAGTTAGTCAGGACTTTGAATTTTATATAAGATTTAAATCAAAATGTGTACCTAATAATAATACCTTTTTTTAATAAAAATTATCTGCCTCCGTGTCTTAAAAATGGCAACATGTTTGTACTAACAACCTTGAGGTCCCATGTTTTAATTGATTTTTTGTTTTTGTACATACAGTTTTGACCATAAGTCCCAGTACCTATCGGTACTTGGTTTGGATGGCGGTAAGGCATTTTCTCGGGACCTGTCGGTGTGTCGTACCACTAAAGAGGCCTATGTCTAGCAGTGAACGTTTCCTGGCTAATGATGATGATGGTGAAGGCATTTTCTATGCCCATCTGGATTTTATTATAGTTAGTCTGTTATGTGAATATTGTACCGAGTAGATCAAACGTATCGAAAAATGAACCTCCAGGTCTTTTTGTTTATAAAATGTTTATATAATTTTTTGTAAACGACTGTTTGTGTTCTGAATAAATAATAAATAAAAATAAATAAATTGTTCAAAATGTATTGTTTTGTCTATAACAGTTTGTTTTGTATATTAAAATGTTCAGTTATTCGTTAAAATTAGAGTAGTGACCTAATTGCTAAATGTTCGATTCACAACCCGGAGGTCTAGGGTTCGATTCCCAGTATCTATCGGAACTCAGTTTGGTTGGTGGTAAGCCATTTTTTGTCTGCCTGGCTCGCTACTACCATGTTACCTAAGTCTGATAAGCATGATTTCTATCCAACGGCCTTATTGTCACGTACCACGTGCGTACAACTAAGCAGTGGAATTCCCTGCCGGCTGTGTTTCCCATGCGATACAACCTAGATAACTTTAAGTCCAGAGTGAATAGACTATTTCTATGCAACCGTGAACGATCCTAGACCCCATCGTCGCTTAACATCAGGTGAGATTGTAATAAAACGGAAGCCTATCGAATGTAAAAAAAAACATGTTAGATGAAGGTCAAATACAAACCCATACAAAAACAACTATTTACGAACTTTTTATACAAACTTACATCGCTAATTTTACCTCACATTCCGTTAGGTCTTAGTTGTATATAGGTGCTATGTAACTACAAAATCTTACTGCGATCACCAATCCGCCTACCAACAGTGGTGCTTGTTGCAAATCCAATCATAGTTTAATGTGTAGTTACACGGCAATCGCAAACTTTAACACAAACTTGCATCACATATTCTTTTTGCGGAACTATCAATATTTGCAAAATCTCATTACAATACATGGTTTCGTCTGTCAGTCAGTCACTTCTAACGCTGAGGAAATGTTTCAAAAACACTTTAAAACATTAACCACTGAAGCACTTTCTTTTGTATTTGCTATTTGGAATTAGTCAGGCATTGTAGCCATTCTGTACAGAACCCACTAAACTGGTTTTTGTATTCTGTTATACTACCTATATCACCCTCAAACAATTTTTGGCAAACCTTCTCAATGTACAGATAGACACGTTGATTCTACAGGTGTGAGGTAGCAGAGCACCTGAGTACCTCTATTAGTTTGAGTCTCCTGGCTAAACATAATTTCTATCTTATTGTCACTTACCACGTGCTTACAGCTAAGCAGTGGAATTCCCTGCCGGCTTTTGTGTTTCCTAAGCGATACCATTAAGATAACTTCAAGGCCACAGTGAATAGACTATTTATAGGCAACCGTGAATTATCCTAGACATCATCGTCGCTTAACATCAGGTAAGATTATGGTAAAAAAAACACGTGTAAATCAATCAGTCACTTCAAACACTGAGGTAATGTTTTAAAATCACTTTTAAACATTAACCACTAAAGCACTTTCTTTTGTCTTTGCTATTTGAAATTAATCAGGCATTGTAGTTATTCTGTACAGAACCCACGGTGCTCGAGTCCGACTCGCACTTGGCTGTTTTTTTGTATTCTGTATACCCTTAAACCATTTTTGGCAAGTATTTTCAATGTACAGATAGACGCGTCGATTCTCCATATACAGGTAAGTCGATTCTACAGGTTTTTTGAAGATATCTTTTTATTGCGTGAACCGATTTTGATGAAATAAAGCTTAGATGTTGCCTTGACCTACGCCTAATTTAATTGTGAAAACCGCATCAAATTTGGTTTTGTAATTTCGGAGATTAGCCGGTTCAGACAAACAGACAGACAGACAGACAGACAGACAGACAAAATGTTTAAAAATTGTCTTATTGTGTTCTGTTACACTTCTTACATCACCCTCAATCAGTTTTAGGCAAAAAAAATCAATGTACAGACACATCGATTCTACAGATTTATTATAGTATAGAAGATATAGAAGATAGAAGAAGAAGAAGAAGAAGAAGAAGAAGAAGAAGAAGATAGATGATCTTCGAGCACGCATCGCCTGCCAAGCACGCTGTTCTCTACTCTAGTAAAGATGTGCCAGGTCAGTCGCGCGCAGAAATACGCGCTCGACGCGCGCATCGCATTTACGAGAGCACACGCGCACGCGCATATGTGCGCTCCACTCAGTGAGTTTACGCGCGAATTTCATGGTGATACAAATAATCAAAGCTGAAGAAATTCCGTAATTCTGTCAGGATATAATGGTAGGTTTAATTTTTATTTAAAATACTCGGTTTTTACGTTTTCTGGAGGGAGCGTAATTAAATGAATTTGAAATCTCTTTTTATTTTGTATTAAATTGTATAAATATTAGATTACATATATATTATAGAATAAACAACAACGCTATTCTTCGAAGATCTAGTAGAGCTAAATCGCAGCAGAAAACGTTAGTTAACTATTGTAATTAAATGCAGATGTTAAATCCTTTAATGTATGCAATGTTTCAAGAAACGTAGAAACCAAACAGACGACCTATGGCTTGCAATAAATAGTAAAATCCACTTAAAATCCTCGACCTGAGCTGCGCCTAACGCCATAGTTCACAAATAATGTTCGAGGATTTTAGCATTTTAACGATTCCGCAGCCAAATTCACGCAAGACCTCAATGTTTCTGTTTAGTGGTTTCCATAACTACCTCGGTTAAGTTTACTACAGTATTAGAACAAAGCTCATCAAAGCTGTGATCCGACCGGCATATTACTTTTCGGAAGTTTCGGCGTCTAAAGTGGACAGACCTCACCATGGATTCTGAGTAAGAACTATATTATTGTTTTCCACATTGTATTTACCACATGTGCCAAGAGCAAGCTCATTATATGTAAATACAGATTTAGACGTTGGTGAGTCTATCAGGAAATGAAAGAAAAATAAAAGATTTACTTCTGAAGTCTTTCCGCTGTTATTGTTTTGTGAATTTCATCATCGTTACAGAAAAGTGATAATCAAATGATTACGATGTGGTCAAACAATTGTTGAATGTGAGAGTTTTCATCTCTCGTAAAGGGATTGCTATAATTGCAAATGACATTGCAAACTGTATGCAATAACTATAGGTATTCATGATCATACCGGCAACAATTTCCATTCCATTAAAAAACTATTCTCAGTATTCCTGTAGAGATTGGGAGTGGAAAGGGCCGATCCTCTTTGTAATTTCCGGACTGATTTTAGGTCCCAGTCCGGTCCTGGTTGTGTGTCACGGTACGGTTTAAGAATATCGATCAGAATCTTACCTATGGTCTAGAATAAGCTCATTCTTATTATGGTAATAGTAAGTATGTTGTAATTAATCGTACAATCGAAGGCTCCAACGATTAAAATCAAAACTACAGAGCGGATGAATAGTATTGCAGGGATGTACAATTTCATTGAAGAAACAAGTGACTCGCAACCGCGCGCGGTTTAAAAAATAATGATCATAACATAACGGATGTTTAGAAACGATCGTATATACTTCATCCTTAATGCTAATACGATTGTTCAAGCTCACCGCCGAAGGTTGCCGCACACATTTTCCTCGATTTCCACAACCTTCAAATTTGCAATGCATGCATGCCTTCAATTTATTGCAATCTTATTAATGATATCACTTATCTGCACTGAGCATGTAATTAATGATAATAATCTAGTCTTTACAGGTAGTTGTTATAGGTCACGCTAGTTGAACAGGAAAGGGCTTAGCACGCGATATATCATTGATTATTTATACATATATATAATATATCGTGCTAGTGACTTCCGTCTACTTTGACCCCGCTATAAATACACTGCTAACGTTGAGTTCAACCTGTGGTTCAACGTAACTTCAGAATCAATATCGCACCTGACTACGACGAAGCTAAAAGGAGGGAAATTATTTAAGTAACCTTTGTAGGTGTATCTCTTATGCTACTTGTCGTATTTTGATTGTTAAGGTATTGCGTGAGGAAGCGTCGTATTATGGGTTATATGATGTTAAATAAAATCCAATATGGCGACTTTTGCTGATATATAGTGTTACTAAAATACAAATAAATACTAAAATGTGATGATTGGTCTCAAACTTATGTTATATTCGCTCTTGGCCCCTCTTCTCAATGGGGCGTTTCCAGCGATGTCTATCAGTTGAGTTTTCAAAAGATGACAATAGATGGCGTCGAAGAGCAACAAGGTAGAAATTAATCTGTCGTAAAGCACTTACAGACATAGCACAGCAATTTTCCAACTATCATTTGAAGAAGAAAAACAAACTACGTAAATTATTCTAGCGGTACGGCGTTTCGGAGGAAAGGAGTTATACGGAATTTCCACCCGCTAAAACGCTTCCGATGTGCCTCTTTTGAGATTTCTACCGAGTACAGGGGACGTAGCTCTACTAATCTTATCTTCTTAAATCTCATAGACCTCTTTTACAACAACCAATTTACGATAAGTTGCTCTCTCGAACTTTTACAGTTCTCAATCCTACTGTATACTCACACTCACTCCCGCAGTATTTTAATGGAACATCCCAATTAAAATTTCATCAAAAACAATATATTTTCGCGTTAGACGGTAA
Source organism: Carcina quercana (assembly GCA_910589575.2). Classification (NCBI taxonomy): domain Eukaryota; kingdom Metazoa; phylum Arthropoda; class Insecta; order Lepidoptera; family Depressariidae; genus Carcina; species Carcina quercana. Next base: position 13,545,117 of record OU342427.1, read on the forward strand.
GCCATAATAAAGCCATAAACGATGTAGGTCAATACCGAACACGCATCAATGTTTGTTTTACAAAACATAACGAAATCAAGTTGAACTTGAATTTAGTTAATTATGCGTGTCCCCGTAGCTTGCAGGAAGTAGTCTTCCACTGAGACATCTCCTCGGATATGTGATGAATGCAAATCAGCTGCCAGGACATGTGATGTCAAGGCAGCTTGAAATGGAAACCATTTAAATTGAGTCAATATCGGAGCTTCACTCGAAAAACAGTAATGTTTAATCGCCTCTGGGGCGTAGTGGATCTTTAGTTCCATAAACAGCGGGAGTTCATCAATACTCAGTTTGGTTGTGTTGCCAAACAATTTTAACCTTTTTATGGCAACAAGTACATTTTATTATTTTAATTAAAATTCAATCAAAGTAGTTTTTCGGCGGAAAATGGCCACACTAGAACTACTTAAGCTTAGCTACAGAAGCAAGCAAAAACTAATTTTAATTATTAAACATAGTCGTTGTAAAGTCACAATGCGTGAACATGAGCATCGTTTGCGGTCGCAAACCTCTAACTGCGCCTGCGGCTGGCAGAGAACAAGCAAATCTTCGCCTTGACATTTACGTAACGCCATTGTTACGCGTGAGTACTCTCCTTTAAATATGTAAACATACGCACTACGTAACGTTCGAAACACGGCTTTATTGACACATACGGGTAGGGATAACGTGCGAATGTGTGATCAACTTTTTAGAACAGCACCTTCATCGTTTGAAGAACATTTGATTCAATAATCTCGGTGCTTGTACGTATACTGTGAATTAGCCTCGAGGTGTTTAGGAGTTTATTGATGGTATTTATCGATTACTTTACGTACTTTACAAATTGCGTGGGCACGTATGACCATCTAGGTATGCTATCACCTAATCTAACCTTTAACACATACGAATCGATATTGACCTCTAGGTCAAGATTGATATTCTCACAGGGCCCTCATTGACAACAAATCTACATGTCGATAGTTTAAATAATAATCAATTAATACAACTTAGATCCTGTGTAATTTATTTATGTTTAATTTAAAATCATTCTGATTCTACGTTGATGTAAGCTTACTTCAGCCTTTACCGATACATACAGTTTAAAAAATTTACACAACACATTATTACTATGTGTAATGTAATTAAAACCGCATAGACAGTGCAATAACTTGAGGCTTCTGGATCAGCACGCTTCCATTCTCAAGCATCTTCTCCACCTTCTCTCTGAGATGTACCTGGTACAAATTTTCTTAAAGTCCTTGTGAAAAAACTTCCAATATCATTATGGTACCCCAGTAACAATGTGAAAGGAGAACAAACTGACAAAGTTTAGGAACTAAATATGAATTTTTACCATACTAGTCTCTATTTGTGTGCTTTTACTCTGGATACTGGCGAAGTGACAATTGCTATAATATGACTTTATGGTTCTCAATATCATAATAATAATTATGTGGTTAATTGTAATGTCGATGATTTTGGATTAACTTATCATTGTTTAAGAGCTTGATGATTATTTATTTAAAATCTCAATGAGCTTACACTGGGATTCTTTTAGTATCATAGTACAAAAAAGCCTGCATTATGATGGTGTGTGTAATAGTATGTATGGATGTAAATTTAAATGAAAAGAAAATTTTACTGTGTCGTTTAGACGTTCAAAACAGAAATCTAAAGTCACAATCATAAGCTGCTATTACGCACGCGCTTTATAAAATAGAGGATTATGTATTTCAAAAGACCCTAATCTACAGTAAATTGTGTAACAGACATTAGAGCAGCTTATAAGAATGAGTGGTCCTGTCAACCTATCGAAATTGCTGTACTAGCGAGTAGAGACCGGTAAAAGTTGTATGAAAATCCATTTCTGTCGTTTAATTTGAAAATGGAATGAACTTTAACTCCGAAACATTGCAACCAAGGAGGTAACTAATCTAAGGTTTTACGTTAATTTCGAACTAGCTTGCAAATATAAACCTGTTTATTAAAGCAGAAAAAATTCAAATAAACACTGGCGCGTGAAAAAGAATTGTTGTTCGTCATTGATTTAAAAAATTAATTGTATTTGTTGATGTTGTTGATTGTAAATGAGTTCAAGTGACGACAATGAATTTGATGAACTTACTTGAACGCCGCCTGAAATTAAGGGACCGCAAGAGCTGTAATATAAAACATGTTGCCGTCAAAATCGATTTATGTACTCGTATTTACGGGCCCACATTTACACGTTCGTCCATCAATGCCTATTTCGCTGGCCGCTGCAGTAATGTACTATTGAAACTTAAAAAGTATTTAAAAAAGTTTTTCTTAAATTATTAATGACTTGTAGCAAACTTTTAGGTTCAATACAACAGTTTGTTTTGTTTGTTTGTTTGTAGTATTTTCTTACAAAAAACGGCAGATACATTTGAAGCGTCGGTGGCGCAGTGGATAAGGCGCGGACTCTCAATCTGAGGGTACCGGGTTCGAATCCAGCCGTGTACCTATGAGTTGTTTTTCAATTCAAGTACATTATCCGATTGCTTAACGGTGAAGGAAAACATCTTGAGGAAACCTGCATGTCTTGAACAGGCATGTGAAGTCCGCCGATCCGCACTGGGCCCGCGTGGTGGACTATGGCCCATACACTCTCTGTAGGAGAGTAGGCCTGAGCCCCTCCAGTGGGGACATATATAGGCTGTTGATGATGATGACATTTGAACCGCAATATTTCATGAAGCTGGAATACGACCATCATATCGCCTGATGGTAAGTGACGATAAGCCGTCGGATGGTAAACGTGCGCACCCAGAATCCTCAAGCTAATGAAGCGCTAGCTCTGCTACAAGTCAATTCACAACGGAACGCTACAGTGCTATTGACACTATTAACTAGAAGCTAGCCAGGTACACATACAAAAAATACCCTCCCCCTACTCATAGTAAAGACTATTCATGATATTGCAACTCGAAGGCAGCAAGATTTGATTAACAACTGGGCGAAAACATGGCTTCGGGCAAATTGAATACCGACGAACACGTACCAATCATCAATTGAAAGGGCATTGTTGATCAAAGTAATCGTAAACCGGTTTGTTCTACAATTTTAAAATTTTATGCAAAGCAACATCAATAGAGTTCGTTTTTGTTTTCCAATAATCATGAGAAAACCCTAAGTTTATAATATCGGGAATTATTATCAACGTCACCAAGTAAATTCCCATTGCAGGCATGTAGCTTTTAGCATTAGAGAAAGTAAAAATATCTGCGTAACATTCATATGATGATATTTTTAGTTAAATTGCATACCGATATAATAAGTTACACAATAAATAGGAGATACGGTACTGCACTGAGCTGACTATATACTCGTACTTATTCATTAAATGTGAAAATGCGTTTGTTTATTTGTTTGTTCCTCCTTCTAATGTTAATGGAGAGTCAGAATAACTGGATTTTTTATAGAGATAGTTGAAGGGATGGAAGGGACATAGACAACTATTTATACCGATTGAACAAGTTACTCCCGTGTGGTACTTTCTGAAATCCTCGCAGACGAAGTCACAAGCTAAACCTACTTTAAACACTCAAATTAAAAAGTAAATCAATTATTGCAATTGCGTATCGTATATAACCTCCTTCTAGAAAACATTACAAAAAAAATTAAAAACAGAACATAGTAATTACCGTCCTTGATATATTGTTCGCAGGTGTCCTGTCCTCGACGCATGAATATAATATAAATAGCCTTCCGGCACGCTTCATATTTACAACCAGTTAAATAACCGAAGCGAAGATGAAGAAAAAGGCTGTCCTCCAAAACGCTTTCTACTGCATCACAGCACTTCTCGGAGATACAGATAACGAATCACCAGAAAAATTTAGAAGATGTTGGGGCATATCTCCTCTGTTCTGGAGGATACCGATCTTCCTGTGGGCTGTTACCGTGACTGTGTTCTCCGTGGCAACCTTCTGGGGTCCAACAGCTAAATTTCTTCTCTACATGACTCACTGGGGGTTGTTGTTTATTATATTGGAGACCGTCTTCGGAATCCTCGTTGCTGTGAAGAAACCCGCCTTGCCGCCTGGTAAGTGTTTTTTTTTTGTTATTCGAATACAGAATGCGATATTATTCGAGTTGATGATGCGGTTCTAATCACGTGTTGCTACACAGAGACATTAGCATGGATTTCTAACTAGTTGCGTTATCACTGGTCTACATTAGGTTATTTTACTTGATAATTGTTACTCTCTATTAAATGCGTGATCCAAAAAAGATACCGAAAAATTACTATACTATTCCTGTCAAAAAAGGAAATTGATTAAAAACCTTTATTTATTTGGTAACAGAACTATGAAATATATTGAGAACAAAGTAAAACTTTGATGGTGAAAGGGTATCTGTGACGGCACCGTGACGGTAATTGAATATCCGGAGAGGAAACGCCGACAGTTTTCTGGGCACTCTGCCAACTCTCGGTATATATTTAAACTTTACATCTACTTGTAATAATATTATCTGTCTTTTATTATTTGTCATTTGTAGATATATACTGTAGTCTATTTCTCTTGTAAAAATATTATAGTCGACCGACAACCAAAAATAAACTTTCCTTATCCACTGAAAAATAAAACCAATAGTGCAAATATTTACATATTGCTTTGTGACCGAGACTTCGATTCGATCATAAAATTATGTCACATAAAACAGCCTTTGTGACGTAGATTGCACCAGTTGTATTCATTTTACTTGCAGGTGCGAAAAATGTTTGTGAACTCAATTTGACAAGAAAGTTACAATTTTTCGCAAAAAAACTATATACTGAAACAACGTATCACAGAGGTCGTCGACCTCACGCTGCAATGTTAACGGGCAATTTGTTCTGAATTATTACTTTGATTGTGGAACGTGGAGATAAACTAAACCGCTACTTTAGATAAATAGCATAACAATGTAATAAAAGACAAAGAACGCTTTGCGCGGAATTACTAATAAAAATTACAATATACCTGTTGATAAAAAAGTATTAGATCAACACTTCTTCATATTTCTTTAAATTTTTCTTTCGTGTTTAATTTTCGACGATTTATATAACTTCATTCATCACTAATTATAAGAAAATGAATGTTTATTTTATTTTTTAGTAGTAAAACTTAGTCGGGAAATTTAAATCTTAAATAAAACTCAAAAAGAAACATCAAACTATTTATTCATCTAACTAAAATCTTCTGAACTATTCGTGTAACAATTTGAACATGTTTTACGACACACTAGATTTACGATTTGACATTTTAACGTTTCTACGCTGCTGTATACACACAATGCATTAATAAATATGCAGAAATGCGTAAATCTCGGCCACGCATGTTCGAGTATTTCGCAAAGATTGTCGTTGAATGGTGCGCGTCATGCCGCGATACCATCAACGCGTAAGATGTAACGACGGTTTCAATTTAACCTTCATTAATTTCATACATTACATCATTTGCGTTGTGTTGTATGTCAAATTCGCGTAGCCTTGCTGTAATACTTGGGTATTTGTTATGTGAGAAAGAGCACGTTGTGGTAACGTTGAATCATCGTACGTTGTGAAGGTTACGTGTCTTTGTTTTCAACTGGTTTTCTTCTCAAGTTGCAGTTGTGATTAGGACTGCCGTCCGAACTAAGTGCCGTTATAAAACAAAACAATTATATAACGTTATTTATATTTTATTCAATCTTTTGACCGTGTGGTCTCGGCTTTAACATAGGACAACCCCATATCATCCCGCGGATAAAAAGATATAAAAGCAAAACCATCCAAGAGATAGGTAGTAGAGTCTATATATGTAACTACATCAACAACCCGCTTTCAGAGCGTAGTGATTATGACAAATCGCATTAAAAGAGGGTGATCTATTTAGAACACTGCCGATACCGATTCAAACTTTAAAATGTCCATCAGAAAAGAATAACGCTGTAGACTAACGAAACGAAATGTAAACGAAAACATGTCGTTATCATATTGATATTCTCGGCAATACCATGCCACTCAGTAAACGCCCAAAATATTCAAAAAAAGAGACCAAATCTGTTATGAGCGGCAATACATGTGCATATTCAAAAGCAAAAAGTGCGTAATTTTGTAACGTAGCGACGCGGATGGTACGGTAACTCCTACTAAAACGTTATTCATAACTAATAACGTTATTGTTATAAAATAACAATGTTTTACAAAAACGAAAGAATATGAGCATTTCTGCGAAGTCGCATAGGAAGCAACTTGAGCTGAGCGCGAAAAACTGACGGTCATATTTACGCAACCCAAAAGCAAATATTCTGAACTCCCTCATAAGTGTTAAAAAGCCGTTTTTAATATTCACTCCCTTTTGTTTAGACTGGTATTTCAAGCGTATCTTTTCTCCTTTTTTTCACTATCTGGAAACATGTATGTCGTGGAGAAAGGTCAATGCAACACTGGCATATAAAAGGATTGCGTTCGTTGCACTTTGCCAAATAAATTAAATAACTAAAGAATTTGCCAACTCAAAAGGAAACTTAGTGAATATTGTATATACTGTTACAGTATATAATCATCGTTATTTGAAGGTATACGTATTATTTAGAGCAAATTAATTGGTGATTTCATTAAACTGACGTAAATAGTAAGTCATTAGACATGTTGCAAATACTTTGTCATCAGCCAGGTCATTTGTAAAAAAAATTGCATACAAAACCCGATCAACTTTTGTAGTTGTGGACTAATAACTATAGATCTAATAACTATATTGTTAAGACACATAGTGTAAAAATTACTTTGTATTAAAGAAAAAAAATTATAATAATAATAATATGTGTCGTAGTATCACTCAACTTATCGTTAGTATTCTGAACCGTATGTCGTCATATAAAAGACATCAACGACAACAATATTTTTTTATTAAATGGAAAAAACTGTACAATGTTACTCAATCACGCGAAATAGGATAAAAATATTTAAATGAACTTTATAAAAGTGAGAGAAGTCAGTAGTGCAATTCACTAATACAAATATCCTTACATCATCAACCTCAACCTTGGCTGACGATATCTTTAGTTTCCCAGGCAACAAGGATTAATATCGAAATACATCATCGAGACGTGAGAATGTAATGATGTTTTTCCTCAGTGAATGCGGCCACTGAAGTTTTCGCATACGAAAACTGTGGCAAAAGCATTTACAAAACGAATATTAAATCAGTTAGTAGAAGATTGAACATCAGAAATAGCATCGTAAATTTTATGAGCGAGTAAAACAAGCAGGCATAAAGGGAAATAAATAGCAAACGTTTTTGTTTGCACTTTGCAAGTCATTGTGAATAACTTACCACTCTCGCATCTCAGTAGTAAATCCAAACAACTCAAGCACATATGTGCACCACATCCCACATCAAAAGGCAGATAAAAGTGTCATACCCAAAATGATACCATAATATCAGCGTTACTAAGCAGGTGACTGGGACCTACTTCCCACGGCACATGTCCAATATTCGTAGTTCCGTATCCGTTGTTTTTCATTTGACACAGTTTATTTTCCTCAATGAATGATTTATAACTCTAGACAATATCAAACAAAACATATCCAACGTATATTCAGATAAAACCAGGTAAATATTATTGTTTCGTCCATTGAACTTTTTATCAACAGGTGATTAAGCAGCTCAGTCAGTCACTTGGTTTAGTGGCGCAAGGCCTTGGTTTGCAACAAGTCGAATTTTAGCCGTCCGTGTCGCAGGTCCCTTGATCTCACGCTTCAATGAACCTAACCTCAGTCTATTGCAACCATTGTTAGCTTACAGTCACGTCAGATACTTATCGAAAAACCACTACATCTGAAAGACTCACTAAACGAGACTTTAAGTAATAGTGAAGTTCGAAAATGTTAAGTGAAATTGAAGTTTAATGCAAAATGTTGTGCGTCTGTGGTCAATGCCAATGGCGTATGTGTCTTCTGGAGCACCCATTTCCTTCGAACTTTTACGTGAGCTGTTGGCAAATAAACCGATCTTCATGCCCGCTGTTGTGTGCGAGGGTTTCCCTCTTCCTGTATGCTTTGTGTGTCGTTGTCACGTCCATGGCCACGCCCGTGACATTGGGGGCGAGTTTCGGACACTGGTTCGTTTACGTCACGCACTGGGCATATTTGCTGGTCGTTCTCACAACCGGTTTTGCGACTGCAGTTTCGGCGTACGCTCACTTCAACAAACCTATAGGTATGCGTCATTTTGCTTATAATTTGTATATAAAACGTGTATATATATGTACTTACTGAAAAATTCTTTAAACTGAAAATAGCAACTAAAATATTTGTTTTTCAAATTATTTCGGCTTTGTTTGAATGTACTTTCCCCTATGACCTTTATCTTCAGTTGCTTTCAAGTGAGCCGACCATTGTGTTTTTCAAAGAATTGTATTTCAGTTGTCATTTATAATTATAGCACAATAACCTCAAAAAGCGATTCGTTTCGACCTAATTTCACTTCCATGGAAACAATGAAGTCCAAACATAAACGACAAACGGACTAGTTTAACCCCGTGACTTCGTCAACGGAAATTATATTAGTGTCTTAATATAGACCACACTTTGTGTGCTAAACATCCAAATCCATTTAGCCGTTCAAACAAACATATGTATTTGAGTTACAAAAATCCGAAGACGAATGCATAATACACTGGGACATATTTATTTGATAAGGAAACTTTTCGTCCGAGAGATACAATACTCGTACTCAATGAATAATTGATTAATAAATGTAGAATGAGAAATAAATATATACATAGAGGCACGTAGAGCGGCGCCCGCGCTCCTCGCGGCCTCGCGCCGGTGGAGGCTAAGGTCTCCGGCTGCATGTCGCATTAGGCGACAACAATGAACCTGCCTAGGATAAGATTTATTGTACGGCTACGGCTTTGATTTCGACCAAAAGCAGTCTGCCTAGCTCATTTGCTTTTCAAATTTTTTGGTCTAATGACTGATTGTTACGAAACATAAAACACAATTTGAGACAGTTACAATCACGTTGATTCGGTATTTGACGCGTTTTTTCGGTATCATCATCAACAACTACTTATTTCACTGTTGGACATAGATTGCCAGTGTGGACTTTGTTTAAGAAAGCTAAGCAAAAGTTCATCTATCTATTCATAGTATCTTTCTTAAATTCAAATTTGGATGGGTTGTATTCTCGTGTAGATGCTAAATCAAAAATAATGTATTATTATTAAAACGACGTCAACTAAGACAGTTAATCAATTTTTTCATATCAGTTAGTAGGAATACGAATATATCTAACGTTTAAAAGAATGAAATCAATTGGTCTTGTTCAGAGACAAAAGCACTAGTCACTTAAATTACACTTGAAGTTTATGTGGACTTCAAGTATGTTTTTATAGACTGAACAAGCAAATGAATATTTAGATTATGATAAAATAAACACAGTTCTAGCAGTCTGAGATTAAGATGACGTCATCCCACAAACAAAAAAATTATCTGCGACTAGGCCTGGGCTCATGTGCTCGCAAATTATTGTAATAATTAATCATAATTACGAGTTTAACATGACGCGAGGAAAATAACTTTCTATAACATATTTAAGCAAAAACTTTCTCTATTGTGACGGCTCTGATGAACGTTGAGGTTTGATTTAGCAGGATCATTAATCAAACAATCTGCAAATCATAGAACCTCGTGATTCACTGTGCAGCTGTCATAATTATCTTTCTATAATAATAATAGATGAATATTATATGGTGGATAGAATACTAGATGGACCGACGACCTGGTTAGAGTCGCAGGGAGTCGCTGGATGCAGGTGGCTCGGGACCGGTCGATGTGGCGTACCATGAGGGAGGCCTATGTCCAGCAGTGGACGTTTCCCGGCTGATGATGATGAATAATAATAAAAGCTGTATACAGGCTGGTAATACAGGGTGTCTCGTATAGAAATATATAATACCGAAACTAGTAGTAAGGTATTCTATTCTATATATTAGATTAATGGACTTATATCTCCCTAAAATTCTCTGTAGGTAGGTATACAATTCCACAAATAACAACACTTCCTGGACTCATATTTGTTATTTACTGTTCAAATAGCTTATGGCAGCTGATGATTATGTTGTTTACAATAGAATGCACTCCACCATTTGTAGTTCCATGGTATCTTCATTTTACTTGTTGTCACTTTTCAGCGTGTTTCGAGTCTTCTACGTACTGTACTATAATCTACACACCGGGTCATATTTGTGCTATCTACGGCCCTAATGCAACAAAAACAATTCTTGAATTTTAGAGAACTTTGTGTTCTATATTGCCTTATACATTGACCATCACGGCCAAACGTTGTTCTAATTATAAACATAATAAGAACGATTTTTATAGCAATGTGGCAGTATATTTATCCCTGCTGTGGACGATGTGATGATAGCATTATTACGCAAAAGAATGTGTTATAGTCAATACTGATTTGTTATTATGATTTTCAGTTCATAGCAATAACAAGTTAACGTGTTCAAAAAGAACTAGAAACCGACTTCAACTGCCCTAAAAGTCTACAGCAAATTTAAGACACATAATTATAGTTTTCTCTTGGATGCCATTGTCGTAACTGAACCAAATAGAAATGGGACCACATGGAAATTACCAGCTTTCAAACAAAAAAGAATCATCAAAATCGGTTCACCCAATCGAAAGTCAAAGTTGTTCTTGGAAAAAATCGGAGTTTAACAGCATTCATTTATTTAATGTGTTTTATTGATCATATTATCCTAGAAAGCGATATTAGCTGATGATATTTTTAAATCATACCCTCTAATGCCCTGTCCCAAACAGTTCGCTAGCTACATGACGTCATTGCTGACATTTCAGACGCGACGTTCGGACTCCCGTGGTACGTGAAGACCTACTGGGTGCTGTACAACATCACCATTCCCGTGGCGTTCCTCGTCACCATCTTCTACTGGGGAGTGTTGAAGACATGTGAGTATTATATTAGCTATTAGCTAAACGCTTGAACTTGAACTAACGATACGCTACTTAAGGCAAAGTTCCAAAGCCTCAAACATAGGCGTCAGGTTGCCTGCCTTTCGGTATTTTGTAGGATACATTTTGGAGAGTGTGCGCAAGAGCTATTTTTGTTGATTCCACCTTCGCCGTTCAAGTACCGGTCAAACAGAACAACTGCAGACCTTCACCCGTACACTGTAGATATTCCTACAGCTCGCACAAGCGTTTCGCTTCCACATTTATCGTGCGTACAGCAAAAATCAGAGCAAAAATATGGAATACACTACCGGTTTCCGTGTTCCCCAAAAACTACAAGTTGGGAATCTTCAAAAGAAAAGTAAATAGGCATCTTCTAGAGCAACACGTAACATCGTCAACCTCATCGTCACTTACCATCAGGTGAGATTGAGGTCAAGTGTTGGAATATCTTCAATAATAATAATTTTAAAAAATAACAATCCGGTCCCGGATTTGATTTCACAGTGGGGGTACCCATATCAGTACTGGATTTGAATGGTGGTAGGGCCTTTTCTATGTCCGTCTGGCTAGTAACCACCATGTTACCTAAGTCTACTGCGAAACAGCTGTGATAATAGCACTGTTGTGTTCCGCCTTAAAAGGTAGCAGAGACAGCGCCTCATAAGCGTAAGTAAGAGGCTTCTGATTTACGCTTACCGTCCAATATCCCTATCGTCACTTACCACCAGATAAAAGGCAAGTGCAAACCCGTACGTATAATTAAAAGAGTCTTAGTAGGCATGCATGTAAGAGGAGTAGATATGGTAGGGAAGGTCAGGTGGCCAAATAGACGAGATATAACGAGAGTCGACGATAAATGACGCACGCAGGTATGAATCCAATAAAATTATACAATTTTCCAGCATATTACTCTCCTTATTTTACCATTGTGTGACGGACGAGTCAACTGCTCTAAAAACGAGTATACACTTCTTTCGTAAATACCCACGGCCAATTAGCTTTCCATTCCAGTGACTGTGCCCTATTTTGCCCCATTTGAAATAGAATTGAAAATATTTTCTCAATTATTGTAAATGCGGCCATTACCCATAACTGATTCATAAGTCGATAATACGAGTAGTTCCTAAGATAATCCGCTGTGACGGACGGACGGACCTACAGACAAACTTATACGGTTAACGATAAAGCTCATGTCGCTTGTTTTTGCTTCTTATATTAACAATGCGACCAATTGCATTTTCAGCCGGGAAGAAAGTGAACTACGCCCCCAACCCGGTCCTGGACATAATGCTGCACGGCGTCAACTCACTAGTGATGCTGGTGGAGCTGATCTTCTCTGCACATCCCAGCAGACTGCTGCACGTCATGCAGCCGCTGTACTTCTCTGGAGTCTACATGGTCTTCACTGTCGTATACTACTTCGCAGGGGGACTAGATCCGTATGTCAAATGATATCTAAATTATTTATTTATGCAAATAGATTTAATTCATTGCGCTGTTTTTCACGACAATGCAAAAGCAAGGCATACATATGATAACTTGTTTGACATTTGGCATAAAAGTAAACTTAACAAATGTCGATATTTTTAATAATGAATCTAATAGTTTTCTCTATCAATTCTAACATGATATAATAATAATTTGATGTTTTATAAGAGTAAAGTCGTTTTTACCATAACCAAAAGGTGACAAAAGGACCCTATTACTATTACTAATGCTCCGCTGTCGTTCCGTTTGTCTGTCACAGGCCTGTGTCTGTATCTTTTGAGCTGTAATAGACTCACGGAGGATTTAACGTTTGCCTAACATGGCCGTGATATCAACAAATAATATGACTTTAATAAGTTAATCAGGGGTCTGTATATAATAAAAACTTTTCTGTTAAAGCCGAGAGCACACGGCATTGAACCATATAATGAAACCCAAATGCAACGTCCGACAGAATGAGGTCCTCTATCTTTTGAAATTAACATATAAAAGCTACGCCAACGTTTTGTCTCGTTAGTGGTCAGTCAGTCAGTCAGCCAGGCAAGGCTGCGGCGACCAAGTTCAACACAACAATTTATCAACAACCTTGTGGAATTCATCAGTAACCCAATGTTCGAGAGAAATGCAAATTATATATGAATTAAATTGATATTATGTGACGAGCCTGCGGCCTCTGTTTTATTAATGGCGACCTAGAGGTTATTATCTAATAAAATGGTTTCCTAGTAATGGAATATCATAAATAAATCATCAAGCTATAATAGCATAGAACATTTTGATGAGTGGTAGAGCACTTATTAATTACGTACATAAATACATCTTTAACAAACCGCGGAGACTTATTATTAGTTCTTTGTTGCAGGGTACTCGCATATCAAGTGCCTCATTTAATTTAAGCTTTTAGATGAGCAGCCTTACACCCTACGCTCAAATAAAGCCTTGGCAAGTACGAGCCGGACTTATGCAAGGACAAGAATTATATACCTTGCCTTATATTTGTCAATTCGTTAAAAATTAAATTATGGGGTGCAATTAATTTTGAATACTCTAAAGAAGATGTAATTGTTTCCCACATACTATTACTTAGATTGAAAAGTTCAAGGAAACTCTCGTCAGTCTTATCCATTGATGACAAGTCCTCAACAGAACAACCTTGGCCTCTGTTTGCACACAAAACATAATAGCACAATGTTTATTGACGACAAGCAGAGTTTCACAACTGGTAAACCTCGCATAGTGCCTCTAAAACATAAGCACATATTGACCAGTTACAATTTTTATTTGGGTTTTACTACAACGCAAACATTCTCAATAGATTTTCGTCAGGTAATTTGTTAAAGCGAAACTTAAATAACATAAGATACTATAAAAAACAAGTACGTACTTAAATTTTGATTTAAATAATATTACTCGTATTACAACTAGTTTTATTATATGCATAGACGAAGATTACTTTGCAAAGCTTTTATTACGATTTTGTTAAAGTGAAGAAATTCACTTTGTTACAGTTATTCAATACAACGTGCAAATAATGATCCTGTAGGAAACCTAAAATTCTCATGTAGATTAGGAATTGCTTATCTTTAGGAAGATCTTATCATTGACGCCCGATACCTGCTCACTCACCTAGATTTTATGGTGATAAGTGATTTGAGGGCAATGGAAAAGTGCCATGTATGGTTTGAGTTGCATAGTAATGCAATTCAAACTGAAATTGTGTAAAATTAGATTATTTCATTATGTCGCAATTCATAAATGTCGTATATTACAACTTATTACAACAATTACAACGTAGATTGAAGCAAGCCCTTAAGCGATCCATTTATTGCAAATTAGAGTCGGTCATATGAGATGAATACGAGTATCTGAGTTACAAAATCGAGAACTTATTACGAAAAATTATTTTTCAACTAAGCCCCTTCACACCCGCCATTGCAACAGAGCAATTTAGATATCAATTCTTTCTGTTGAAAAAGGTACTTCAGTCCTCAATTGATTTGATTGGCATGACCTCTAACGTACTTGGATGATAAAGGTAAATTCCTCGACGATTACAATTAGGGAGGCTATTTTTAAATTCATCCCGTTGCCTTCGATGTAATATTTCCAAAACCGATAGCAAATAGCTCTGTGCTAAAATAAGAGATAACCTTTTCCTGCCTAATTGCTCATCTTCATCAACTGAATGAGTACTAATATAATCGTATATGAAACTAATAAACATGGACCTCTTTTTATAGATCGTAACCAGGGGGGGTTTACCGCACTACGCTTGGCAGGCAAATTGACCACAGAAAGTCATTGGTAGTACAGTACAGGCCCCCTAGAATTTTCCCGTATTCGGCTTTTGAAATCTGGGACCCAGATCGCCACCATGTGCGAAATTTACAGATTTATTAGAATGAGTTTAAAGTCAACAGTATTATTAAACAGCCTAAGTGTCCTAACCATAAAAGAAGATTATTTCCTATCAATTGCATTAAAAATGGATTAGATAATCACTCATGATCGCAATTGAAGTGATAACTATAAGCACACATAAACCTAACAATCTAGATTATGCCGCACACAGCACCGGCTGGCACCGGGGAGATGTTTACGACAGTGCAACTTTTAGACAAAACCATATCGGCTATACACACACAGTGCAAGGGACGCTTGCTCATATACATTTTGTATTTTCATTAACTCTATATCCTATAAAATAAAACCAAACGAAACACATAGTTTGCAGTAGAAGCACATGTACAAACAAGTGAAACGTCAAACTTTTGTGCTAAAACAATTGTTTGATACATAAGTGTATTAGTATTCGAATTTTTCAAAAATGACGAACAAGCCAAAACTTTTCAAGGCTAACGTGGCTAGGGCGAGTTATGAGAAGAAAAATGATATTCGGTTGCGTTAAGTCATAGATTCGTAGAAAAAATTCTCATTAGCAGGAATTTGTCTTGATCTAGCCATAGTTGCACTGTGCCGACGAAATAGCAAAAACTCCTTATCGTCGACGAAGAGATTTAAAAGAGGGGCTTACTGACACCATGTAATCGCATCACAAGTGGATCAGCAATAATTTCTACTTTATCGCAAATCAGTTTTTCTGACAATTTCAAATCTGTTTCCATGATAAATTTTGTAACAGTGAAAGATAATAAATTTTGTGTGTATATCCCATCATACGTTTTAGTAATTTTTTCTTCATTTATGTTTTATATGAACGCTGCCTTTGCGTCGCCGTCCACTGTTTTGTTTAATAAACCTTAGTACTGTCAATACCTTATCAAATCAATAAAATAAAAATTACATGTTGTCATTGAAATTCTAGGAAACTGCATAATTTTATATTTGTATTTAGTGCGATAGTACAATTAACTTTGAATTTTGTTTGTTGTGTGTTTGAATCTATTCGAACCCTTTTTCAGGTGGGGAAGTCCCGACTCTCTCTTAAATTTCCACGTTTATAAGCTTTCATTGTAATTCCCTAAATATCTTTACATAAAAAAGAATTGTTCTTTCTAAGATACGGTAAGAACATACTGGCCTATGTTCATCACTTACTGGACATGTGGACATGTTTTAAATGGAGGCCTCTCTAAAACACCTGCTCTATGGATGCACCTTAACCTTAATATACCGTCGACTCTAGTACATGCACGATGCAGGTATGAATGGGGAGTGTCAACCAGACACTAACGAGATATTTCGCAACTCTCAGCCTTATGAGTTATAAGTCAAGGTAGGGCAGATAAAATTAATCGTTATTGTGGACCATTGTTCGGACCGTGAAGTTATTTGAAACCCATCACAACCATACTTTTTAAAGAAGGCAGACGAGATGATTATTGTTTGATGTTAATTAATTATTCTACGCTTGCTCTATTTTACTTGGGCCTCAAGTACGTTGTATGTAGCTTTTTGGTTATGTCATTCTCAAATTGAGGTGGACACCTTATCGTCACCTGAGACGAAGGTCATGTGCAAACACATTGCATACTAAAAGCCTAAATTGTATTCAATCCTCACACTGAACTATCAGCAATCTGCATGTTTTTCTTAATTATTTGGACATGAGGGGGTCGTTCGTGTGTCCTACATGTTACTGCGACCTTTACAGGTGTATTGTGACAGTCTCCTATGGATCAAATCCCCAACGCTAATCTCAATCTGGGTTTTGAGGTCCTGCTGCAATCCGTTGTGGTAGTGTGACCTCCGACTGTCTGTGTGTAGTGTCTGATTCTGCTGTGATGAAGAGCATCACAGTTGCACAGGTTATGGTTGAGCGTTTCCTCATCCTCCTCACAGAATCTGCACACCTATTGTCGCTCAAGCCCATGTAGTTGAGGTGTTTATTTAGCTTGCAGTGCTACGTTAGGGTCCGGTTTAGGATCCTTAGTTCGTTCGATGAGCGAAAGCGCTTCATTTTCATACGAAATTGTATGTATTCAGAAGCGTTTTAGTGGTTTTGGCCTAAAATATCAACGTTTACGTCTATTATCTTCGACCGGGAAACTTCATCTGCTAAATACAGTCATCATCACGTACACCGGTGGCCACAGACAGGGAATCAGAACGACTTCATTTTTTGCAATTGGAAAATGATATAGGCTACATTTTTGTCGCGATCGAACAAATAGTCCCCGCGGGATAATTTTTGAAGTCCACGCAAATAAATTCGAAGAGCAAAAGCTATCGCTGTATACTACAAATGTATCGTTATCTTAAATTATTTGATGTATACATATTGTTCTCCTGTTTCAGTTGGGGCAACCCCTTCATCTACCCGGTGCTGGACTGGAGGAAGCCAGAACAGACCCTGGTGGTGCTGACCCTGACCGCTCTTTTCCTGGCTCTCATGCACGTCATCGTCGTTGCCATTGCCTCCCTGCGTGACGTCATCTCCAGACGATGCTTGCGGGACTCCACGGGTGTCTACAATGATGGCTTCGACGCGTAACGATGCTGTCACCGAGAACGTGGCATCTTTTTGTGACGTCATCTCCAGGCCGTGCTTATGGGACACCACAGCACAAGAGTATACGAAGATTCGATACTTAATGTGGAAATTCAGTGAGTATCATATCATTACAGTGGAGACACTTTTCGTGACGTCATTTCCAGAAGGTTCTTGATGGATGCGACGCGTAAAGACGGAAAAAATAGGTGAACAATGACCGCAATAATGATCGTAAACGTCATTACCGTAATCATATATTTCCATGATGTCACATCACCAATTGTTCAAAAGAACCTACAAGAGCGCTTCGAGAGAGAGAGATACTTTACTTGACGTCACATCTTTGAAGAGAAGGATAGAGAAGAAATCTCATTGTGGATCAAGGGACAAGTGATGTTTAATGTATTTGACACTTAGTCGGCGCTAGCGCATCTAGTGTTCAATAGTGACGTTCCAAAAACATTGACAAAGTGAACATTTGTGAACTATAGGAGGTTGCGAAGTCAAGCGGCTGAAGTTTATTTAGTACATTTAGTTATTGTGAAACAATATTTAGCACGAAAGGTTTAAGTTCAAATTCTGCGACTGTTTGATAGTACATCATTCTGAAGTAATAGCAGTATAAGAATTTCAGAACAGGGTTTTCATTATTTTTATGTACTTACATTTATACGAGGCAGGTTTATGTAGATTTGGTATATTCTGTATTATTTTTCTTAAAAAAAAAAGACGAAGATTTATATTCAAATACCTTTGTAACAGATTATAAATGATTTTCAAAAACTCTACCGCGAGAGCATGAGACGCATTGAGAGTTATATATTGGTTATATACATGTCATATCTGAAGGACGAATCATATAAAATAAATGAAATTAAATATGACATATGTCACACTCACCGCTCTCGTGCGTCGCATGCTATCCCGGCTGTTTACAATGAAAACCAAAGAAAAGTAATGCAATTGGTGACTTGAATACCACCGTGACGTCATCAAGCAAGAGCAGACAGCTCATTCTTACCGATCCTTAAGTCAAATGTTTGTATAATTAATGCTTACATTAATATGCACGCTGTGATATGTCTTGATAAGGCTAATTATAATTACTGCTGAGACTGTACTCACGTACAGCTATCAGTGATAATGATAAATTATAATTGATAATTGCAAGTGATTTGTACATTACAATAAACCCGACGATTTGCAGACAATACGGATTGTGATTCAATTGATACGGTCTGCACTTTCATACTTAATATATCATCTGTATAAAATTATTTAAAAAATATAATCTTTATCAACTATTTATAATTTGGGAATGTGCA
This sequence comes from Carcina quercana, assembly GCA_910589575.2. NCBI lineage: Eukaryota > Metazoa > Arthropoda > Insecta > Lepidoptera > Depressariidae > Carcina > Carcina quercana. The sequence goes on from OU342427.1 coordinate 13,563,889, forward strand.
GAAGCTATGATTTTGTAAATTAAAAAAACTAAACACAGCGCAAACCATGAGCTGGACAAACATTTTAATAGCTAATTATATTTAAATCTTAGATAATCGTAAGTAATTGTGATGATTTCATAAAATGTATGGCGATGAATTTATTTAAATTATTAAACCTACTGTGATTTTTACGTACCCTTTAATTTATTTTAATAGATCCCGGATGAAACTGTTAATTTTAAGCATATATAAAATAAAACGTTTTCTACCAATCGAAGCAATATATTTTTTTCCTTTTCATCATTTTACGTGTGGCACAGGAAAAATAATAAAACATAATATTTAAAGATAACAAACAAATTTATAGGTACTTAGTTTTGTAAAATAGCGATAACATACCAGTGACCAATTGAGGCAAAATAGTATTTAATTTTTTAATAAATTTTATACGAAAAGCCTTCTTGCTTTGTAATCAACGAAATGCATAAAAAGAAACTTGTTTTAGCATAATAGGTAACTAGAATCTTACCCAATTTTATATCGGGTAATGCAGATCCTTTTGCGATTAGTTAATTCTTAGTTAATTATTTCACATAGTTATCGAATGTAATAGAAGTATTTTCCAACTTTTTTACTCTCTAACTCATTTTATAAACGGATGAACGGATTTTGATGTCATTTCTGATTGACAGGCAGAGTAGTGCTGTGTTCCAATGGAATAATTTAAGAAATCCTTCTAGTAAAGGTCGAGCAAAGGTCGAGGCTATAAGCGGTAAGCAAGCGGTGTATGTACCGATATCGGCAGTTTTTGGAAGACATTATGCCAAAGTTTGTAAATCAGAAGTCGCTTCTAGCTGTCAAACTCAGTCAGTCCTGCAAGTACGCGCAGTAGACGCAAGACAACTGGTGTGCAATTCACTAGACCAGCGTCCTTATAACGTCGTGAAGTCCTAAGGATGGTTTTCCTTTGTGAATGTACCACTAAAGACTATGCTGGTAGTTATAATAGTAGGTTCCCATAAGTTTTCGTTAAAGTGGCTTTATTTACGTTGCCATTTTGGTTATAAACAACATTTATATCCAAGTAAGAACTAAGTAGACGCTTCCCGGTTTCCCTGTACGTACCGGGAAACGTCTACGGGCCGTCTCCCTACTAGATGGACCGACGACCTAGTTAAGATTGCGGGAGTCGCTGGATGCAAGTGGCTCGGGACCGGTCAATGTGGCCATGGAGGAGGCATGTCCAGCAGTGAACATTTCCTGGCTGATGATGATAAACTAAGTAAGAAGAAGAACTAACTTCAACGACGAGAAAAATGAAGTCAGGTCAATTAGTTTAAACGCAACGTTCACGACAAGAATCACAACCGTCTTGTTCCGTCACTGTGACATGAAATAACGCGATAACATTTATGCACATGTCACCGTCTCGCTGTATCTAACACATTCTACTGTTGTCTTGCTGGAAAGTGACTAACGTAATGAGTTATACGGAAACGTAACAAAATCCCGGGCTATCTCTAGTTATATCGGATTATCGATGAACAATCAACGAATTGAAGATAAACCCGACACACAATCTATACGTCGACGCAGCCGGTCGCGGTGAACAGTGACAAAGTTAAACTAGTGCTGAAAAACGGTGCCTTTCAAAAATGGGATCCTTCCAAAAATATCTGCGGAACGAGTTCCAAGTGTCTATGTTTAGTCTGGAACACGAAACTGCATCGGATTTCTACGTGAGCTGTTGGCAAAGAAACAGAGCTATTCTGCCACTATTGTGTATAAAAACAGTGCTTTTCATAGGATGTCTAGGTATACTAGGCGCTTCTCTTGTGCTCACCTCAATTGAAATGGGTTTTGCGCGCTGGCCAATTTACATGACCCATTGGGGCTTGGTGCTCATTACTCTTGCCACTGGTTTTAGCCTTGCCGTCTCATTTCAGGCATATTTAAAGGGACCTTTGGGTAAGTACTTTTTATCTATATATGCACTTATAATCAAGGCTTTCGATTAGAATCATAAGATGGAACATTCCAGGAGACAATAGCGTCCATACGTGTACCAGTAAAGTGTAATACCTAACTACGTTAAACTATTAATTGCAAGTTTATTCGTAGATAACCATCATTTTAGGGTTCCTGAATTCACTCGTCGATAACCGGATGTAAGTTGTAAGTAATTGTCTCAGAACTGACGTATTAGCCACACCCACAAAACATGTCTGTGTGTGTGTCTGTGTATTGCCAGAACTGTTAATAAAACAATGAAATAAACAAAAAACTTCGTTTTTTGAACATTATCTACATTTTGATCATCGAATGTATGAGAGACACGACATTTATATGTTACTGCAGTTTTATGTACTATTAGTAGGATAGAACCCTAAAATAGACTATCACTTGACAGATTTTATTCTATTGAGAGGGGGTTTTCTTCACTTTTTATCACTTTAAAATTTCCCTGAATCGAAAAGTGGTGTTCCTAGAACCTCAATATTTTTGAAAGATCAATTCAACGATACCTCTCACAATGTGGTAGACATAAAAATCATGAAAAGGCATAAAAAATATTTCCCCAAGTTACGTGTATGGGATGGGAGCCAGCCTAAAAAGTATTTTTCCAGATTTTATTATACCACTTTGTTGGCATGATTAATATGTATACCCGTACTAAATTACAGCTTTCTAGTAGTAAGAGACTCTGAGCTAAGCTGCGGACATACGGACAGAGCGAAACTATAAGGGTGCCTTGTTTGACTACGGAACCCTAAAAATGACAGACGAATAAAGTTTCATACTAAATTTCTGTTGCCATAATCTTTTGTGGTTAAAGATGTTTATTCTTAAAAGAAAATTACATTCTCACTTAATCTTTTAAAATAATTGGCTTTGTGCTGTAATTATCTAAAAATAAGACATCTGATTCCTTCCTTCGGACAACTTCCTAGGGACTCACAAATTACATTTTTACACACTATTTTTCGATTATTGTTCAAAGTGCCACCTAGGGACCATAGTTGCGTCACGGCTATGGCATAACTATAAAGTTGTACGCTAATGATATTCATTTTGCGACACCACTAGCTCATCAAACCAACTATTCTATTTTAAAAAATTATGGCAACAGAAATTTAGTATAGAAGCATTCTGAACGGAATCCTGTTCGACATTAATGAGTAATTGAAGAAAATTGTAAATATCATCAATCGTAATCACGATTACACATCACATCCCTGTATTATCTAATAAATCCACGATTAATTGACGTCACTTCTAAAACAAACTTTATCTGCTAGATATTGGCATTTAAACGGCTTGATCGAGGACTTGTCTCTGACGCCGGTGGTTGATACTTCGAAGCTACTGTACAGGATTACGTGCAGATAAAATAATGTCACAACGTCCGAAACCAAATAAAATACCGGATAACACATGTAACGTTACACCTTAGACCAATAGTTCCCAAAGTGGTCCAAGTGACAAGTGGTTCACAATGCGTAAGCGGGGGTCCACGAAAATATATTTGCTTTCGATATTAAATAACTGAAATGTTGCCTTTACTTCACTTATCAATGTAGGCACTAGGCAGGTAATATTTTAAGCAGAAAAACTTGCATGGAATCACTTTTTCGATTGGCCAACTTTCCTTTTTTGACATCCACTCACAGCACAACTAATTTATTAATTATATAATCAATTCTCCCTTTTTTTTCGAACACTATAAATTCGCAAGTCCCATAGTTATATATAATCTTCAAATTTTGGGTCGAATTTTGAAAATATGGTAGAAATGTAGCTGCAGTGGGTCCATCATTACCATATACATTTTGAAAGTGGTGTATGAGAAAAAAGTCTGGGAACCTCTGCACGACCAATATAATGAGCGTGTAAAGCAGTCTCTCCGAAGGCATTCCTTTGTAAATTCTCACTTTGTTGCTACTATGAATGTATGTATGATCGTATATATCCCATAAAAATGTTCCACGTCACAGCGCGAAGACGACAACTACCTTTTCAGGCCAGCACGCCGCCGCCGGCAAATTCAGGCACGACGCGCATGTCAACAAATATTTATCCTATACGGATTGAAACTGTGATACCGGTGTGAAACTGGGCACCCCCTTGATACCCACCTTTATACTACATCCTGCCGCAGTGCGAAATTTTCCACCCAATTGCCTTGGGGTTGGGTTGGGTTTGGGTTGGAAATTGTACATTCTACACACGGTAAAATAAAATGCAATCCATCAATATTTACACTTTGCTATAAACTTTTGCAGAGGCATCATTCGGACTCCCGTGGTATGTGAAGGCGTACTGGGGAACATACAACGTGGCCATCACCATGGCATTCTTCATTACTGTGTTTTACTGGACTCTCCTCACTGGAGAAGGTAAGTAATTCTAATAATTACCTAACTTACCATTCAAAACTTGCTTAGAGCTGAGGCAGAATCGCAATGGTATTGAGCTTGTAGTAGTGTGAAACTGAGAGGGTCAAAGACTCATTATTTATAGAAATACTGATAAATATTTACTTTGTTGTACATTTTCACTATAAGTGTTATTTTTATTTTTTATAGAAGATAGATCAACGCTTGACGCAATCTCACCTGATGTTAAATGACCTGTTTACCAATAAGTTACAATAATGTTTTTTAGTATACGATGAACGAGGAACAAATACTTATACATACAAACATACTAAATTACACTCCAAACACATTTACTTCATCAAACATTTTCATTGTCATGGCTATACCGTGCTAATAATCAACATATTTTTTCCGTGACTATATTGCCGTGAATCGTCGGAATCAAAAGTCTTCTATGCCACTCTCCGGCCTGTACTGTAACTATGTATAATCTACACACAACATCACAAAAGTACAAACATAAAACTATTTCTTGAAAACTCATAAAACTCCACTTGATTTTTTGTACAGGGATAGTTGATGCTTTAGAATTATATTTCGGCTAATTTGTATCCCGATTATTCAAGTAGTTCCCGTGGGAAAATATCTGAAGTCCACGCAGACAAAATCACGGACGGAAAAACACAAAACACTTCAGTATTAAACAGTGAAGTGATTAATCATCATTCCAGATGTGTTTGAGGTAGACTTCGCGGTGGACCCGGTGCTGGACATCTTCATCCACGGCATCAACTCCGTCCTGATGATGGTTCTGCTGATTGTGTCCCGGCACCCGGCCAGGCTGCTGCACTTCGTCTACCCGCTGGCCGTGGGGCTCGTATATGTCGCATTCAGCGGTATTTATTACGCGGCTGGAGGCACTGACCCGTAAGTGTTGAAACAGAAATTAGACCCGGAAATTACAATTTTCAGCCAAGATCGAACCCAGACCTCGATTGTTCAAAGACTGACGCTTGACCCAACTGAGCTACCACGTCTTAATAAGACATACTTTAAGACCTTTACAAACTTTAAGCCTAACTGCTCTCTGTGCAAACCGTTGTGATTATAATAAAAAGACGTAGCTTCTTTCTCCGATATCCCCGTGTTTCCCAACTTGCAGCAGTGTCTTCTCCATTTTAACATTGTGTTTATCTCACAGGTTCGGTAACGTCTGGATCTACCCAATGCTGGACTGGTCGGCACCAGTGCCAACGATCATCATGGTGATAGTGTCTGCCTTAGGTTTCATCATCTTCCACTTAATAGTGGTAGCACTTACTATCCTGAGGGACACTATTACCAAACGGTACCGACGCGATTCCAAGTCTCTCTCTATATCTAATATACCCTATAATTAATTTAGATCATACATTTAGAGTTACGAATATAGATTGTTGTGATTGTTGCTGGATATTTTATTGACGCAAGGGAAATTCGTGAAAATAATGTACATTCGGAATTGGTTAATCAGAAGTTGTACTTATTACAAGAAATGTTTTTTTTTTGCGTGCCCCAAATGAAATTCCCGGAGTCGATATGTAAATACTATTGGGAATGCTAGTCAACTATCTTTAATAATATCTGTGCTAATATGTATTTATGTGGGATTTTCATGAAAGCCATTAAAAAATAAATAGATCCTTTTGGGATCCATCGTTAGCGCTGATTTTTCAGTCTATGAAGATCTCTTATTGGCTTACTTATTAACTTGAAGAACTTCTTCTAGCATGCTTTTGATCTTCTTCAAAATAAATAATAATAAAGAAATCTATTACATCCGTGAATATGTCATTAACCTGCATTCAACAGCAAAAAAATTGAAGTAAACGTAGCAATTTACTTTCTCAGTGTTTTAGCACCTTTTTTAAATGTATGATGGGTTTTACACTTGTCCTTCATCTCACCTTACGTTAGTAAGTTACGATAAGGCCGTTGGATAGTAAGCGTGCGCACCCAGAAGCATCAACCCAATGAGTCACTGGCTCTGACACCTTTGATACCAGAACACAGCAGTGCAATTAACCCTGCTGTTTGGCGGCAGACTTAGGTAACATGGTGGTGGGTAGCCAGGCGGACATAGAAAATGCCACCAACCAAACCGAGTACCGATAGATCCGAGAGACTCTGGGAATCGACCTCTGGAATGTGAATCCAACATTTAGCCATTACAGACCACTGTGATTTACTTGCTCAGTGTTTTAGCACCTTCGAGTAAAAGCAGATTGTAGCTGTGTACGCGTACTTTTGGAAGAGCTTTTATTTATTTATTTAAATTTAAATAAATTTCTAAGTTCTATGTAAAATTTGAGGGGATTCGTATGTTGTTATTCTTAATAAAAATTGATAATAGCCAAGATTCCAAGAAAGTAGGTCATTAATGATAGTTACGTTCATCTTCCCATGTATGACTCGTCATACCTTATAAATAAAGTAGTTTATCGTTTCACAAAGTGTAGAGGTACATATGTATATGACTAAATTAAAAACATTCCTTTCTACGTTCTAGATACGTCATTATCTTATATGATTAAGGAAAATTAAACTAGTGTAAATACCTATAGTTAGATTAAAGTATTACATTTTATACTATATCAGTACATTTAATTCTTAAAAGATATGTAGGTATTTTGTTATAAAATTAATATAAAATAACACAAACTTCTTGTTGTGATGTTGATTAAAAGTTTTTTATTTGTTAAGTTTGTATTTTATTGCATGTTTCTATGACTGTGTCTTATTGGATAGACAAGCTATGGTTTTCTATTATTCTCGTCTCTTGCTATTGTAGTGCCAGATGCTGGTGTTAGTACCAAAGGGAGGCCTAGCTCCAGTAGTGAAAGTTTTCAAGCTGATGATGAGTTCTTCACTGGAACCCGTCGTTTGCAAGACTCAACATCACACATAACCGTCAAGAGCCAAAGTAGCTTTTCTAAATCAAAATAAATATTTTTTAACGTGAACTATAATACAATCTACTACCCTTTCGGGAGTGTTCTTCACAAGAAACATTCTTTTTTTCGAGGGAAAAATCTCTTGAAGATACCCGACTTTTAGGACAGAAGTCGGGTTATGTGGAATTTCCATCCACTAAAACGCCCTCGGTGGTCATAGACGATGACCACAGAGGGGTTTTTAGTGCGCAAGCGCAAGTCGAACACTCCAGTTCTCCTCTCGCGCTTCGCTCCTCCTCTTGGCGTTTCAGCCACGCCAATACGGCAGCTACGAATATACTAACAGTAATTTAGTAGTGGTCTCCTTCTGTGTAACCGTAATGGCTCAAAAGGAGACCGATGAGCGGAATCGAGAACGAGCCGATCTCGTTCGACGGCGAAGGCGAGGGGCCGGCGGAAACGATCGCCCTGTCGTCCCACCATCATAGCCCCAGGAGTAAAGGATTAAGGACCGGGGACAGTCAAAGTAGCTTTAGCTGCCCTTTCGATCAGTCAGGAAAGAGGCACACGTGGCCTCTTTTCTGCTGTGGAGTATCCCGCCATGAGGTTGGATGGGCTGGCTCATGGGCCCGGAAAGTGCGAAATGTATTGCGCGAGGAGAGCACTGGCGGCGTTCTTTTGAGGACCCAGAACTCTCCGATATGCGCAGCGGATGGCCACCGGAAGGATTAAGTGTTTAATAATCCCATATAACACGGCTCTTCCCCGAAGATTCACCTACTTTAAAAAAAGGTACATCCGTCTGTCGCCGGGCTGTATCTTTGGAACTGCAGGCAGGCACTATGGCCGCTAATGCAAGAAATAATAACAGTTATAAAAATTAAAGGCGGTCTCTATACAAGAAACGTATTTTACTTGTATGGAACCCTTCGTGTACGAGTCTGACGCGCACTTGAGCGCTCGTATGTCGCATACGGCTTAAGACACAATCAACTCAAAGTCGCATGAAAACAAGTTTTACAGTTTTATTAATATGCGCAAAGAAAACGGAACGCAAAGTTCCCAGAACTATAGAACTTTCAGTGTTTGACGTTGACGTTTAGTCTGTCGTTGCAGAACTAGGAGCATTTAATTGGTTGCAGGAGAGCGATCCAAAAATGACTATTTTTGAAGTCGAACGAAAATCTGTACAAACTAGAAATCGAGCGCTCATAAACGCGTAGAGCGAATCAAAAATACAGCTCTTGACCGGTTTCAACGAATCGTTCTGAATTTTCGAAGTCGTTGCGACGTAAAGACAAACAAACAAACACACTTTCACATTTAAAATATTAGTATGGATCTGTGGAGACGATCCTATAAAGTTTGTATCTAATTTATTGGCACGCGATTCTCTCGTCTGCGGAGATGGTGCTTTAGCTGAGTGCAACAGATGACTATAAAGTAAGTAACTGCTATGGTAAATGTTTGTTTGTGTTTACTATGATACATTATGTTTCTGATTGATTACAGTTATTGGATTGAAACTATATGAAACATTCCAAAATGCTTAGAGGTGAAGTATTCAAACTTTTTCTTTAATAAAACTTACCAAAAAAAATCTTTGCAAATAAAGTGAGAATCCAAATATATATAATAATCTGTAGTACCACATAATCATACATAATACAGCTGGTAAGAATGTTTTTATGAAGCCTGTTTGGTAAGTTTTATTAAAGAAAAAGTTACTTACGTTTTCAAAATGACTGTAATGCCAAAAATCTGCCAAGTCAAATTCGTGCCTAACTATATAATCAGAGTTCATTTACTATATAATCAGCAGCAGCAGCAGCCGGGAAACGTCCACTGCTGGACATAGCACCGTGTATGCAAGGTACATATATAGTGATCTGTGGATGCAAGTCTTTGATCGAAGATGCAAGTGGCTCGGGACCGGTCAGTGTGGCATGGAGGAGGCCTTGGGGTACGGAACCCTAAAAAAGTCAGTAGGATATTAGTAGTACAGTCCTCTGTGGTAAGATCTAAGAGGATATAACCACAGTAGGATTTACTTGCGTGATAAGGTGATAAGTGATTACGTCAGAGAGATTTAAATATAGTAATAGGTTATAGAGCGGTCATTGGGAAACGTTTCATATAAACATTTTGATCTCAACGGTCAATGGTATGTCAAATGTCTTGTACGTCCGCGTGACGTGATGTGACATTAGATTGAGTAACTTATTACCAATTGGTAATAAGTTTAGGATCAAAATGTTTGTTTGCTTTGTCCGGTCTATTAATATTAAATGTCTTTGGATTACGTGCACTGATTACGTGATTACTAGTTAGTTGCTCAGTAGTGGGTGATTACTTGCTCCGTAGTGATTATTAGGTGATTATATGCTCCTAGACTTGCTCAGTGGATTGCTCTCAGATGCTCGGGACAAAAATTATCTTTATAATATGCATATGACTGTATTGCTAGTCTTATAGACAGCTCAAAAATCATGAAAATATTTCGCAAAATTGTGTTCATCTAAACTCGTTCTTTCGTTTACAGTCTCGCTGCCTTCACAGCAAGTGTTTCAACGTCTTTCTCGCTACTCAGTGCACCTGTAATTAGCATTTAGTACTTATTTAGATATTTATCCATAGCGCGTATGTGTCCAGTGCGCGCTTATTGGTTCAAGGCAACTTCGTTCCAAACTAGTGCTTCACGACACTCACGCATTTATTTTGTTACTCGTAGTTAGCCTTTGTTTGAATATTATCAATAAAAATAAATTTTAATTCACGGCCTACTGGATATCGTTTGAAAGTTGTAATATATTTATTACAGCGATTTACTGAATTTTACTCAAGAATTGATTCGATAATAATAGACTTCCAGTCGACACTTCTGGTTCATGATACCATGCATCGAATACGATGAAAATATTTATACCAACTTACGAAGATCTTAACTACGACATTTACCATGCTTGATGCATGATACAAAAAAGAGATGTAGTGTCAACGGTAGACAATAAACTCTAGTTACTCTGAATTACCGTCCACATTTGGTGGTCGAGTTAGTCAGTGCGAACCCACCATCTGTGACTCACAAGTCGTAATATTGATAAAAATTAACTTGTGTTCACAACAACTTTACATGCCATTGCCACACATTGAAAGTGAACAAAATGAGTGCGATCAAGCGATACTTGAAACAAGAATTTCAGCTGCTGATGTTAGTTGTGGATCATCCAAAGCCTTCGGACTTTTATTTGAGTATTTATCAAACCACAGACTCGCCAGTGCCATTGCTCATTCTTCGAATATTCTTCTTGTTGGTTGCTGTCGCTATTACGCTGTGGTCTTTATTGTATTATATATTGAACGGCATCTTCCAGTTTTGGTTTATATATCTGACACATTGGGGTCTGTGTGCACTGATGTTTACAACAGGATTTTCAGTTGCTGTTTCAGCGCGATGCTATATCTACGGACCTATAAGTGAGTATGAAATTATAAATATATTTATGTAAATCGATTTTATACTCAATTTACAGTATAACATTTACTAGTTGTATAGAAACTGTACGCTATACTTAAAACTAGTGTACCATGTGGAATAGATAATCCAGACTCACTCCATTGGGCAGAGACATATAGTTTTAAACAAGTTTTAAGCGTCGGTGGCGCAGTGAATAAGGCGCGGACTCTCAATCTGAGGGTTCTGGGTTCGAATCCAGCCGTGTACCAATGAGTTGTTTTTCAATTCAAGTACATTATCCGATTGCTTAACGGGGAAGGAGAACATCGTGAGGAAACCTACAATTCTTGAACAGTCATGTGAAGTCCGCCAATCCACACTGGGCCCGCGTAGTGGACTACGGCCCATACACTCTCTGTATGAGAGTAGGCCTGAGCCCCTGCAGTGGGGACGTATATAGGCTGTTGATGATATAGTTAATATACATATATTGTATAGCATGTTGTAGCAAAGTTATAGAAAGTAAGTTTGATTGTATGTTCTTTATGTAGTAACGGAGAGTCAGAATGATTTCATTTTTCTTTAAAGGGATAGTTGAAGAGTCGAACAATGAGAAAGGCTACTTTTATCCCGATCAAAAGCTAGTTCCCGTGTAGCAAATCCTAAAGTCCACGCAGACGACGTCACGGATAAAAGCTAATTGCGAAAATGCTTTCGGCTTTAGGCCGCTTTATAATATTTAATCGATGTCCTGTCGCATGTGTCACCACAACACATGGACAATCATTTTGCTATTAACTGCCACCAGGTGCTGATGTCCGCCTGCCGTGGTACGTGCAGATATTTTGGGTGTCGTACAACATCGCAGTTCCCTCGGCGTTCCTTATCACACTGTTTTACTGGATCATCCTATTTGATGGTGAGTTTATCCATTTTTGACCCGTCACTTAGTTGTGTATACGCCGAGTATACGCCCTTTATACATTTTAAACTTTCCAACAAATCTATACCATCGATTTCTACCTCACGGTAGGATTCTACCACACGATTTTGTTAAATAAAAAAAACGTTGTAATGTACCCACAGCTAAAACTAAAGATGATCTCAAATTATTACGAGACCTAGCATCACATGCCTTAAACACGATCCTGATGCTGCTCCTCTTGGCCACATCCTCGCATCCGTCGAGACTGCTGCACTTCTATCAGCCCCTGCTCTTCGCTTTTAGCTACATCATGTTTGGAATTATATACTACTTCGCTGGCGGTACCACGTCGTAAGTGTTCCTTACTTCCCAGTCTTAATCAGTTTCTTGTTTATTATTTATGGAACAACATCCGATTATCTGAAATTGTTAAAATTGTTGCACTAATATGAAATAATATAAAATAGTGATGTCTCTTTTACTCTTACTAGCTCCTTCTCTTTCATTAATTTCATATTCGAAATTTGTGAGCTCGCTCGTTTCATGAAAGGTTAGTATTTATCTTATTACACAAATAATTCCGTTGAGAAAGATACATTAAGAGGTGACAGGGATAGGGTAGTAGGTTCCACTTTTATTTTTCATTTGAATTAATAATTGTCAAAATTATATATACGCTTTTGATCCCTGCCTAGGCTATCGCCTAACTGTTCAACGCATTGTTCTATTACTGTCTATTTCGTTACTTTACCTGTTATTTGATCTTCGATTATATTAATTTGGCAGTGATAACTAATTTATGAATTTCAAATCACTAAAATTATTCTTTCTTTACCTACTTACCTACCAAAAGATACCTAGACCCTCGTGTTTGTCATCGAACATCTGCCCTTAGACATTAGATTTGGACCTTTTGACATCCAAATCAGAAATCATTTAATAACCATGTTACTGTATCTACGTAATACCAACTATAATTCCTGCTGCAGGACCGGCAAACGTGCTATATATTCGATGGTGAACTGGGATAAACCGGGTCCTACCATCGTAGTGGTGACTTGCACTTGTCTAGTGCTCCTCCTCCTGCACCTGGTGACTGTGGGCCTGGCTGTCATACGTGACGTTGCTTCTGACAAGTGGGTGAAACCTACCCCCGACTCCGGTCCTCAACAAGTTTGAACCTCGGTGATGTTTGATAATTTTATTACATTAAGTGTCTGTTTTAGGTTATGTATAGTGTTGTGATTTTTTGATTGAACAATTATATATTACATATATTTTATTTATAATTTATTATTGTATATAATTTCTACAAAACACGGTCAGAACTTTTGAGATTACTTTTATTTTAAATTATTTTAAAATGGTGAAAAGAAGTTATGATTAATATTTCGGTTGGAATCCACCTCATTTGAATTTAAATAAAAAAATCGTTTGAATGTTAAATTGCGCTTATTAGTTTTAGTAGTTGAATCAGTTAGGTCATTAATCAATCCGCTTCTATTTATAAATATTACCCTGTGTGTTAAATAAAATATAAAATACTACCCTCATAAAATATAAAATATTTCTGATGAACCATTGATTTCTTACAAATGTTCAATTGAAATGAACTGTAATTTGAATTACTTTTTAAACTAAAGTCCGATTTAAACTTCAGTTAAGTACATTTACACAAAAATATTGAATTTCTTGAAGGTAGACAAAGATGTTTACATCTAGGCGATCTATTCTACGATATAAGCAAAAGATTTGCGTGACAGTGATGATATTTCGCAGAGCATCGATTAATCATAAATCAACGTACAGTTTGGCGTTGATATTTAGGTGACCGAGTGAGTCAGTACGATAACCCGCAATCTGTGATAATATTTATCAGTTGTAGTATTGATAACGTTCCTTGGGTGGAGTTCGCGACAATGTTACATTTCAAACATTGTTAACAACATGAGTGCCATCAAACGTTACTTTAAACAAGAAACCCAGCTGTGCATGTTGGGATTAGAACACCCTAAGCCTTCAGACTTCTACTTAAGTGTTTTTCAAATTACAAGATCGTCAGTGCCGTTGCTCATTTTTCGGATATTTCTTTTCTTAACTGCTTTCGGTATAGTGTTGTCGTCTATGATATTATATGGATTGGATGGTATATTCCGTTTTTGGTTTATATATCTGACACATTGGGGATTGATCTCAATAGTGGTTACTACAGGGTTTTCCGTTGTTGTATCGGCACGATGCTACATCTACGGACCAATTAGTAAGTATAGATTTCATTAAAACACCGGTATTTATTAGAAGTTGATTAGTTTTTCTTTCTATTGGAATTCCTCGGCAAACTTACAAGGCATGTAAGTTACATCTTACATTTTAAAAGTGGCTTCGGCCACTAATTGTTTTATATAGGTTTTAGTCATCATTTTTTATGCTTTTATAACACTGTAAAAGAACACAATGAAAGCCGATGGCTGCCAAAATAAAAAGCAATGGGTCAGATTTTTGAAAATCTTTTTCTGCGTGAAGCGATCAGCAACCATTAGGTCGCATTTTTTACGAGAGTCATTGTTAATTTAATTATCAAAACCAACCAACTACCAAGCCGATGAAGTCAAGAGAGAAACCAATTAATATTTTGCCACAGTGTTCAGTTTCTTGGACTTTTCGTTAGATAACGATTTTTAAACAAACATATATTATTTTCATTTATAAACTTATTGATCTCTGTATTCTTAAATTACACGGTTTTACTATGTTGATTATTTCACACTGAAACGCATTAATTGCTTTGCTTTAAAATATTTTCAGGCGCCGATGTCTGTTTGCCGTGGTACGTGAAGACATTTTGGGTGTCATATAACATCACCACTCCCTTGGCGTTTCTTATCACACTGTTTTACTGGACCGTTCTTTATGAAGGTAAATCAATACGCTTGTATAGAAACATGTAGACTGGTGAAGTTTTTATAATCCCTTTTGCTACGAGCTACGATTATGTGATAACAGCACAACTGGCCATTGCAAATAATCAGTTATTTAAAATCCTTCTATGGTTAATGAGACCGTGCCTCTATTAATGAAACTATTGATTAAGTTGTCGCATGTCTCAGTTATCTATCACATCGTCCGATATTACATCTTAATTTGATGACAAACCCGCCTTGTAGGTAAGTCTCTTTCTTACCGAGCGTTGATTGTGTCAAATTTTCTGCAGAATTATTTTAATCGACTATAATATAAATATGTGTTACGGTAAAGCAGGTTTCCTAGGATAGCTGTGCCGTGATATCACATAACAGCCTTAATACAGTAAACTAATTGGCGCAGTTTCCTAAAGATTCGTAATTGACACAGTATCGTCAGAAAGCGGTGCCGCCTTTTGCATGGTGGCCGTCTTGACGGTGTCAGGTAGTTTGTTAACGTTTTTATTGATTCTATATTATGATAGTATGAAATTAATAGTGGTAAAGCCATTTCTATACAAAATGAGTTCCAACACCAACTGGAAGGTGGCCGACGGTATATTATACATATATAACGACCGTGGTACTTTGTTACATGTCGTCACCGTAAACACGGCCGTCTTTTTGCGTCCGTAACATTACGGCCCCTATATGACGGCACCGCTATCCTAGGAAACCAGAGGTTAAATTCCCTAAGTGAAATAGCATTGCATTCATTTTATCGAGCCCTCTCCATGTTAGTATCGGATACAGGTTCATCCTAAATACATCTTTGGCTTTCCTTATCCACCTTCTATAGTCTTCATTATCGTTTACTCCACAGCTGGACTTCAAGAAGAGTTGAACTTCGGACTAGACATTGCGGTGCATGCCTTGAACACCATCCTGATGCTGTTGCTCCTGGCCACATCCTCGCATCCGTCGAGGCTGCTGCACATCTACCAGCCCTTGCTCTTCTCTCTCGTCTACGTCGTTTTCGGTCTTATCTACTACTTCGCCGGTGGCACCAGTCCGTGAGTCCCAATACAGTATCCTCCCTAATTGCCTTTTTACCTTCCCATCTGTACGGAACAATGGGGGTCCGCTCTGCCGCAAAGGCATCGGCAGTCCAAAATCACGGGAAGTACGCCATGCTTCAGACTGTGTACAATTTGGTTTCCTTTGCTGTTGAAACAGCTGGCCCTTATTATTTACTTCGTAGCAGCTAAATTTATCTATTTTTTATGTACATATTTATTTTATGTATTTGATGGGTTTGCACTTGGCCTTCATCTCACCTTGGCCACACTTACCACCAGTAACGATAAGGCCGTTGGATGGTAAGCGTGCGCACCCAAAAGCCTCAACCTAGTGAGGCGCTGACTCTGCTACCTTTCATACCGGAACACACAGTGCTATTAACACTGCTGTTTGGCGTCAGATTAGGTAACATGGTGGTAGCTAGCCAGGTGGATGTAGAAAATACACCAACGAAACCGAGTACGATAGCCCCCACTAGGAATCGAAATCGGGACCTCCGGATTGTGAGTGATTGTGATTTGGCCATTAGGCCACGGATGCGGTTAAAATCTAGTTTAATTTGGTTACGTCCGCGCCCATGCCAAGGTAGCTGAGTTAATTCAATGTTGAAATATGTAAAAACACCCACCTGTAGCGTCACGTAATAGTAAACACGAACATTCAACTGATAAACCGCACAGCGCGGCGCTTTAACAAAACTCATTACTTAGGAACTAGTTCATTCTCAGTATGCTATGTTAGTATTTTTTCTTTATATAATGTATATTCATTATGTACGTCGGCCATGGTACCTACCATGACCAAAATATTCAAAAATGTTAATTAAACCATTTTTGTACACTCGAGTACAAAAATATGTATCCACTTTTGAACCATATCATATTCATTTTCGCTTGTTCCTATGTGGTGTGTTGAAGGAAATGTTAATTTAAAGTGAATGTGACAAGGTTCAAAAGTGCATACACATTTTTTTACTCGAGTGTACAGTTGGCTCTACTAATCTCACTTTCCGGCTAAAAAAAGAACGATTTCTTTGTACGACGAAACTATGTTGGCAAACAAGAATACACTTTATGTAGTTTTTAAAGTTGTCAAGCTTGTAACAATGATTTGAATAGTTGAACTCCCGAACACAAATTTTGTTTTACTTAAACCATAGTCTTTTGCTAGCAAAGGGCAGGCCACATCGCTCGAGGAGTAAGAGCCCTCGAGTAATGATCATGTATCAGGTAACGAAGATCAGGTTGAACCCTACCGATGAACTGACGACCTGCTGTTCGTGAGGGGCCGCTGAATGCAAGAAACTCGAGACCAGACATTGCAGGGTACCATAGTAGAGGTTCCTCTCCAGCAGTGGGCGATATCTGACTAATGATGTTGTGTCTTTTATCATCATCATCATCAGCCGGGAAACGTCCACTGCTGGACATAGGCCTCCCTCATGGTACGCCACATCGACCGGTCCCGAGCCACCTGCATCCGGCGACTCCCCGCGACTCTAACCAGGTCGTCGGTCCATCTAGTAGGGGGACGGCCTGGTAGACGTTTCCCGGTACGTGGTCGACACTCGAGAACCTTTACTCCCCACCGGTTATCGGTGTCTTTTATAACATACGTAAAATCATCGGTCAAACATCACAAAACACTCTATTTTCTAGGCGTAACTCAATTATAGTCTAAGTAACGCGTGTTTGTTACAGATCCGGTCAGCGTTGGATCTACCCGGTTATTAATTGGGCTGAACCAGGCACAACAATCGGGGTCCTGGCTTTAACTGGTCTGCTGCTTTTGATCATGCACTTGGCTACCCTAGGCCTGGCCGTCGTTCGCGACGCCACCGTCTCCAAGTGGATGAAGCCTTCAGTCACCGTGTATGGCGAAGGAGTGCCACTGAGGCAGCAACCGGTGCAAACTCAAGACTAGAAGCTGTATAAGCGCCGTGTTCATTAAGTGTTGGTTTTAGGATATTTGTATTGTGTTGTAATTGACTGATTTGTGGCTTTTTCGTATTTTGTTAGAATATAGTCAGTAATTGTTTAAGATTAGCTACTTCTGCTATGTTAGAGATGGAGAAAAGTAATTTGCTTTTTTCAGGAATACAATATTCTGTATTGTACTTGTTAGTTTTCGCAATTAAATAAGTTAATTTATTAATTCATCCTGTCAATTTAGCATTTAGGCTTGTTATACCTATAAATGATTATTTTATTTTAACCGATTTATTATTGAACTAGCGAACCGCCCTTGCTTTGCACGGGTAAGATCAGATGTAGTGATATGACATAGCTCTGCTTCTTAGGCTACTTTCTCATACATATTATATGTACAGACATCAGCCAATTTTAATGTTATTATTTAACACCGCAAACGTGACGTCACTTTTAATAATAATGATTTGTTTAAAAAAGGCATTGTGTTTAATGAATGCGTCCAATGTTGTGCCCAGAATGTATTCCTTTATTAATCAACTTATATTATTCACTTTTCCATCGATTTTTCTATTGATTCAAAACAATATAAAATCATAGACAACTGTAAAGCTTCTTTTTTATTATTCTTGACACTGACATATTTTACTTTAACAAATCATTTTAACTAGATTTTAACCTCGAACGTAAAATGGACATTTTGATACGTAAACAATGTAAGTATTCTCTCTTTTTTATTATATTAATTACTGACACAAAATAAAAAGAACTGGAAAAACCTTGGTTATTTTATCGGGTCAAACTTCAATAATAAATAAGAAAAATAATACACATTTTGTGTGAGGTCAAAGTGTAATAGCTGGAAAAGTTACTGCTTTAAGTTACTGTAAGCCTAAGAGTGTAACTATTAGGATTAGGCCACGGAAATGATAACTTTTTATACTCTTGGCGATTTTGAAGAATATTATGAAATAGTTGTTCATAAATCAGTCAGTACAGTATCTAACTTACATTACCTACGTGTGCAAATACTACCCGATTAACGGAAATTCTTTCATAAATGACATAAGCAAAGAATGTAATACAAAATAAGCCGTTAGGATTATATAGATAGTGACATAGTCTAATGTTTACTGCGTTTAATTGTTCCCGTGGGATGCTTCGTGAGGTCCACACTGTTGAAGTCAGGCAAAACACCACTGTAAACGTTAGTTATCATAACTGCCTATATTTATAGTTGCCTACTCTGCGGCGGCTGCATCTATACATATACAATTCAAATTCCTGACTGACTTATATATCAACGCACAGCCTAAACCACAGGTCCTAGAGACATGAAATTTGGAGAATGTGTTCTGTGTAAAGTGTAGGTATCCAGTACGAAAGTATTTTTCGAAATTCCAATCCTAAAAGGGTAAAATAAGGAACGTAAGTTTGTATGAAAGTCCGTGATAGTGTATACAACTAAACATTGAATTGAAAGTTACTAGTATAATGAAATAATTAAAATATATGAGTCCTATGTTCAGCAGAAAACAGTATGAAGATGATGTATATAAGGAAAACAATCTTTCTGCATACAACCTTAGGTCTCTTAATAAATATCCGCATTTCATAACACCCTAGTGAACTGAGCCTCAACAGGTCGTATATAGAAAAACCTGAGTTTGAGCTGTAATCAAAGACCGGTTACGTAAAGGTTTTAAGTGTGGTTTACGCAAGTACGGTGCGGGCTTGCACCACGAGTCACGACACAGTGCGACAAGACAGTCTGTCCGGGCAGCTCGCGAGCCGCGCGCCTCCCGCGCACAGCCCACCGGCGACGACGGTGCTTGAAAACAAACGTAAACATACATTGTCTTAAAATTGCGTTCAAAATACTCTTAAAACACCCAATCCCCCTTTAACACAAAATCGTGTCAGTTGTGATTTTTATGTTGAGGTCGGTGCACGTTTTCTTTCAGTCGCAATTGCGACTTTGTCAAAAGTTTCTGTATCTAATACTTATGCAGCTTTCTGCCTGTTATTTCACCTCGGTATCTAAAATTTAGTACTCTATCGTATCTTAAAATATTATGTAAATGTCGTGAATAAAAGCAGAATAAATCCTAAGTAATTTTCTATGTCGATATACAAACATAATTGGTGTTGATCGGATTTCGAGCAAGTTTCACTAAGTCATCAAATTTCCGTTAATGAGAGAATCTAGTATTACCCATGTAACTGATAGGGATAACCGACATCGATATCTCTCCCTCTCAACATCTCCGAGCATTTCGAAACAACGTTATCACAGTCAGCGATACGAAATCTAAGCGACATCGCATGCAATCCTAATTCGACAGTGAATCATGGGCATCACACAAGTGTAGTGAAACAATATAGTGACAATGGTGAAATGTTATAGGAAGTCTGTGAACGGCTCAGACTTGTGGGTGTCCACGCACGATCGCCTCAGTGACTTCTACGCGTCGTCATGGCAACGTGGGGACTCGGCGGTGCCAATGCTGGTCATGAGAATAATCCTGCTGATTATTGGTCTGATGATCCTGGCTTGGGCATTGTACGAAGGCGGCAACGTCTACTGGTTGCTGTTCCTCACGAACTGGGGGCTGGTGGTGCTGAACGCTTGTCTATTCAATGGAGTTATTGTGTCCCTGATGAGAGTCTGCAAGATTTTACCTGGTTAGTATTCCAATGAATTAGAATAGATTTATCGTAGACCCGCGCCGTATGATTGATCAATAGGGTGCATAATGGGAGGCTTTTTATGGAATTCAAATCTCCTTCTTGATCATTAGTGTCAATACTATTCGGGCTACCAGAATTACAAAGAATTACCTCTTTAAATTGAGGCACCTGGAGGACCTCAGGTATGTCCTTATTGTGACCATCAGCAAAGATTATTTATAATGCTATATAACTCTTCCTGCACAAATACCTGAAAACAGTTGGATAATAAAGTTTTTTGAATGCACCGCATCGGAAAACGAAAGTGAACCGACCAGAAACCTGTTAAACCTTTGAGACATTTCATAGGGTAAGGCTCGATATTCAGCTGATGACGATGATGTAGTTTGCTGTCCTCGTGAATAACTTAATAGAAACAACCAAAGTTTTCTGGCTGATAATGTATGAATCAAAAATATCGGAAACAAAAAGCTGTCAGCAATATTAACTATTTAACTACATCTTAACTAAGATCACCAATCCGTCTGCCAAGTGTGCCTAAGGCATGTCTATCTAAGATATAATAGTGAACTTATGTAACTGATAACGAACGAACCACATCGAAGGGACTTCTAGTTGTTTACCCAAACTATTTGGACTGGGCGTGGTGATGTCAATCAAGTCAGTCAGAGAAGCGCATCATTTATATAAAAAAAACAAGCCTTTTTTAAATAAATAAGCCTATTTTGATAAGTGATGACATTGTATTGTTCAAAGTCGTACCGGAGCCTGCTTCGTTATTAAAACGAGAAACATGCACGCCTACCGAACCGGCTGGAGCTGTAAAAAGTGGTGGGAACGGCGAAACAAGATGTGATGTAGGCCTTGAATTTTACGATAAAAATAACAAAACCTTTGAGCGCTTCCTCGAACAATGAAATAAAGACAATAGGCATGCATGTTAACTAAAAAATATTCGCTCATTCAAGAGACCATACGAAAAGATAAATATCCCTGACTAAGATATTTTGATAAAACTATTGATATGATTAACACTTTTCATAACCCGTTGAAACATAAATATAGCCACGCGGTCCGAATTTTAGAAAACGTGAAAATTAAATTTAAAAAGTCTAATATTTTACCATTAGAGTAACTTGATTTATCGCGTTTTGAAACATTTCTTCTTTGAAACACACAAAAAAATTAATTAGCTATTTTTATTTTTTGAAACTCTGCTTTCATATACCTTTCATACCGGAGCCCAACAGTGCTGTTGCCGTATGATATTTGACTCTAGCTGTGTATCAATAAATAACTCTTGTCTGGCGATCACCTTTCCACATGACAAACACAGTGTTGGATGTCAAATGCCATGAAAGGTCCAACTTCATGACTCCAGTCGAGATCGTTAACATTATCCCTCTCCTAATGCTTCCATACCAAAATTAATGTTGACATAATCTTTTAAAATAGAATATCTGGCTTTGATAGTAGCTCGTAATTACCTCAAATAGGAGATGAAATTATAGTGTCGCGAAATAAATATCATTAATTTACAACTTCATAGTTAGCTACAATAGCAGTTACGCAGCTAAAGGTTCATAAATGGCGCTTTGAACAATAATCGGAAAAAGTGTTTAAAATGAGAATTGTGATTCACTGTGAAGTTGTATGTTAAAGATACTCATTTCGCGACATCATAATCTGATGTCCTATTTTTAGATAGTTACTACACAAATCCAGCTATTATATTTTAAAAGATTATGGCAACAGAAATTTAGTATGAAACTTTGATGGAGATGGATCGCCTTAATGATAAATACTATCGAGCACAAAAATAAGTAACCGCACACATGGTTCAAAAATCATGTCACATTCACTCCCGCTTGTTCCTAAGTAGTATGTTGAAGGAAATGTCAATTAAAACGAATGTGAGATGGTTCAAAAGTGGATACATATTTTTTTACTCGAGATTTCTGAAAATATTCGTCACTGGTCGTCAATACAAATCTCATACGTAAGACATCAACGCACGACCATCGTGTCATTCCGTGGGTTTCGTAAAAGGCATGGGAGGGATTCCTATTCAGGAGACGGGCAGCAACATCTACCTATTTTACAACAATATCTTACTGCGATCACCTACCCGCATGTCAAGCGTGGTGAATACAGCAAATCTGTGGGGGATTACTGGGAATCTGGAAATTCCGAAGTTCCAAATGAGGAAGGATCATGTCCAACAGTGGACTCACGCAGCTGATAATGAAATGGTAATTTTCGGATGTTCCTCAATTACGCATAAACTACTGAACGGATTCGTATGAAATTTGCCACTTATATTTTCGGTCTAAATAAATTTTATACCGACAAAATGTGACGAAATGTGAAAGAAATTGTTCATTTATATAATTGATCCTGACGAAGTCGCCAATAGCTATGTGGTTAAAATTCCATTATATGAATTGCTTATAAATTATCTCACAATTACTTACCCATATTGTATGGAACAGTTATTGTTAACTGACTACTGTATGTGGCGTAAATACTTCTCCACTTCGGTGGATATTTACGCATGTATGTTGGGACAACCGACGACCATAGCTATCGCAATACTACGAGTAACTACTCGTATAAATAATGTTCGCTAAACCATAAATCCGCAATAATAGGATTGCTCGCGGATATTTCTTAAATAATAATATACAAGATGACGATTATGATATGTACAATAAGTGTTCAGTCGCAACACGACTGTTATAGTCTTATCCTCTCTTTTAAATAAATATAGTTATCGCTACCAGTCATTCGTAGATAGATGAGGCTAGTATTCGTCTAAATGGCGAGACGTGATATCGCCCAGAATTGACCTTCTTTTTATATTCCTTATTAAATTAGACTTGCCACAGAACCTACAGTTGTTTCTTGGGGTTCACCACTTGGGGGTTTCTGGAGATTTTACAATAAGAATAATAAACGAACTTAAGGCGATTCCGACGGTAAAAGTTTCATGTTAAATTTCTTTTACCATAATCTTTTGTAATAGGATAGCTGGCTTTGTGCAGTAATTATCTAAAAAAAATACATCATAGGACTTATATTAAAGCTGTACACTGTACCTTTTTGGGTAATTACTGTTCAAAGACAGCCCTTTTAATGATATAATTGGTCTAAGGCAGCGGTTCTTAACCTGTGTGTGCAGTCTCATCCTCCACGCTTTGAGGTCTTCGTTTCATATAATAATGAATTCAAAATACGTATTTTATTTGGAGTACTATAACAAATGTTTCGAAATTTATTGCTGTCCTTGAAAATTGCGTTTGATTTCCTAGGGGTCCGTGGCTAAAAAAGTTTAAGAAACACTCGCCTAAGGCATAGATTTCCACGCTTGCTATTCCACTGTCGACCCACTTGTGTCGTATAAAATATATCTTTATAAAACTAAAGTTTAAATTTAAATTATCCCTAATAATACGCAACCAGCCAACACGGAAGCATTGCAGGCATGGTCCACTACGCCAGCACGCGCGTCATGGCGGCACCTGACGCAACGCGACACACTGACCAATATCCTGGCTTGATGGCGTGATTCTGGTTCCTTACTATCGCGACCTTGGTACACTTTCTAACACGAAACATTCGAAGTGCTCTCTGGGCGCGCGCCGAGTGACATTTCATAATACTTGTCTAATCACAGCGAGACCTAGAAAATTATGTCTAAAACCGTTTAGTCGTTCTATTGATTTGGGCACTAAAATGTATAGTACGTTCTTGCATCGACACAGGCGCATTTTCATTTGGGCTTGGGTAATGAGGCGTAGGCTATGACATATCTTTTACTATTATTTCACTATCAGAACATCGCAGTCTGGCCACAGCCCTCACGCTGTAATGGCCATGTAGAGAAGCAACAGTCTCTAAATCAGACAACCTTGTTGACAGCGACCTCGCGATGTCTCACCGCATTTCAAACAACAAAAAGATTTCATGAACATTATCTTACATTTGCGTGTCAATAGTTAACTTAGTTTCAGTGGCACAAACCGAAATATAAACATATAAACAAGCATGTTTCTTTCCGTCTTCTACAGGCTTCGTTTTTGGGAGTGTACTTGCGAACTACCCCACCTAATTCCACCGTAACCCTCGTACAGTCGCTTAGCTCCAGCATTTCGCACGGAGCGTTTTGCTTCTTCATTTATAGCCCCTCTACGTAGTGGAATTCCCTGCCGTCACCTGTATTTCCTTAGCATTTCAATCTAGACGTATTCAAAGACAGAGTATGATATTTCTAGGGACACATGTCTATCATCCTAGACAACATCACCACACACCTTGCCGAGTTGTTCCGATTTTTGTTTGGGCAAGGCGTTTTGAAAAAGAACAGGGTTGAAGGTTTCATAAAATTTTGAGAGTAGTCCTTCTACATTTTTGCTAGAGTTGATACTCCATATCAAGTAACCATATCATAGTGTTTTTAAATGTAGCTCTGTCGCTGTATGATTCTGTCATTTTCACGACTAAACTGCCGATTTGGTGAAAAGAGTTGTTCCAAATTCGGCCAGCACTTGTACACTATTAAAAAAATCAATTAATAATGTAAACATCTATAGAAAAATACTAGAACTACATTTTTGTATTTATTTTATTGGTACAAAATAATTTTTGGTACTAAGTGACAGCGTCAAATGTCATTTTATTGACGCCATCTTTGTTTTCAACGTTAAGTCTTGCCTGTTTCGTGCGTTTTATATGTTTTTGTACAAATAAACTTAAACAAAATATACAAAAATGGTAACTAAATCACTTTTCTTTGATAATACGCTTTTAAAATTATAAGTGTACAAGACCAGGCCTTGGCTCCATACATTCGCAGAACGTCTCTTTTGACACGCAAGATGAATGGGATGATTTTTGAAAACACAAGGGTCGGTCGCAGTCAAAACGTTTGAAAGTGTAACGAGATATTTGTTGCCTGTTTCAGAATCGTTGATGTACGACGAGCTCCCGTGGTACGTGAGCACGTATTGGTTCCTGTTCAACGTCAGCATCAGCGTCGCGTTCACCATCAGTGCACTGTACTGGATACTACTGTACAATCCGGGTAATACACACAATGTAGTCAAGGTTCGTGGGTACCGTGGATATTTGGGGCATAGGACGGTCCGGTAGGTCAATTTTTATTGGTACAAAATATTTCAAATCTTAATTATGGGCATATGGGAAAATATATTTATGTGATAGCGACACAATTGCGATGTTTTTTAGATATACTGTATACTTTTAGTCTAGCCTCCCTCTTATTTGATGGTGACGAGTAGACTGTATAATGGAATTATGCTCAACAAGAGCTTCATGAGGCACAGTATTTTTGTGTTTAAAAACGTTAACGTAACATTTGTATACTACATTTATATATCAGTTGCAAACCAATATTTAAGAAGCACTCCATACTTCCTTTACCCTGTATGTATATAAGGGACTTATGCCTCTTTGTAAAGTATCACCCAGAGTACTTTAACAAATTAAATGAAACTAATACAAGACAACTTCGGCTTCAGTATATAAATCGGTTGCACCAACCAACATGTCACACGTACATCTATAAGAAAAATGTATTAAACACATGCATCATTGCTTACAATCATCTCCCAAGGGTTTTACAATTAGAAAACGGCATGGATTTTAAGAAAAAAATTAAGGATTGGCTTCTTCGAAACTGCTTTTATAGTTTTCCTGAATATTTAAATCATAAGCATTAATCATTTTAAATATACCTGTAATTATAGTGTGACATAAATAAATAAGATGAGTTGTGAATTATTTAGTGACAAAATTATTAACATTTTACTAATTGACATGCGATGTAAATAAATTTTTTTAACAATTAAATTCCTTATTATATAATATGTTCATAATATTTGCACACCTGTGGACAGGTTTAGTACATCGAACAAAATAAAAATTACTATCTAAACACCGTGTAAAAAACTATGTACTTGGCAAATAATTTTTTTCTTTCTTTCTTTCTTTCTTTCTTTCTTCTATCCACCAACCTAACTGGGGTACCGCCAGAAATCCAACAAACCATCTCCAATCTTACTCGTAACATTCCTACAGTGCAACCACTAGTTTACGGAGGCTGTTCGTATAGTTTCAAATTAGTTCTAATTAGGGTGTAGAGAAAGTTAACATTACCATTACGTAAGATCTCGCGGAATCAAGCCGGTTGCGATATGAACGATATGACTCAAAAATTATTTTGACTTTTATTTTTTATTATGATTAGGTATGTAAACTGTTACATAACTTTTTAAATATATAAGTTTTACCTAACTGCCACGAAAAGAGGATTACAATGTATTAAAGGTATATACTATATCTTTGTTTGTTCTACCTTCACGTCGTAATAGTGGGCTTCAAAGAATGTTAAAGGGTCGGAAAATGACATTGGCTACTTTTTTCTTAAATGCTATTTTATAATTCAATTTTCTAACAAATTTGGCCTTGACCTTGATGATTTGCAGCTCTTCCCTCTTCTTTCCTCTAAAGGGATAACAATCGAAATACTGCATAGAAGAATAAACTTTGACTTTTATCAGCAAACAAATATTGATATCTACGAGTATATAAACAAATAGGACTATTTCTGTAAAATGTGACAAGCATCTAACTTAAGTTGACGTTAAAATGTTGTGAAAGCTGCTCGGGACCGGCCATTGTGGCGTGCCATGGCCTATGTTCAACAGTGGACATTTCCTGGCTGACCATGATGAGTTGTCTACATAAGGCGAAAACTCGGAAGTGACATCTTCTACTAGTATACATATTTATGTTTTGTATTTTATTTCTCAGAAATGAAAGTGATGACACCCAACGAGTTCTGGTTCGACGTGGCGACGCATGGAGTCAACTCGTGCCTGGCCTTCGCGGAGGTGGCTCTGTCGCGCACGCCGATCCGCCTGCTGCACTTCTACCAGCCGCTGGGCGTGGGCCTGTGGTACGCAGCCTTCACCGCTGTATACTATCTAGCGGGCGGCACTGATCCGTAAGAACATATATCATCATGATCATTACAGCAGTTCCCATCCTCTCTCTTTCTCTCTCCATACACACACAAGTTCGACCTTTAAATCTGTAAGTGTTCAATGCCAAATACCTATAAATAACAAAATGTTAACTCTTCGCCCAATTGAAGAAATATCAACTACATATTTACAGATGGAATTATTCCCGCACTTTTGTTCCTAAAGTCGCCTTCTTCTGCAATGGCTAGGATGAACACACCCTGGACGCTCCATACAAACGATATATCATAACTACCAACTCTATTAACTCTGTGACGACTCTTAAATACCACAAATTACCGTACTAGTTTGCTGTGACAATATATTCTTACGATCTAGAATAATGTATTGAAAACGTATTTCAAAAAGCTCACATCCATGTAACTAACAATGGATAAGATAAAATATAATTGTGTAATGTCATAAAGCTTCACGCGTATAAATAAACAGCCGCCAGCCGCTCGCTCATGCTAAATGTCAATGGATTAGATAAGCACATTCTTTGTAAACAATCGATACTGAGAACAGTACGATTCGTCAAGATTCCAACACCGTTAATCCCACAACTCTCGCGAGATGTGATTACGTAAATATAAACATACGAGTATGTTACAGGAAATTTGAATTATGCATATTTGCTTTGGGTTTTGGGGCAAAAAATTAGTAAATCGTATCTTGGCTGGCTGTCTTAGAATTAGAACAAGTTCAGACCATGTTCTATATAAAATATTAAAATATAAAATAAAATAGCCTTTATTGCTGCTTTTTCCTTACAATTAGTATATATGTTATAGTCAAAGTCCGATACACAGTCTCTTCGCGGAAGGACTGGTTTATCCTAGGTTTAGCCAAAGCCATCAGGCAATCCCCGAAATACATTTCAATTTCGCCCTTTGCCTGAAGTATTTTTAGTCAAACCCAGGAGCTCCTAACTTTTCAGTCAAACGTCGAAAGTAAATTATTCTGTTTCGGTTTTGGCCTAGTCAATCCTAGAAGCGACTGCAAAACTCGGTCAAACGTTGATCTGAACATGTTTAAACAGGTTCATAATGTCTCTCGCGGTGTTCCGACCGATTGTTTTTTTTTTGCCACTTTAATTACCTAAGAAATTATTAAAACAATTAACATTAAAGTAATGCCTCACCATGTCAGAAAAATGATTAATTTTCCATTTTAATTACTTAAGAAATTATTAAAACAATAAACATCAAAATTTTAAAAATGTTATTTTTTTTATACTTAATCTTACAAACTTACCTCCGTATATTCCAAAGCATTTATTTATTTATTTTATACTTTATTGCACATCGTACAAAAGGCGGGCCTAATGCCACACGGCATTCTCTCAAAGCATCTCAAATATAAAAGTGAAAATCACGTAAGCTGACCAATCAGGTGTCAGAACTGGCAGAGTTAAGCGGTTCTTAAGACTTGAAAGCTGCTTAAATGATAAAATGCTTCCAAATATACGAAGATAAGACACTTCATACCTATATCGGAGTTTGACTCGTCAAACCCCGATTTAATAAAATTGTGTTTTGACGTTTGCCTGACCAAATTAGTCTCTCCCAGGTTTGACGAAAATTGTTTAGTCAAAGGCCGAAAATTTACATTTGTTTGGGCTCTGACTAAGTCATTCAGTCTGACCTGAGGATTGACCAGTCCAACCTAGGAGCGCCGGAGCTTCGGAGTTTGCCTATAACATATACATGCCTACTTACTAAACACTTAATTGATTTAATCTATTTTATTATTTGAACTATCGGCACCTGAATGTTTGTGTAGGATAGCGTGTCTGTCGACAAAGGCCTCCTCTAAAGATTTCCACGTATTCCTGTCTCTTGCTAAACGGGTCCATACCGGACCAGCCACTTTCTTGAGATCATCTTCCCCTCTTTTGCTTTGTCTGCCTCTATTTCTTTAGCAGAAAACACCATGCTATAAGGTGTCGTAAAAGGCGACTAAAGGAAAGAAATCATCTTACTACGATCACCAACCCACCTGTCTGGTAACATATTGGTGGCAACACGGATTCCTTTTAAAAAATAACTACAAAACATAAAACTGTACTACGTACTATCATCACAAGTAACAAAAAACATGTGTTTAAATAGTTTGACTCAATATATAATACTGACAACTATTCGGATTATGTCATGCTCTTATCTATCTATTAGAGAGTCGCACGCGCACATCAGCAGTAGATTTATGCAGCTTACGATGAACTATGATCGGCCACATTCTTCGGTCATCGGTCAATTCTGCCCAAAAAATAGATATTTAATCAGCTTCTTCACTTTAACAAAGTTGCAAATATTATGATCTATACCGCTCTCAAAATCTTCAGCCAGGAAACGTCCACTGCTGGACATAGGCCTCCTCCGTGGTATGTCACTTTGACCGATCCCGAGCCACTTGCTTCCAGCGAGTCCCCGCGACCTTAACTAGTTCGTCAGCCCATCTAGTAGGGGGACGGCCCGGTACACGTTTCCCGGTACGTGGTTGCTACTCGAAAACTCATCGTTTATCCGTTCTTCGAGCTATGTGGCCTGCCCATTTCCACTTCAGCTCACTGACTCGTCGAGTCATGTCGGTGACCCTAGTTCGCCTACGGATTTCGCTCTCGCAATAGCTGACCCAATTTGATGTTTTCTTACAGAAACGGATTGCCATTTATCTACGAGGTGCTTGACTGGCGGTACGGCAAGCGAGCTGGACTCATAGTGGGCATCTCCGCAGTGGGGATGCTGTTCATATATCTCGGCCTTTACACCTTGGGCCTGTTGAGAGACAAAGTGACTGTGGCTTTAATACGAACAACTAGTGTCGAACTGGCCAACGCGCCGCCGGATCATCATATGGCCAACGGAATAGCGTGACCTTTAGTATAAAACTGTATACCATGGTAGCTTTTATATTATGTTTACCTGTAATTGACGAATTTGTATAATTTATGTGTGTAATGAATGTGGTATTGTTTATATTTTGTATATTTAGTATGAAAGAGAAATCTAGTTTTGACTGTTAGTTTTTAAATAGATAAGATATATATTAATAGATATTGTACAAGTTTGAGTTGATTTCAATATGAGTCAAATATTGACGTTTAGAGAGCATGTGTCAACTCAATCTAGATGACGTTTTATTTCATAGTTTATTTCGTCAATAACAAAATAAACTATGAAATATATTAACACAATCCTTAGTAATCGCGCGGGGTACGATACGAGCCATTGGGATGAAATATATGTATGGAGAACAAAATAAACCGTGTACAAGCTATTATGAAATCTTTGAATCATCATCACCCGGGAAACGTCCACTACTGGACATAGGCCTCATACATGGTATGTCACTCTGACCAGACCCGAGAGTCTGTAGAATCGCCGAATGTTTAGGAGGTCACAAAAGGTTTTTATAAAAATGGTTATGCGCTAAGTAAACGTAAATAACGCTATACGCGTTTAGACCCCATTAGACCCTAGAATACCCAACGAATTTATAGATTATTTTGTACGAACTTTTTTAAGTTTTCTATTATTGCTAAGATTTCTTTCAATGGTAAAAATTGCTTAAGAAGATTTATTAACGTGTTTCATTTATATTTATATGCAATTTAGTTTAAGATATTAAGGTAACGTCACTATACGTGCGTTTTATTAGATTATATTTATTAGATATATTGAATTATTGCCAGACAATACCAATTCGCTAATTGAAATCGATAATGGCATGTTCATGTTCAAACCTAACATACTTACATATATATGATTATACAACAGGTTAAATCCAACCTTGATTCTCGTAATCATTTCCTTTCATTCTGTTTGTAACGAAACTGCTAAATTTGGAAAGGTTTTGTTTAAACAAGTAAACCACGAAACTATGTGTATTTTATATATACATTAAGATTTCATTTTATTATACTTGTATATAAGTTGACAAAGCAGATTCTGTAATATACTCGTATTTCTAATGTCATTATTTTTCGCAATATAAGAAACTGTATCCACAAGTTCACATTGAGAAATAATACACATATGTAATCTGCTATTTATTTATTTATTGAAGAACATCCAAAAATAGTTCATACAGCCTTTTTTCCTAATGAACCAGGCCAGACAATGGCCAAAGTAAAAGCGGCTAACGAATTTCGTACAAACGTTTTGTAAAAAGAAACCAGGAAAACTTCGTAACTGTCATTCATCCCGCTTCAAATAAAACAACGTGTGCTGCTAACTAAACGTTTATTACTATTTAAAAATATCTGGATTAACACAAAGAAACCAATAAAATATCATCGATAACAAACTAAATATGATATGTGATTAATAGTTTGACTTAGTGCATCTGTACTGTGCGTTAAATACATCTTCATTTAAATTAAACCTAACTACAATACAGGGACGGACTGAGGGCTTGCGATACAGTCCACGTTGTAAAAACGTCCAATTTAAAGATATTTAAATTTTTTATTCGACGAGCAGAATATACTAAATGTAAATTTTTAAATAAAGATAGTAAAATAGCTCTAAATCACTCGTCACTATTAATTAGGCGTAATTTAAAACAATCACTAACTTATCCTTATTAGATCGAAATATTTCGTGATGAATAATTTACAAACTTTTTTTAAACCATATTATCTAAAACGTGGTAACGGAATATCGTCACATTTTGCTAAATTAACAATATTATTGTCTTCACGTTTCTAACTTTGTTATTATTTTTATTAAATTATCTAAATCCTTTGCAAGGCCCCTGTCTTAGACCATCCCTGTTACTTAACAAAACAAATAGTAACGACTAAATAAAAATTCATATATAAAAATAAATTTTGAGATACGCCTGCCACAGACGTAAAATTTCAACAAAATGATTTCATGATTACATTTTGGACAACAGTCTCAAAAAATAAACAATTTGACCTTATCGTTAAATATCCAAAAATATTATATTTTCTTATTTACAATAAAATTTAAAACTAAGCTATGCTACTTCATAATGAACTGACGATATACACTTTAAATATACTATGAACTATGGATTACAAATAAGCAATGCTCCTAAGAACAAACTTAAAGATAGTAAGCTTGAGAAATAAGACTTACGCAGATCATTTTGGTGTCCATTTCGAGATGAGTTTTATAAGACTAAACTTGAGTTTCACAAGTCATGCCATGTCGTAGTTTCACAATTTTATAAATGTCAATTGACAACTTGACCTGGACATGGTTTTAGAAACTAATCATTTACAGTACACAAATATTGCAAAACATATTCCGTAGGAAAGCATTCTGCAAATGACTGTGCCTTATTTTACTTTGCCGACACGATTGTGGTTATGTAACTTACGTTCTACATACCACTTTTATGGTCAGTCTTGATTCTCATAACCATGTTTAAAACTCTTACAAAATCCTGTCCGATTTTAAGGCGACTTCTCCGAAATTTCATAAATTTTTATATTATAATCTTTTAAAATATTGTACTCAGCTATATTTGTGCAGTAATTACCTAAAATAAGACCTCGGATTATATAAAAATGTGTGAAGATGTATTTTAATGTAAATTATTTATATCCAAATTCATAGTCACAATTTCCATTTTTATACTTATTTTTGGTTATTGTTCAAAACGCCTTTAGCTGCGTAACGACTAACGACATCTAAGTTATACAATAATTATTTCATCTCCCGATATTACAATGTCATATTTTTAGGTAATTACTATTAAAGCTAGCTGTTCTATTTTAAAAAGACGTTTTTTTATGGTAGCATTCTAGTTTATTTAGAACGTGCTCCCAAGGTATTGATTATTGGTGAACAAGTATAACTTAACAATATTGAAAATCGTCTGAAACAATCTGGACCCACTGTGACACTTCCCAATATTATGTTATTTCATCTTTATATGTATTTATTTAAATTGCCTGAGAGTATTGCTTATCTTAACCTTAGTTCTCAGAGTCATTAATAAAATCAGCCAAACGTAACTATTTCTAGGATATTAAAATTTTCATAAAATTATCACGGTTACACTAAAGTACTCTATCACAAGCATACATTCTACGTGTTACTTATAATTAGTATATACTTACAACTAGAAGGCATTTTCAGAGATCATAATAATATAAATCGACAAATAAAACAGTTTGACGATTAAATTTTTGGAGCAAAAGTGTGTAAGCTCTGTTCATACTGCAACGACTTGCAGCAATAAATATTAGAAACTATAAAATTGGAGTGAAGGACAAATCGGCAACTTGCGAATAAAAACATTTAACTAAAAATTTCAATTTTGGGGGTTAAAAAATGTTACTTGCCGCTATGGTAGCGTAAACACATGATTTCAATAAAATGTCCATTACGCCGGCCGATATCGATAAATGATAAACACATTATAAAAGCAAAATAACTTGGGTCTAAAATAAAGTTGTAAGGTTTTGTTATATGCAAATAAATAGGCAAACAAGTTTGAGCATCGCAGGAATATTCCGTAGCACTGACAGTCATTATTAATGAATATGGAATCAACGTAAACCTAAACAAAAATCCTTTCGTACAAATCATAAACATTTATAGGATTGCCTTTGTGCAGACGTTATATAAAATATTTTGTTCATAAAAACGCCTTCTGGTGACATCTAGCTGCGTAACGGCTAGCGTAGCTTAGATTCAAGTTTTACTTCAGTGAATTTAATTTCTAAACATTTTATTTTTAGTTAATTACTTCTCAATGTCAGCAAATCTATTTTAAAAGATTATAGTGAATCGATTTGTGTATGAAAGCATTAAGTTTTGATTCAAGTTAAGGCTGTACAGAAGCGATGTATCCTCACGACATAGTTTTGGAATAGCGAATATGGAATTGGGCAGCCGCCACCAACAAACTGCGGTTGTACCGTGAGCACAATTGTAGACAAGCTCGTAGCTTTTTGACCAAAAACAAATGATATATGAATATTATGAGGAGACCAATCGTGAGAACTACACGAGCATTTCCACAACAGTCCATCATCGTCGTTGAAATATAAACAGAGCAGAACACGATTTTTTCTAGTCATATCAACTCTTAATTCCACATAGATATAAAATAGAGGCGAGAATTCAATGATTCAAACATGAATGCTGTAACTCGCCTCATAATAAATGAGCTGTGTTACTTACTTCGCTACATTAGCGATCTAAACATTGGCCTTTGACCCTTACATATCTCTCTTTTGTGCGACATAACATCTATAGAATTACCTAAGTTTTAAGATACACTTTTCCAGAGAATCTATCGCTAGCGAACACGAAACATGTCTGAATGACGACTTGGCTTCGCGTCTCAATTCACACGCCATAATTTTATAACAATACTGCCAAGAGTAGCATCGAATAATTTTTTTTCAAAAGTTCTTAAACGTAAAAATTTTGATCAAATAATTTGGTAAGTGGAATTAGCGTTGTTATGGGTTCTTAGAATTTGGACAACATCGATGCTATTTACTAGAGATTTTTGAACATTTTTCCAGCAAAACGCAATCATATAATCGTTTTGGAAACTTCACCCTAAATGAGGAATTTACTACCCTCACTTTTATTTTACTGATAGGCTGGTAACACAATCCCAACACCCTCACCACACTATCCTTTTTATTCAACTTTGACAGACTACAATCAATTTTAAACTGTTCTCAAAACAATAAAATTCATAGAAACAACAATTCGAATATTGCATCGTCGACATAATATCAGGTAAGCAAGCAAACAAGGCTTCGGAAGTTGAGATCAATCTATCTTTTTTATTCAAAAAATATTCATGTATTCGAATTATATGATAGCTTATATGGTAGTATATTCCAAATGAAATTGGACAAAAAGAAAGACGTAATTATAACTTCGCCAGCGACAGACGGCGCTACTGTATTTAAAGAATAGAACATTGAGTACTGCTACTTACACATCCTAAAATAACCTATATTGCCTTATTTGGAATAAGTATAATAAAAATAATGGAGTAATCCTGATTAGAATTTCATTCTCAAAATCAAAACATTTTATTTTCAATCGATTCTTTCAATAATTACAATTAAAATCATTTCCCATTTCTTAGTCAATTCATTTTATATAAAGCATGTCAAACACAATTAATTTTTTTAAATATTATCGAATATAGTCCCATTATATTTACTTGTGCAGCTTTTAGCAAAAAAACAAAGTTAAAAATGTACAGCTAACATCGATTACTGTTTTCCCATCAGTTACATATTAAACGATTCGCCATATATTTTGTACACAAAATATATTCATCGTTTCTTTAAATCACCAAATTATCTATGAGTAGCGACAACTTCACTCGGAACAAAATATTCAAAGCAAAGAGCGATGTTCCATAATAATTAATATCAAGAGTCTTCAAAAGGTTGGTCGGGTGGAACATTTTTTAAATGGGTTTTACACTTGTCCTTCATCTCACCTGATGGTGTGTGGCGATAAGGCCGTTGAATGGTGCGCGTGCGCACCCAGAAGCCTCAACCCAATAAGGCACTGGCTCTGCTACCTTTCATACCGGCACACACAGTGCTATTGGATGGTTAGCTGTGTACACACTTTCTGCAAACTTTTCTTGATGTTATTTTCATATTAAATAAATTGTGTTGGTTGTATGTGTTCAGTTATTACCCTAGCTCCTCGCCACTCATGAGGAATACCCTGAAGGTAGACTCGTCCACCGCTGCGTCCGTGTACATCAACTCCTCCTGAAAAGTAACGTCCAGTGGTATCACAAGCATGAAGTTAGATGCAAGCGCAGTACTTTATGCCAGAATTTTAGACATACATGTGGGCACAGATTTAATATAGTACTAGTGATATAATATAGTACTAGTGATATAATATAGTACTAGTGATACTATATAGTACTAGTGACATAATAGTAATAGTGATATAATATAGTACTAGTGATACTATATAGTACTAGTGACATAATAGTACTAGTGATATAATATAGAACTAGTGATACTTATACTACAGGCATCCATTAAATCATAATCAATACACAATGTAACATCTTACTGCGATTACCAATCCTCTTGGAAAGCGCGGCAATTATTGTACATTCTATAGAGATACATGAGTGAGGCACATTATCAACATTGTAGTTATAATACCTGCATGAGTCCAACGGTGGGATCCGCGTCCAGCAGGCTGAGGTCTCCGTCGGGCGGGGGTAGCACGAGCAACGAGCTCACACCGCCGTCCACACTCGAGGTAACCGCCATTTGTCTGTACAATTACTATTATTTAACACACTACACTAGTAACTATCCCAAATGAACTTAAGCAGGAACCAACAAAGGATCCTGACACGGACCCTAACAGGGCACTGCAAGCTAAACAAGCACCTCAGCTACATGGGCCTGAGTGACAATAAAGCTTGCAGGTTCTGTCAGGAAGATGAGGAAACGCCCATCCACATCTTCTGTCACTGTGACGCCCTGCATCACAGCAGAAATAGACATCTCGGAGGCCACACTGCCACAACGGAAAGTATTAGGTCCAAACCTAGGCCTATCATACGGTTCATGACCGAAATTGGCCTTGGAGAGGTGATTTGATCCATAGGGGACTGTCACAATAGGTCGCAGTGAGACGCAGGACTGCGCCCCTCATGCCCAAATAAATATATGTATATATATATATATGAACTACTTGTTGATATTATAAAATCACCCAAACCAGATACATTTGAGTGCATCAACTCACTCGCTATCTTCGTTGGTCAAAATGTTCCCATGCAGGAATAGATCGCTTCTTATCGTGTATATATTGCTCTCGGAGCCTTCAGACAACTCCACCTGGAAATATGAAATCGATTCCATAATTTCGTTATTTGGTTTCGAAAATTCAATGTAGAGTCAATTCAATTCAATTTAGCTTTATTGTACACCAATAAAAACTTAAAATATAAACTAAACTAAAAAAAAACTAAAAAAAATATTCAAAAGGCGGTCTTATCGCTTACAGCGATCTCTACCAGACAACTAGGGGGGTAGAGGAAATAAGACACAATATTTAGGGTCACTAGTAGAGTCATATGAAAGGGCTTTGTTTGCATATTCTAAAAAAGATTATTGCTATATTTTCTTTGCTGCATAGGCCTATGTCCAGCAGTGGACTGCCGCAGGCTGTACATGATGATAGTTTTTTACTTGTCATGAAAAGTGTAATAAATTAGACACAAATTTGTGTAAATGTTACTGGAAAACCTATGCAGCGTAAATATTTATCAGTATAGTTTTTGAGAAATAATAAAAAAACCTATACGGTCGGGAAAATGAACTTTATTTCAAGGTACCTAAATATCTATACGTTTTCTTCCATTGTTCGGAACCCTTCATACATGAGTCCGACTCGCACTTGACCGGTTTTTAAAAGTCTACTACCAATTTTCTCCATTCTATAATCCACTAACACTTTAACAAAGTGTCACTCACCTGCACTTCCTCCTTGATAACAAACTGCCTTTTATTGTCCTCCTCGGGCGCGTGCTGCGCCCGCTGCGGGAGGGGCCACGGGCAGTGCGTGCGCGCAGCCCGCCACTCCGCCTCGAGGGCGTCCACGCACGCCTCCGACGCCGCGACACTCATGCTCGACACTCCCACCTCCCCGATCGTTGCCTCCGCGGCTAACGACGGTGAGCTTAGGCTGACCTGGAATACAGCACAAAAGACTTACATTCGTCGTGATATCGGTTCCTGATGATGACGATGAAGTCTGAACTCAATATGTAGAAAATATATATAAAATCCATCAAACCTATTTGAAGTTAGGGGGCCAATGACAGACACACAACCTGAAAGACTATAATCAAACATCCCAATTTAAACATGAGGGTTTTAAAATGGTTCAGTTGACTTCCTAAAAAGTGTATAGCTGTACTAATAAATATTAAAAGAAGA
Source organism: Carcina quercana (assembly GCA_910589575.2). Taxonomy (NCBI): domain Eukaryota; kingdom Metazoa; phylum Arthropoda; class Insecta; order Lepidoptera; family Depressariidae; genus Carcina; species Carcina quercana. The sequence continues at coordinate 13,602,158 of OU342427.1, forward strand.
TTTAAATATACATTTTCCGTTCTTGCTTTTAGTACAGCAAATTTAATATAATAACTTACCGTTAACATTTCCTCATTTGTAATTTCCGCGGGTATGTCGGCCTGAGTTGACGAGGCAGGGACTACCGGCTCTTTGTGCGCCTTCCCCATGTGCGTTAGAAGGGCATTCACGTTCGTAAAAGACCGATGACAACCTGAGTATAAATTTAACATACGTTTAAAGGTTGGTTTGGCAATATATTCAAACAGTTCACACCTTACCAAATTTTTAATACAATAATTAAAATAGAACATCGTCAGACCCTGGCTGGCAAAGATCTAAAATTAATTGGTGCTTAATTTGGTTTACGATTTAATTAAAATGTAATTATCCTGAATTAGAAATAATGTCATATAAGTAAGATGACATATCAACCTTATCATTTATATTTGTTCTAGAATTTTCTTTAGATAATCGTTAGATCGTTATTTAATCTTAAAATATGTATTTGTCCCAAAAAAGGTTTCGTTTCGTTCGATAATTCGTTCTTTAGTTTATCTTTAATTATTTATTTATTATTTATTTTATTTTGATTAACTAACGATCTAACGATTATCCTAAAAAATTCTAGAACAATCAATGATAAGATTGATTAGCATTGGATTGACAGCCAGATGCCAAGCATGGTGACGAAACCCAGGAAAGAAAACAAGGATGATTTCCACGCGGAAGAAGTTGTGGGGCACCAGCTAGTGTAGATGTCGTGGCCCACTCTTAGAATTGACCATATCACGCGAAGTGACCGCTAATGTGTAACTGACCGGGTCTAGTGCACCGCTGCTTGTCTCGTCGGTGTGTGGCGCAGTGGTCGCGCAGGTGCTCCCGGCGCAGGAAGGCGCGCCCGCACGCCGCGCACGTGTGACGACGCTCGCCCGTGTGACGGCGCGCGTGACGAACCAGCTTGCTGGCCGAGCGGAATGACCAGCCACAGTTCTGACAAAAACAAAAAAATACTCTGATACTCGGTTTGAACTCTCTCCCTCTGACTAGCTACCAACGTGTTATATTGCCACCAAACAACATTTACACTGTTCATTTCCTAATCTGATCCGGGATATACCGCATGCAGTTGAAATAGCGGTGTGGAATCAATGTCGATTAGTCTTATCTATTTTTGGATGTAGGAGATAATATCAGACGCTACACATCCGATGATCCACACAAAATTGTTTCACTAATATTTTGAATGGATCTACAGGTGGACAGAATATGACATGAATTTAATTATTATGTTCGTTTTATTCGGGGATGAAATTGCTGGCATTAGCTAATGTTATATAAAACCAAACAAATAACTAATCATACAAGTTAGTATAGAAATGAAACTCTCGCTCCGGACGCGTTCAAGGTCACGATATAGCCTGTTTGACGTTTTCTTAAACAACGAGTGCATCCTCGCTCCCGTTCATACTCTTTGCGTCCGTTTCTTTCTGTCAACGCATATGTATCATCCCTAGTGGGATCGGGGGCATGTCTGAGGTGACTAATGGGGCACGCACTAAGGAGATTCCATTAGATATTCGTATTTTAAAACTTTTTCATGTACTGACCGGGTACCGGCAGGGGTAGGGCTTGTCACCGGTGTGCGCTCGCTGGTGCTCCCTAAGCCTGCACGGTTGCCGGAACACGCGCCCGCAGCCCGGCCACGCGCACACGAGCGGCGCCGACGCAGGGCCGCAGTGCGCGCGGCCGTGCGCTCGCAGCCCGGACGACCAGAAGAAACGACGACCGCACTTTAAACAACTGCATAAAACAATATAAAACGAGATCATTATAAAATAAAAATGTGCAACAGTCATCTATGTAATTAAAAAATTCGTGTTAGTTACACCATTTATAACTCAAGAACGACAAAACCGATTTATATGATATTGGCTTTTTTTTAATGTGTCTGCCCCAAATAGCAGAATAACTTTTAAAACATGGTATACATTCACCCCAAAAATAATTTTCTCATATATTAACGACCTAACAGAAAGTCAGAGGGACTGGATTATTTGAAGAGGGATAGTTGAAAGGCCAAAGCTACTTTTATCCCGATCGAACGAGTAGGTCCCTTGTAATAAATCCTAAAGTCCATGCGGGCGAAGCCGCGGGCAGAAGCTAGATTAACTATTTTGAGGAATTTAAACACGGACTTACACATACAAAGCGTCTTGAGGCGAATGATCTTCATTCAGGTGCTTGACCAAATCTCCCCTGAGCTGGAACGTTCTTAAGCACGAAGCACCACCGTCCGTGTCTTGCTTCACCGGACACTGCAACACGGTGGGCCTCGTCACTTTTGCCGCGCCCGCCGGACTGTGCGCACTATCCTTATGCTTCTGTAGCTTTACCTCACTCCTAAACCTTCTGTTGCATTTAGGAACATCACACTGCAAGTGAAACATAGAATTTGACTAAAATGTATAAAATTTCTCTAAAGTGACGTCATAAGGGACCTCTAACTGCAGTCAAAAGATTACTTTTATGTATAGGACCAGAGTGAAACTAAAATCGGCCCAAGCATTTTTAAAGAGAATCGACTCGTTCACCTTCAAATCTCCACAATAAAATGGAATGGAATGGAAATTGATCGCGGAATCAACAGAAGTATCTATAGTTCTTGCACACACTTTGCAATATATGCTTTGGAGATTCCTTTCTGTTTCTACCTATTATTGTTAGATACAGTCCTGTGACAAACGAATGAATTAATGAATAAACGACCATAGTAATTGGGTCCTGTTGAAGCCCAAAAAATTAACTGACTGCCACATAAAGGCTGTTTTCCCAACAAACAAAATAGTAGTAAATGTTGATTGGCGTGTGCGATGTGTTGGCAGTACCAAGTACCAGATGGTTTTTTATATTTAAAAATATCATAAAATTGTAGGAAGGTTTTTAATTTTTAGCAAAAACTCCAACTAATCCAAAAACAGATAATTTGTATTGTTTACCTTAAAATTCATTGTACCATTTGCTAAATACTCTAAAGACAGATTCTGCCCAGGCACGTCTGTCGATACTGATTCTGTTGAAATTTCGGCATCAGCTATTGTTGCTACTGACAATGGTATATTTATAACTGTCTCTGGCTTCGCACATATGTTTTCCAAATGAGTTTCATCATCTGAAAAGTATCATTTCCATAAATATCTCAATCAACTACATAATGCGTTATTTCAAAACAACCTAACCTAAAATGGTTAGTCAGATCAGACCAGACATGGATATTTGACTTTATAAAATTTCAAAAAAATACTCATCGGAATCTTTTTTAAATGTATTTTTTAATATATGTCTTCACTTGGCCTTCATCCCATTTTGTGGTGTGATGATAAAGCTACTAGTTGGTAGGCACTCTCACCCAGAAGTCTCAAGCTAATAAAGCGCTGACTCTCGTTACCTTTCTAAACGGAACATAAGCAGCACAAAAATCTAAGATTAATTTATCAGAGCTACAAAAAAATTCTATTTTACTTCATGGACATCTTACAGTATTTCCAGTAGGATGTGCACCTTCCTTAGACTACAATATCGAAGTTTCTATGAAGGATACCATAATCACAACACCCATTGGGTGCATTAGGGTCCTTTTCAAAAGCCGATGTAACTATTTAGTTTATTTCTACTTTGCATGAACGAATGCTCACCCTCACAGTATCACACATCATAGCATAAATCAGAAAGTTTGTTATTATTGGGCTAAATACAGAGCAAATAAAGATTTAAAAATATATATTCAGAGTATAGGGGTAGTATCAAAGAGGGTTCAAACCTTACAGCTACATCCAGTTCATCTGTCTGTAACAATCCCACGAAATTTTGCAGAGAAATACTTTCTTTAGAGAACGGATATATATAGACTTACAAACTCAAAGTAATAATAGCACAAAGTAATAACACTTACTATTTTCTATGATTACTTCATAAGAACTATTAATCAAATCAATTGTCCAATCATCCTGTTCAGAATTATCAACTTCAAACTCAATTTCTCCTTTGGATGTTTTCTGTAAATGAATACAAGCATTCTATAATTGAAATAATTCAACTGATTGGAATCAAGTGCCTACAATTGTATTGTAAACTCATAGAAAAAAGAATGGGCCAAGTGTGAGTCAGACTCCCACACTGAGGGTTCCATACAGTATATGAATAATTGAAATACTGAAAATCATAAATAATCAGGACAATGTTAAGTCTGATTGAATTGTAATAAAGTGATTTTTTCCAGTATTCAGATAGATTTTTTTATGTATGAGTTTGAACTTTGCCTTCATCTCAACTGGTGGTAAGTGACGATAAGTCTGTTGGATAGTAAGCATGTTCACCCAGAAGCCTCAAACTATTCTTATACTTGTGGTGAAAGACCTTGCTTCTTGGCAAATTTTAGGATGGGAGGTACCCTGCAGGTTTTGATTCCTTGTTGCAAGGGATATCATCAAAATATATGTCAAAAGGGTCATATCTTTTTGTTGTGTTCACTTAGATGTTTGATTTTTTTACATATCCAAGGGATTTAACAACTGAGTGTTTGATATTAATTTCAACTTAAAACACGTTCTTGAGATAAAGGCTATTGACAGATAGACAGACAATAATGTGGGTTGCTTTTTTCCTTTTGAGGTACAGAACAAGAACTAAAAATGTGAATATCAGTTAACTATGAATGTTATTACTGATGTTTCTCTTATGCATTTTATTGCATTGCAAAATTGCATCTGGTGATGATTTACAAGACATATTAGTTACCTGTTTCGATGCACCATTTAAAAATGACTCAACATTAAATGTGTTTTGAGTAATATTTTCTTCATTATCTAAAACAAAGAAGATAGCATTATAAACGAGCTCAAAGGAGTGTAATGTTTCAAATTATTTTGCACAGGTCAACATTCAATGGGGTATGAACTTTCGTCTTAGTGCCAATACATATAATTTACCAACTCCATTTAAGGTAGAGATTTTAACAACCTCAGTTAAGATGACGAAAAGTAGTGTCTTTATTATTCAATTCATTACATATTTCTTATTTGAAACGGGCTTTCCACTCTGCTATGTTAAAACAGATTTTCCGGTGGGATCTCAGTTCTACTAGATCTAGTTCAGTGTACTAACTTGAGCTAAAATCAATTCAGTTATTGTTGAACTTTAACTTAACTCTTAATCATAGGATTCTTCTGCCCCAAGGATGCCTGGAAGAGATCGCTTTTAGAGATAAGGCCGCCTTCATTGTACCTTTTATGTTCTTTTCTGTTTTGTGTTTGTGTGTGCAATAAAGATTATTTGAATTGAATTGAACTTTACATATCATTTACATTTTACCTTTATAGATTAAGTACATCCCCCAAGCAATTCTCTCAACAAGAAAAACAATCAGCTGTGTTAGCATGAGATACATGAGAGTAGTAAGTTATTGTCATATCTAAGCATCATTTTGTTCATACATTTGTCATTTAAATATGCCACATCCAAATTTCACTCTCACCGCTCTCATGAATTTCATTCTATGGCAGCTGATCTCGTTAGTAAACAACACAATTCCTGAGTACTTACTGTTGAGACTATTAGTATTAATTATTCTAAAACCAATGTCATTTTGGCTTCTACACTCATTTGTGATATTATTTTCACTAGTATTTATCTCTGTTTCTAAGACACAAAATTCCAGCTGTTCTTGTGTCCCTGTCTCATTTACATTATCACTGCTGACTAGTCTAGGAGATTCATATGTTACAAATATATTTGGCCGCACTACTGGAGCTTTAGTCTTCTTCCTAAGGATGTTGGGTTTTTGGAATTTTTTCTTATCCTTATTGTTCTCTCTTGATAGGAACATGGCCCTCATTTCCAGTTACTTGCTGGAATTCAGAAACAAGTAATTTTAACCCGTGTTGGGGGGTTTATATAAGTAAATATTTTTTAAATGTAATCATTACAGGGTTTCATCTTATTACAAGGGAACCCTAAAAATACCAAACAATATAAATTATAATTAATAGGATTAACAGATACGGGACTGACTTTATAGCATAATTCTAATATAAATAATTCTAATATAATTACAAAAATATGCATACTACTGTTGAAAAACCTTTGATGTAAACTTGAAAATTAATAACCTCAAAATATGTTCAACTTACTGCTATTCCAACCAAACAGTATACTGTTCGTAATAAACCAATCTATAAAACAAATAACAAATAATCTCACTTTGGACATCTGCTATTGCAAAATAAAACAACGGCATTTCATATTTGCGATGTTGAACTTTACGATAGAAATCACATAAAAATGCAAACAACAAAAAGAGCCATCATAGTATTTTTTTTTAATAGAAGCATTGGCAAAGTTACCATCAGTTTAAATATTTTACAAAACAGACTTCAGTTTTCTCAATAAAATGTATAATGTGTACATTTTATCGCTTGTTTGGACGATTCTTGACGAGAATTTCAAAGGTCAGCCGTGGTTTCAACATAATTCGAAAGAATCCATATGCCAGTCCATATTCGACATGATAAACCCTTTCGATCGCGTCGAAATTTTCACAATTTTGCGTAATCAATACTATAACACCGTCTATGACACTTTTTGCACTATATCACACCATTATAACACAAAAAACACATAACAGTATTATGAATTACATACAAAAATTGCAATGAACCACCATTTTTCAAGTTCGCGCCAAGAATCCTCATCATAGACAACTACAGACCATAGAGAAAACACCGCCATTACAATTTTTTTGGCGTGACATTGACACATGTATATAAAAACAATTTTGACGTATTCACTTAGACCAGTGACTTAGACATCATCATCATAGAGTCTATGACAGAGACGTTCATATCAAGACGTTCATATGTGGTTCATATCAAGACGTTTGAACCTCGCACGAAAATTGGGTAACACGGACTCATCAGTTGTGGCCGCCTTTATAGACAAATTCTATAAAATCTGTACCTTGAAGAATTTATATGATCACGTAATTTAATCATCGATTTCAACTCCGCATTCAATTGATATTCTGTAGCCATTATTGAAAATAACGAAACTGAATAGCAAGCACTTGGTATGTCTTACCCTTAACTGCCAGTGTCTGCTCAAGATTAATTAGTGGAGGGTAGAAATAAACTTGAACCTTTTTTACCCGCAATTCGAATAAATTAGCTACAGAAAATTTATTTTATGTAACTGTTATCAGATTTTCATGTTAGCTATTTATTATATTTATTTAATAAGCTGTGATTTTTTTACAGGGAAAAGTGAAACTTTATATTGAGTGAACGTAAATACGGTATTCGACTTCCTCACAGGAGGCACCAAATTTTATGGATACGCTCCGAGCAAGGTGCCCTTTTATGCAGACAGCAACACTATACCATATAGAATTTGAATATGGGAAAACTCACAGGCTCCCGTTGGATTGATGAAAGGAAAAAATGGGACTCACCGCTACCGATGGATACGCCCTAGACACCTTCGGATCCCCTCACAATCCATCACGGGAATTGGTCACTTTATGCTGAACAGCCTTTCAGAGCTTAGTTAATAAATCGTCTTTGCGGGTGTTGCGCGGACGCAATCGATCTCGCACTTCTTACATATTAACTATACTCTTTGACTTCTTACACACGTCGCTTGCGATCGTGCTCTTCGATGTGGTAGAGGGCGCCACTTGATCGCGGCGCGGTGAAATTGAAAGGATAGGTATTCATTTGGATGGGAATTAAACTACGGGAAGTCCCGACATTATGTATGTTAGAGAATGGATGTTGATTTTGCCCCGTTTGTGGTTTGGTAGGTTTATTTTCGCTGTATGGAGTCCCGTCTCTATAACATAATGTACGCATAATACATACTCTTTGGTTATAATACAGCAGTTGTTATCTGTGGTTGTTTTCGGGTAGTTTTCCAAAGCAGCCGATATAATCATTACATCACAGACTAATATATGTACAGTAATACAGTGAAGAAAAGAAGATTTTGTACAATTAAAATAAATGGAATAATGTAATTCTAGTATATCCTAGACATATTTAGATTATAACTAGATGTTTTAAAAATAGTGTACAAGTTCAGGCCGAATTTGAAACACCACATTTTTTAAAATTGAAAGCAAGTGGAAAGCTTATATGACAACATTATAGCACCAGCTAAACTATGTAAACTTCGCATTGAAATGAAACCATATTGATATACTTATCACAAATTTATTAATTTTCTTGACTTTTACGCTTCCATTTTACATCATATTTGATTTCTTTAAGATCTCCGTGTTCATCTAAAGTCAATGTTCGCAGTCGTTTTTTCTGATCGGATTTTAATTTCTCCAACCCGTAATTCACAAGATCTTGTATAGGAGCTTTCATAAAATGTGGGTATTTGCATAAAAATCTATAAAGCAATTTATACAAAAATATATGCGTAAAACTGTCTGGAAAATGAGTTACTATTTGCTTCCATCGAATATCGCTCCATAAACGGTAGGAAGAATTGCTAATTCTGAAAATAGAATAAAATAACATCTTATTTTGTTAAATAATATAAACTTTTCTTTGCTTTTTAGGGCAATTAGTCTCAGGACATTTAGATTAATTTATTATTTATCCCAACCCAAAAATAGCTAAGTATGTGCAAAAAATGATGACAGCATAACTAAGTTTAAAGGGGTTGATTACAAAAATAATATGCTAATTAAAGATTAGTTTAATGCAATTTCACATACATATATATACCGCTTTACAAACTTTTTTACATTTTCATTAAAAAAAAACTTTAATATTAAAAAATGTACCTTTTGCAATGAATCTCTTTTATAAAACTATTTCATTTGCAACAAGAATTGGTAAGCATTATTTATAAATATGCCAACAACCAGATAACATTAGATTCCTAAAAACACAAATATATGAAGACTTCTCACGGTACCCAGGAATCAGCAATGATCATCATCATAAATCATCTGAGCTGAAAATGTACAAGGTATGCAAGATTTTCAACTTACATCCTCAATAAATGCTTCCTTAATCTTTTAATTTTTACGTCATATTTTGTAAATAACTGTGGGTGCAGTCCTGCGTACCAATAGGCTTGTAGATAAGGGTACGGATGGTCGAATTCCTTTCCAATCTTTAGCCACACCGATTTATCCAACTTATTATTTTTTAACTCTTCAAGAGTCAGGTTTGTATGGTCCATCAACTGTTTTACTAATTTAGTTGCTAACTGCAAATTCCATTTAATCTTTTTTCGCTCTGGTTTCCCTGTAAAAAGAAACACTATACTAATTTATGGGGTGTCTTATACCATCCTAAGCTTTTCCGAAAAGGTAATGAAATAGTAATAGTATAGCATAGTAGATATTGGCTTGAGGCTTCTGGTACGACAGATGAAGGCCCAAAAATATTTCTTTTATTAGGGATTTTTTAAAATGCCATACATTTTGACATACATATATCCATTGCAACCAAAGTCTGAAAACATGTACCAGGCCAACTAGGTTGCGAGGAGACACTTGTTGCCAGTGGCTCAGCACTAGTCATCGGTTGCCTAATATAGATGCCAAAAGATAATTTGAAACAAAATAACATGCATGCTGTATGGACAAGTAAAATAAACAGTTTAGTTATTTCAAAATCTCCTTTTGAGGTTCAAGCAGCTGTCTACCCAATTAACTTGCATCTAGTCATATAGGTATCCAAGTCATTCATTATTTATACATACCATTATACATATGTGCCAGTCTCTTATAAATGCCACGAGGCTCCCTTCCCAGCACTGTCGAAAGATATGGGACAGCTTTTCTAGGGCAATGGTGAAAGCATATCTCAATAATTTTTTCTTCAATTTCATTATAAAGCCCTCTGTTTGGGCCTAAGAAACGCCTTGTTATATGTTTGTACACTTGACAAAGATTCCGTTTTAAGCCTTGAGACAAATATGCTGTGACAAAATGCCTAGCTCTCTCCTCAGGTGCTGATGGATTTCTAGATCTGTCTTTATTCCTCCATCGAGCTAAGCAAATTAATTTATCTGGCAGTTTGTATTTCTGTCGAGAGGGTAGAAAATAAATAAAATTAAAACTGTATATTATAGGACATTTAAATATATTTAAACTATAGCAAAATGGTCTTTCTACATTCATTTTTTTACTTTTTCAAAATAAGCCAGATATAAAAGTTAATTCAAACAGGTTATACAAGATAAGCTCATGATGAACCACACCCCGTCTTTAAACAGTGATGACATATGGAACCGAAACGTGGTCAGTTACTGTGGGCCAAATAACAGCAAACAAATAATAACAAGTTCAAAGTCACTTAGTGAGCAATGGAACGAGCTATGCTATGCAGTGAAATTTAAATCAACATTACCTTTATAAACTTGCGCCAATTCTTTAAAATTCTCTCGTTTTCTTCCTCGCAGATAGTATCAGTGCGAAAACAATCTTTATTTTCCAACTCAACCTTTTTGAATGCCCTTGTCAAACTGTTTCCTTCTTGGTACCAAGGCTGTTCCCAAGTTATGACAAAGTCATCTAATCTATCAAGCAGCAACTGAAAATTAAAAACAAAGTTTTAAAAATCATAAATATAAGACATTTTGTTCTTTAAAAAATATGATATTTATTTTTATGGATCTATGTTTTTATTTTTAATCTGTATGTTATTTAACAACCACCCAACATACTGGCTGCAGAGCCAACTGCCTCAAGTTTCCCAAAGAGTCTTAAACACAAGAATATCCTTGGCATGGATCATGAATGTGTAGTGCACTCGACACAACATGTAAACCTAACACATCCACTTAAAGTATAGAGTAATATTGATCGCAGATATAAAAAATATATTTAACAATGAAAAAAAAATTGTATTGAGGGATAGCAGAAGTTACTTTACTTTTGAAAAAATATATGTTTCAATGCCCCAGATATATACTTTTTGAATACACACAGAAACCTCAAGCTAATAAGTTTATAATAAGCCAATTAATATACACGAATATTTTACAGGGCAGCAATTTGGATTCAGACAAAACAAAAATACTACTAATGCAGTCTGTGGCCTAGTACTAGTATAAGTACTAAATGCAATTAATGATGGACAATTTTGTGCCGGTATTTTCTGTGACCTAAGCAAAGCATTTGACTGTGTCAGTCACCGAATTCTACTACAGAAACTGGAATACTATGGTATTAGAGGACCTGCATTAAGTCTAATGCGTTCATATCTCACTAACCACTCACAATTTGTTCAAATAAATGTCTACAAAGAAAAAGGGGATCATGAATCAGTAAAATCTAACGCTTCTGTAGTAGAATGTGGTGTCCCCCAAGGTTCTGTTTTGGATCCATTCCTATTTTTAATCTTCATTAATGATCTCCCAAATAACATATCTCATGGAACACCTTATTTATACGCAGATGCTACGAGTATAATAGTAAAAAATAATAACATAAATATGCTTTAATATGGTTTAAGAGCAACGGTGAGACCGTATTAATTTAGACAAGACTTCCTACATGGTCTATAGATGTCACACAAATAGTCCAGTATACAACTCAAATTTACCGGTGACCAATAGTTGATGCTATTAGATTTTTGGGTGTGTACTTGGACCCACAACTAAGGTGATCCTCTCACATAGAAAATGTACAAAAACGATTAGTCGGTGCATAGCATGCAATAAAGAACTTGTCATCGACATGTAACTCTTCGACATTACTAATGGTCTATTTTGCATATTTTGACAGTATTCTTAGGTATGGTATTGAGGTCTGGGGTAACTGTGCTGGAATAAAATCAGTTCTAATACTTCAAAAAAAGCTGTAAGAATGCACCTCCGTTTGAACACTGCCGACCACTTTTTATCGAACATAAAATATTAACAGTTATATCTCTGTATATATATCTGATGGCAAAATATGTTTTCTCTAGGCAGTCAACTTATCAATGCAGGAAAGATCAACATAATCTAAATTTAAGAAATATTAACAGACTTGTTCTTCCTACGACGAAATATATGAATTACCATAGGAGTTTAGAATTTAATAGCATAAAAATATTTAATAATCTTGATAATGACATAAAAAACTGTAAAACGCCAAATGAATTTTCCAAGAAATTGTATAAATATTTAATCTGTAGACAGATAAAATTGTAAATTGTTTGACTCTGTCTCTAGTTATTAGGATTAGTTTTTAGTATTATTGTCCTTTATGTTTTGTATATATTTTTTGCACAGTTTATGTAACTTTAATAGCAAATAAAGGAACATTAAACATTAAGGTACTTGGTTTGCTACCTTTCATTGCTAGAACACAACAGTACTGTTAACACTGCTTTTCAGCACCAGGCTTATGTAACATGATGCTATAACTAGGCAGTCATAAAATGCCCTACCACCAACCACACCAAGTACCAACAGGTCACCCAGTTGAGGATGAAACCCAGGTAAAATCGAATTATGTAGCCATTAAGCATCAAAGGCACTAATTTCTTAGTAATTATAATTCTGAAACAAGCCAAACTATTTCAGGATTATTTTTTTTATACTTTTGAGGACTTTTAAAAAACTGTTTTTTAAATAAATAAATGAAACGCTCTAAAGTCAATGCTAGTTTTCTGTAGTATATCATAGTATCAAGCCATTACGGATTCATTATCAATTATGTGTAGTTACTATCTACAGTGCCTAAAGTGGACACTTAACCACACCACTCAATATTTTCAGTGCACATTCGAAGCCCCTTTTGTTCACCCAATAATATTAGGTTCATTTATCCCATAGTTTCATAAATTTATTGAGAGCAATCTATTGCCCGCTACATAACTTTCGCATGACCTTCAAATACTAACTTCATCATCATCAGCCAGAAAACATCCACTGCTGGACATAGGCCTCCTTCATGGTACACCACACCGACCGTTCCCGAGTCACCTCCATCCAGCGACTCCCCGAGACTCTAACCAGGTCGTCGGTCCATCTAGCAGAGGGACGGCCAGGTAGACATATCCCGGTATGTGGTCGCCACACGAGAACCTTCACTCCCCACCGGTCATCGGTTCTTCGAGCTATGTCGGGGAGCTAATCGGGGTAAAAAGTAGCCTATGTACCTCGCCATGGCATAAGCTTTGTGTCAAAAATCTATATGGGTTTATTTAGTTTTTAAAATGGAATGCCTCCATTTGTATACCCCAACCGTTACTTTCGCAATTATAATAATATAATTTCGTGTGATATTATTTAATAATTAGAAACAGTAATAGAAAAAAAATAACATGTCAAAAAATATTAACAATTCAAAGGCGAATTCCAAGTTCCACCTTTTGTGCAATTATAACGATTGATTATGGAAAGCTATACCTTCATAAATTCTTCATCTTCTGCTTCTATATCTTCTAAACGAATAAGTACCCAGTCCATACATGTTGGATCAGTGATATCCGCCGACTCAACCTCTTTGAAAATTTCTTCTAAATCCATGATTACTGCAAAAGGATCACATAAATACTATCAGCTGCAGTCAACAGAGAACTTTTCATTTAAAACCATGCTAAAATGAAGTCCTTCCGAAAATCCGAATAACCACAACCATTTTTAGAAGCATTTTTGATTGGCATTTGGGCTCATTTGGCATGATTTGCAGTGATGCCAACGCGCCATAGTCAAAAGTTACCATACTGTGACAAAAAATGTTTTTTTTTGTTATGAAAAGTTACCTTTTACATACATTTTCAGGGGTTAGTCCGTCTATTGCCCCCACAGAGTACTAAAAAGTGCTTCTTAGTGCTCTGTGATTGCACCAATATATTAAATCCAGGAGCAATACATTTTCACGTATTTCTACTATAATAATAATATTATGCTTTATTGTAAGGGTTCTAGTAGAAATACATGGATAGGTGGGAGAGGGATACAGAAATGTTTTGCGTTGCTACAGTAGGGAACATAGGGCTAACGTACCTTCCGTTTCACTTGATGTATGTTATTCTATAAAATGACAGATCCAATAAATAAAACTTAAAAAGTAACCAAAAGTTACCTTTCAAGTCTAGTAACCTGGAAGTAACCAAAAAGGTTACAAAAGTAACCTTCTGGCAACACTGTGTTTTGGCAATGGCATTTTTAATGTTAACTATTGTCTATTGTTAACCAGTATAGTACCAGTGGAATTTTGGGTTGCCGTATCAGAAATTCTGAAATTGCCGTATTTTAGGGGAAATTTTAACAAATGTCGTATAACATGAAAAGCATACTATAATGGGTAAATTACAATAAAGCCTAAATGAGAGATACTTCATTGACAATACTTAATATATATATATAGGAAATACTTTTGGAATCTTTAAATTCTTGCGTATTCAAATCACATTATTTATTCTTCAGTGAAAATTTTGTTTTATTACCCTGACCAGCAAAGCGCCATATTATGTTTTGTATTCCTTTAATGAAATTCACTAAACACCATTTCACAGTATGCATTGGAATGTGCAAGACAAAACATTTAGAGCAAAAGCTGCAACTGTTTTTAACTTTGTTTTTTTCTCGGTGGTTTGTATCGAAAACTCATTGATTTTTAGAGAACTAATCTCGTAAGATGAGTTTATTTTATGCTTTGTCGTCAAGTTCACTATCACCCATCGTAAGTAGAAATAATCAAATCGACGTTACGCTGTTAGTTGTAATGATTTGAAAAGCAGGACTGACAATGAAAACTACTGTTAGTAACAACATCCTTGGAACGAAATACATGATCCCTATCTATATATTCTGTTGTATAGATATCCCGTACGTAACTCGTGTTCCTCTCTTTCTCTAACTGTGACTATAATATTGGTTGTTACATGACACGAACAAAGTTCTTCGCCGCGAGTCCCCAAATATGTTCGTTCAGTTATTCACGAAAATAGGATGGCAATTTATGTTCTTGTCGAACTTGTAAATTAAAAATTGCCGTATATTTTGATACGGTGTGTGTGTGTGTGTGTTCGATGTGTTTCCGTATGTTGTATTTTTTGTCTATTAGTTGTCGGAATGTCGTATAATACGGCAATTGCTGTATCAAGAACAATACTGACCTAAACCTAACCTCACTGGAGCTCGTGGTGCCTGGTGCCGTACATATATATAATGTTACCGACGATAACATCTGGTGCAAGGGCTACCAGCGACATCTATATGAAGAGGCATGATGGGCATCTCCAGCAAGTGCACGCGACTATGTCATATCAAATTAAGTTAATACAAGTTACTCGGATACGTGACTGAACGATATTTATATTTAGTCATAAATGTTTAAACAATAACTGCTTTTGTATTTTGTATTGTATAAATGATTCTAAGATTTATTAACAAGAAAGATTAATATTGTATAATGTCGTCAGCAATTACTTCCGGTGAGAAGGCGATGCACGTTGCCTCAACCAGTACTAGTAAACGTTACTCTGCCCAACTGTGTGTTGAGAATATATTGAAGAATATACAATTATACATGCCTGATGGATTGAAAGAGTATATAATATACTACGTAATGGTTAATGGTGGATAATATAATGCATAACGAAATCCATAACAGGATATTGAAATATAATGAACAACGGACGCTATATCAACCGCCACTCGACGCTATCATTATAACACAGCTCTCTACTTCAACTCAGTTACTTGATATAACACGCGATGCGCGTCAACGCGTTGCCGTCCCACTCACACCACAACGGGATTGAGCGGCGCGCGTTATAACTTTTGGTCGTACATTAGCGGCTTTTGGTCATGTTATTTATGATATATTCAGTTGACTTCGCGCGCTGGCGAACGAAAACTGTTGCGATTTATCAGACAATTGACTCGTTTGAATTACCCGCGCTTACTTTACGCCCGCGCTGCGTATTGATGTATATAAAATTTTTATTGTGTGGCAACTATTGGATTGCTATGTAGGGCGACTATGTTACTTAAACTATTATAGTGTTTAGTGTAAATAAATTTAAATAATGAAAAAGACAGGCAAGGATCGGATTATTTATTATACATTTTAAGTCAAATGCCTTGATGCCTTTGAGTTAAATAAATATTATATTGCAACTATGTTTCTTTTTAATCATTTGTGTTTAGTGTAAATATGTAAAAAGTGAAATGGATTAGGGCAAGGGTTGGATCGAATCACGATTGAATTTCATATTTGAAATCAAAACGCCTAACCCTAACCGCCGCAAGGGTACCGTTGTGATGTACCGCTATGGAACGTCAAAAAGTCGTTCGTTGTTCGTTATATTGTAATGTTAAAAATAACTCGGTATTTTATTTCAACATAACGCCTATAACATGATATCGAAAAATAGCGGTTTTGCACAACACTAGTAATGGTACCTAGATAGTCTGTGCGGGGGTGATTCGGATATAATGATTAGGTGGTGATTAGTATTTAATAGTATTTATCCTCTTTGATAGTGATCTGTGGTAATTCGGGGCAATCCCTTTTCTGTTTAATTATCACCATTAATTTGTATTAATGCAAATTACTATATTAATTATCTTAGTATTAAGCCGTAACAATTGTTTCTAGTTTCTTATCAAGTCAGAATAATGAATAATGGAGGTATTTTTGAACTTCTTGAAAGCGATGACGAGTTACCAAGTAAGTTTTACAAGGTTTTATGGTTAGGGTGTACATTAGCGCCCCCTTTTGTGCACCCCAACCATTTTCTCACACTTATAGTCCATATAGAGAAAGAGTGCAGAAAGTTAATATATATTTTTTATTATGGTCATAATTTCGACCAATATGCGACCACTAGTAAATTTAAATTTACATCTTATTTAAACTCCAAAATAAAGTTTTTTTAAATGATACACCTCAAACTTATGAAGTTTTTGCTGTTATATTTTTAGATCTTCTGCATTGTTTTTATTCTGAGTGCCTATTCAATTGTTTAAATAAAATTTATAAAAATTTTGTTTTTGTTTAAGCTGCAAGATGTTTGATAGAAACACCTTAATAGAATGTAGAAAGAAAATTAAGGTAAACCTTTAAAAAATTAATATTTTTTACTGTTTTCAGGTGACTATGAAGAAATTGAGGACATTCCAATGTATCTGGATGATCACAGATTCGATAGAATTGAGTCCCTGTTGCCCAACAATGAACTATATCATGAACATAAACCATTAGAAGTTCCAGTAAAGCAGGTAGAAGATGATAACATAGATAAAAAATCTATTGACATTCCAGAAACAAAATCCAAACAAGATATTAAGAGTTTTGTGAACCAAATTGAATTTGAAGAACCAAACATTTATAAAGGCTTTAAGGAGGATTTTGAATGTGATGTGTATACAAATAATTTGAATGAAATTGAAAGTACTAAATCCAAACATGGACAAGTATTAATCAAAAGAGGAGTACTGAGTAAAAAGGACATTTATTGTTTGAGATGTTTTGGACCATATTCATCAATTAAAACTTTTTTGAAGTTCATTGATTTTCTAATGTTAAAAGATATCCAATCAAATTATACATTCCTCAAAAGTTGTCTTGTTGGTGATATATTATGCAACAGTAGTGATAAAACTGCAAGCAGTACAGATTTAAAAACACATGATTTTGAAATTGTTATTCTTAAATAAACTTTGACTATAAAGATTTACATTAGGACATTGATATAATTTTTTTACTGAATTTTTTTTCTTGTGTTTGTGCCATAATAAATAGCAATGTCTGCTAAAAATTGTATTTTATTAACAACATTTAACAAGAATTATATTTTAATCATACTAATATTTCAATTTTTATACTGTCTCTGTAATTTTAATTAGTTCGATGTACTTAGCCTGTCCACAGGTGTGCAAATATTATGAACATATTTAATAAGGAATTTAATTGTAAAAAAAAACTTGAAAATCAAACTTAATTATGTGATTGGGAAAATGAACCTTATTTCAATATCTGTACGTTTCTGTTATATGGTTCTGTATGGAACCCTTTGTGCGCGAGTCCAACTCAAACTTTGTCGATTAAAAAAAAACTGTTTCTGGGTGGCATTGATTCAAAAAGAGCAACGTTAATTTATAGTTGCAACCAAGTTTCAACTAATAAACCAAGCCTTGGAGTACACCAGTTTCCATTAACCCCGAACCTCCAGCTCGCAACAATATGATATAATTTAAGCACCCATAAACAAAAGTGGGAGTTCGTTCAAAGAGTGCATTATTTCCTTGTAATCAAAGACATATTTGTTAACAATGATTGCCCTAGAGTACGGCTATAGTGTATTTCATGTTCTTAAAAAAGACTAATATAATTTATCCGCCTCCGTCCGTGGCCTAATGGCTACACGCTTGTACTTGCAATCTAGCCAGAGGTTGGATTCCCAGTGGATGTACACTGTCGGTACTCGGTTTGGTTGGTGGTAGGGCATTTTATTTGTCCGTCTGGCTAGCTATGTTACCTAAGTCTGCCGCCAAAGACTAGTATTAGTAGCACTGTTGTGTTCCGGTATAAAAAAGGTAGCATAGCCACCGCCTCATTAGGTTGAGGCTTCTGGGTGCGCAGACTTACCATCAGATGAGATGAAGGCCAAGTGCAAACTTATAACTTCCATTTAATCTTTTTAACCTACTTTTCCACTTAGAATAGATTTAAAGCAATCCATCTTGTATTCTTAAAAGTCATATGATAATATTTAAAATAGGTAATGGTTTTTATATTTTCCTAATCGATGCTTAAAATTGATTACACACATCACTAATTTTGAAGATTATTGTCGCGAACTTGGAAAGTTGTAGTTTGTTTATACTATTGTGTTAGGTTCGTAAATTAAAACTGTAAGGGACGGGAGTGAAATATACTATTGTGTTATTAAAAGTGCTACGGACGGTATTAATATCAATAACGCAAAATTGTGAGGATTTCACAGAGATTCGGGATAATGTAATGTACACATTATCCATTTTATTGAGAAAACTGAAGAAATGGCTTCGGCCTTATTTTTATAACCTTATAATTATAAGATAGATACTGCGAGATAGAATACATACAATCAAAGACATGGCTGTATGGTGTACAGCCTTTGCCTTTTCCTGGTAGGAAAAAATCAAATAGTGATCTGTGAATCATTCACAAATAAACACATCGGGATTCTTGGCGCGAACTTGAAAAATGGTGGTTCATTGCAATTTTAGTACTTCGTTAATAATACTGTTATGTGTGTTTTTGTATTATAATTTTTTACCGACATCGGTTTACCATGTCGATTACATTCGGCATATGGATTCTTTCGAATTATGTTGAAACCAAGGCTACCTTTGAAATTCTCGTCAAGAATCGTCAAAAAAAGCGAAAGAATGTAGAAAACTGCTGAAGAAAATGAGAAAGAAGAGATATATTCAGAGTAGGCTGTATGGCTTTGTTCCATTGCCTTCCCATTCGGGAGAATTAAACTACTATACTATAAACACATCGTAAGGATTCTTGGCGCGAACTTGAAAAATGGTGGTTCATTGCAATTTTAGTAATTCGTTAATAATACTGTTATGTTTTTTTGTTTGTTATAATGGTGTGATATTGTGCAAAAAGACTCACGGACGGTGTTATAGTATCAATTACGCAAAATTGTGAGGGTTTTGACGCGATCGAAAGGGTTTACCATGTCGATTACTTTCGGCATATGGATTCTTTCGAATTATGTTGAAACCAAGGCTGACCTTTGAAATTCTCGTCAAGAATCGTCCAAAAAAGTGATAGAATGTACACATTATACATTTTATTGAGAAAACTTCAGCAGAAAATGAGAAAGAAGAGATATATTCAAAGTAGGCTGTATGACTTTGTTCCATTGCCTTCCCATTCGGGAGAATTAAACTACTACTACACAAGTACTGTCAAGTACACACACACACACACATTATAAAATAAATGAAAATGTCAAACTCGAATTATTACTCGATAGCGATTAGCGTAGTTAAGTGTAGTGATTAAATGCTCCTAGGCGATTAATAGCGATATATTCTTTGTTAGCGATTGACTTTCTTTCTGATACATAGAAAATACACATTTTATTTTATTGAAACCTTTGTAGAATCAAAGAGAGAATAATATACTAGTAGAATAAGAATTACAGACAATGCAGAGTGTATTCAAAACATTAAACAGTGTACAAACCAATTTGCTAGTTTGGGGTGAGCCGTTCGACTGCGACGGACAAGATGTTATTGTTTGCATCACTGGAAATCCAGGAATTCCAGATTTTTACATTGAATTCGGGGCGGAGTTGCACAAGAATACAGGCTTACCTCTCTGCGTTATAGGTAATTTAACTCATTTATTTAACACTTAATTTTTGAATTGAGATTAATTCTGAGTAAATAATGATAATTTAAGCCAGATTAGACAGTGCTAATCTAACTATAACTATATCGAAGTGTTGAAATGTTTATACAATAAAGCCACAATGTCCGTCCGAGTACAGGATGAATGCACGAAACCGATCCAAGTGCAGAAAGGTGTAAGACAGGGTGACGTTATATCCCCGAAACTCTTCACCACTGCACTGGAAGATGTTTTCAAGCTTCTGAACTGGAAAGGACTGGGCATCAACATCAACGGCGACTACATCACTCACCTTCGATTTGCCGATGACATAGTCATAACGGCAGAATCCTTGGAGGATCTGAACGTAATGCTCAATGACCTCAACAGAGTTTCCAAACAGGTAGGTTTAAAAATGAACATGGACAAGACGAAAATCATGTCAAATGTCCATGTTGCACCTATGCCGGTAGTGGTTGGGAACACTACAATTGAAGTTGTAGACGAGTATGTATACCTGGGACAGATCGTTCAACTAGGTAGGTCCAACTTCGACAAAGAGGTCAACCGAAGAATCCGACTCGGCTGGGCAGCGTTCGGGAAATTACGGCATATCTTCTCGTCCAAAATACCTCAGCGTCTAAAGACAAAAGTCTTTGATCAGTGCGTGTTGCCAGTGATGACATACGGAACCGAAACGTGGTCTTTTACTGTGGGCCGAATAAAGCTCAAAGTCACTCAGCGAGCAATGGAACGAGCTATGCTCGGAATTTCTCTACGTGATAAGGTCCGGAATGAGGAAATCCGTAGACGAACGAAGGTCACCGGCATAGCTCGATGAGTCAGTGAGCTGAAGTGGCAGTGGGCAGGCCACATCGCTCGAAGAACCGATAACCGGTGGGGAGTAAAGGTTCTCGAGTGGCGACCACGTACTGGGAAACGTCTACCAGGCCGTCCCCCTACTAGATGGACCGATGACCAGGTTAGAGTCGCGGGGTGTCGCTGGATGCAGGTGGCTCGGGACCGGTCGATGTGGCGTACCATGAGGGAGGCCTATGTCCAGCAGTGGACGTTTCCCGGCTGATGATGATGAATCTAACTATCAATTGCTCTTTATCTTTGAAAATACATCCATAAAAATACTAACCCACAAGGATATGAAAATGCCAAACTTAGGTCCACAAGAC
Source organism: Carcina quercana (assembly GCA_910589575.2). Lineage (NCBI taxonomy): Eukaryota > Metazoa > Arthropoda > Insecta > Lepidoptera > Depressariidae > Carcina > Carcina quercana. Next base: position 13,623,686 of record OU342427.1, read on the forward strand.
TGTCTATTTGGCCTGGGAACATTGAAGATAAGAATATTATGCAGTAAATACAGTTATATTATTATGTGTAATGTTAAATAAACTCTAAAGAAAGCTTCTCTGTTCTATTACAGGGCAAGCAGGTCATGTTAAAGTACCAGACAAGGAATCCAATGTTCTGAAGAATAAAGAACACTTATTCAACTTGGAAGGTCAATTGGACCATAAGCTAGACTTGTTAAACAATTGTATAGATAAGAAGAGCAAAATACATCTTATTGGTCATTCCATTGGTGCTTGGATGATAGCAGAAATTCTACAGAGAAATGATGAAGTCTTTATAAAAATTGCTTCCATCAATTTATTATTTCCTACCATACAAGGAATGGCTAATACCAAAAATGGAAAATGGCTCAATGGGATTCTTCGAAAAATAAATTCCCTTTTAATTCTCTTATTTACATTAGTGTATTGGTTGCCAAAACCAATACAGTTATTTTTTGTTAGCATTTATTTAAAGTTTAACTCTTTACCGGGGCACTATACAGACAGGGTATTAAAATATCTTAATCCATATGTGGGGGAAAAAGTACTATTTTTAGCATATGATGAAATGGACACTGTCTCAAAACTTAATTTAGATGCAATGGATAAAATATCACACTTAACTAATGTGATTTATAGTAATAGAGATGGTTGGGCCCCAGTCTCTTATATGGATGACTTGAATGTATTACAACCACCCCTTTGCATGACACGTGTCAGCATAGATCATGCATTTGTTCTAAGATCATCAGAACAAGTGGCTGACATGGTATCAGAGTTTATTAAAACAAGAATATGACACTACAATTTTAACAAAAATTCGGATGCAGACTACCTTTATGTGCCATACTTTATTCAAACACGTTAATATTGTTTGTAAAATGATAATTATTTTGAAGAAAAAAGACCACCATTAGAGTAGACATAAACATTAAATTATTTCCAATACTTATGTAAAATTATTTATTTTATTTTTTGCTTTTTAAAGACTCTTTAGCAATGATCATGGTCAGACCAAATATCACAAAAAAAACAGGGATGCATGTTATTTGATGTTTGTATAGTGATCATATCATTTGTTACAGTGGTATGCCACTGTTCTCGCCATAGGGGAGGCCTATGTTTAAAGGACGTTTCTCATCTGATGATGATAGTGACATATTTATGACCTCAGGCTGTTAAAATTAAACATTGACTTTTGATAATCAGATAGTTTTGGCTTTGTAGAGTTGTTTCTCTGTTACTAATGTTGTACTTATGTCACTCTTCATAGATACTGGACTATAGTAGTCATTCACTCAGTAACACACCCTTCTCTATTTGAATATGAAGACCCTAGGAAAAATTGTAGAGTTACTGACAGGCAACTTTCCACTAAGATGCAAATGTTCAATATCAGCAGCACAGAATCTCCTTGTGGCATGGATGTATTTCCACAGCATTAGTGTGGCACACAATGAAGCTGGCTATGGCCACCATTTTAACTTTATAAAGCCTGATGTGTGATATCACATAGGACTGTATACTGTAATATTTATGGCTGGGTACTTTACATTATTTATTTGGGGTACGGTTTGCTAAATAATATTTATGGAAAAAAAAGTTCACTCAATTACTAATATCATGAAGGTAAAAAGATTATCACTCTTTTTATTTATATTTATTGAAGGCCGACCCCAGATACAAATATGTAAAATTTATAAGATAAGCAGCGTACTGCCGTATTTGTTTCCCATGTTTTACATCGATCTGCAACTGAAATGAAACATCTAATAATTGTAAATGCAAAGTCTCTGTGTTATTTATTATGTTCTTTGCTGTCGTTAGGTGTTGGGGGAATTAGTAAATGTGGTGTTTTGAATTGTCTAGTCTTAAGGTCCTAAAAGGATGTTACTTAATTTTAAAAACACAGGGTATGGTATTTTGTACATATAAGAACAGTGCTAGCCAATTTGTATAGTGAATGTTGTTGAACAGGTATTTGTTTAGAATACTACCATACAAAATTTCTTTTACCATAATCTTTTAAAAGATAATAGCTGGCTTTTGTAAATTACCTACAAATAGGAAATCACATTATAATGTCGGAACATGAATTTCACTAACATAATGTAAACTATCTACTAAAAGCGTATAAATACTAAAAGCGTCGGTGGCGCAGTGGATAAGGCGCGGACTCTCAATCTGAGGGTACCGGGTTCGAATCCAGCCGTGTACCTATGAGTTGTTTTTCAATTCAAGTACATTATCCGATTGCTTAACGGTGAAGGAAAACATCGTGAGGAAACCTGCATGTCTTGAACAGGCATGTGAAGTCCACCGATCCGCACTGGGCCCGCGTGGTGGACTATGGCCCATACACTCTCTGTAGGAGAGTAGGCCTGAGCCCCTCCAGTGGGGACATATATAGGCTGGTGATGATGAATGTAAACTATAATGCCGTTATGCAGCTCCCTGGTTGATGTGTTGAATAGTAATTTAAAAAATGATAATTCACTAAGATTCACACTTAATAATAATTAAGTTGTATGTTAATGATACTCATTTCCCGACGTTACAATCCTAATCAATCTGTACTTATCATACAGTACTTATTTACAGAGAGAAAAACAAGAGAATGAAAAGTAAATTTTAAAAAACCCGACTGAGTAAAAGTTTTTACTTATGATTTTGATATGTGACCCAGTGTCACTCTCACAGTAAATACGAATCTAATGACACCTCTCAAGCTAAAATCCATCGAGCCATTCAGGCCTTCCTTAGAGCGTGCCAAACAATTATACATACATACTCTCGAAAAACGTAGCCTTTCTTCCAGGAGAAGTCGGGTAAAAAGATTTCTGAGCACTGTTATTTCACATTCCAAAAGCTGATTTCTGGGCGAATAACATTCTGGTGGATTTATAATACAATAGTAGTTTACAAACTATATACTTAAGGCATTTAATCAAAAATAGAACTTCATATAATAGCTGAGAATTTACTTGGCGGTTGTATAATGTATAGACGTCTTTAATCGCTGTGATCATTGAAATAAAACATGAAACTAAGATATGTGCACTTTAATTTAATAAAAATTACCTGTTATGTTACAAGATACAATTTAAGTAGGTAGATATAATAATATACATAGTTCTAATGAAAAATAAAGTTGATGATGTGACGAATCAGAAGTCCATCTCGCATGAATTGAAAATAAGTACATTATATTAGAAGATCACAAAATGAGTATCTGATGTTTGAAATAGTAATGGCACTCTAGTGTGTGGTCTCTACTCTAAGTGGGTCCCTGAATACCACAAGTTCCCATCACAATTGTGTTTGTATCAGATATTTTATGGAACCGCGATGGAATTGAAGAATAATAAAATTGATTCAAAGAAATAAATTCAGCCTTTGTGTTGTAATGTAGACTTATTCTTCATTGCTAATACATTATCAATACGAATATTTTATAATTTTTAGAATACACTTCTCGTTGATGGCGGGTCAATATGGTTTTGTAAATGACAATCAATTTTGGATGTATAATAATCTTCCATCAAAAGCATTCATTAAAATATCAGATAAAGGCAGTCTTGTGGTGGGACCTTTGGCTAGAATTAAATGTCATTGGATAACCACTGGTCTATTTAATTTTAGAGTTAAACGTGAAAATATAGATAATTCAAATATTCCATGCAAAGTCACTGATAAAACGGAAAGGAACCATCAAAAGTCACAGATTTTTGTATCCTTTCCATTGTTTGTACCTTGTATATGAATTGGTTGATTTTATCATTCGAAAATGTCACAAATTAAAACTCAATTCAGTCTTAACATACACACAACATAGCCTGTTGTTCCGGCTGTTAGATGGAAGCCCGAGTTACAGGATTAGGAAATCTAAAGTGGCAATAACCTTTCCAATGTATGGTGCTAGGTACGCATAAGCCTCAATGGCAAATTAAAATCGGCCAAGTGCGAGTTGGACTCGGGTATCAAGGATTCCGAACATGGAAAGGTACACATTACCTTGAAATAAGGTTCATTTTCCCGAAAGCATAACTATGTCAAGGGTTTTGTTGATTTCTAAAAAAAGTTACTAGCCACTAGATCGCTTAGGTTTCACTGTAATATTTTCACACAATGTATACTGTGATTATAACATATTTTTTCAATTTGGAAACTTAAGATAAAGAGAGGTGATGGCATTTTTAGACACATTTAGACTCCACTTTAAAATTCTGATCCCCCTGTTTTAACCCCATTTTAAATAAAAATATTCTATCAATTACTTCATACCAACACGTTACATCTTCGACCTCATCGTCACTTACCATCAGGTGAGATTGAGGTCAAGTGTTGGTCTATCTTCAATAAAAAATTTAAAAAAAGTTGCAGCACCTGCGGGCGACCATTTCCCGTAACTACGTCACAGTTCCTGAAACAATCCACTGTGACAAGACACCATAAGGTTTCCGTTTTTTAATCGGACGTTCGGAACCCTAAACAATCCAAACCAACAGCCAAACATGGTGCGCATACGCTTAGTTTCCCATGCGCAAATTACCAGATGCACAAAATCACATACCAACACAATTTGCCACAATCCCCTACGCAAATTATCTATATTATTATCAGAATGTAAGTAACCCTCAGCGATATTATGTAAATAACAAACGCAAAATTTAAATATGATCGGAGAAATATTCGTACCTGGCACTATACATTAAAACAAGGATAAACAGCTGCGAAGCTATTTATAACACAGCTTGGCGGCTTGAAATTATATGTTTGGGATCGGCCCTAAATTCATCACTGGTAATTTAAACCGTTATTATAAATCTGCGGGGTATAAGTTCACCCTAGATTACTTATACGTCAAATATACTTCTGTTACAAGCCCCTCCTTCCTTGCGACTAAACAAAAAAACGAACCAAAATACTATTTAAAAATATTAAAAATACATGTGTGCTATTCAAGATTACATCAATATTATTTCAAAAAATCAACTGTGGCGGTGTTTTATTTCGTAAAACTGGTTGCTACAACAAAACGAAGTGCAAGATCTTTTTTATTTTTTTATACAAAAAAATCAAGAAATTAACAAGTTCGAATATTATTTAAAGGCTTTGCTTGTTTTCCTAACTTTCTACCAGACAACCTTCGCGATAAGTATTTAAAACAGTAACTTTGTACTAATTTGATGAACAGAAAATGCACTCGTGAAATGAACGAAATATAAAAATAAATTATTAAACAGAAAATTAAAATAGTCTTCTTAATTAAACTTAAATAATTTTAAGAGTCTACTAAAGATTGTTGAACTTAATTTAACTACATAAATCGTGCGAGATGTTTTTTCTAGATACGGATGAATGATATTGAAAATGATTACTTACCAGAATTTTTTTATCAAAAATCCCTGCATACACAAATTACATATACATTTTAAAACATGTTTCTTACCCATCTGATAAATGACAAGCTATGACAAAAGGTCAATGATGAAGGTAGATTTAATTGGTCCAGGAAAGGTACATATACACGATGGGAGAGGGGAATCAACGCAACAGATGTTTGGCGGTAGTTAGAAATCGCAATAAAAACAGAGAATGTCGATACTACAAAAAACATCTTTCAACAAGTCGGTTTAAAAATATCAAAACAATTATATCTGTTCCGGCTGATTTTTTTGTCATGAAGCATAAAGCTAAGGGCCTAAAATAACGGGCACCGAATAGTATTTATCTATTTAAAACAAAGTACACTTTTAGTAGAACACATTACAAAAAATTATGGTATAATTGAGTTTTCAACTCCGTTGAAAATGCATCCTCTAGCTACATGTACGAAAACTGTGATTACATCGGTAACAACATTAAAATGACGCAATATTTGTCTTGCGTCACACTATGCAGTATATCCTGTGCTTTCAGTAAGACGTTGCCGACGAACTTGTTTCCGCCGCACCATTTATTGTTAGTAAATTTACTACGGCGATAAAGTCCATAGATTTAAACGTTTTGTTTGTGCTGACCACAATCTCACTTAATTGTGTCCATTTGGTCGATAATTGTAAATATTTGCACTCTGGCCTTAAAACTTCCCAGTTTTCTTGACCATGCCATCGTACGCATATCACCCACATAATGTGTCGCTAGAATATGTAATTGCATTATTATCTAGAACTACCTGTACATACATAGAATACATACATTTGGAAGATTACTATGATTTCAGAAAGAAAGAGCCACTTAATCGAATTGTGCGTCGAGTCTATGTGTACATATGTTTAACAAGATAACATTAGAAACTAGATGAGTGTTCTTATCTGATTTAGAAATCCGAGTCTTGTCACCCAAACGAGTTCTGTATTTGGTTTGACTGACATTTATTTCATGTTATTAACATCCTATTTTTATGGGTTGTACAACAAATGCTAGGAGAATCAACCGAAGATCATAGTGCGCAACCTGTTCTGCAATAATTGCGCTTCAAATATATATATATTTGTAATTCTACTCTGTTTCGTTACGGACATTTTGTTGTCGAAACAGCACAGTCGAAAAACATTAAAAGATTAGACAAAAACAATTGAAGATTGAAGAACAACTTGCGTACTATCATTTAAAATTACAAACAACGGTGTCTTACAATAAAGTGTATATTCAGCATCCGTATTTACGCACAACCTCGCGAAGTAAAAGATAACTAAATTTATCGATAAAAAACATTCATATATCATATCGTAATTTACGAACATACCCTCTATAATAATTCGAATATGATACAATTATAATTTTGAAGTCTTACAGCTAAAGGGATGCAAAATTCGCACTAATAATACTCATACATCGAAACGGGACAACACACACGCACATGTCCCGCTCCGCACCGGAGCTGGCAGATCTGTGTTCCACAATCACGTTCAGCAGGTGGTTTCCAGGAGAGAATCAGATACTTTCTTCACGGTCTCGCCCTCCATAGACGTACATATGGCCTTCTGAGAGGAGGACTTGTATAGGCGCCGTGGACGGCTTTCGTCGTCGGACAGAGCGCGCACGGGCTGACGAGGCGCGAGGCGCGCGGGCGAAGGGCGCGGGGAGCGCACCTCGCACGTGCAGCGCACCGCCGCCGGCGCGCGCGCAGCCCGCGGGGTGCGCGGCCGCCAGCACTCGCAGCTCTCGTTCCCACACGACTCGCACACCACCGCAGACTTCCTCTCCAGTTTGCCGCGCCGGTGCGTGCTCTCCCGCTTCGGATCTGTCTCTATTGTGGCGCGGGTGACGTCTTCCCTCGAGGCGGCGCGGGCGCGACCCGTCGAGTTCTTCACCCACGGGTCCAAAGCATGCGAAGGGTCGAGCGTTTCAACGGGGCGCGCGGTAGTGTCAGGGGATTTAAGGTCGAGCTCGCTCATTTTGTGCCAGGGGTCCCCGAGTGTAGGGTCCTTGTGCTTGGCGGCATGGTGGGGCGGGTGGGGCGAGGCGTCCGGCGAGGATCGCGCGCTGCGCACGGCTCGCAGGGTCGGCGCGGCGGGGGGCGGGTGCGCGGGCGGCGAGGGCGCGGCGCGCGCTCTGTCCGAGTGCGAGCGGGCACGCGTCGGCAGCGTGCGGCTGGCGGGCGTCACGTCGCTCAACGACCGCAAATGGATGCGACGCCGCACACCCACCGGAGACTCTGCCTCCGTGACGTTAATACTTATATTGTGTGCGATGGCTTTAGGGCTCTTTGGATCGACGATCCGAGCGTCGTTATTGTCTATTTTCTTTTCAATCTCTCTATGTACGTATGGGCTGGTGGAGCCGTTTGCATTCACTGAATTTTTGTTGGGGCCGGCCCGGCTGGACCCGGCCCCCGCTAGCTAGAGGAGTCTCTCTGTTGCTGAACTAGAAGTGCCGGAGCTGAGAGTCGAAGCGGGGTTCTGGTCATCACCTACAAAACAGAAATTTCGTTTAAAAGATTTTTATTGAAACAACCACCGTCCCCACCTACAACATCATAAATCAGTTTTATAAAGTTGATCTGATTGCCTACCTTGAGTAGTCTGGCCCGTGGCCGTCAGTCTTTGTCAGTTGAGCAATTCCACTGAAACAAAGCGTTTCAGCCTCTCTAAATATTGGTTGAACAGTTCAACGTCATTGTGACCGGCACCCTGAAATCAGACGAAAACATCCACATTAACTTAAAATAATTTAAAAATTATTATCTTTGTCCGAGATTTCATTCACATTCGCTCTTAAACACCAAATTTAACTTTTTTTAAACATGTCATAGCAAATGTGGACAAGTTTAAATAAACACTACAGTTATTGTTACTTATCTGAATCTTTAAAAAATATATGCAATGAGATATAGATGTGAATGTGATAGCTAGATCAAATAATTATTTTTACAGTCCAGTACAAAATATGTAACGATTTTTGTACTGTGTCACATTCCCCCTTACATTACCCTATGCAGTGAGTTGTGGGAAATAACAATTCAAGATGGATGGTAAAAAAGTGCGTACGGTACATACATATAGTTGCACTTGACCACACCAATGAAAAATGAATGTAATTAAAATAATATTATAAATTCGTAGTAGCTCTGTCTCTATCTATTTGTAAAGGAAAATAACACAAACAAATATAGATACATGGTAATACATAAGATACATATATATACATACCTCGACCCAGAGTGGTTCGACAGCGCGCGGACAGCGCTCGTATATGGCGAGACCATGCGAGAAGTCTATCACCTCATCCTCAGTGCCGTGGATCACGAGCACTGGAGAGTTCACTTTTGGAATTTTGTCAATGCTGCAAACAACAATATAATTATTACAAAAAAGCTCATTGACCCACTTGCAATTCGAAAATGTCCAGGATAATTACCAACAAGTTAGCTGTCAATCAGCAATGTCAATTACACTGTTGTGACCCAATAATAGCTTAGTCAATACTTCATCAACTTACGTACAATGGCCAACGCATGACTGTGGAAACCACAGAAGAAACAAATAAAACTTTATCAATTTGGGCCTGAGCAAGAAATAAGAATGTTTGTATAAGGGGAGTCGGCGGTCAAGTGAAAACAATTTGTTACATGAAATTTGAGCCGTAAATTTTGTATAGGTACAATAAAAATTATTTTCATACCAATACCTGACTACTTCCCGATAATCATCAGGTTCATATGAATATATCTATAGAAACCTCATTAAAGCAAATCTATTGTTGCTATCTCTTACTAATAAAAATATAATCCCTTCAATTCCTAATTTAATAATTTCATTCTTTAAATTTATGACTTTGGGTAAGCATGGTTGTATTCTTCCTTTGGCCATTTAACATCAGACAAAATAAATGCAAAGCGGCTCACACATTGTGAATAAAAAGAGGAATGTTAGCTATTTCAACATTATGTATGATGCGGTTACTATTTCAGTGAAATCTTTATTTAAAACATTGTTATCAATGAGCATCCTTCCTGCCTGCACCCAGTGATTGTACTACATCAAATATTTGTAGTAGATAATACAGCTTTTGTTAAATGCAAACATTAAAAGTGGGCCATTGGTATAATGTATAATGCTACAAATCTTTTGAATGATTAATTTTTCAGGATTTGGTCATAATTATGTTCACAATACATATTCACTATAATTTTACTATTAAGGGAAATGTAACTGTGTGTGACTAATCATTTTGAAATTGTTGATTTAATCTAGCTTTATTAAACAAAATTTGATATACTGACTTTTTTCTAAGTTACCTAAAAGTTAATGAAGCTTATACATACACATTTTTAATTTTAATATGTATTTTGTATTTGTAATACAGAATTAAGGTAAGACCTCAATTGGCCCGGCAGTGTGGCACACTGCTCTCTTCCACTGTCTGGCTTACCCAACATACCCTTTGTAGCCTGTTTGTCTCTGCAAACATAATAGCTTTTTAGCAACTTAAAGTCAATGACTTTCTCATAAGCATGAAAAAAAAAGTTACTATATTTGTAAGTTGGGTTGAAACTTTTTTAAATAATTGAACATGAGTTTTATTTATTTAAGAGGACTTTTATTTAGGTGTAATTTTCTACTCTATTGTTTTGTGATAGTTAATAATTTATCTTAGGAGGGTGTAGTCAAAACCCTTTTAGTTGTTTTTGGAAGAGTTAACATAAAAAATCAGGGCAAATCTTATCTGCTTTTTTGCTGCCATAGCACTGGTTGTGTTATGGCAATCACAGATAAGGCAAACCAAAATACCATCTATTTAAGTTTTTAAAATGATATACACAGAATTTGTTTTAACAACTACTAACATCATAAAACATGTCATAAATTTACTAACAACAAACTGATAAGTACAAAAACTGTGCCACTACTTCAAGGCCTGATAACTATTTAGGGCTGAGCATGTATAACATAGTGAAAGTAGAAATGTAACTCATACTGAATACCTAGTGGAACAAAAAACTAACATTACATGAAAGCAGACAACACAGTTCAATCAAAGTAGAATTACACAACACAAATAAATTATCATTTATTAATAACTGATGAGGCTAAATAACATTGGAAACATATCATGATTCAAGGGAATGAACAGAATGAAAAATAAATACTTAACAAAACAACAGTCATTACATCTGTAATTATGATAATTTCGCTACCTACCTTATCTAATCATTGGCCAAAATTATTGTTTTGGCTAGTTATAATTAATAACACTCACTAGTATATTCGAAAGTGTAAGTGCCCTGGTTACTCAATTTTTACTGGAACTTTTACCATTATGGCATTGTTTTAATGTTTTGTATTGCTTTTCAAAGGCTACTGTACAGGAATTGTAATGTGAAGCAACAGTATAAAATAAATGACAAATTTACCTTATGTATAGATAAGGAAGCATTAGTACCTTAATTTATATTTATTGTTGACTTGTCATTATTTTTTGAAATATTGCTCAACCAATTATAATAAATTTTTGAGATTCCAGGTTATTTTCCCACTAAGGTTATTTATAGCTACTCGGTTAAGTTAATGATTAAGCAAAAGGTTCAAAAAGCTAATATATTTTTCAGGTTTGGAAAAAAACTGGAAAATATGAAACCAGGAGTTTTGAGTGAGAGCTTATACATTCATGATTAACAGTCAGAAATAATGTATATTTATTGGAATATTCAACAGTAAGATTACATCAGATAAATCAACATTAAACAAAGAAAATGATTCATAAACAATGTATATTTTTAGTCATACAGTCAAGCGTGTGTTTGCTGTTTCATAGGGAATGTATTTATATAGCAGCTTTAGGGGCTTATTGGCACTTTTTGATGGTGTCTGTCATGCCGTTGCTACAATACAGAACCAGATTTAGACATTTTTGTCAAAACTCTGATAAAGATTTTCTAGTTTTAGAAGCTAATAATAATACAAACTTTCCTGTATGTGATTTCATTACTCAAATGATTGTCACACAAGCAGCTCTTTTTTCTTTAATAAACACACACAATTACACACTGTAAGGAAGATATTCTGTTCCCTAACCAAAATTTGCTGAAATGTAAAGAAGGGTTAAGGAAAATTGCATCTTACCTAGGGAAAGCATCAAAGAACCATGTGCGCTTGGTATTGGGGAATGCGACGCGCATGCCGGACATTAGCGGCGAGTGGAGCACCACGGCGCCCACCTCGTAGCGCGCCGCCAGGTCCACTGTGGGCACAGTGCCGATACTCTGCCCATACAGGATGATGTTCTCGGGACTGATGCCGAAACGCGTGCGCAGCGCCTGCCATGCCGCATCAATGTCTGCGTACAGGTTCTTCTCCGAGGGTTTCCCTCCACTTACACCATATCCCGAATAGTCATAGCTGAATATGTTACAGTTTATCCTAGTGCCTAACCCTAAATAGAAACTACTCATCTGTCCGAGGTCTACTGCATTCCCGTGTGAGAACAGTATAGTGAAACGGGCGTTGGGGCTGCAGCGAACAAAGAGGCAAGCTATTCTGTTGCCTCGCGACGTCCTCGAGTAGAAGCCTTCAATGTTCTCCTTCTCACGCTCCGAATATTGCCATTCAGCTCTCTCGGTGAGTGTCAATGAGAATTTTGATCCGGTCTCGTCTGGTGTGAACGAATACGTGGGTTCAGGGGGCAAAAATGCAAGCTTAGCAGCGATTTTCCCCGGGCATGGCGGACAACAAAATAGGCAACAGAGTTCATTAAAACTTAATCCGTTCATGATGACTATTTGATATAATTCATAAGAAACCAATTAATTTACACTATCCATTAGAAAATCACAACTCACTAATTAATGGACATGGCAAAAATAAAAGAATTTCACTAAAAACTGACAATTCGTCAACATTTCAGCCATGACGGATTGACAGACGAACTTTTTAACAATTAGCTGGCTTCGGATACAACACTTTACGCATTTTCGAAATCGTCATCAGTAAAATGATTTACGTAGCCGGATCGTTTAAAAAAAGTATAATAGCAATGGGATTGCGCTTAGCCTTCATCTCGCCTGATGGAAAGTGACGATGAGGCCATTGGATGGAAAGCGAGCTCACATACACAGAAGCTAATAAGGCGCAATCTTTCTTTTTTTTCACTTTCAAACCGGAACACAACAGTGTCTACCTGTGACCGTTATCAATATTGAGCAAAAAAATCTCGTTTGTTGTATGGGAGCCCCCTTAAATATTTATTGTATTCTGCTTTTCAGTATTTGTTGCAGCAGCGGCAACAGAAATCATCTGTAAAAATTTCAACTGTTTATCATGGTTCATGAGATACAGCCGGTGACAGACGGAGGAACAGCGGAGTCTTAGTAATAGTAGTTTTTACCCTTTGGGTACGGAAACCTTAAAAATTGAAGTCAATAAAACTCAAAATTAGGCAAATGGTTTTTAATTTCATAGAAACTTGTAAAACTTGATGTTAGGTTTATACACAGGTATAGGTAATTAAAATTCAAGTCATTGAAATACATAGAGATCATTAATATTTTTTTAGTTGCTATTCAAGGACTCATGTCGATACAATGAAATGTGTATACATTAAAAAATGTAAAACTTAATACTTATATTATGCTGCATCAAGCAATTTCTTCCTTTGTATAAAAATCACGCATTCATTAGGGTACCTATAATTTAAAAAATAATATAACACAAGACCCATCTTAGTAAATAGTACTTGAGCAAGACTCAGGATTTCAGTATTTTTTCTAGATTTGTGGACTATCTAGAAAAAAACACAGAGTACAATTTATTAATATGGGCCTCAAACACAAGTATTTTCTTTCTCTCAATATTCAGACTTCATTATGCGGAAAGCAGATATACAACATTAGATCCATATATTACATTTCATCAAATTAATTAAAGCAACAGTTCATAATGTTTCCTGTACTTGATTTTGGAGTGTTGGAGCCGAAAACTTCGACAAAATATTATATTGAACAAAACAATACGTATTCCTAATAGACTGATAATATCTACAATTAACTGCCTATGTAGAAGTTGGTGCTATTCAATGAATATTTATGAATAAATCTACTACTAGTATCTCTACTACTATAACTACTAATATCTACTACTAATAAATCTAGTTCTTGCTTTGTGCATTGTTCCATATAGATTACCAAATTTTTGTAAGCAGTTATTTAGACAGAAGAAAGATTTCAGTTATATAACTAGTTATTTGAGTGGAAGCTTTGGAGAGGAGAGGAAGAGTTTTCCACTTAAATATCTAGTTTGATATAAACTGGAATCTTTGTTCGGAGAGGGATAGTCCTGTTTGATTTATTTGGTGAAACGGTCTTCTTTCATTTTTTTAAAATTGTTGTTGTAATTTTTTATCTACTTTTATATTTTTTATCTTTTTGTACTATACGATACAATTTGTTACTCACAAATTCCGACGTTGTTCGTGGTAATTGTAATTCTATTCCGTCTACATAATTAGTTATTTGGGTTGAAGTGAAGAAACTGAAATATGTTTTGTTCCATATAAAGTTTGGCTATCTAAACTTTGATAACCAGTTAGTTACCTAGGTGAGAGAAAGTTATAATTATTCGAGATTATATTATTTAACACATTTACATTAAAAGTTTAATTCTAACTCCAAAATGTCAGGTGACGCTAGTGTGCGAGGATAACATACTTTGCTATTATTTAATCTAATTTACCGATCTCAATTATCCAACCGCATATTACTTAGCTACCACCATATATAAATTACTACCGAAATATAAATATATTGATTTATTATAATAATAAATGCTATATGAACCAATGCGTCTTACTTCGTCTAAAATTGGGTATAATAAAGCCAAAGTGTAGTGCAACTTCACCTAGATTAAGGACACGGATTATTTCGACATTTGTTCCTGTCGAATTCGACTTCTCCGAAGTTTTAAGCTCCGACAACTTATTATTACAACACAATCCAAAAATAATTACATCACAGATCATTATATCTATCTTCGGGTACCCAAAATTCTAGAGCTGAGTCGCAAGTGCCGATCACCATCACTCCATTTAGATAGCGTAACTGAAATGAAACAATTATTCAGTTAATATTTCCCAGGTGGACAGTATCATCCCGTGGGAACATATTACTCGGGGCAATGGGTTTCTGTGACCACCAATCCACCTGACAAGTGTCGTGAATGCCACCCCTCGTAGAAAGCCCGTTCTTCGTGGCGATCTATGATGGGAGGCTTCAATAGTGGACTTGTGCTGCTTATTAAGATGATTTTGAAACATGAAAATGACGTTGTAATATTTTGTGGTGGTAGGGCACTTCTGTATTCGTGGCTAAAACGCCAAGGGGAGGAGCGAAGCGCGAGAGGAGCACTGGAGTGTTCGTGGAGTTCCCAGGGCTCCTCGACTTGCGCAGACGATGACCGCCGAGGGGTTTTTAGTGGATGGAAATTCCACATAACCCGACTTCTCTCCTGAGAAGTCTCCTGAGAAACTTAACTCTCCTGAGAAGTCGGGTATCTTTGAAAGATTTCCCTCTCGAAAAAAAAAGAAGACACTTCTATATGACCGCCTGGCTAGCTAACAATACCATCATGTTATCTAACTCTGACGACAAACAGCAGTGTTAATAGCACTGTTCAGGTAAAGTAGGATAACATAGTGAAGCGCCTCATTAACTTTTGTCTTCCGACTGAGTACGCTTTTAGAACACGCTCTTATCGTCACTTACAATCAGACGAGAAGAAAGCCAAGTGCAAACCCGTTGAGAATAAAAACTTCTTGACACTTTCGGAAAAAATATCTTTCAAATGTTTATTAAATCTTACTTAGACATGTACAGCGCCATAGCCGTATACACATATTACCAATAACTGCCAGTAACAGTAGCTTAGAAAAAAGTCACAAATTCAGCGGCCTGCGAAGCACATGACAAAAAAGTTCTTAATATCGGCGCAACAAAGAGGCGAGGAGGACTTGTCAGTCTGTCATCAACAACCTGAAGAATGCACAAGAACACACGAAATATGACGAGAAGAGGTCAACCCCAAATGAAATAGGAATAAGGCTAGCCAAATAGACACCTATTTGAATCATTCCTTATTCCAATCTGGGGCTCAAACAAATAATCACATTCTTTGGGAGAGGCCTATCTTCAGCCGTGGAGAGACACGGGCTGATAAGTCAAGACATTGCCTTTTGATAACTTACCTGGGTCACATCAAAAGTACTAGTCTTCAAGCTCGCGTATTCCTCCGGCGGATAGCAATTATACAAAAACTTAATTTCACCCCTGTCAGAACAAACTATCATATTCCCTTGGCTCTGGTAGCACCCAACAATCTTACTCGATGGCTCAGTTATAGGAGGCTCAGGCCATAATTCATGGGTTTTGAGGTAAATGTAGTCTTCAGGGTGGATCAAATGTAGGCAGCCTTTTGAATCCCCAATGTACATAGCAGCGTGACTCCAGCTAATACAAACCGGGTAGGCTTTCTCCGTGATCCTGACGTTATTCGTGATCAGTTTTCCTGCAACTCTATCCCAGACCGCTAAGGTCTTATCCTCGCTAACAGATGCGATCATGTTATTGAATGCATTCAGAGCTAGTACAGGTCCCTTGTGAGGTTTGTATGAGTTGACTGCTTGGGGACCAGCGCGTCGGTCGAAAGACAGAATCTTTTTCGAGTATAATCCAGCCATTATTATGTTTTCTGTTGTAATAACGGAGAGCGCTGACATGCCGCATCTGAAATATGTTTGTGATCAAATATTTGCGTGTCTTTAGAGTATTGTTCAACAATGGACGGTTTTCTGATGATGATCGATTTAATACTTTAGCTTTCAGACTTCAGAAATTATCTTACACTTTACCATTACAATAATCAAAAATGGGATTTAAGGTGCACAAAAGGGGGCGCTAAGGCGTAATTGAGAATGGTAAATATTCTTTCTAAGTTTTTTCCCTTAGCGCCCCTTTCTGTACACCCTAATACCATAACAGATTATAGGGTTCGCGATAATCTAAAAAACTAATAATAATATTAAGTATGGACATCTTAACACGTCCAGTTTTAACACAACAAAGCTCTTAATTGCAAAAACCTGCCTGATAGCATCATAAAGTACACACAATGCATTAGAACAGTGAATCTAACCAAATAATTATTGATTTATTTATAAAAATCAGATACAAACTTACTTAAAAGTTTGTACACACTGCAATCCAGTTGCCAATTCCCACGCCTTTACAGTATTGTCCCACGACGCAGAAAAGACCGTAGAAGCATTATGAAGGTTGTCCGGCGCTAGGTCCCACACCCAGCCAGCATGCGCGTCTCGTATGTACATAGGCTTGGCGTCCAAGAGCGTCGTAGTGTTGTCACTTTGGTCATGGGGCGTTATGTCTAGGACATTCCATAAAGCCATTCCTCTGTCTCTGCCACCAGAAATGCATAGTTCGCCATTCTGAAAATTCATTTAGTTAAATATTTTTACTTCAGTGGCTACACAGTTGTACTCACATTCGCGGGTTCAATTCCCAGTGTGGGGTATCTGTTACCCTCGGGTATGCACTAGTTATTCCGTACCATTTCAAAAGACTTGCCAGATTTAAAGCCAATCTGTTTCATGATGATGATCACAAACAGGCAGACAGACTCTGACTTTGTTTTATAATATGTTCTGATTATGATATTGTTCTTAGATTTTTATCACAAATACAACTCTATGAATGATACAACAACAAAGACAAACTCAGACATAATACTACCTTAGATTTGGAGTCAATTGAATAAACTTTAAATAAAAATATAATATAATAATGAATTACCTACATTAACAAGTAGAACAGTGTCAACCGAAGCAAAATGCACATCTTTAACCACAATATGTTTCATTGAATCTTTAACATTACACCATTTCTTGTTCTCTACATCCATGTCAACGCATACATCTTCCCAATTTATCTGCATTTCTTCCCAAATTCTTAAATTTTGTAATATGGGATAGCAACCACCGATTTTACTATGCACCCAGTATTTCCAAAGGTTATCATCAGCTAGTATGTCAGAGAATCTTCTGCATACTTTACTGACTGTCTGCTTCAAGAAATGTGCATCCAGGAATGAGCATATTTTTAAAATAATCTGAAAATTATAAGGTGTTAGTTAGGGCTGAGAGTCTAGATCATTTATTACATATATGTATTAAAATATATAAGCCATGGTAGCTCAGTTAGGTGGAGTGAAAGTCCTTGATCACTTGAGGTTTGGGTTTGATCGTGACTCATACAAATGAGTTCCAATTTGTTATTTCAGTTCAGTAT
This sequence comes from Carcina quercana, assembly GCA_910589575.2. Taxonomy (NCBI): domain Eukaryota; kingdom Metazoa; phylum Arthropoda; class Insecta; order Lepidoptera; family Depressariidae; genus Carcina; species Carcina quercana. The sequence continues at coordinate 13,641,507 of OU342427.1, forward strand.
TCAGTTAAGGAAAACATCATGAGGAAACCTGCACACTCCTGAGAAGAAATACAAGGGTGTGTGTGAAGTCTACCAAGCTGCACTGGGCCTGCATGGTGGACTATAGCCCATACACTCTCTGTAGGAGATTAGGCTTTAGACCCTGTAGTAAAGACGTAAATAGGCTGTTGATGATGATATATTATACAGTCTCTAGCGACCCGCCGCTAAAGCTAAAGTCGAACACAAATCATATTTGTACAGTATTGGAAAACTACGTTTGCCCCTCAGAAGTTAGCTATAAAAGACGCAAAAGAAGCAAAGTATCAATTATTAATGTATAAGTGGGAGGCAAGGCAAGTTAGCGGATGGAAAGAAATGTCCTAGTGTTTTATGTCCTCTAGGGATAGTTATTATCGAACATTTTTGAAATTGCAGAGAGCTAACTTCAGAGGGGCAAATTTGGTGTTAAAGTACTGCAAGTTTCATGAATGTAGCCATTTACCTCCACAGGCAAACTTAGTAAAGCTGGTTCAGCTGCTTCATATACATCAGAACACTCTGAAAGAGGGGAGTATTCCTTTTCTATTTCACTCACTTGCTCTTTTATAGTAAGCATAAAGTCACACATTTTGAATTTTCGTCTGCAATGAAATAAACAATTTTAATCAATTGCCTCTAAACTGGATTCCAAAGACCAAAAATAAAGCTTGAAACCAATATAAAACCAATATAAAGGTGATGCTTCAAACATAAGCTAACTGGCTGATCTCCCTTCATTCCTTCTTCATATGATAACTGATGCTATTTGACCTTGTGTGAAAACACTGTAGAAAGAGCATCAGACATGAAGAAGCACAAATAGTAACCTGAAGTAAATAATCTTAACTGAAAAAAGTAAAAAATGCACTGTTAATATCCTCAGTCAACTCTGTCAGGTTAATAGCTAGCTTTCCGCATTAAGAGAAATGTCCATTTCTTTAAATAAATTCAATTTTAAGAAAATAAATATACTTGAAAGCTTTGAACAATATTAGTTTGTTATATATTTAAGTAGAGTCCGAATTAAAATAATATGTTACATACTGAGTGTATACATGTTTTATAATCTGCTAGCCATATTTGTAGTACCACTACAGGTGAATGCCTAAAAAGGAAACAACCCACTGCATCCTTTGAACAAGGTAAGCAAGCAAATAGGATGATTTGACAATAAGTTTAAACCTTTACTAATATAAAATCTAGAGGATTAGGGATTGTACAAAAATCAACAAATACAATATTGACTTTATTATAAAAGCAAAAAGGTCACTAGCATTTTTAGAAAGTTCGTAATCTAAATTGTTCATTTTTTCTCCTTCAAAGAGATAAACACTAAGGATAAATATAGATTACCTTTCTGATTCTTACTGCGGAATTATCATAGAAGTGGAATCGTTTGTCGCCTTAAAAAATCACTAGCGTTTTTAAATCGAAATTAAATAAACATATATTAATCACGAATAAACAAAAAAGAAGTTACAAAATTGCAAGTTGTCAAAAAACTGTTTTTTAGTTAAAAACATTGCAATATAAATATAATTCATAAACTCCGAGTAGGATAACGCTATATCACAAATCAAGACAAAAATTGTCATTTATCTCTTTCGCTGAACTAACGAAACACACTTCAACGCTATAGTTTTGCCTTGGTTTTGCCATCCAAATACAATACTGCAAAATGGCGTACTTCGTGTACATGTACTTGAAGTCTCGGCCTGTGTCCGAATGATATTTCGTGCGTACATTTTTGTACTAATAACAGATGATCCAGGAAAACACGCGTGTAGCATTCTTGTTAAATGTTCCTTTTTTACGTCTTTTACATAGACAACGACACTAGACTATATGTGGAGTGTGTTTTATTTGTCTGTAAAGTGTAGAAGCAAGCGTACTCTCTGTGGGAGCAAGTAATGAATGTTATTGTCAATTGTCATACCCAAAGAGTAGAGTAATAATAGGGAGTAAAGAGTGGCAACTCAATGGTCAAATATGCATCTATGGAAACAGGTGCCATCTATAGCACGACTTCTGAACTAAAAGCACAGGCAGTACATACATACCTATAGCTATAGACGCTATAGCTAACCTATAGCGGTGCCTATAGGATATACTGCATTGTATAGGTACTTTACTACAACACTTTAATCAGTTTCTCACAAGGTAGTTTGCTGTTTATACCGATGAAAATCAGTCAAATATAGCAACGGACTTACAGTCATGATTTGAGGCACAGTAATATTTTCCTCATTTTGTTCTGAAGCTGAAAATTGTATTTTGCTACCAAAGACCAACCTATAGAAAAAATTTAGTTACATTTATGTATTAAAAAATTAATTGTAACTAACTTCACACTAAATGAATTTGGATAAAAAGGACAAGACTCAGATTGTCCGTAAGAAAAAAACTTATTTAAAAAAAACTTTCTATGGAATTCAATAACAATAAGATATAAAATTCACGAAAACTAATGTGAGGGGTTTGTTTCTGCATTAGGTTTTTGTTTTGAGCTTATACTAAGAATAAAAACCACTATATTACAAAATTCAGAAAAGGTTGGTTTATTTAATAACAAAGATTACACAGGTCAACAACAAACATTGTTATATTCATTACAGGGTTCGAGGATATATATCAAATGTTTTTTAATAATATATTTCAATACAAAAATGGTTTAAGAAATTAATATTATTAAGTAATTTTTAGCGTTTTGTATTTCTTCTAGTATTTTCTGCGTAGACTTCAGAAATTATTCCACGGGAACCACTCAATGCATGAGGTTAAAAAGTATACTACATCCTTTTGCTACCTTAGGCTACCTACGCGCCAAATTTCATCACGATTGGTAGTACCGCTCAGGCAGTAAGAGGTAACAAACAAACTCACTTTCGCATTTATTACATTGGATTAGCACAGTATGTCAAAGTTTGCTTCACCCTTGCTGTGTTTTTCGTTTCAAATGTTTGGTTGATGGTATAGGTAGCATATCTTTCTGGTTTCTACAAAGACTGGCAGCAGCATTTACCTATGTAACAATAACATTTTACTGCGACCACCAATCCGCCTTCCAAGCGATGTAATTACGGCAACAGTGGACTACGTGGTGGATTATGATGACAGACTAAATCAAAACATCCAGAGCTCATAATCAACATTTAAACAAACGTACTAAACGTGAATGAATATGAAATTCTCTAACACACTGTAAATATAGTTTCAAGCACAATCTTTTAAAATGGAATACCTCTTTTTTTGCTCTAATCATCATCATTTTAGGTAATTACTTGTTAATACACAAATTAAGTATGAAAGCATTTTGTTTCGATTCACGTTAAGTTTACAAGTTCTGAAAAAATTTATCTATACAATAACATGAAAATTGAATATTGAGTAATCAACGCCGTTCCTACTTATTTGTTTTATGCTTATAATAATAAATTTGAGCTGCATTTTTTATAGTATCCTCGCCGTCGTAAGTAAGTTTACCTTGTAATATTCTATTTACCGATCTGCACCAACTATTAATAATTAAAGTAATGCATGTGTCAACAAAACATTGCTTTACTCTGTCTTTATGGTTATCACAATCTATAAAGCCAAAATCAGTAAATAATTCAACAAAAGCTTTAATTCTTCGTTTGATCCCCTTCTTATAACATTCACTATTCAAAAAAGCAATTGTTGTCACCTGTATATCCTGAAAACAAGCTATCAAGCAGTAGGAGGGATAGCAAAGCCACTTTTTATTTTTCGTGTACTCTTTGGCTCGTATGTATTTGTACTGCTCATCGTCCGGATTGCCTTCTAACTTGTTCTTACATACTTTACATCCCTTCACTACTTTTTGCAAACATTTCATCAATGCCCACCCGCAGACGAAATTTCTTTGATCAGCCCCTGCATCTCTAATATTTCTAGTGCTTTGTATAGCACTCAGAGGCTGATCTATAACAATATTTTGGGATTGCGAGGGAGCATTACTATTTTCTTTGTTTTTTATAAAAAAGGATAGAGACTGCAGACATTTGTTTGAATCATCTTCACAATTTGCGTTAATAGAGTGGTTTCCACTGAAGTTGTTTAGTAACAATGTTTTGAATGCTCCCTCAAATCCCACACAGTTGGGTGAAATATTTCTAGCACCCAAACTGCGAATACTTCCGAAAAAGTTTTCGAGTGGGTCTTGATTGAAATTTCGTGTTAATATTGCATCAATAAGATACTTTTTTGACAACAATTGCCAAATTGATTTGAAACCTTCTATTGTCCTTATCATGTTATTAATACTTGGTACAGACTTAATATTTCTTTCCTCACCACTTTTATTAACAATAAATTTTACTGTTTTAAACATTTTTAGAGCTTCTTCCCACAGCTGGTGATGAGGAGAGTTTCTTTTTACAGCAGCTCTATAAATTTTTCCATTAAGTGGCGCAAAACTTGCTGCATTAAAGGTGTCAAATAACTTATCAACTAACAAAACAAATGGTATCAAATCCCGGCATTCTGAGGGTATTTCTCCTTTTGCAGCTAAACAATCCGCAGCCACTGCCATACTGTGACTCAATACTTGAGTCGCATTTTTTACCCTCATTTTTTTCAATTTGCCGGGATAGATATGTTCTTCAGTTAATTTGGGCAGAATACGCAATTCGCCATGTGACCTGTCGGCTTCATAAACCCGCTGAAAATGTTCCCATTTTATAATTTTTAATTTATTTTCGTGAAAATATTGCATGTCTTTATTTAACAAATTATTCCTTATTCCTTTTATCAAGTGAGGAACATCAAACAGCGGTATTATGTCTCTATCATTTACTCTTATAATATCGGTTCGCCATTCCTTTCCTGCTTTAAAATAGTCAGCTTTAGCTTCAGCAATTAAACTATTTATTGTGCTGACATTTGCCGAACTTTGGTCACAGACAGTTGCTATTATATTTAAACCAGTAGCTTGTATATTAGTTATTACATCTTTTAAAACTTCTTTTAATTTTGGTACTTTCAATGCTTGTGTAAAATAGTATGCTACTGGTTGTTTGAAATTTTTTTTTATCCCCTTGACCATGAACACTAAAACGTGATTTGCGATGTTAGCCGTCTTTTGATTTCCATAGCTTTCAAAGCCTACAAGGTCGTCTGTGTTAACATTGTAAAGAATTTGTGGAGTAATTGACATTTCATCAAATACCAATGTACACAGACGATCTTGTGGCAACATTTTGGATACAGTGGTCTTTAATTCCTCAAAAACTAATTTATTTATCCCTGGTGATATTTTCACTTGAGCAAGCACGGATTTCAGAATTTTTTGAGATGGCAATGTGAAGTGCTTACACATCAGTTTGTAGCATTTAGGGCTTTTTTTATATAATGACAGTGATAATATCTTTTCATCTAACGTAAATCTATGCCCCTTCTTTTTCTTCTGACCTTCTATACATTGCATCCTCGTAAACAGCCTAGCAGGTTCAGACATATGTTCCGTCAATTTCTCAAAATTTCTCTTCGCAGAAAATTTTTCAACACGCTGAAGACGCAACTTGAAACTTTTGACTTTTTGGCGCAATCTTCTTATTTCATTTTGGTGTTGCCTTTCTTTAATTGCACACTTTGTATTTGTCTTTTTCAGCAGATACTCGAAAGTTTTATCTGGAAGTTTATAATTAAAAGTTTATTTCTATACTTAACAACCAGGTTGTGTTATTGTATTGTTAAGAGCATAAATCTGGTGATGTAGCTAGATGTATCTCAACAACTCTCATCGGAAGCCTATTTGTGAAGTGGTTGAAGTATACCAATTTTTTCTTCTTCAATAAATCAATTATTAACACCCCACAAAACATGTACATAAAATAATTACCCATCAACAATGTTTAATATATATTTATATATGTTATACATTTAGAAGCTCGTATAGTTTAATACTGTGGGTACAACTTTAGGACGCTATTTTAAGGACGGAAAAACTCTCATACTTTAGTGGCTCAGGCCATCAATACAGATCTCGTCTACAACTTGTATAAGTAATTGTTCTAGCTAGTTTTTATAGTTGATTTTTAGTTGTATTAATCTTTAAATCTTGTTAACAACACTAAAATTCGGCCATGTGCGTGTCGGACTCGCACACGAAGGGTTCCGTACCATTATCTATAAAAATGGCAAAAACTGATGTCTGTTGTAATTTTTTTAAATTTAATTATATATTTTTAAAGTCAATATGTAGCCTAATATTCTGTGAATATTTCAAGCATCTACCTGTTGCCGTTATCAATATCGAGCAAAAACTAGCAAAAAAATCGCGTTTGTTATATGGGAGCCCCCTTTCATATTTATTTTATTCTGTTTTTTAGCATTTTAAATATACCTTACCTTTATCAAATTTGGTTTTTCCATTTTGATCATGAAGCTTTTCACCAAATGGGAAGCATGTCGTTGAAGTAGATCCACATGGCACTGGAAATACTGTTGAATCAAATGTAGATCTGGATGGGCCAGGTAAGTTTTCTGAATCAAATGTAGACATAGCTCCAGATCTAGATGGGCCTGGTACATTAGTTATATCAACCATAGGTCCAGCCTTCAATGGTTCTCTTCTGGGAACACAGTAGCTATGGTCCGTTTCCACAAAGGTTTCAACTGATTGCTTTACACCTGTAATATAGTACAATAAATATATTTTTCTCATGTTCAAGTGGTTATGCCCCTCACTACTCAGTTTCCATCAACACAGCAACTATTTCAGATAGTTTCCAAAAGTAATAATATTTCATACTGTTTAAACTTATACATTTTCTGTACAGTTTTTAAGTAGAAAAGAATTTATTTTCTTACTTTTGAATCACACCTCAAGCCAAATTTATTTTATTGATATTTATTTATATCCTGTAATAAACATAATCCATTTTCAAAGAACCTTGTGTGTTATTATTATAAGCATCTAAAATACCATACTTGGTATTGTCAATTTTTAGGTTTACATTTATTGTTAATAAAGATGATGTAACATGATACATTTTTTATGGGACAAAATACTGACATGGACTATTTCGATAAATTAATCATTTAATTAGTGAAATAGTAACAGCCTAATGCATCTGACTTAACACTAGACTAGATGAATTGCATAGACTATTGATAGTTAATAAAAACATCTAAAAAAACACTCTTATTGATTGTGCCTTATGTCCAAACACAATAAGCTCAAAATTTACTCACATTTTAAATGAACTGTTGGTACAGCTGACCAAATAAGACGACCCCCAGTTGTCTTACATGCTGAATCAAAATGGTGATCACATATTCTTTTGTTCCTATGTATCTTCTTATCATCATGTCCTTTTAAGTTGTCGCCAGCAGCGGATATCCAAGCAGCAAACAAATCAGGATATCTCTCAGGATTTGGGAACCGATGTAGGGGTACACCATGTGTAACTGAAACAGGATGTACTTAAATATATTGTGACCGTCATCTTCAGCCCCTGTTGGCTTTTTCCTACTGGCATAACTCGGTAGTATGAAATAGGTTGTCAAGTACAATGTCTCTTTTTAACCGACTTCAAAAAAGGAGGAAGTTCTCAATTCGAGGGGTATGTTTTTTTAATGTTTGTTACCTCAGATCTTTTGACTGGGTGAACCGATTTCGATGGTTCTTTTTTTATTTGAAAACTGGTGCTTCCCGTGAGGTCCCATTTCATTTTGGTCCAGTTCTGACAATGGCATCCATGAGAAAACTCTAAAACACTGTACCTTCCATCTTTATGTTACCATATCTAACACAAGAGGGAGGGTCTTTGTTAGAGTCACACAGTGGATGTTCTAAGTATACGTAAGTACAAGTTGGAATGTTGAAGGGTGTAAGACTGCCACACTGTGTAGTGACATGTAGATACCGGCACCAAGGTCTGAAGGTGATCATACTAGCTCTAAAATTAGAAAGTCTTATAGACATTTTAGAACTAGGTAGAGGAAGAGACAATGTCCAGGACGGATTGGGTGCTACTGTTCCTAGACCCCTGGGTTGGGGTGCACAAAACGGGGCGCTAAAGCGGAAATTTTCTAAGTTTTCTTCCTCAGCGCCCCCTTTTGAACACCTTAACCGATCTTTCCTTATGTAGAACATAACCAATAAACACTTACCTAAAGGATCACAGCGAAATATACAATATCTTTTCCGGAGTCCACTCATGGTTAGAAAAGTTAACACAACCGTAACTATTAACAAAAACAAACAAATGAAACGCAACAAAAACTTAACAAATACAAAACAAAACTTGAAACACAACAAAAAAACGAAAACAAAGGAATAACAAAGCAATAATAACTGAAATAATCTTGAAAAACAAATTCGCATCAACTTTCCGAAAGCTAGAGTGAGTTGAACTGAGTTGACATTGTCAATTTCCGCAGACATAGAGACAGCACTCAAAATGGCGGCTAAAGTTTCTCAATTCATTGACTTGGTGGCGCTGTCGGCGGCGAAATTAACGTTAGTTCTAAGTGTGCCCCCCCTGGTCATACCACACCACAGAGGATATAACACGTCTGTACCTAACCTGAAAATAGTTTTGCATTGCATTCATTTATTACCTGAGTTTATTACTAATCAGTTTGAATTGTAATCAACAATAATCAATTTGTTACCAAAATGAGTAAATACATGGAAAAACTGTCTTTACGCGTTGCAGTAGAAGCACAGTTGCTCTGTGAAGAGAAGTGGCTCATTGAAACTTTGACTGCAATTAAAAAACAACGTAACTGTTTACAGGTATTTACGGACTTTAATTTTAGATATGAATACATAGACCAATAATAAAATTAGCACCCCACCCCACCTGGACACCAAACCTGAGTTATTAATTATAAGTAGTGAACAGCTTAGTACATAGTAGCTCATGGAAACTTGTGTGTAAAACACAATGTACAGTGTTCTTACGCTGTTTGCCCCTCTGTAGTTAACTCTCCGGAATTTCGCTCATGTATAGACGGAATATGTGTGTATTATTTTCGATAATAACTATCCCTAGATATGACATACCAGACTAGGACATTTCTTTCCTCCCGTTGCCTTGCGTCCCATTTACACGTTAATAATTGATACTGATGGACGAAGGTCACCGACAGCTCGACGAGTGAGTGAGCTGAATTGGCAATGGGCAGGCCACATCACTCGAAGAATCGATAACCAGTGGGGAGTAAAGGTTCTCGAGTCTACCAGGCCGTCCCCTTATTAGGACCGACGACCTGGTTAGAGTCACTGGATGCAGGTGGCTCGGGACCGGTTGATGTGGCGTACCATAAAGGAGGCCTATGTCCTGTAGTGGACGTTTGATGGTGGGTGATGGCTGATTATGAATTGATACTTACTTTCTCTAGCAGAGTAGGCCTGAACCCCTGCAGTGAACCACACATAGGCTGTTGATGAATTGATACTTTGCAGCCTTTTGTAGCTAACTTCAGAGGGGCAAACATAATGTGTGAGTACTGTAACTGTTTACAGGTAATTAGGTAATGAAATAAGAATATTGAGACCAACAATAAGATTAGCACCTGGGTTTTAAGTAGTGAACTGCCTAGTGCAACAGTGGGCGTGAAGCATTAAAACTATTACAATACAAAGCCTAAAGTTTGGAGGGATGGACCACTTTTCTCTATTATATTTGTGCCCCTTAGTGTCTAATTCATAGTAAGCCAATTGTTTATTTCAGATAGAAAGACTACACTTAGAAAGTTTAAGACTTGGCCTCGAGCAAATGGATGGCAAGAATTCTAACACTGACAACAGACCCTTGTCACCAACTTCTATTCAGGAAACATCACAGCGTGCAAATGATGCGGCAGCCCAAGCAAAAGTTATGGGAAATGATGTACAATATAAAATGAATATGTTTGCAGAGGCAGCTTGCAATTTTGAAGAATTAGACTTGGATGTTTCCAGGTCTGTTTTTAGTAAGTGTCCAGTATTTATTTGACTTTTTAAGGCTACATACTTATTACTTATGCTTTATCTGTTAGTCCAACTGTCACAGGGCTGTACACTATTATAGGTGTGAGTAATAAAAGAATATCCATTGGAATATTACAGTCCATTCCTTAGATAATGCCAGTACACCCAAACGAAACCTGAGGTTATTGTAAAAAACTAATATAAACAATAGACACTAGAATTACCATCACCAATAGAATTATTACCACATGTACTTATAATAAAAGATACAGGATTGTCTTGTTCTGAATCCATTATAAAATGTCAATCTTCATCTTTAATTGTGTGATCTAAATTATTACCCTTTCCTATCGCTGAAGGAAGAAAATATAGAAATAATATAAATAAAATAAAAATAATATAAAAATTTTACATGACTAGAAAATATTTGGTAAATTATCCATCACTACCATTTCCACCAGAGGAAAATAGTTTTAAAAATTCAATTTTCATATATTTTGTCTGTTTTATTTTAGATGACCATCTAGATACAGATTACAACATAGAAGAGGATGAGCAGGAAGAGGATTGTGATGATATGGTTATCGACATGAATATGCTAATGAATGGAAGACAAGAACCACAAGACAGAGAACATTGATTTTTACAAGCAATGTAAGAACATAAGCTACTACATACAGAATGGATGTTTACCGCCTTCCACCGATCCGCGATACCTCATCTCTCTTCGCAAGAAAGTGACCCACCCAGAATCGGTACTATGGCTATTTGTTTGAAGTGTCCGGCCTGTGCCCTGGAGAATGCAAAGCTGGGCAAACCCGTCTGCTAAAGTATATTAGGTACTGATCATACACATAATATCACACATGAAAAAATTGGCCAAACGCGAGTTAGGCTCGCGCACCAAGAGTTCTGAACCATGAAAAGAAGTGTATAGAAACAAGGTTCATTTTCCTGACCACATAACTAAGATTTCTTTAAAACGATGCGAGATATAGACATTGCTTAGGTTTTCCTGTAATAATTACAAAAATCTTTACTTTCGAAACTTCGGACATAGAGGATATTTATTTTTAAACGCTTTTTATGATTAGTCAAAAATCTATCATATCTATTATGTACACTGAAAAGAAAGTAATAAATTGTTCATTGTCTGACTCATGTGTTATTCATTTGACCTAGTTGAAGACTCCTTTTTGAAATTTCTACCCCTATTTTGGACATATTGTATTAAAAATAAATATTTTATTAATTATTTCCGTTAAATGCCGTAACTTACAGCACTATTTCTGAATCAGTTGAGAAATGTGATCTGTAGAGAAGAACAGCCAGACATACGAAAGAATTTTTGCCCAAGCAGAAATGAAGACGCTTTGCTTGCGTTTCGCGCTTGCTTCTAAACCAGTCTTTATGGCTCTAGTCATAAGGCATGTTTTAAAAAGGTAGGAAGCAATAGAGCAATAAATTGAAAAAAAATCATTTTTTTGTACACGAGAAATTATTCAGGATGATGACTATTTCGTATAAATATTTCAAGTTGATAGCATTAGTAGTTCCTGATAGATGTGACAGTCAGAAGGACACACACAAAATTTTAGAAACATGGTCATGTAGTCACTGTCAATAGTGTTTCACACATATAATGTAAGGTTCCTTAGACACTACTTTATTAACTGTACATGAGCAATTCAATACCAGTCTATCAGAAAGGGTTGTAAAGGGTAATGATTATTTTAAAATAATAATTTGACATGAGATGGAAAATAATAATTTTATTTCACATAATTTAAATTATTGCTACATGTCGGTTACCCTGCTGCTGGTAGAACCATTTACTTAGTAGATTTCTTAGAATCATCTGTTAGATTGTCCAATCCCTGAAACAAAAGTTTTTATCTATTCTAAATAAGAGTTTATAATAAGTATGTAAGCACCTTTTCTTATCACTAGCAGCTTGGCCATAAATTGAATAGTTCTCACACAGAAGTTGCAAGGGATGGAATTAGATATTTGATATATTGCCTAGTACTTAAAGTCATTTAATGTGTAATAAATATGTTTGAACAGCAAAATGAATCAAGCCAAACAGTGGTTCCACAAAGCACAGTTGTGCTAAACATAATAATCTGAAACTATCAATTGGCATACAGAAGAAGAAAAAGAAGTAGAAAGTGATTCAGAATAGATAATCCTAGATATTTGATTACGTTTTCAGATTTAACCATAACAAAATTGAGGATACTGGTGAGATGAAGGCCTAGTGGAAATCCATACTGCATAAAAACATTTTGACTGTTTCTAATTATTTACATTATGTAAACCTAGGGTGACAAATTTGTAAAAATTTTATTATTTTTGTCACCGATAAAAGAACAAATCAAGTTATGTTTCTCCTTGCTGACAGTCATACTCAACAATTTCATATTCATACTCAACAATTTCATATTCATACTCAACAATGTCATATTCAACAACTTGATCATCCCTAATAATGCTATTCCATAAATGTGAAAATATGTTACAGAAACATTCAAAACAGTTTATAAGCCGAAGAAGAATTTCTTAAGGCCAAGCAGACATTGCAGGTAAAAGTTAGTCTACCTAGCCAGAATACTTCATTTTGTACTTACATTTACTATGTAAGGATTTCCCGTAAGTCTCATATCCCTTTGATACATAGCACGGTCCCATCGCTGGCCCAAGCTGCGTCTGTAATGCTATAAAGTTCACCAACTAAGCACAGGCAATTAAATTCTTGGTTAAAATCTCTTTGGTTAAACATTAGTAAAAAATTGTTTAATTATTATCTGTGGCTCTTTCAGAGGGGAAAAGTGGAGTGTTATCTAACAGGTACGGAGGTTATTTTGTATAAAAACTTACATTTCCATTGACCAAGTTGTGAATGTGATACAGTCCCCAGCCGGGCAAGCCTATTCCAGCTGTGACGATGAAGAAACTTGGCAGGATTTCGTACCACATATCATTCAAATATAAAGTGAACCTCAACAACACAAATACTCTGTTTTTCAAGAGACTGACAGCTGATTGTGTGTTACCAACCAAAAATTTTACATTCTACCAAGATGGTGACAAAGAGACTATGAAGCTTCAAAGACATACAAGTAAAGCAATAAATGCTTTGGGTCCAGGTGAAAAAACAGTATTTTTCTATTCATCTTGTCTTCTGTGTGTGGATAAGTTCGATATAACGGGATATTGGACATAATATTTCTAAAAGAAACTACATTTCTAAAATCATGGTTCATTTTTAGGGTCCGTACCTAAAGGGTCTTGAATTGAAGAGCTTAGCTCTGTCGGTGGAGTTTAACCAGTATAACCGGTGTTATATTTTTCTTGCTTTTTCCCACCCTTTTCACCAAAGTGTGCCAATTACCCCTGAATCCCATATTACAAAAGGAAGGAAGGAACCCTATTACAAAAGCGGACAGAGGTCAGATTACAAGTACATAGGTGAGATTCATTTTCATATGGGGACATTTGGTTCAAATATTTTAACAGGCACTTTAAAGGTTAATATTTCACAAATTTCATCGAAAAATGGGTATAGAATAGACTCACTGTTGAAAAGAGTTTGTAATACTCTGCACGAAATAAATACCAGCAGCTAACAATGTTTAAAAATTAAGAATATGTTCCTGTATATTCCAAATGTCATGTGAAATGGTAATGTAAAAAAATGGTTGTACGTAAATAAAACATATATTAATTCTGTTAGTCACTTTAATTAAAAACAGGTTATGGGCGAATGAAAATAACAAAATAAGTGACGACGAGCAAAAATTTAAAATGGCTGATACCGCATACCGTATAGAAATGTTAAACAGGAATAATTATGACACTTGGAAAATTCAAGCCCAAGCGGTCATGATAAAAGCAGGTTTGTGGAAATTCGTTATAAATACAAGACCAACATTTACTGAAAACGATACCGAAGCCATTGAGAATTATGAAGAAAAAGAACTTCTAGCAAAATCTGAATTAATAATGTTGATTTCTTCCCAAGAAATAAAAAACATAAAAAATTGTCGTACAGCTAGAGACATATGGAAAAAACTTGAAGATACATATGAAAGTAAGCGACCTACTAAGAAGGCTTCACTCCTCAGACAGTTGATTGTATCGAAATATAAAGAAGGTGATGATTTAAGAGAGCATTTAGATAACTTGACTGACATCGTAGATAAACTTGCTAATATGGATGTCGACATAAATAAAGATTTATTATCGGTCATAATGCTTTACTCACTATCATCGAAATTCGAAAATTTTCGTATCGCTATCGAATCGCGGGATAAATTACCCTCACCAGAGGAGCTTAAAATAAAAATCTTAGAAGAAACTGAAGCTCGCAAACACACAGAAGACATTCCAGTTAAAACCAACGCAATGTTTTCACAAAAAAACAATGTACACTTCAAAAAGAGACCATTTTTCTGCAAAATATGTAAAAAAAGAGGCCATAAGACAGAAAATTGTAGATTCCGGAAAGACCATAATAAAAGTGAAAGGTCTAACGTAGCGCAAGATATTTGTTTATCAACGGAACCAAATAAGAATAAAAATATATGGTGCATCGACAGTGGATGCACATCACATATGTGCCACAACTTAAAGAGTTTCTCTCAAATTAACAAAACTGATGGTATACTCAAATTAGCAGCTAATGACACTACTGCTAAAATTGAAGGAAGAGGAAACGTACAAATAAAAGTTGATGACAAAAATATACAAATAGAAGATTCACTATATGTACCAAATCTTGCAACTAACCTTTTGTCTGTGTCAAAAATAACACAAAAAGGAAAGACCGTCTTATTCAAAGAAAATATAGCAACAATAAAAGATTCAAAAACAATGAAAATTGAACTTAAAGCTAAAAATATTAATGGTCTTTACTACATAATGGACAAAAAGTATGAAAATGACTATAAATGTCAAGAAGAAACTACTTTCAATGCCGAAATTGAAGAATGGCACAGAAAACTTGGACATATAAATGAAACAAGTTTAAAACAAGCTTTGAAAAATGAAGCGATGAACGGACTCAAATTTGACATGCATCAAAAATTAAATGAATGCGAAGTATGCATAAAAGGAAAGATGACAAGACTACCTTTTCCAAAAAATGAACAAAAATTGAGAACAACACAACGTCTTGAAATAGTTCACTCAGACGTCTGTGGACCAATGAATGTTGAATCCGTTAGTGGAGGAAAATACTTTGTCACATTTATTGACGAGTATTCACGATACTCAAGAGTATACATCATAGAAAAGAAAAATGAAGTAATGAATAAATTTAAAATATACAAAGAAGAAATGGAAAGATTCACTGGAAATAAGATTAAATTCTTACAATCCGATAATGGAACGGAGTATGTAAATAAAGAATTCGATGAATATTTACAGCAATGTGGTATAAGTCGAAGACTAAGCTGCGCGTATACACCGCAACAAAATGGTACAGCCGAAAGGAAAAATAGAAGTCTACAAGAAAGAGCCAGATGCTTATTGATAGATGGTAACATGCCTGAAAAATACTGGGCAGAAGCTGTATCAACTGCTAATTACATACTAAACCGAACTCCGTCAAAAGTTATTGACAACAGAACTCCATTCGAAATATGGGTTGGTAGAAAGCCATCCGTAAAACACTTTCAAATTTTCGGATCAAAAGCATTCGCTTTGAATAAGAATAAAAAACAAAAGAGAAAATTTACATCAAACGTTACTGAAGGAATATTTCTCGGATATTCCGAAAACAGTAAAGCTTACAGAATATTAGTACCAGAAACAAGACATGTTATTGTAAGCAGAGATGTTAAAATAATGAATAAACTTTACTACGAAATAAAAGAAAAAAATGATAAAGCCGAAAATAAAAATGAAAAGAAGTTAGTAGAAATATTAATTGATGATAAAAAACAAATGAAAGAAAGCAAACAAACAGGAGATAACGAAATAAACGTTGATAATTACGACCATGAAGAAATTCAAACACAAAATGAATCGCGATTAAATGAAGAAAATACTCTGGATCATCATGAAATAATTGAAAATGAAATGATAACAATTGATGATAACAATGTTAATGATCATGATCAAGAAACAGAAAGAGAGGTGATTGTAAGCAATGATGCTTCAACAAATCAAAGACCTTCAAGAAATAAAAAACCACCTGTTTGGACAAAAGATTATGTATGCACAGTTTGCATGAATGAAGAGGACAAACAAATATGGAATGATGCAATAATCTCAGAAATAACAGCACATTTAAAAAATGATACATGGTCTATTGTGAAAAAACCACCTTGTCGAAATGTCATTGACAGTAAGATGATTTTAAAGGATAAAATAGGACCAGATGGTAATATTGAACGGAAAAAAGCTCGACTAGTAGCCCGAGGATTTTCACAAATACCCGGCGTTGACTATCAAGAGGTTTTCGCACCTGTAACGCGACTAAGTTCAATAAGATTATTAGTGGCTATAGCTATACAGAGAGACATGCATTTGAATCAGATAGATATCTGTACTGCTTTCCTAAACGGAGACGTTGAAGAAGAAATTTTCATGCAAAAGCCTACAAATCTAGAAGAATATCTGAAAAAGATAATGATATCTACAAAGGATTTAGAGATTAAAGAAAAGGCTGAAAAAATGCTATACGATTTAAATAAAGATAAGGAAAATACTGTATGCAAATTAAATAAAGCTATATATGGATTAAAACAATCGGGAAGACAAGTACAAGAAATTAGATACCGAACTAAAATCGATAGGTTTCAAACCTACAAAAGTTGATCCATGTATGTACATATACGCGAAAGGCGGAGAGACTATTATTATTAGCATATATGTAGATGATATTATTATTGCTTGCAAATGCCAAGAGAAGATAAATAATATCAAGAAATTACTTATCAAAAGATTTGAGATGCGAGACTTAGGTGAAATTAACTACTGCCTCGGCATTACTTTCGAACGAGACGAAAAGAAAATGATCCTGAAACAAAGACAATATGTGGAGACAATATTTAAAAAATTCGGATGCCAGGATTGTAAACCTGCATCTACTCCAATGGATACTGGTCTGAAATTAACAAAAGGCACAAGTCCAACGAAAGAAAAGGACATACCTTATCAAAATCTAATAGGATCATTAATGTATCTAGCAGTTGCAACACGTCCCGATATCATGTTTGCAGTAAGTCACCTTAGTCAGTTCAATAATTGCTATACATCTGAACATTTTCAAGCAGCGAAGAGAGTTCTGCGCTATTTACAAGGAACAAAAGACTTAGGTCTGACTTACATAAAAGGAAACATGAAGCTGGAAGGAGCAGCTGATGCAGATTGGGCATCATGCGCCATTGACCGTCGTTCAGTGACAGGATATGTATTTACTTATGGCGGAACACCAATAAGTTGGGAAGCCAAGAAACAAAGAACGGTTGCACTTAGTACAGCTGAGGCGGAGTACATGGCTCTAACGGAGGCATCAAAAGAAGCCATATACCAAAAAAACTTGCTGAATGAGCTGAATATAGAAACAGGTATCGTTGATATTTACAATGATAACCAAGCCGCTCAAAAGTTGGTCAAAAATCCAACTATAAGCACGAAATCAAAACATATCAGCATCAGAGAGCATTTTATTAGAGATGCTATGAAAGATGGACACATTAATGTCCAATACCGTGCCACAGAGGACATGGAGGCAGATCTTTTGACAAAAGCCTTGCCTGCTCCAAAGTTCTTTAAGCTTAGAACTAAAATCAATCTAGCATAATTTCGTGAGGCGGAGTGTTGAAAAGAGTTTGTAATACTCTGCACGAAATAAATACCAGCAGCTAACAATGTTTAAAAATTAAGAATATGTTCCTCTATATTCCAAATGTCATGTGAAATGGTAATGTAAAAAAATGGTTGTACGTAAATAAAACATATATTAATTCTGTTAGTCACTTTAATTAAAAACACTCACTATAATAACTATCCAACGATATCCCGAAAAATAATTTGATCTCCACGTAAGTGCCATTTTTTCAAATAAGGTTTTACCACTTTATTGACTTGATCAAATATGTATTTCCATGACAAATTACATCTTTCTAGTACTATGAGTATTTGAGCTAAGGCGGAGACTACGGAACCCTTAAAATGGCTTTTTGTAGCGGTGACTGCTGCAGTGTAAACGGACTGAGTTTTTAGTCGATCGAATAATGTATCGATAGTTGTTCAATCATTTGGTGTCGAGAGATATCCTATTGAGCTGACAGTGTGTGCATTATTGGCACACACACAACGTATGTATGACAACGAAGAGTTGTATGTTTGCGTGAGCCTATGAATTGCACCGAGGCTTTGAAATATCTGAATGCTAAATATTACAAATAAAAGTATCTGTAGTAACGTTTCGGAATGTGTTGGGAATCCTTTTTAATGGTACTTACATTTCCAATAACTAAATAATGAATCCAGTAGAGCCCAACGCCTGGTAAACCTATACTTGCTGTAATAATAACAAAAGGAGGCAAAATATTAAACCACATTTTTCAATACTATACAATATTTGATTTAAAATTCACTACGTTATTTTTTTTTCTGTGAGCTGTCCTGCCAATGTAGTAAAATATTTTTATTGACATTTTGTCACTAACCAGTTTTATTAATTTTTTTATATTTATTTGAATTGGAAGTTTTTTTTTTGTAAATGACAACACTAGATACCCGGTCATCAAAAATGGCAGACATACCGATCGACTGCGAATTCCCAATTTGGGGATTAATGCCCAAAAAAGAGACTGGAGTCGTCTCATTCTTGAATAAAAATCCAACTTACGATGGCAGGGAAACCATTATTGCGATATTCGATTCAGGAGTGGACCCAGCTGCTGATGGTTTAAAGGTAATTTTTTGTCTCGTCATGACTTGTTTAGTTTGATATTTTAGTGGTTTTTGATAGTATTTTCATGGTATTGTTGGACTTTAGGTGACTAGTGCTGGTGAGACGAAGGTTATTGAACGTTTTGACTGCAGCGGTTGCGGCGATGTGGACACAAGTACGGTTATAAAGAAAGTTGTCGACGGCAGCATTACCGGTCTCACGGGACGTAAACTGAAGGTTAGCTTTTCTGTACACGCATCCTCTTTTGTAGTCTAGCACGTTTAAAAATCTGCATCATGTATAACAGAAATCCACCAGTTACAAAAATATAGGCTTTGATGAAGGCCTGACAGAAAATGCAAATCTTGTTCTAGTTTTCTGCCCAGTACACATTAGCAAATATCCTACACAACACATTTACTGTCTGTGATACCAAATATATTAAAATTTAATAACGCTAAATGAAGTACTACTTGAATCACACTGTCAGGCCGGACTGACCCCAGGGCAGATTATCCAAATGCAGATGGGCCAGCACATTCTTATACAAAAGCCTCTCATTAAAGTTGTAATAATAGTAATTAAACTCCCATGTTACTAAATGATAATTGTAAATAAAAAAATGAATCAATATTTTATTATTACTCAGTGTAAAAAACCTAGTTATGATTAGAGTATGTATTGTTACGGCGAGTTTTAATATTATACATAAAATTCAAATCAATTATGGAATTTACAGATACCAGAATCATGGAAGAATCCTAAAGGGGAATGGAGAGTAGGTATTTTGTACCCCTTCAGTTTATACCCTACCAAATTGAAGGAGAGGGTTCAGGAACACCGCAAGGAACACTTGTGGGATGTCGGCCACAAACCTGCTTTTGCTGAGGCTAATAAGCAGCTGCAGGACTTCGAAAATGAAGCTGGTAATTGTTAATAATGTTTGTTGTTGTGATCTTGCTGTTTCTTACATAACGAATCTGACTGACAAATTGATGTGTTACTCAAAGATGGGTCATTAAACTTTAAATTTAGAGGCTCACCAATAGTAAAAAGAATCACCCAATAAACATATTCTAAAATAAAATCTTAAAAGGTTGAAACTAAATTTCAGAAGTTAATAATAGTAGTATGTAGTATAATATTGTATTATATGTACATTTTACATGGTAGGTACACAAAGCCAGGCACATACTTTTATTCAGTAGTAAGGCTGTTGATTTTTGTCACCTGTATTGTTAAGCTAGCATACCCTATGTTTTAAGAGACTGGTCCAATTCTGTGCAATGTGTGTCATGTGGCAGAGACTAGTTTTTGACAGACATGATTATGTAGGTACTAATCATGTTTTTCCTAATGCAATATAAGTCTGCCTTTATTGTCAATATAAGTCTTCATTGAATGAATTACGTCATGAAAACACTTGTGTTTTGATTTTGTGAAGTTTGACTGAATTTATTTATCATTATCTTTACATAGTATAAATGGACAGCAGGTCATTTATTTCACAGTACCAAATTCAATGTCATAAAAAATGCAAAGCCGGGGCTGGTCGCCAGTGAGTATATGAGATGGAAGTATGTTAGATAGTGGTTTTTGCAGTTTAAATGTACAATAATAATTTTTATCCTTTCTTTTTCCTTTTTTAGCATCAAAGAGTCCACTCAGTCTTGATGAGAAACTACAAAAAGAGGAACTGGAAGCGAGAGTGGAAGTGCTTCAAACTGCAGAGAAGAAGTATTCAGACCTTGGCCCCTCATATGACTGTGTGCTCTTCCATGATGGAACTGTTTGGAGGTAATAAATTTTAAATGTCTTCTTTGAATAATATTTAATATCACCATGAACATTCAAAGTATAATTATTGATACTTTGCAACCTTTATCACCTGGGGGTAGGTCACGAGTAAATCTTTTGATTACATGTGACTGGACACAGCAAGTATGGTAGATGTCAGTGATTTACTGTCAGTGTCAGCATCTAGGTTATTACATCAGCCTGGGTATCATGAGATATTCTAGGCAAGCTGAACTAGGTTTTTAGGTCCAGAGCCTTAATAAATTTTTTAGGAATCTCAAAGGATTCTAAACCTTATTGATAAAAGAAGCAATTCTGTCACAAAAATTGGTAATCATACATGGTTTACGATAAGCTAATTTACCTACAGATGCGCGTTCACCTCAGGTGGTATTTGCTATGATAGAGATAGAAACTACACACGATAGAAAGAGAGAAAGCATACATATTTAGGATCACAGTGGTGTGCAAACTGAATTGCTCCTTATTGTGTAGTACCAACAGCTGCTATTTATTTAAATGTTTTAGCGAAGCGAATCTTAGTTGCAGCAAACTTGAACAATTTCCCTCAAAAAAGAACTATTATCAAATACATCGATTCCGTATATAGATTGTATTATATGGACTGCTTGTCTGTCTTATAAAAACAACAATTAAACAACACTTTTAATTATTATATTATTAGTTGAATTTTGAAAAATTTATACATACAATTAAACAATCTTAATTTTTTACAGAGCATGCATTGACACATCAGAATCTGGGGACTTATCATCAGGGCCGCTTCTAGGTGACTACAGTGCAACACACGAGCATGCACACCTGACGGCGCTCGATGAGATGACTGTCAGTGTCAACATTCTAGATGATGGGAATACTCTGCAAGTTGTAGGAATGTGCTGTGAGTGTTCAAATTATCTTGGCTGAAAATAAAAATTTCCAGTTTTTGAGCTACAGGTCTAACGCATAACTGAGTCCGTTCCTCCGTCCAAGGGTGTGTTTACAGAACGACGACGCTATTATATCATCGGGCGTCATTTGGCGATCTGTAAACACACCCTCCCGTACCGCTCCCATACCTCAGGAACAGACTCAGTTATGCGTTAGTCAGACCTGTACGCTATACAAAGTCTAAACTCTAAATAGTACTAGTAACATACAAACTTCTGAAGAACTACAATTACCAGAACATACCACGAGACCAATTAACACAGAATTTAAAAAAAAAAACGTTTATGACCTTATTTAAATGATAAAAACTATATAATTAGATTAAATTCAATTATTCAACGGATTTTATTTTGAAACTTGTAATAAATAATTTTTTATATACTACAATTATTATAATACCATCGAGGTAGGTAAGTGGTGGTTAATACCCCTCTGGGGTATAAGTATCCCTCATGTTTTCCATCCACATCCACATCCACCATTAGTAGGCATTCATATTACGACTGAAAAAATATTATTGTAAGTAAAATGTAGTTTTATTTTTAGGAAACTTTTACATTATGGGTAGATCATTGATGTGATGATGGCAACAGAAAAACTTTACTTTCTGTGGTTTGAATACAAATGTCTCAAAGTGATTGTTGTTTGAAATGTCTATATGGCACTGGTTCATCATTATTTTCGTCATAGCTACCCACGGCACGCACGTGGCAGCGATAGCAGCGGGATATTTCCCTGACGAACCCGACAAGAATGGCGTCGCGCCCGGTGCTAAGATTATCTCCCTAACGATTGGGGACAGCCGGCTTGGCTCCATGGAGACTGGCACCGCGCTGGTTAGAGCTTGTATCAAGATCATGGAGCTCAGTAAGAGGATGAAGATCGACGTAATTAATATGAGTTACGGAGAGCACGCACATTGGTCGAATGCTGGGTGAGTAACATCTATTCAATACATCATCTCAAGCCTACTCTACCACAGCGAGTGTATGGGCCACAGTCCACCACGCGGGACCAGTGCGGATTGGTAGACTTCTCACCCCTTTGAATTTCTTCCTAGGAGTGTGCAGGTTTCCTCACGATGTTTTCCTTCACCGAAAACCAATGGTAAGGATTTTTATCATCACATAAATTCCAAATAACAAACTGGAACTCATTGGTTGACCTAGGATCGAACCCAGACCTTTATTGTTCAAGGACTGACACTCTCCAACCATGGCTGTTTTTAATACAATCATATTTTAGATGAATTGTCCCAACTTAACAGCTGAAACAAAGCCAATATTGTTGACATTGGTCGCACTTATTCTATGCCAAGCTCAAAGTCACTCAGTGAGCTATGGAGCCATGCTTGGAATTACGCGATTAAGATCCGTGATAAAATGATAAACGATAAACGAGATGACGAATTTCGAAGATGAATTAAAGTCACCAACATAGCTCGACAAGTCAGTGAGCTGACGTGGCAATGGGCAGGCCTTGCCAATAGCTTGAAAAACGGATAACCGATGGAGAGTTAAAGTTCTCGAGTGTCGACCACGTACCAGGACACGTGTACCGGGCTGTCTTCCTACTAGATGGACGCGGAGAGTCGCTGGATGCAAGCTTGGGAAAGGTCAATGTGGCCTACCATGTAGGAGGCCCTATGTCTAGCTGTGGACGTTTCCTGGCTGATCAGAGAGAAATTCTACTTTTTATACCGAATGAGGGTTCTCTATGTTTGAAGTCGACACAGACGAAGTCGCAGGCAATAACTTGTTTAATATAATTTTTTAACTTGACTGAAAACATTTTTTGTTTGTTTAATTTACTTGCAGGCGTGTAGGAGAGGTGATTTGTGAGGTGGTGAATCGTTATGGAGTATCGTGGGTGGTATCGGCAGGCAACCACGGGCCCGCGCTCTGCACTGTAGGTGCGCCGCCCGACATCGCGCAACCCGTACTAATCGGTAAGAAACTGCCCATGTATTTTTGGAATTGGCGCAGAATTTAACAACATTTTAGGCAGCTAGATCCTAAATGAGAATGATACCTTAAAATAAACCTTATACATATATACAAAGACAATACAAAAGATTTACATTGCGGACAACAAAGCTTGACATTGTTGGAATGTATATGTTTACTAAGATATTTAAATCTAAAATTTAGTAAACAAATTATAGGATTTATAATTTGTGGAGACTGGTTGCAGGCGATTATCAGTTGCACCAACTTCTTGCCTGTCTTCTTCTAATAATAATAGAATTACAGGCCCAGGATTATTTCTTTACACTGATATTAAGGAGTATGCATTAACTGCTAATGGTAACTGTATGGAGTACGAGTTTATATTGTCCACATACAAGGTAATTTTTTACCTTCCTGGTACCCCCGTACCATTTATTTACAAGACATATTGTTTGTGTCATGATGTCGCAAGCGATAATTAAGCAGGTAAAGGTTTGTTCGCTTACTCGTAAGCGCGACGGCAACTACTGCAGGCGTAAGCAACTTCATATCTGAGCCATATTCTACCATGCGGGCCCAATGCGGTGCCGGGTAAACTTTACACACACACATCATAATATAAGGTATACGATGTAGTTTCGAATTGAAACTTTCATCGTAGTGGATAAGTCAACCAGTAGGGGGTAGGGCTACCGTTTTTGATACGCAAATGTCTATGTCAGGTGTACAGTATGATGCAATTTAGTTCCGAATTAGTTTACGACAAATTGTATAAAACATGGTTAAACGTCAAAGTCGCTGCTAGCGCATGGTTGGCGCCACTGTACCTATAGTATAATGTAAGGTAGAGCATTGATGTTGATTTAGCTTCGTTTGACATTTGGTAGACTTATTTTGGCTGTATGGAGTCCTGTCTCTTAATACGTAGTATACGCATATTATATTCTCTTTGTCAGGTGTGGGCGCATACGTGTCGCCTGAGATGATGTCGGCAGCGTACTCTATGCGCGCGCGGCTAGCGGGCGGTGCGTTCAGCTGGAGCTCGCGGGGGCCCACGCCCGACGGGGCTATGGGCGTCGCCGTGTGCGCACCCGGCGGGGCCGTAGCGTCCGTTGCCAGGTGAGATAGAGACACAATTTATAACCCGCGCGCCTTTTGTGGCTAATGGCGGTCATACGTTTGCGCCGAGCTATAAAATACATACGTACTATGTAATCTCTATGAAAAAGCGTGTAAACTGCTTGTCGCTCGCCACCTGTGGCTGTGGCCGGTGGATCGTGTGCGCCGAGCCTAATTGTCATATATTTTTGTATCTTTTTACCTGTTAATTACTATTATTTAATTTTATTTACTTTTCTGTGGTTCGGGGCCACGATGGCGTACCATGGGAGATGATTATTTTCAGTAATTGACTTTTGCCGGATGCTGATGCCCTAAGTTTTACATCGCAGCATACATAGCACAGACGAAGTCGCGGACAAGAATAAGTATCGATATAGATGCTGACTGATGATGTTATTTTAACGTTTCTAGGTTTACATTGAGAAATTCACAACTAATGAATGGTACATCGATGGCCGCGCCCCATGTCGCTGGTGCTGTAGGTACGTATTCAAAATTAAATTTTTATGTACATAAATGCTTAAATATTTGATTATTGAAACTTTCGTGACACATTATTTATTATAATAATTGTTAAAAAACGGGTAACTCACGTCCAACCACTCATCGTGATAGAATTACATCAGACATCTGTCTGACCAATGCAAAAAATATAAAACTACTACGTACCCTGAATTTTGATGTCATCTGAATTAAATGAAAAATGAGTTTATTCAAATCTTTAGATTTTTATCAAAATAATCGGAAGAAATGAATTAATTTTTTAAATTAAAATAAATACATAATGTGTTTACACAAGCCACATTAGGTAAACAGCTATCAAAATATTAGATTTCTAAAACAAGAAATATTTATAAATCTCTTTCAGCTGCACTTATATCGGGCTTGAAAGCGAAAGAGTTACCTTACTCACCATATTCGGTGAAGAGGGCGTTAGAAAACTCCGCGACGTACTTGTCTCACGTTGAAAATTGGGCTCAAGGGTGCGGTCTACTCAACATTGAAAGGGTAAGTTTTTTATTTTCTAGTCAAAGGGGTTCGAAGATTTTGGCCTTAGTGACGATTTGTCTTTACATACAATACCCAATTCAATTTACTCTATTTAAAAATATTCAAGTATCCAACCACGTAGTCGAAGTAACAACGAATGTAGTACTAAAAAACGTATATTGAATAAGGGTCTGTATTTAAAGTCAAAACGATGCGGAAAAACCACGCGGAGTTCATTTTTAACCTTTTTATAGTTGTAACCTTATTATGTCCATCTTTACTTCGCGCTACTTAAGGCCGCTATGTTTCATTAAATTTTTGGTTCATACAGTAGTATACAAAGTCTCCTATCGATATTCATCAGCAGAAATGTGTGCAGCCGACTTGAAAAAACAAACAAGATGGCGGTCCGTCACTATGCCAGGCCTCGAACAAAAATCTTCGAACCCCTTTAATTTCGGGCTTCAAATTTCCCGATCTAAAGTAATTTATAGACTTAGATGGAAGTGCATCCTGAAGTTATATGGTACTGAGGCGCTTGCTATGCTGATTTAATTACGTCAGATGTTGATCCATTTGGTGCTTTAGTTGTCGTTAGCAAAAATTTCAATTCACTCGCACTCAAAAGAGTATCAAATTCACTCCAAGATACATTATTTTCGTAATAATTTTTGCCATTTTACCTGGATATTCGTAATTTCTATCGAAACCATTATGGCCTATTTAAGGTCTTAATAATATTTTCAGGCATTCGAGCTTCTCTCGACTTATCCCGACGCCCCCGAACGTGATGTAACATTCGGCTTACAATGTGGTTCTGAGCACGGGAAAGGAATACTGCTCCGTCCCAAAATGAACGATGTGCCAAAGGACATTGGCATTACAGTTGAGCCTCATTTTCTGCAGAGTCACCATGATATGGAGAGTGAGTATTATTATAATCCGTTGTGTATATATGTACATGTATCTGTCTCATACAGTGTGAGACCTTTTGACAGTTCGAGCCACCTCAAAACCTCAAAACCTCGGTTGTCAAAGAACCGGAAATATACATATGTTGTTCCAATTTTGAAATGTGCCTCATATCAGAAAAATCGAAACAAGTTTTTTTTGGTAAGGATTATCAGAAAAACCTATGAAAATTTAATTTAAATTTAGAACATTAACATTAGGATTTGAAAACCTCATATTCACTATTAAACGACATTTGACAATAATAATCATTACGAAACATAAACTTGCAAGGTGTTTCGATTTTTCTGATGAGAAGTATATTTATTTATGTTTCGTTTGACGATAGTAATATAATATGCAATCTCACATGCATATTACATGTGTAACGCTTGCCAATCATGGTAATGTTGACGCAGAAATAGTATATACCTGTTTCATTGGATCGTTCAGTACATTTCGACGTGAATAATAGTATTTTAGGAATATTTTCTGGCTCTTATTTTATTTCTCTGGAGAATAGAAGGGGTTCAAAATCGTTCATTTTCGCAACCTATTGTAAAGGCCGATGTTCAACGATGGACGATGCCCTGTAATTTGATGTCCGTGGAGATTGAAGTGTTTATTTATCCTGGGTTGAATCTGAATTTGTATAATGATGGACCTGGAAGAGTTACTACGACGGAGGCAAAGATTGGTCGCAAGGCAAGGTTTTTCGTGTTACAACAAGTAAATGCGTTCAAAAAGAACTGGAAACCGACTTCAACTGCCCTAAAAGTCTACTTTTATTAAGGCAAATTTAAGATTTACGAGTATAAAGTTTTCTCATGGATTCCATTGTCAGAATTTTCAGAAGAAACCAGCTTTCAATTAAAAAAAGAATGATCCAAATCGGTTCACCCAGTCAAAGTTCTGAGGTAGCAAAGCAAACATTTAAAAAATACCCGCCGAATTGATAACCTCCTCCTTTTTTGATGTCGGTTAAAAAGGAATGTGAGCATCCTTTTGGAGCAATGAAGCAAGCTAATTGATTATTTTTCATTTCATTAGCTTACTCATTGGAACATTTTAAGACCAGTTTTCAATCTAGAAATGACAGGAGTCAAGGCTATGGCAAAGATCATTTTATGTATTATTATTTGAAAACTTCTCCATCAAAAGTCCGCAGTAAATCAGGTTGCAAATAAATTTACTATATCATTGAATCAATCCTTGTTCCATGTAAGGAAAGCTTCTAGAAATTAGAAGACGGTTGTGATTTAAAAATATTGTCTCAGCACTTAGTTACAGATTAAAAGTCTTTCATTTTTGTTAAATTTATAGAATTGAAATCCAAAATAAATGCTTCAATACCACTGTTGATGAAAATGCGGTGTTTGTGTGAGGGTACGTTTGTTTTAAATAAGTGTTATTGTTGAAACTGTATTGTTAGATTAGTTACAAAACAAAGTTGTAGCTGTAGCAGTACTATTGTATTTTTTGCTTATTTAGTTATACAAACCTCTAGTTTCATTGAAATATTGTTTTCTCAAACTAAACATAGTCTATTTTAACCGCCGCAACAAGTTAACGCGTTCAAAAAGAACTAGAAACCGACTTCAACTGCCCTAAAAGTCTACTTTGCTAAGCCAAATTTAAGATGTATATAGTTTTCTCATATGCCAGAACTGGACCAAATTGAAATGGGAACACACAGGAAGCACCAGCTTTTAAATAAAAAAAGAATCATCCAAATCGGTTCACCCAGTCGAAAGTTCTGAGGTAACAAACATTTATCTAATACACACTTAACATTCCCTATCTCAAAAACTACTGAACCGATTTTGATGAAATTTGCAGTCTTCACTAAGTTGAATAAAACTCGTACATAGTTCAACAAAAAAAGGATTATTTAAATCGAATTTTTAGTTCCGGAGGTACGCGAGGACAAACATACAAATACACGCTTTTGAAATTTGACACCTTTTTTGAAGTCGGTTAAAAATAGGACTGCCAAATTATTTTGTTTTGGTGTATCTGTAAATAAAACAAAGGAATTTCTCATCATATGTCACCATCATCATATTTTAGTTTTCATATTGTAGTTATCATTTTCACTTACATTTGCACGTACTTCCCTCGCGACACCTTGAGGTGATAGGCACAGGGTTTATTTCTTGACAGATCGAGGGACCACGGGCTGTCAATAAACTCAAAACTGTTTTATTTAGCGCCCAGTTGGAAGACGTGTAAAACTATTATATAGATATTTACAATTCAATATGCGGTGCCTGTATTACCGATTGGGTTACTACACACTCGTACATTTTAATTATGTTGACGAAATCGTAAACAGGAAAAGTTTGTTGGGTTAAAGGAACTACGAGAACTAAGAAATATAGCCTTTGTTTCTAATAAAATAAAAAATGATGATGTTGGAATATTCGTTAATAGCGTTTAGGCATTCTGTACCTGAACATTATACGAATACTGCCTCAATTCTGTTAAAAACAACACTGTATTTCGTTATTACAAACAGATTACACCCAATCTGTACCTCAGTCCGCTCTCCTCAGATAAGTCGGTGATACCGCGTCAGATCGCCTTCGAAATGAAGCTCGCTCTAGCGTGCGGGGCGCCGTGGGTCTCCGCTCCGAGCTACCTCAATGTCATGAACGTTTCGAGGCCGATCACCATCCGTGTTGATACCACGGGGCTTACTCCGGGGGCACATTTTACAAGGTAAAACTGTTAAGATTTTGTTGATTAAGAGGTAGTTACGAGATGAGGTCCACAGGGGAATGTCACTAGAGATCAATATGTCGTAGTTACAAGAGACGTGAAGACGTGTATTCCCAGATACCCCATTCCCAACCCCAATTGGGATTTTTTTCTCCAGTAGTCTCGTTTCTCGGTCGGGGTGCAGTTGTATGAGTAACAGGACTACTGCGAGAAAAATTCCCGACAGACCCAGGCACGGGACAACTTCAACGGTGTATCTGGGAATACACGTGTGCAAATGGCATTACTTATGTCCAAATTTTAATCATATTTTTTGTCACCTGTTTGTTGTTTGTGTGTTGAAAAGCTATTAAATAAGCTAGTGACTTAATGGTAGTTTTGTGGTCATTTAGTCTCTAGTGAATTTGAATTGAAAATATAGTTTATGACGAAACGGTGTAAGGGAATTTTATACATATTTTCTTTGCTCATATGGTTTGACAACATCGTATTTGCTGTAATTTCCATACTAAATATGTTTTCCCGTCGTTTATACAAGAAATAAAACAATATAAGCTTTTATTACAAACTTATCTGCTCTGGTTTGTGAAGTTTGAGCGCTCGTAAGGAGTCTGGAAACACAATGGAAGGAATACCTTGCCTGATGTTTCAGTATAAACGCATTTGACGTGTCGTGTGTGGAGAAAGGACCAGTGTTCCGCGTGCCCATCACAGTACTGCAGCCCGAGCCTCTCAAGCTGACCGCTCCCGGCTGCCCCATTATATCTGAAGAGAACGCACTGTTCAAACCCGCCGCGATCAGGAGGCATTTTGTCATTGGTGAGTTATCATTACATGTACGCTGGTTAAGGTACCCGTTGAACGACCTTGTCTCGACCTTCCATTTGGATCTTACTTATCTTGTAGTATTCACTGCTGAAGACATGCCTCTCTCAATGTTCCGCCTTCCAGTCCTCAGTCCTCATCCACTCGTTCCCCACCATCTTTAGGTCTCCAGTCCGCCTCAGAGGAGGTTCTAATCTGCATCAAGCAGGCTGAGGCCCTCTCAATAGACCGCCAAAGGAGAGCTGCCATGATCATGAATTGTATATTTTTACACAGGATATCGTTTTAGGTATGTATGTATGTTTGTATGAACATCTCAATGGATTTAAGCTTGAGAGGTTAGATTCGTATTTACTGTGAGAGTTACACTGAGTGTATAAAAATCATAAAAAGGTGAAAAAATTACGTAGTCGGTTTTTTAAAATTTACTTTTTATTGACTTGTTTTATATTTTAGATTGAGAAAATACCTCTGTAATATACAGTTGACTTTTTTGTAATAGTGCCCCCGGAAGCGACGTGGGCCGTGCTCAAGATGTCTACGTCGGACAAGGAGAAGACTGGCCGGTTCCTCGTTCACACGATGCAGGTGCTGCCGAGGCGGAGCTGCCGCTGCCACGAGAGCCAGAAACTCATTAACGTGACTCCTGAAGCGCCCACACTGCTCCCGTTCCAACTAGTGGTAAGGCAATAATAATAAATAACATTTATTTACCTTAAAAGTTACAGGTTAAAAAAAGTTAAACTGGATAAAGACTTGTTTTCAGCACCCAACGCATATATAGAAGCTGGACTTTTCGCCCTGTATATAAACAAAGCATATTGTGTTGAACATGTCGTCAAGATCTTAGTCAATATATTAACCTACTATTATTTGTCCGCGACTTAGTCTAGGTGCACGTTAGAATTGCTACCACTGGAACTACTTTTTCGATCGCGATAAAAGTATGACCTGTTGTCCTATTCCGATCCTCTATCTAGCTGTACTATACATAAAATTAAGTAGTAATTTACACAAATAGATATAGATATACATACTGAAATTGTCGTGTTGGAATGCTCGAAACACTGTTTTGTAAATAAGCACGGCAAAGCAGGGCCGCGAAAACTTTGAAGACAAAACTTTCAGCTTATAAACTCGTATATAATCAGAACGAGTACAATTTCAAAGAGTCATAACAGCATGGTGTAATCGAAAATAGCCTCTGCCATAAGCTATTAAGATTTAAAGAAACAGTAGTTAGTAAATAGTAGTTCAGTTTCGTTTGCAATAACATTCATGTATTTATTTCCAGGGTGGCGTAACCTTAGAAGTAGTAATAGCGAAGTACTGGGCGAACATAGGCGAGTTGATAGTCGACTACACGATAGAGTTCCACGGCCTGAAGCCGGACTTTGGTCACAAGCTTGTGCTGGCGGCGGCTGACGGCGTTAAGAATATTATGTTGTCAGCGCTGAGGCTGCAAGAGGTCCAGCCGTCAGCTCAGCTCAAGTACACTGAGCCTGTTATTAGGTGAGATTCATTATCAAATACATATCCTTTGTTGAACATTTGCTTCAAGAGGACTTGTGGGTATATTTTTTTAAATTTAGGTCTCTAAGGGTTGTGCATTATTATTAATATAATTTATCATCCATTTGTATGCAACTTTTTAGTGTCAAAAATTATATTTTAGACCTAAAATATTTTCAGCTATTATCTCGTAATATTCAATAACATTAAAATTGTAAAATATAACAAAAAACAAAAAAATTAAAATAAAATTTTGAAGACCGAATAAAATGACACAATGATGCATGCTTTCAACAGTTGAGAATGCAATATAAAAATTGACCACGATGTTTAACTTGCAAATTGAAATTAATTAAAATGCAACAACCAAGATTAGATTTGTAATTTGTAGTATTATATATAACAGGAATAGACATATGTAGGCATTGTTGTGAGCAGTATACAGCCTACCAAAAAATTATGCGATCAGCTAAAATATGGAATTCCTTACCAGTACCTTGTTCCCTGACTTCCATAACTTTGTAGTCATCAAATGGACAGTAAATAGGGACCTTATAGTCTAAGACAAATAGTCTATCACACTTCAATCATCATCAAGTGAGGTGGTGTTCAAACGTTAACCTATCATTATCAGTAACTAACATTTATACAACAAACAGAAAACGCCAAAGCAATCTATTTTCATATACATGTATTCCTTGCTTCAGGTCTAACACATTGAGTATAAACCTGAAGTATGAGAGCGGTACGGGAGGGTGTATTTATGTTTGTAACCACAGGAACAGAATCAATGTGTTAGACCGGTAGTATAAACCCTATCATTTATCTGTTTTACAGGCCATCAGAATCTAAGCTGGCACCACTTACGTCACGGGACATAATACCTCCAAGCAGACAGATCTACCAGCTGATAAACACGTACACGTTCCACATAGCGAAGGCTACAGACGTGTCCCCCGTGGCGTCCCTGCTGTGCGACATGCTCTACGAGTCAGTGTTCGAGGCACAGATGTGGATGCTGTATAACAGCAGCAAACAGCTCATGGCGGTTGGGGACGCTTATCCCTCGAAGGTGAGCGTCTTACATTCACCTATTATCGTGTACGTTGAAGGGGAGTCATGTAGATACTATCTGTCGTAGATAGTAACCGGTAACAACGGCATATAATTAATATATAAGACAGTGTGAATGAAAGAATGTCTAAAATTGCGCGTAGCAGCATATCTAACCTCTAACTCTTCCACACCCAAAAGGTCTCGGGTGCGATTCCTATTAGGGGTACCTACCTATTGGTCCTGTGGGATAATATCTGAAGTTATTTATATTTCTGGGTTCGTAACCTTCCTGAACTGTTCCAACGATATCATATTTATATTTGTAGCAGTACTGTAGATAAAGTAAAAGTTCTCGAGTGGCGACCACGTTCCGGGAAACGTCTACCTGGCCGTCCCCCTACTAGGTGGATCGACGACCTGGTTAAGGTCGCGGGGAGTCGCTGGATGCAGGTGGCTCGTCCAGCAGTGGACGTTTCCCGGCTGATGATGATGACTGTAGATAAAGTGTTATAGTTTTAAAGATTTTCAGTGTATCTATTTTGCTCGCTTGATTTCAGTACACAGTGAAACTGGAGAAGGGCGACTATACCCTGCGACTGAGCATCCGTCACGAGAACAAGACTTTACTGGAGAAGCTGAACGAGATGCCGGTCATCATACAGCAGCGGTTGCCGCAGCCGATAGCCATAGACGTGTACTGCTCACAGCCACAGGTACACATGGTCGGCAGCATAAGTCCACTGTTGGACATAGATGAGGGAGTTTGCAGTAATCACCACGATTTGCGGCCGGATTGGTGATCGCAGCAAGATGTTATTACAAAGGTGGATGTTGCTGTACATCTTCTGTATTTTTGTCCTCCGTCGCCTTTTACGTCACCTGCGAGATGACTGAGGGGTTCCTATTCTAAAGTTAGTTTACTATCAAATCATTGCCTTACTCAGAAGTCTGGCTAAATCATTAGTTACATCTCCAGTAGGAAGTTGGAGAACCGCGGATGTGGTAGACGTCGCCGCGAATTATGATTAGGAAATCATACTTCCACATAATCATGCATTCTTTTTTTTTTGCTTTTGGGAGTCCCTGATTAACATGAAACTTCTATGTGAGCTTCTTCTACTTCTACCATACTCCCTTGTCATAAACATCAGGTGAAAAGAAGGTCAAGTGCCATTGAGTATGAAAAGAGAAAGAATCTGGAAACACGAAACTATTTCATTGCAGGCGCTTCTTGGTGGAAAGAAATATACGTCAGGATCTTTACACGGTGGTACCCTGCTGCCTTTGTATTTCACACCAGTACCTTCTGACAAGTAAGTGTTCTTAATAATACGGCATGTAACACTTCCAGTCCTCAGTCATCCGAATCCACTCCCCGGTAATATCTTGGTGGTCAGACCAGCGGGCTGGAGGTCGTCCCACCTCGCGTGTCCCGGTAATGTCCCGGTATCTCCACTGGAAAACCTTTTTGCTTCAACGAACAAGTTCTCGAGTGATTTGACCTGCCACTTTAGCTGGCTGTATAGGGTTTCTCGTTCTCCTTTATACGTATTTCAAAATTGATGCTACAAGCTGAGCCCATCGCTCGTTTTGCGGCTTTTAAAGTGGCGGACAAGGCCCAATGTGGGCGTGTCTTTGCTTCATAATTACCGAGAGAACACGTTCTTTTTTCTCCCGGGCAAGGAGTTTATACAAACGAATAACTTTTTGTGTTTTCACATAACTTTTCTGACATCAATAATTAAATTGAGCACTGTAATCTGTAATACTATAGCTTTTCAGCCCATAATATTAAGCGTCAGTTCAGACCAAGATGGCAGCGGCCGCCACGAGCAGTATTAATCACAACGCATTATATAAATTTTATATTGATGTAGAAAAGTATAGACTACTATAAGTATAACTTTATAAAATAGAAAAGCCGCGCCCTGTGCCGTGGTCCTAGCTGCCAACTGCTGCAGCCAACTCGGGTCTGACTGGAGCGTTATGTTCTTTCTTGTAGAATAAGCCGTTCCAACCTGACCGTCGGGCACACACTGACCGGCACTTTAACGTTTGCCAAGGACGAGCTCGGCCGCAAAGTGGACTCTTACTCCGTGCAGTACGTTCTCTGCGAGCCCCCCAAGCGAACCAACACCGCCAATAAAGACAAAGAAAAGGGAAAACCTCACGAGGAGTACATGGAGGCGGCTAAGGAGTTCATGACTAACTGGCTCACGAAGCTAGGTAGGTTTGTATAGTTTCTCATAAAGTAATGCTGACGATTTGAGACGATGGCATACAATAATATGCTTCGTTTAGGGCATTTGTCGTTGCAATCAGAAACACTACGAATAATGTGTGTAATTCGGGGAGGCATGAAAGGCAATGTTTGCAGCAATATTTGTTCAGTGCCAGAAATGACTGCTTTCATATTGTTTTCTTTGTCTTTTCTTGAATTAATCTTTCTGTGGAAAGTAATAAATAAATAAAATAAAAATAGTTTATTAACACTGTTTCAATACATTAAATGTCGCTAATTATATTTTTGTTGTTTGTATGATTGTATTGATTAGGTAAAACCTGTGTCGCAATAACCAGTGATTCGACCAAGACTTTATACAAACAAAAATTTCATTTTATACATATCTATGTGCATAGTAAGTTGTGTGTGTGTGTGTGTGTGGGGGGGGGGGGGGGGTGTTAAGTACTACCAAGGTTAATTTCGAAGAGAAGAAATTTCGAAACTCTATGAAGTTGTAAATTAATGATATTTATTTCGCGACACTATAATTTCACCTCCTATTATTATATTAATAGCTGACTTTGGTAATTACTTATCACAGTCAGCTATTCTATTTTAAAAGATTTTGGCAATAGAAATTTAATATGGAAGCATTACGAGAGGGGTAACGTTAAGTTTATCTCTCGCCTCGCCAAGTTTATAACGTGACGAAATTGCGAGTGTTTAGAAATATCCTTAGAAATGAAAAATTAGGATTCATTTTTAACACGCTTTATTTAAAATAATATCGTTACGCATTTGTAGCTTACAAGGACAATGCGTTGGGGCTCGATAGTGTGCCGCACGGTACGTAGTTTGATTGCTTAATGCAATTTTCACACATGAACATATTTTTAGTTAGATTAGACAACGCACATATTTCGTATGTCCATCCCACAAGTACATCTAAATATTATTTAAATTATTTCCCATTATCAGGGAATCGGTCTGTGATTATAGATTAATATTTAATATTACATGATTTGAATTTTAGTTTACAAACAATGTTATCTTTAGAAACACTGTAAAATCTTCGTATTTTCGTATTTAGTGCTTCCAGTTTCCATGTTGAATCTAATGGGCGCCATTTTTAAATGTTTTTCAAAATGGCTGAGGCATTCTGTTCCTGATTCTTAATATCATCGACCACCGTTGTACAGAATTAATATAATGCGCGTTTAAATAAACGTCATCTGTTCGATGTATGAGAATAGGAACTGATATCACGACATTTGTATAAAGTGTCCGGACTGTGACCGTTGTATCAAAAATATTGACATACCCAACACGTTAATAGCAAATATATTTTTTAAGTTACAGAGGGAATTACGTATAGTATCAGTGATTGGAAATTTTATAATCTTGGATAACTGACAATCCCTTGTTAAAGTTTGGCTTTGAAACTCAACGCTTCTATTTGTCGTGCGTGAATGAACTCAAAGTTCTATTGGCCGCTAAGTTTTCAGGCAAATGGAACTACTACACCCATTTTTACTACTACAATCATTTGTGTCAGAATTTAATTGCTAAGTAATACGTTTATATGTTCTTACGAGAGGAGACTGTCCAGTCCTATGGACCACTAGATGAATCGACGATCGTTGTATGAAAGATATTTATGACTAGCTTCTGCCCGCGGCATTTTCAGATGTGATCGTGGTCCGGTATGGTTAGTCTCCCAGTTCTCTGATACATCGGTACATTGCACGTCAATGTGTAAGATATAAACCAGCCAAGATTGTGATAATTTGTCCACAGAGGGTGAGAAGCTGGACCAAGTGTACGAGGAGTTGTTAGAGAAGTTCCCCGGTCACCTCGGCGCGCATGTCGCCTACCTACACGCGCTGGACTCACCCACCGATGCGAAAAAGTAAGGCGCTCCATTACTTATTCCTTATGATGGTGATAACATACTGTATACCTTAAACCTTTGTTTTAGTTTAAGTTTAAAAAGACCTAAAGTCAAGATCATTTTTCAAGTTGTTTGTCAGATACCAAAGAGTATGTAATATACGTATGCTACGTTATAGAGACGGAACTCCATACACCGAAAATAATCCTACAAAATCTCAAACGGGGCAAAATCAACGTCAATTCTCTACCATACATAATGTAGAGTCAGTGGCGCCAACATTGCGCTAGTAGCGCCTTTGATGCTTTGCCATTTTTCATACAATTTGTCGTGAAGTAATTTGGAACTAAGTTGCGTAAGACAAGTCACTATACAAAATGGCGTGACGAAAGGCAATTTTAGAGCGGACTAGAAATTTGGTGTGATCTCTACCTTGGCGCTATGTCCGCCTGTGTGGTATGTTGACTTTTCCAGGCTAATTATGATGACTTTAATCTTCAAGTTAAGTCGCTATGGCAGAGATGACTAAACATATATTTATTTGGGAGATGAAAAAATTACATAAATCATCTGTTTTATCATATATTGGTTTTGTAACTAGAATGACTAGATATGTTTTCCAATTCGGTTACAAAAACATCCGAATTGAAAATCATGGTTACGTCTATTTAATTTGGAGATGGTTTAGGATTTAAATTAATTGATATCGAAAACTTTCAGACTACCTCATGCTACAGAAAACCCGGACGTGACAACAGCGTGGTGTGAACAGCTTATAAATATTTCTGAAAAGGTAAAAACAGGAAGCCTGATAATTGTACATATGCTAATAGCATCTTAAACGTAAACTAAATGTTTTGTCCTTTTTGTTTCAGGTTATAAAGCAAATAGATCAAGACAAGCTACTAGCATATTTAGGAATGAAAAATGACACTAGGACGGATGCGGTCAAAATTAAACAGTAAGTCGATAAAAAACAAATTGAAATATGTATGCAGTTATAAATAGCAATATTTGAATACAGTCCATCCTAATGTGGATGTAGTAAAAAGCCACAAAGGGACCACACCAGGCCTAGGAAATGCTCTATATGATTACTGATTATCATGGTGATTATAGAAAATCGCCTCACCTCTAGCTTTTGATTTATTAAGTCGTTGCGTCATTGTATATTTAATTTGTCAAGCAATTACTACTATTCATAGTATTCTCTGATGGTAACGATGTGTGGTCGAGTGAGTGCATACACTTCCTGGCGGTTAAATTGATTGTTGATGAACATTTTGAAATTATAAGCAACAAGTTTCATTGTAATGAAGAGGAGGTGAGACATACAAGTGCAAACCCATCATACATAAAAATAGTCGTAAAAAACGACTGAAGTTCCCGTAACGCTCTCTTGCCTCGGGCATAGACTCAGATATGCGTTATTTTTTATATATTTATTTATTACGGTTTGACAATATGACTACAAATTGCACCTATAGAACGAAGCACTTGACCAATAGACTAAGACTGGTGCAAGACTATATCCTCCCAAATAGGAAAAATACCCATGCTAGGGTAGGATATTAGTTGTTTGTATTTAATTTATTGCAAACATTGCAATTGTTATACCTGTAAGTTATTATATATGGGCCTTTCTCTACTAACAGGAAAATCATGGTCCAAGCATATTTTTTTTACTTTGGCTATATTAATGCATAGCTATATTTATTAAAACACATAATATAAAACCTGTTATTTAAGGAGTCAAGCTTAATCAATATTTAGAATCATAATCATTTCATAAATTCGGTCTAAAGGCCACTAAAAACAGTCCTCTGTTATGTCCTAATTCCGGATCGAGTATGAGTCGGTTCGGTTTTTCTAAGTTCTATTTAAAAAAGTAAATCTTTGAACACTATAAAAACATAAAGAATATTTAATGCATGTGAACAAAAAACAATTATTATTTTAGATAATTTTTTAGTACTAAAAACTAGTGTTCGAATTTTGTCCAGACATTTTTTGAACAGTCCTGTGTCATAATTTGAATGTCGCGCCACAAAAATATTAAAGACAATTCTGGTTACATTGCCCTTGAAACCGAAAGTTAACAGTGTGAAGTTTGCTCGGTCGCCATGCTAAACAAATCGCCGCCATTTTGCGCAGTGACAACTCCGCGTCGGTATGGTAGCCACGTCTCTGTAGTGTTGAGTGAACATTCCTCTGGTAAGTCTATTTAACGGTGTTTTATGTGTTATAATTATATTTATTTAACAAAAAAATTGCTTAGTGTGATAATTTAAAGCTGTTTCAGTGTTATGAAGTAATATTTAAACTGATACGTGGTATGACATTTTTACGTAAAAATAACAGTCCTCTGTGCAACAGTCCTCTGGAAATTTATAACACAGAGGACTGTTCAATGTGACAGAGGACTGTTTTATTTGACGCCCGTGTATTTTATTAATATTCCTTATAGTCTGCACTAACCTACTGCTTGTCGATAGCCTCTTTCTTTCTTACAAAGGCATGCCACGCTCTGAATGAGCGTCTTGTTTTCTATTATTATGGATTTTGAAATATACGTACCTAATAACTACCTGTTTTTAAACCCTACCGTTTTAAATTCAATTTTGAAAGTATATTTTATTGTTTTAGTATTGACGCAATGCCACCAAAGAAGAAACCTAAAACCAAAGGAGAAATAAAAGAGCAGAAAAGAATTGCTGAAAGGTTAAGATATCAACGGCTAAAAAATGACCCTGTAAAAAGAGAGCAATTGAAGGAAAAAGAACGACGAAACTACCAAAGGAAGAAGGAAAAAGGCACAAGAAAGCTAGTTAAAGGTATGAGTCGACGTGAACACAAAGCTGTGACTAAAGAGTGGAGAAAGCACTGTGCTACCTATCGCGCAAAAAAAAAGCTTTGAAAGAAATTACAAACAATTTTGTACGACAAAATACGCCCGAATCCGAGGGTTCTCCTCCTCAATGTTCTGTCTCTCCATCAATACTACCTATGAGTCCTATGACCACTCCACGAAGTGATGCAAGTAATGCGAGAAAGCGTAATGCTAGAAAGAAACGTGACAAAATTATAAAGGATAAAGACAAAAAGATCGAGTATTACAAAAAAAAATCCGAGAAGTATAGGAAGAGATTAGAACGTTTGGAAAAAGCTAAGACAAAGGAAAATGTAGACACACCTAACACTAAACAAAGGACACACGTTAAGAGTCGATGAAAATGATGTTTCTGATGTGTCCTTTGACCAAGTATTAAAGAAGTTGCCAAACCCAGATATTGCCCTAAAAGGGAAACGAATATTTTATTTTTTTAATATAACTGTACCTGTTTTTGAGAAATAAGTCTGCATTGATAAGTAAACAAGGCTGATTCTTAGTACCTAAGCTTAATTTTGATTATAATTATTTTAATTTGTTACTCAGAGAGCTAAACTCGCAATTTCTTCCTAATAAATATAAGTATTTCTGTATGTGATACAGTATTTAATAAAGAAGATAATTTATTTGATTACATTTAATAACTAATATTGTGTTTTTATTCATATAAACATTGACTTAAACTGTTATCTGGGTAGAAAAAACAGTCCTCTGGGTGGCAAAACAGTCCTCTGCCGCGTTTTTTTTACAAAATTGCCTATAATTCGACAAATAAGGGAAAATTAAAATGGTTTCTTGTTTAAATGTATTTATATTATAACTATCTATCGACTTAACATATTATATTTTTATTTTTTTAGAAAAATAAGGTTAGGACAACTGTCAATAGACAAGTTTCCAGTTAGTAGAGAATGGCCCATATACAAATTTAGTTACCTCTTTCGTTTACTGTAATTCATTAACTCAAGGCTTTTGGGTGAACGAACATCCTTTAAGTCTTATTACCTTATCGTCACTTTCCATCAAGTACGCTGAAGGTTGAGTGCGAATCCATGGTGCATTAAAATACAAATATTAAATTGACATTCGTGTAACCAGGGAGCAAGAGAAACAACGGGGGTACCTAATAGACGCGCTCTGTCGTAAGGGTTGCGCTCTGTGCCGGCTGAAGGCATTAGCCGGCAACAACAGCTCCCAGGACAAACTAAGCGAGGCTTTGCAGAACAACATGCAGGATCTGTTGAAGTTCACCGATCTCACCGATGCCAAGGTGCGTTACTTCAATCAACTCTGTTGGAATCAAATAACATGTTTTATTGTTTACAGCCATATAGCAAGTAGGTGAGTTTATAAAATTAGGGTTGTTGAAACCGCATTAGATTGGGGTTCAATTCTATTTCATACTAAAGAAATCTCCTAAAAAATCTAATTTTTAAAAATTGGGTTTTACAGGAATTAAAGGTCACAAAAAATGCGAAAAATCGACATCCTCGAATAGTTCATCAACAGCCTATATACGTCCCCACTGCAGGGGCTCAGGCCTACTCTCATACAGAGAGAGAAAATATCCATTCAGTGTTTATTTTATAATATTCTGCTATGAGCATTTTGATTCACCAGTTGTGCTAACAATATTTTTTCCGATATTTAAAAAAAATAGTTATCGCACAAAGGCACTTATGCTATTATATTAAAAAATATTATGATAAAATAAATTCAGTCCAAAACTTGCATAGAGAGTTTCACGTTAACTTTGCGTAAATCAATGAAGGTGTATATTATATCAAAATCGTATTTGTGTGACAGGTACTACACTACGGAGTGTGGCACTGCTTCACATTGAAGCACTGGGGCCGCGCCGTCAAGCTGCTCACAAAGATACAAGAAGAAAGACCTTCCAAGGAAGTGGAAGAACGACTGATAGAGGCATACAAACAGCTAGGCTGGAGTTACCTCGCTAGGTACCACCAAGCTAGTATGCCGATGAAATATCCCTCTGGATATAGACCGTTCTAAGTCATGGAAATCAATCGGGCTTTTTGGGGTCGAGGGTAAATCGATGAAATAGTGTATAGTCTGACCAAGCCAACTAGACGCTTGGGTGGAATGCGGCACCGATACATTCGAACGTGTTTCTATTCATTTTGGTACATATACATTAGTATTTGATATCCGTACTCTAAACTTAAGTGGGTGACGTCATATTTCCAGGTGTCTACTTGGCGTGGTCAGGCAGTAGATAGTGATTTAGCTAAAGCATAATATGTCTTGGCGTCTATATAAGAACAGTTTGTCTTAGTATAACCATGACCCTGATGACATTGAAGTGGTACGGTTATAAAGCCAGGACTACATGGCTTTTAGAATTTTAAGATCTCATCCTACGCCCATATCGTAAATGATCAGATGATATGAAGGCCAAGTTTATACCAATAGTGTTCGTTTTTATTAATATTTTGTCTAAGGCCTTTAAAACATATTTTTAGTGATGGCCAAAGGGATCGCCGATATTCCAAATTTCAAGTTTCTGGTGCCAGTGATTTGTATTGCCACTAGTCATTGTCAAGTAAGCGTTTTATAGATTATCAGTTTGATTGTAGTCAAAGCAATTTGAAACAAGAAACAATAACTCGGGCAATATCGAATAAATGTAAATAATTAATCAATAAATTATTCTGAATACTAATTCTGTTGCCATAATCTGTTAAAATAGTATAGCTGGCTTTTATAAGTAATTACCTAAAAATAGGAGACGAAATTATAGTGTCGCGAAATAAATATCATTAATTTACAACTTCATAGTTAGCTACAATAGCAGTTACACAGCTAATGGTTCACAGATGGCGCTTTGAAAAATAATCGAAAAAAAGTGGTTAAAATGAGAATTGTGATTCACTGTGAAGTTGTATGTTAATGATACTCATTTCGCGACATCACAATCTGATGTCCTATTTTTAGATAGTTGCTACACAAATCCAGCTATTATATTTTAAAAGATTATGGCAACATAAATTTAGTATGAAACTTTGATGGAGGTGGATCGCATTAAGTTCGGTTGTCATCGCCTCTCGGATCAACACCTCTAAATAGCTTGTCATCAATATATGAAATTTTTACATTTTTAATTTATGAGTGGTTTTCTAGTTTTCCCGTTATATTAAAACCTATGTATTTTGACATTCGATTTTTCACTCCCTTGTACATAAATCAGTTAGTAATAAATTTAAATGTTCTATGTAGCTCAATCACTACTTTGTACCTTCTATATATGTATTATATCACGCTGTTGTGTTTATTGGTTCATAATTTGTGGTACACTTTTGTACCATTACCATGTCATATTCTTCACCTTTAATTGACATTTCTCTCAACATATTGCACAGGAACGAGAAAGGGTGAATGTGAAATGGTACAGAAGCGGTTGCATTTTTGTACTCGACTGTACAACCAGGCGTCTTTGGTGTCTACTCAAGTTAGTTCCATGTCACATTCACTTGAAAGCAATTTTGTTTTTGCTTTATATTGTCTAGCACAAGAGTGCATTATTAATAATAATAAAGCGGCATCCGGCGTCGTGTGTTGAAAGTACACACATTGCCCCTATTTTATTATTTTTCATATCCTGGTAAGTTTTTACTCCTATCTAATTTAAATATATATATTTTCTTATAGGACATGTAAATAAGGGTTTGAA
The DNA here is from genome assembly GCA_910589575.2 of Carcina quercana. Taxonomy (NCBI): domain Eukaryota; kingdom Metazoa; phylum Arthropoda; class Insecta; order Lepidoptera; family Depressariidae; genus Carcina; species Carcina quercana. The sequence goes on from OU342427.1 coordinate 13,684,955, forward strand.
ATAATACGCCAGCTCGTCGAAAATATGGATAAAAGTACGAAGGGTCTTATAAACACTTTCATATACTTTGAACCATGAAAATTGACATATTGGAACAAGCAAGAGTCAATGAGACTTGGTTCAAAAGTTGATACATATTTTTGTACTCGAGTGTACACTATCTAATGTCAAGTAATACAACTATCCCAGGTGATAAGGCGACACGATTATTATGTCAAGAGACCAGACATGTTACCATGTGTTTTCTTATATTTTTTTACTGCCGTATTGTTGCATTTAACTAGCTTTGTTTTTAACCTGGTTCGAAATAATGTGGTATGATCTCGCCCCGAAAAGCCTAGATTTTAAATTGTTATTAAGCAACGATTTTAAGCTAAAGTGTCAATGCCCTAAGCTGTTGGTTTCTAAGCTTAGCAACGTTAAGTACATAACCGTACTACCAGTCCAGTGTTTATACTTGAACTTACTTGATACGTACAAATGCACATGTTTTATTGAAAAATGTTTGATGGATTGAAAGCATTGTAATATTTTGTAAATCTATTTAAAAAAAATTGAGATCGCGTATTTTAATATCGCTTGGCATGCATAAAACTATATTGCTCAATTATTTTTCTGTTGTAGTAAGCAAATTTTCAATTTAGGGATACGTATGAATTTATTTTTTAATGTAAAATAACTATAACTAGCAACACAACCAGCAATAACAAGTGAAGCTTTGCTCTTTACCTAGATTTGAAAGAATTTAAGGCATTGTCTGTCGGGAAAGTGCCACTAAACCTTAACTTCCGTAGATCGTTGCGATGAACCCGTTTTTAATGGGGGATTTGTTATAATCACTACCCTTGGCAGTGCGATCTCTATTGCAGAAAGATTTCGGTCCTATATTTCCTTGCTCGCCTGTTTCACGTCGTATACCGGTTGGCTTTATTCTAAAACCGAGACTACTGGGTCAAAGCATACTTAGTTTGATATTTAAAAAAAAACCTTTTCCTATATCTGTTGAAACACCGACCATAACTTTAATGGTTCCATCGCCCAAGAGCCGATACAAATGTTTTAGCACTTGGATGAAAAGTTTGTGCTTCTTTTAACATAGCAGCATTCTTACAGTATGTCATGCCATGTGATGTATGCGCATCTGTGTCTTAAGTCATGTCAGTGGTTTTTAATATTTAATTACTAGTATAATTTTTTTACAGCTGTGTCGTCTGCAGTATTCAGCTGGGTACTTTTGAAATTGTCAAAAGAATGTTTAAAAATTTAAATCATTATTATTAGTTTAGTAAAGCGATAATTAACATTTTATGCTCAAAAATAGAATTAAATTAATTTGTGGTGTCGATTCTAGAGCGTATTCTCTAATTTAAATTAAATTTTAGAGCACGAAAAGTATTGACGTATATTTACGGTTACAATACTTTAGTCAAAACATAGCCCTAGAATCACACTTAAGTGTAATATCAGCTGAATTTAGACGACACAGCTTATTAACAGGGTGCTTATAATGATGTCCATTACATTATTCAATTCATTGATCTCTAACAATTTTATTTTGTTGTTTTGACCATCAATCACATGAAATGACACGACAAATACTGATCATATAATGCGTGTTCTTACAAACTGTAAGGTTTTCGGTTTTTGATTACGTTCGGTCAAATATCTCATTGACTATATTAGTTTAGACAGCAAAATACACTTTTTTCGGTGCATAAAATCGTGTGTCAAGCCCGTATATTATTTCGATTATGGTTACAGAGTTTTTTTTTATAAATGTATGGTGCTTGACCATACCGTTTTTAAAATTGGTATAGAAAAACAAATCGTAAATTAATAAGTTATTTTAGTAAAATAATATCAGAGCTGTGTTCTACTGACGATTCTGTGTCAAATCAAGAAATTTGTGCAATTCAGTAAAGATGCTATCCTGACGATAGCGGTTATCATCGTATCGTGTTCGTAATCAAAAATCGCGTACTGTAATATAGATATTGTCTTTTAAATTTTTATCATTTTAAGGTGTAATGAAATGAATATTCTAATCAAACGATTACCTCATTAGCGGAATCGATGTAGCTTTGTTATAAATGTAATAATAATAAAACACACCTGTGTTAGCTCGCCATTCAATGTTGTAACAGCTATGTTAATTTCAATCTAAAAAGAAGAACAAGGGATGATGAATTTAGATATTTAGGTTTAGCAAAATGCGTCTTAGAATCGAGACCATTGATTTATAGGATTACAAGATACATTCTTGTTGACTTTTTAGATTCGAATTAATTATTTTGCATCTAATGAATAGTCGGAACCAGCTAGAATTGTTGGGTATATTATATTTTTAAAAGACTGGCTAATGGCACACTATGTCGAGATTGTTCGACTGAAAAATGAACTGAAATCTGTTTTTACACAGAGAAATGGCTGACTTTTGCGAAAGTAGATTTCGCGATAAAGTTTTTTTATCATCTCATTGTTCTGATTTGTGTCCGTTGTATCCGAAAGATGATTTTTTATAATGAATGAGGAAATCATCTCTACGTAGTGTCTCGATGGCCTCAGTTACATTGTGCTTTGTGATTATGGTTATAGGCGCCGTTTTGTAAATGAATTGTTGATAAGGAATGAGAAATAAAATATTATTTGATGAATAAGTTGGTTGTTATTATTATAAAATAGCTCTGGTGCTAAAATATTATTTTTAATATATTACAAGCGATATAATACCATAAGGATATTTTTTCGGGAATAAAAGTAGTCTATCTCAATTTCCATGCCATAGTCTCTTGCAAATTTCATCAAGATTGGTGTAGTCGTTATAGGAATTACTTGCCTTTATAATATTACAGTGTTATGGTCAATGAAGATGGATGATTATCCTGAACCATAGATTAGATATTAATACTGTATACCTGAACACAGCTGATTATCTCAGGAATGCTATATACTTGAAAATTGGAATGGTTAAGGGATATGGTTAACAGCAGAAATAATAATTTTATAAAATTGAATTTTTTCTACATTCGAAACATATTTTTATTATTTTTGCTGCTCATTTTTTTAATTAAAATTAAAATGAAATAATAATTAAAGCGTTCAAAATAAATAGTAACCAACCACTGCCCTAAAATAAATTCAAGTCAAAGCATTCATCCCCTAAAATAAATACTTAATGCAAATTTAAGACTTAAATGGTTTTCTCATAAATGACATTGTCAGAATTGGACCCAAGTGAAATGGGACCACACTGGAAGCACCAGCTTTCAAATAAAAAAAGAATCATCAAAATCTATTTATAATTGGCGGAGTTATTGCGTAACATGTCTCCTTTTTCGAAGTCGATTGAAAAGGGAGAGTTACATGTCAAACGATTTCTACAAATTTCGTTTCAAAAGTATAAATAAAAAAAGGATTAGGATTGAAAATCCCCCTTCAATTCGTGTCCGTGACAGAGATTAAAAACATCGGACACATAACCTCTAATTGATTTGGGACCTCAGCGGGACATAATATCGAATCTGTCCAGATCCGATTAGTCGGCCGCTGACGGAGATGGGACAGTGTGATTAATGCTGTCTGCCTGTCCCCTACTTTTTCGTTTGATTCATATATAATGATTTGATCGCATTGTCCCGATTATTTTCCCAACGTTGAGGGTGTTAAATGATGAAATTGAACCGCCTCCGTGGCCTAATGGATAAATGTTGGACTTAACAATTCGGAAGTCTTGGGTTCGATTCCCAGAGAGAGTTTACCTTTCGGTAATCGGTTTTTTTGTTTAAATATTTTATATGTCCATCAGGCTAGAGTAGCTACCACCATGCTAAGTCTAAGTCTGCCGCCAAACAGCAGTGCGATATGAAAGGTAGCAGAGCCAGCGTCTCATTTGTGCACACGCTTACCATCCAAATCGTCGCTTACCATCAGGTGAGATGAAGGACAAGTGTAAACCCATCATACATTAATAAAATCTATTCTATGGTATCGATCTATTTTATGCCTGTTTTACTGATATTCTAAACGCCCGAAATAGGGGAATTTGACATTTAAAGTCTTAAGAGGCTATGTTGGTAAGACCACGTGGCCGCGTTCAAATTTGGATTGTTTTGTAGCTGTCCCTATCTGAGCCCTATCCTACCCGAGCGCGTACGGTGAGACAGCGTACACTACGCGAAGTTATCCACCCGTTATTTGGATGTTTCGTAGTCCGGGGTCATTTGAAGGATACAGTATATTATGTAACAATTTTTTTAATACAGTATACTAATGAAATTTCAGATGTCGGTGTTTTTTCCAAATTGTTCTAAATTGATTCATACTCTTGTAAATCAGGTTCAAAGCTGGGGCTTTTTATTACCGTAAAATACAATTCTTTGACGCCCTGTAACTCTGGAAGTATATATTTAAACGAAAATCTGACTCACCACCGACACATATATTTGTTTCTAGATTGTGTCTTGAAAATTTCATAAATTTTCATAGCTTAATACTCAAAATATGACTGGACTATGTTTTTATGGGCGCTTTGACACCAGCATACCCTCTTAACTCTCTATTTCTCTTCGGAAATGTGTACAGTGCTTCTATTGTGAGTTTTTACCGACACTATCGCGTTTGCGATACGTCAGATTAGTATGAAGAATTGTGCAGCGCCTCTAGCGGCACGTTTACGAAACTGATTCTTCATACTAATTTGAGGTAAACGCAACGCGTTAGCATCGGTTAAAAACTCCCAATAGAGGTATCGGTCTTTACTTTTTTAAATTGTATTTACATAATGGGTTTGCACTTAATCTTCGTCTCATCTGATGGTGAGTAAAGTGTCGATAAGAACATTGGATGGAAAGCTAATGAGGCACTGGGACTGCTTGCTACATTTCATACTATAAGACATTGCTGTTTGGCGGTAGACTTAGGTAACACGGTGGTAGCTACCCAGGCGAGCATAGAAAATACCACCAACCAAACCGAGTAGGTAGTTATTAAAGTATTCCCACTGAGAATCGAACCCGGACATCCGGTTTCCAAGTCCAAGCGGTTAAAATAAAATGACGGAAGTAGAATTAATGTTATGGACCAAGTATTTAATGAAATAAATCATTACACCTACTCGAAAATAATGTTTGAGCAGTTTGAAATATGATAATAACTATTAACAAATATTAAACAGGTCGGACTATATCTGTTGCCAAAGTGACGTCAACTGTTGTTGAACAAATTTGTTGTTTGACTCTCTTATAGACAAAATACATCAAAATGTAATATCTGCTAAAGCCCTTATACCGCCCTATATGCCTTAAACCATTGTTTTCCATTTCGTCCTTAGCATAAGTAAATAAAGCGTTCCTTTTTGTAGTAAATGGAATTTTATACGACGGTGTAACCGAAGGGCCGGTTTTAGGGCACTTAAGGGTCGGTTGATTGCAGACCGAACAGCGCGCGGCCGAGCGATATATGCACGGTCCTTATATTGCAGGCGGAAAATAGGATTGCGGCTTTTATGACCACATTGTAATCGTATTCGGTAAATCGGATACGATTGATAAATAATGAATTTAAGGTATTGGACGGACGGACCATTTGGTTAGGTATGGGTTGTTTAACTTTTTATTATTCTTATCAGTCTCATATAAACCTGACCTGTCAAACGTGACTTCACTTACGCGTAAGCCAATACACGTATTTTCGTTTACAGTGATTTTTTTTTCGTGTGTATGTATTTCGAGCCTACGGATGAACCCTTAAAACAATACCGTCAGTAGGTAGGGCAGCAAAACAAAAGCTGTGCTCAGTGTAGTTCAGGAAAATATCAAAACATGTATGTTATGTTGTAAGTTATAACAGCTGAAATTAAAGTTGGGAAGTTTTCGCTTCGTCAGAAATTGTCAGACACACTCGTGAGTTGAGAAAGGTCTAACTAGAAGTCTAGCAACGCGTAGGCACAGGTGCGTTTGACGTCAATACTGCCCTCGTACGGCTATGTAGTGTAACACTAGGTACCCAAATAATTCAATTTTACTATGGAACGGCGAAATTCCTTCCCAACGGCGCTACACAAACATTCGTATGATTTTCACTAGAGTTTACCAACACGACGTGTATGATGTTTATTTCATTGACATTGATCAGCTGATCGTATGTGCCTTCGTTGACATTTGGCCTTCATCTCACCCTGACCGGATGGATAGGATGGCCGCGTGCTCAACAGAAGCCTTAGGATATCTGAGAGACAGTAGCTTACCATCAGATAGCGAATCCCGGATAGTCTCTAATAAACCTTTCTGATATAATGAATTGGTCGGAACCGCAAAAGGCCCAAGGCTGCTTTTGTATTTCTAGTCTATTTACATATAAGTGAGACAATAATACGAACAGTAAAAATGCAATAGTTTTATTTTCTCCAGAATTCGACGTTTATCTTGCCAGCAACTTATTCTTGAGGACGATCTATTAATTTTAGATGGTAATTAGTTAGACTGTCACCCCAGACAATTAGCTAACAGCTTCATCAAGTTTTTCCTGTTACGGTTAGTTTTTTTCAGAGGTTTTTGTCTCCCTGCCCCTCCCTCTTACATTGGTTTATGGTGTTTGTGTAAATTTTCACAATGGATTTGCATTTGTGTTGGAAAGTGAGCTCAGAAAGAAACCTCAGGGTATTACGCTGGCTGGCTGTTACCTTTTGTTTCAACACTCAGAAATGCTGAAACACTGTTGGCAGCAGACTTAGGTAACATGATGGTAGCTCTAAAGACAGGCGAACTACAAAAAATGATCTAGCCTCCAATCAGACCGAGTGTCAGAAATACCCTGCATTGGGAATAAAACTCGCAGCCTGTTGTGTATTTTGAAGCAATTTATCAGGAAAATACAAAGGCAACAAAGACACTGAAAACAGAAGCTATTAATATTCAGATTTGTAGATACGCAATTTAACTATTTTGTTAACATTTCAGTTTTAATAACTTCTGCGAACGGCAGTTGTTGTCAACAAAAAACTCCTGAAATTAACATGCTATTCTGTCCACGATTCCCGGAAATTCGGGAGCTGAATCGCAAAAAGCTTTTACGCCGATAGGCTCGACAAACATAAAATTTAAACATTACATTTACGACGTAGAGAATAAACAGACGGACCGTCGTAAAATCAATTTTGCGTATTGTTTACTTGTGCCATAAAGTTTATTAATCGGTCCCTTTTGCGACTAAGTGTTTCGCTCCGAGTAGTTTCAATAAAAACAGTGTAAAACTACAGTTTGGGAAGAGCACAATGAATGAAAACGGAAATAAATCGTCTCGGATGTGTATTTTATTGGTTCTAAATCAAAATCGTAATAAAAACATGTTTTTCCCTTTTTGCTTGCTATTTTCATCATATTGTCCAATGAGTTTCATTTTCGACATATAAACACAAGTACTAGAATCGCATTGCATGGAAATTTGAGAAATAAATGCTACCATACTATTCTTTCGTCTATTACCTTCATAGGCTTTTGACGTGATTCGTTTCTTGAACTCGCATGCTGGTTATAAACATTTGTAACACTTTAATGAGGACGAATGACATGGGCATATTCCGTTTTGGACATTTTCCGTCTAAAGCTGTCATTAGTTGATGCCAAAAAGAAACAGATATCTCGGAGGCTACAGCGCTATAACAGATCTAATCTATGTCAATAGACAGTCAAAGCATAGATTAGATATAGTCATGGCTACTACAGCCTGCAGCCATCGTCTGGTTCATGAAATAAGTTGGTCTTAGCGAGGTGATTTCATTCTTAAAGGAATGTCAACGGTAGACCTGTTGGTCAGGCAATTCAGGTCTTACTTACTACGAGTATCAGGTTTCACAGACTGCATCTCTGAATAGTGCTAAACAAATATATGCAGTCAGGAATGATATATGTAAAACTACCTGTAAAACATGCTGTTTCAAACCGTTGTCACTGTAATTTGTGTCTTAAATTTGCCTCAGTGATCTCTATAAAACAAATGCAAGGCTTTCTACGAGGGGATTAGCTGTAGCCACTTCGTTTCGCAGACAAAGTGGTGATCGCAGTAAGATTTAGTCGAATGAATGAAACAATGGTATGAAATGGCGTCCCCGATGAAATACAACAAAATCTGTAGGACTTACTTCGTTGAAAGAAGCTGTATATGTGTAGTTTTCGATTATAAATAACTTTAAAACATTGTCCACGGTTACATTGTTTCAAGGGACATGTGTAAAGCTCGAATAAAATTCTTTAGTAGCAGCATTATCTTCCTTCGGAGAATCGTTTTCAATAGCATCTGGTTTAGCTCGTTCTATCAGCTAAACGATGTAAAGGCATGGACCTGATGGCTTAGCTCAATGTAAACTCTACATTGTGTCAGGCCATATGGTGCAATGTGATTTTGTTAGCCTTTTTATAGTAGGAATCGAAGCGTATGCAGACATCGAAGGAGTCTAGAAATGTACTTTTATTATTTTCAGAAACGGCTTGCTTTCTTCTTTCTTATTGTGTAATGCTTGGACAGATTTTGTTGTCTAGTCTTTTCAACCGACTTCCAAAAAGGAGGATGTCTCAATTCGACTGTATGTTTTTTAAATGTGTGTTACCTCAGAACATTCGACTGAGTGAACAGATTTTGATGATTCTTTTTTTATTTAAAAGCTGGTGCTTCCCGTGTGGTGTCATTTCAATTTGGCCCAGTTCTGACAATAGCATCCATGAGAAAACCATATACAAGGCAGTTGAAGGCGTCTTTTTGAACGCGTTAATTATGTAGATTGTCTCTCGTTGAAAAACTTACCTTTCGTTGTATGACTTTGCTTAAAAATGTATACTGGGTTTATACTTGGCTGATGGTAAGTGACGATAAGGCCGTTGGATGAAGGGATGGTAAGCGAGCGCACCCAGAATCCTCAATCTAACGAGGCTTTGCTACCTTTCACACCGGAACAGAACCTATATGGTGACAAACTTCAGTAACATAGTGGTAGTTGCGAGTAGCAAGGCGGAGACGGCAAGACGGCGGCAAGACGTTTACTCTAAATAATGAGTACCATAACTTGAAAGAAATTTTTTCTGAAATTTTGAGTTTTGAGATGCCCATAATTCTAATTGTAGACAAAATATTGAAAAAAGCAAATCCAACGGACTTAGTTTTCGGTAAGATCTTGCATATGTCCAAAAATCGTCACAAATGGTTGAGGTTTAGGGGTAGCAAATAACTATGCCTTTTTGTATGAAATTTTTTACCTGCTGTTCCCTCTTAAGAAAAATAACCTGCCAGCAACCAGAAGCTTATTCTTAATTCCAAACTTTTTGAAAGACCACGCCAATTTGTTCCAATTTGATCAACATAAAATCAATTATAAAGCAACTAACCAGCTCTCGAAAACAATCCATTTGTGCATCCAATCACAATGCCACACGATCTCAGCAATGTGTTGTAATAATGGTCTGTCGAATCAAACCACCGCCGCCCGAGCTCCTGCGAGAATTAATTAAAGGAATTGTCAGACATTTGCATTCTGGAGGACTCGAACTGCAGACCGACGACCAAGTGCACAACGATCTACATAATCACTTTAATTAACAATTTGGTTGTGGTTGTTTGTTAATTTCATTCGAGGGCAAAGTGTTACGTTACTTGGGTAAGGGTTGTTAAAGCTGTTGAGGGTAGCCATGGAGTCAATCAATCAATCAATTTATTCAGAAACAATGGTACATTGTGTTTGAAAGTCACTTAACCTAGATAAAATACATCATTGAACAATATTAAGACAAACGCCATAGAGCTATTAATAGTAATTGGTTTTATCCCTGTCGTGTTTTTCATTCATCAAGAGAATAATAGCATTTTTCTAATAAGAATTTTCTAAGATGTCTTTTAAAGCTAGTTAGATTTATCAATTGATTTCGAAGCTACTGGGAGCTCATTAAATAATCTCGCTGCCTGATATTGCGCACCGTGCGTAAATACTTGCAGTTGGTCCCGCTGTGTTACTTTTAGTCGGCAGGTTTTTCCTTCTCGTGGACAACCTCAACTCTCTATCTGATGCAGTCTCGACTCTGCCATAATGTTTAACTAAGTCACTCATCAGTGACCTTATCAATAAGTAAAATTTGGGAAAATGTAGGTATCATTGTTTTAGTCCAGGATGTCCGGTGTCTATGTAGCCCCATATCTATGGTGATAATAAAACCTACATTCCTATATTTCTATGGAATAAATCCCAGAGGACTATCTCACTGCGATTCTTTTTCTAAATGGCACGTTCCGTGAATGTATGGAGTCAAGGCCTGGTCTTGTACACTTATAATTTTAAAAGGCCATTATGAAATATAGGTGATTTAGTTACCACTTTTGTATATTTTGGTTTAGTTTAGTTGTACAAAAACATATAAAACGCACGAAACAGCTAAGACTAAACGTTGAAAACAAAGATGGCGTCAATAAAATGTTATTTGACGCTATCACTTAGTACAAAAAGAATGATTTTGTACAATTAAAATAAATGCAAAAATGTAATTCTAGTACTTTTCTATACATATTTATATTATTACTTGATTTTTTAAATACGTACAAGTGCAGGCCGAATTTGAAACATCTATCCAATCAAAAACAATACTTGTCAAAAAAACCAAGTCTCGCAACTCAGTTGTTCTGCGGTAAAAAGTTGTGAGATCCATGTAATACCAAGTCGGTTATTAATTTATTCAGTCTCTACTTAAGCGACTTTCTGTCTTAATACGTTCAGTCTCTAAGACCACGATCGTGGTCTATAACAATTGAAAATCAATTGTGTCTGGAATCTCCGTACTCGAAGCATTAAGTTGTTACGTAATAATTAACAGCATCTTATAGTGACGCATATCAATATTAAAATTCTTTAATGTTTTATATAAATATATTGAGACTTGGCCATCGCACTAAATAATTGAATTTACATGTGTTTTCAGGCGATTGAATTTACACGTGTTTTCAGGCGATGGCCAAGTCTCAATATATTTATATAAAACATTAAAGAATTTTAATATTGATATGCGTCACTATAAGATGCTGTTAATTATTACGTAACAACTTAATGCTTCGAGTACGGAGATTCTAGACACAATTGATTTTCAATTGTTATAGACCACGATCGTGGTCTTAGAGACTGAACGTATTAAGACAGAAAGTCGCTTAAGTAGAGACTGAATAAATTAATAACCGACTTGGTATTACATGGATCTCACAACTTTTTACCGCAGAACAACTGAGTTGCGAGACTTGGTTTTTTTGACAAGTATTGTTTTTGATTGGATCTCATTTCTTTTTTTATTTTGTAGACAGTTCTACTTTTTTTCTTTTCGGTACCTTCTACTTATTGTATATATGTATATCTACCAGCAACGAATTTTCTTAAAGCCCTCTCTCTGACTTATGAACTTTTCTTATTTTTGTAGGTAGCCTTCCGTTTTCTCTTTTCCGGTACTACTTCTTGAGCTTCAGCTACAGTTTTTCTAAGAGCCCACTCCCTGTCTCTATGCGTTTTTCTGGGAGGCTTTGATGTTGATTAAATAAAACGTGTCAAAATCCATTGCGTAGTTTTAAAGATTTAAGTTTCCATACATACATACATATAGACTGCGGGAAGCGACTTTGTTTTATACTATTTCATCATCAGCCGGGAAACGTCCACTGCTGAACATAGGCCTCCCTCATAGTACGCCACATCGACCGGTCCCGAGCTACCTGCATCCAGCGACTCCCTGCGACTCCGACCAGGTCGTCGGTCCATCTAGTAGGGGGACGGCCTGGTAGACGTTTTCCGGTATTTCCGGTATGTGGTCGCCACTTGAGAACCTTTACTCCCCACCGGTTATTGGTTCTTCGAGCAATGTGGCCTGTCCATTGCCACTTCAGCTCACTGACTCGTCGAGCTATGTCGGTGACCTTCGTTCGTCTACGGATTTCCCATTCCGGACCTTATCACGTAGAGTAATTCCGAGCATAGCTCGTTCCATTGCTCGCTGAGTGACTTTGAACTTGTTTATTCGGCCCACAGTAAAGGACTACGTTTCAGTTCCGTATGTCATCTCTGGCAACACCCACTGATTAAAGAATTTTGTCTTTAGACGCTGAGGTATTATACTATTTAGTGATAGTGATTTTCAATTTGTTTATTAATCAAGTTCTTCACGGAACCCTCGGTGCGCGAGTCCGTCTCGCACTTGACCCCTTTATTTTATGTATTTTATTTTTAAGGAGTTTAATTTTTTCTTATGTTTTTTTTTTACATTTCATACATAGCTAAATAGCATCGCTAAGCCTCTCTCTCGCACTTCGGTCAATACTACATTATTTAAATGCTTCAGTTTGGTGTCCGGTTGGTTTTTTAAATTCGTTATATCTTTTGAATGGAATGTCCGATTTCAATAATTCAAGAAGCTATCTACAGACATTGAAGCAGTCTCGAATATGAAATGATTTATTTTAATAAGGGTTAATATAAAGGTATGGATAACATGGTCTGATTTTGGTCGGCATTTCTATCAACTTAAAAAATAGATAAAAGTAGTTATAGTGACATAACTACAATAGTTAGACATATACCATCGCGGACTTTTTTGTTGATCTTTCTGAGATGTATAATACAGTAGTACATTATTTTGATCTATCTGGTAGGGTTTAGCCAGCGTTTGCAATGTAAGCGCTAAAATATGTGTTTATTTACGACATCACATCAGAAACCTCTAAAATTATCAGTCTTGCTCTGGAAAAATACGAAATTAGGTTTACATATCCAGTTACTCATTACCACCTGTAAAAGAATGGTCAGATGTCGCATTCATTGCGAATCATATGTACAGCTCCCTCTGTTGATGATAGTAGGTGGAACTAAATCGTACGTTGATTTGAGTGCCCTAAGAATCACAGTAGCTCCGAGCAGAACTAATAGATGGCGCGGAACGTAGTACTTAGATCGTTGATTGTTTTGCAGTTTCAGTTAGATGGCGGTGTCGTCGATGATTCAATTAAATAATTGTACTGAATTAACTCACATTTCATGTAGTATGCTAATTTTTGAATTCCTCTTCAGTGATTTCTTCACAATTTCCATAAACTCACCAAAAGCCCCATTCATGAATTAAAATTCGGTGGAGGGTAAACTTCCGTATTTTCGTAAAATCTGATTCAAATATTCATAAATAGTGCTTGAATAACATAGTTTAGTACAAGTCCCAGCACATCACACACAAATCAGCACACAAAACGATGTTTTTATATTTTAATTTAATTAAAATTCAAAGAGCGATGCACAAAATGTTCCGTCAATAGCGACATCTAACGTCTTTTTTACTGAATTAATTTTAATTTTAATTTTCTGCGGTCTTTTCTAGATTTTTTAGTTTTTCCTTGATTCATACACCAAACACTACTTATATTCCAAATTTGAAGCTTCTAGGTCTGCTAGAAGTGCCTTAGACTTTTGATGATCGGTCAGTCAGTCAGTCAGTGAGTGACAAAATTTTAAACGGGTCAACCGTTATAATTCTTAAAATACTGGTTCAAATTGAATGAAATTTGAAATATACCGTGTCTTTACAAGCCTACATGGTTACTGAAAATTTCAGTCTTCTAGTTTTATCCACAACGAAGTTACAGGGGGTCGAAAATGGTCTGAATTGCTTCGAGAAAAAGGATGGTACGGCCGTGACGCTTTCTTGCTCGACTTGGTCTGGGGGCACTGCCGTGCCCCCAGATTTTGTTGCCTTTGCAAAATCTTCTCTTCAAGACCGTTATTGGTATCAATCATTAGAATTTTCTCCAATACAAGACAATTAAAAACTTGAATCTCATTTGACTTATTTAGGGATATATAATTTTTATTTTATCTAAATCTTTACATTGGTTTTCAAGGACGCAGATATGATATACGATAGAATTCGTACTCAAGGCTGCAGTCATTTAACTAGTGAATTTGCAGTGAACAATAATACGATTACGAGGTACCTAAAAATAGTAATTTCTTTAGAAAATAGTGTATAGTATTGTGTTAAGTCAGCAGACTTCTTTAAGGGAGAGTATAAATACATGACTGTGTTGTAATCTTAGGAGTAAGAAAAAGGCGGCAGATAACGTTGAGACGGGCAGAATAAGGAAAAGTAAAAATGGGTGTCAAAACAATATATCAACTCGGACTGGCTACATAATGAACAAGAACAAAAGATTACCTACGGGGTGCTCAAAGATAACGTCAGACATTGAACAAAGAAAATAAAACACCCTTTGTAACCTTTGTAAGCGGCTTCATAAAACACCGAAGTTGGAAAGATAAGAGCTAAAACTTCGTCTTTTGTAAATGAAAAATCTGATTTTGATTTTCTGTTTAACGACTGAAGTTTTGTGCTAAAGTTGTGCTGCGAAGAAAAGCCACTATTGACAGCGGAGTTTAGCAATTTTCGATTGAATCTCGTTATTTAATAACGTTGAAGTTTTTCGAGTAATTTATTGAAGTTTTCAGTACGGTTTTTGTCGTGAAATTGTATTTTGCTTTGTCCCGGCTTCGCAGTCTTAATAATATCGAGGTGAAATGCGGGCAAAAGGCGCAGTATTCAATAGTTAAAACGCGCAAAAATACAAAACAAATAACACATACCTTAAAACTCTACCACAAACTAAAATTTCTTTTAACTTAGTTTGCAGTGTGATTGTAATTTATTTGTTAGCTACGAAACCTTTCAGGATATTGCTTCGTTTGTAGGTGTTAGCGACGCGAATTAAGTAATCAAAATTAAATATAAATGCTGCTATCCCAACAAAAATACTTAATTTAAAGTAATCTCCGCATGAAAGCGTAAACTCTACCAAAACTAACACAACAATATCGTTAAATTAATTAAACTCGAAAACCTACTTGTACTGTGCATTTACCGCTGAAATTATTAATATATGCCAACAGAGACGAATTCAGGTATATGGGGTAATTTAACAAGTCCTTTATTTCATTTTGATTGACCTATAGCAAAAAATTATTACTTTAAATCTCAAGTTTATGGAGATTTACTAGACAGACCTTCAGAAAACATATTTTTATAGCTTCCTGATCAAGTAATTAACGTTGCTTATTTAAAAGATTGAATTTTAGTTGATTTTGGAATAACTTTGTAATTTAAAAATATATTAAACAAAAATATATTATATAAAACAACACAAAACATTTGACCAAAATCTCACCTGATACGAAGCGAAGCTAAAGCGACGATGTGGTCTAGGTTGATTAACGGGTGCCTACATATAGCAGTTTCACTCTGGCCTTGAAGATATCCAAGCTGTAGGGCTCGGGAAACACAGCAGCCGGCACGCATAATAAATGAAGAAGCGAAACGCTTCTTGCGAAGTGGTGGAAAGTCTATTATGGCAAACTAATTATGGGAGTGACCCAGCCGTACTTCTGGTTGACCGATTGCAAAAAGGGAACAGTGGAATTAGGTCTAATGCGGTCGCACCTTCTACAAAATAAAGCCTGTAAAAGAACGAAAGGCCATATTTTACGCCATTGTTCCATGCTGTGTACCCCTTACCAGTGAGCTGTCACCAATAAGTCTCGCGTCGTGACGTTCTAATGAGTACAAAGCAGCTAATTGATACTGGGCAGACCAATCCCATAGGTACAGTACTACAGGATGAGATTTGTGTAGTAACTATCTAAAAATAGGACATCAAATTGTGAGGTTGCGAGTATCATTAACATACTACTTCACAGTGAATTACAATTTTCATTTTAAACACTTTTTTCGATTATAATTGTTCAAATCACCATCTATGAACCATTAGCTGCGATATTCATTTCGCGACACTATAATTTCATCTCCTATTTCAGGTAATTATTTATCAAAGCCAGCTATTCTATTTGAAAAGATTATGGCAACAGAAACTTAGCATGGAAGCATTAGGAGAGGGATAACGTTAATAATAAAGGTTTCATTTCTTGTCGTTGTGTGTGATGCAGCCAACTGTCTATTTCCTAGATCCTACCCCGCCCAGAGAGCAAATGTAATCAACGTGCTTTTGAACTCGGGAATCATTCGCACGGTTTACAAGTGAAATTAATTTTACAGTCCGTGAGAGCTCCCTCGCATTTACTCTCAAGAAGAAGAGTGGTTACGAAAGCTGTAACCGCATGCGTAAGCCTCGGGCACACTGTGAATAATGTGAGATCAACCTGTGCTTTACCTAGCAACAATTAGTTGCCCTGTGTATAGTATACTGGGCTTAGCGCTGCCATACAAATGTAGCAGGGCTGTCAACGTTTGAAAAATACAAATTTATTCGTATTTTAGAAATTATTTCTTCCATTCACGTATACATTCAAAAAATCACATTCTAAACCACCCAACAATCAATATATAAGGCCTTAATAAGAGAGTGCTCACCAAGAAGTATCCATGTTATGAGCCTCTCTATGTTAGATTACTTGCTAGAACTCAAGCACATTTAAATAAATGGTGGTATATTTGAACGTCAAAATAGGCTGCAAAAATTACGCCACCAATACCATCAATCAAACCTCATACCATCAAGGTACAGGCATCGAACCCGTGACCTCCGGATGACCAATCCATTGTTGTAACCACTAACCGCGGAGACGTTTGATTTACATTTTCATTCGAATTCAAAGTTCATTCGCTCACAAACAAACAATCTTAAATTACGTTGTCATTGACAGAAGTTTAAACTTCGAATAGTACTAAACTCTATCGAGCAACACCAGCGAGTGCGACGAACTATCGTCCTCAGTTAACGCTGAAGTCCTTGAATGTTGGCAGCCCTACTAGCATGTTATATTAATTATTGTGTAATACAGAGGCACAGGTGGGCCTACGTTACGAGTATGCTCGAAATATTTAATATTAGATTCAGTGGTGTGGCACATTTCCTACTGGGATACGTCGCGATATTAATATCCTAGTGTATCCCCGTTGTGTACCAAGGATGATTACTACTACATTGTTGATTCAGAACTTGATGGAGTGTACTTAATGCGTCGTTGTAGTGGAGCGGTAATAGCTATGAAACAGCTATTATAACTATGAAAAACCGGCAAAGTGCCAGTCGGATTCTCTAATATTAGTGACCCCTCACCTAATGACGTCCCATACGATTATTTCTGATCTCTGATTATTCTAAATCTATTATTTACAGACATCGGCCAATTTGAAATTAGCCATACAACCATTTAGCCATCCCACGTAGCCTTTAGGTTCCGTACCTAAAGGGTAAACACGGGACCCTATTAATGAGACTTCGCTGTCCGTCCCTCCGTCTATCACCAGGCTGTATGTATCTCATGAACCGTGTTCCTTATACAGTTGAAATTTTCACAGATGCCGCTATAACAACAAATAAAATAAAAATTGAGACGTGCGATGTAACTTACAACTAGCGCCATCTAGTGTCGTACTCGTCTACTACTGCTACTGCAAAACTAAATTGATAACAAAAACCGAGGCACATTCTTTAGATTGGTTTTCTTTATGTTCAATATCCATATTCTGTACGGAACCCTTCGTACGCGAGTCCGACTCGCACTTGGCTAATTTTTATTTATTTGAAATCCTGAATAACCTCAATACATTCGCTTTCCATCAAAACTTTAATGGCTCGACACTCCAAGAGTATTTAAAGCACTGACAACTTTTAATTATACTATTCATTAACTCGCAAAGCGATCTCTTTCATTTAAATTAATCAAAGTTCTCGTTCCTCCCGCTGCTTCGTTAACATTTTCTTTAGAATTGTAAATACTTTGATCCAATGTAAAAGAGCTCAGTGGCAACGTTGGACCAAGTATTCGACTTATTTTGTCGGTTGGCATTTTTACAATCCTTATATAATTAGGTTTGTGTGGTCTTCGCTTTAAAATAGGACCTATTGTCATCTCGTAGATTCCATAAAAGAGGAACATCGAAAAGAATATTCAGGAAATAGTCTTGCAGTATCTATCTAAGACTTATGCAGCTGATATCGAGTATACTGCAGGATTCTCGGGGAAACTCAAAACAACTTTGTCCAAATTTTTGAGGAAATCTTATTTGAGCTGGCGCGAGGGGAGCACTGCGCCTTTGCGTTTCTTTGGAAAATCCGGAGCACGGATAGACGCTGCAGATTCAGTGGTTTAGTCATACCCAGTTTTTCTCTTCCTTAATTAGGGAATCGGGTGTCTTTTGTAGATTGCCTTTGCTTCTCGTTAAAAATGGTTATATGAGGTTTCTTACAAAATGTATACAGCGTTTACATTTGACAGATTGTAAGTGAAGAGTTTGTTTGATGACCCGCGTGCTTACCAAGAAGCTTGAACTAACAAGGCGCTGGTTCTGTTGCCTGTCATACCGGAACACAACAGTGCTATTAGCTGCAGACTTAGGTTGTAGCTAGCCAGATGGACATAGACAATGCCCTATCACTCTTAACTGAGTACTGATAGGTACCCCCACTGGAAATCGAACATGGGATCTCTGAATTGTAAGTCCAAACGTGTAGCCACTTGCCCACGGAGGCTAAGGCTTGCGCTATCGTGAGTGCATATTAACCATAAACCATCATCAGCGGATAAGTCTATTGCATTCTAAACGTGAGTTAACTTTAAGTTGTATTTGCAACTGATACAAATAATTTATATAATTAAACTATATGGCATTTTGCCAATTAAATGTTCTTGCAGTTGTCTTTTAACACGTATTAATACGTTTTAATTTTGTCACTATCATCGTATTATAATTAGTCTTAAATTACAGTTTTATTTATCGCAAGAGTTGAAAGGTTTTGTCACTGCAGATTCATTTAAATTTTTAATTAATTTTCTATTTGGAATGCAAAAGAAACTGCTCATAAAAATGTTATGAAAAGTATCTCAGTGCTTCAACAGCGGCACGCGACAAGACATAAGAGGACTGGTAATTAAATTTTATTTACTAAATGAAAAATTAAACGTAGACGTATTTGTGTATGTATTTCTTGTGTAGTTAACAAATTGTACTATAAGGCCACCGCTTCAGAATGGCTACAACAATTCGTAGGATAACGACGAGCTTTCGCTTAGCAGGAGCCTACTATGGATCCTGACGGGGCTCTGCAAGCTAAATAAACACCTCAGCCACCAGTGAGGATGAGACAACGCTCACCTACATCCAAGCCACTACGATGCTCTTCATCACAGCAGAATCAGATACATCGGAGGCCACACTGCAAAAACGGACAGTATCAGGACCTCCAAACCCAGACTAATTGTACGGTTAATGACCTAGCTCCCACTTGAGCACACGAACTGCACCACGCATTTACAAATACAATAAAAATACAGGGTTGAAATGTGATCGTTATTTGCGCTAAAATATACTACATCTATCAACAGTGCACTCGAGTACAAACATATTTACCCACAAGCACCATGTAATAATTTACATTTCCATCAACACTGTGCATATGAACATGAAAGGGTGAGTGTGACATGGTGCAAAAGAGGATATACATTTTTGCCATTTTTGTATTCGAGTGTACATCAACAGAGTCTAATCCAGTCACTTGTTTGAATACCAGCGCTTCAGATTTCGCAGACAGGCAGGCGTTTATTACTCAAAACATTGAACTCGTTCCATATTAAACATTAACCTCCAGTCACGTTTCATGCACCCACTCGTCCGATATATGAGCCGTAGTGAATCCGTGCCTACTTATAACCTACATTTCAGTCGGTCGGAACGCCAACTGAATTTGTAAAGGCAAGATAAAGCTACGTGCGCGGAAAAATTTTGTACACGACCGTACTAGTGGTTGCTGTAACGGGAAGGATTCTCGAATGAATCTCACACTCATATCAACCGTATAATATTTATTCCCTTTTGCTTCCGTCCGTCCGTCCTAGCGTCTTTTATTTTTCCAGCGTTACAACCGGGATGTTTTCAGGACCAGAGTGAACAGGCTATTTATAGGCATGTGTTTTAAGGTATTTATAACCACCATAGACCATATCATCCGTAATCATCAGATATGTTTGTGGACAATCGCAAGCCTATTGTCAAAAAGTACCAATGAGATTTAGGTACGACCTAGCTAGTATAATTGTAAATGTATGTATGCTGTGGTAGCAGAGAGATTCTAGAGCAGGCATTGAAAACTATGATCGCGTAAGTCAATGGTACGTCAAATGTCTTGTGCGGACGCGTGACGTGATCTGATACTAGACTGAGTGAATTATTACCAATTGGTAAAACATTTAGGATCATTACTTTATTTGCTTTGTCTGGTCTACCACTAGTAACGTTAATTTTTTTTTGGGTACGTATCATCATCAAGGATCTTTATTTTGATTTAAATTTTCGACAGATATATTAAATTGGTACCGTCTCTAAATGAATGATAAAGCCATGACATATCTCTATAAAAGTATTTGCATTATATATTACTGCGAAGAAGGCTACATGAAAGGTTGTTGCAAGCACTGCCTGATAGAGCCTTTTATATTATGCTGAGGCACCGACCAGTCTTTTAACTGTCATGTTCGTTTTCCATACACGTATTGGTGAGTTATTAAATTCGATAACCATTAGTATCATTTTCTTTTGTAGGCAGTTTATATTTCGTTTGTGAGCGGAGCTCATATCTCCCAAATAATATATCTGGCTGCTTACATTGTTTTGATTTGCGGCGCCTGTTCTATACATCACACTCGACTCAGCGAAATTATATTTATCTTCTGTTGGCCAAATATATCTATAATAATATTAATAAATAGATAATGTGCCTAATTGAAGTGAGCTAGTACAGAGTAATTTTGACACTCGGTTTGGTTGGTGGGAGGTCGTATGTCCGACTGGCTAGCTTGCACCAAAATGACGATGGTGTTTTCATTTTTTGTGTTTAGATTATATAACATAAATATAGATACAATGACGCATAACCTTGAGGTGTCTGAAGCAAAGCAAGCTTTTGTCCTTTGTGTATTAAAATGTTCCATATCCTGAGAGTTTGGTTCTGTGTAGCTTCTTTAATCCAGCTTCCCGTTTAGTAAAAGTAGAGAAACATACAATTGAACCGCCCCCGTATGCACGTACGCGTCGTACATTGATTGAATCAACAATCAGATTTTCTCCGTTTTCATTTCCGCCCTCGTGCTCTGCAGCCAGAGCAGCGATGTTCGAGATCGCGTCGTCGCCTGTGACCATGCATGCCGATTGAACGTGTCCAACTCACAACTCACAACTTCCAACTCCCAATACGGCAGTTGCGACTCTACGTGATAGTAGAGACACACTAATTTATGCGGTTTTTAGGATAAAAGTTTTCAACATACTACATTTTGCCTGCGACAACGTCTGCGTTGACCAGAAATCATACCTCCTACTTGTTGTTGCAAAAGTAGCCAAATGTGGCCTTTTTTGATTCTTCAATCCCTATACAAAAATTGAATCCAGACTGACTCTCCACTACGACATAAGGGTAGGACAAATGATTAAACTGACTTTTAAGTTTAAAATATTAGTAGGGATATATTAAGCTCTAGTTACCACAGTTTTTATTCCAAATAACATTAGAAAAAGGATTTCTCGTTTTTAAGAAAAAAAACACAGTACATACTACTATTACTACTACTTACAGTACTTAAAGACTTGTATCTCTTAAGTCCAGTTGCGTTCTCCGTCACCGGCGAAGTTTCCAGTTTCTACCCGTTGCAATTTTTAAACAAAAGTAGCTGATGTGTCTCAGAAAGGAATCAGTGTCTATTGTAAAAAAGTATCTTACCTTAAGCCATGCGTGGGGTTATGAAAATGGCTAATGTTGAAGAAGAAAAAAAACGGCAAAGTGCGAGTCGGACTCGCACACGTTTGTTGTATGGGAGCCCTCTTAAATATTTATTTTATACTGTTTTTTAGCATTTGTTGTTATAGCGGCAACAAAAATACGTCATCTGTGAAAATGTCAACTGTCTAACTATCACGGTTCATGAGATACACCCTGGTGACAGATGGACAGACAGACGAACGGACAGCGATGTCTAGAAATAGAGTCACGCTTTTTACCCTCTGGGTACGGAACGCTAAAGAAGATCATGAGTAAAAAGAACTATCAATTTGTAATCTAGTATTCGATTTTCAAATAGTTCGTAGAACAAAAATAATTACTATTATTTGTTCGTTGTATTTATAGCGTTAATAAACATTTTATTACCCGCGACGGAACGGAGACAGTGTATGCGTTTAGGGTGAGAGGATGTTTGTTTGTTTGTTTGTTTGTTTGTTTGTGTGTACATACAAACCAATGTTGCCACTTATCTCCAGAACGGTTTGACCGATTTACATACGGTTTTTTGTAAAGGGTTGCTGATACGTCAGCGATGGTTCTTAGATAGGTGGTATGGCGCTAGCTCACCAGGGGGCGCTGCAATCAAGATTTTAACCCATTAAATTGAGGGACAGAGAACTTTGCGAAGGCTTATAGCTACTAGGCCGTGTTTGAGCTCTTTTGAAAGTGTTTGGTGAGCAGAACCTGCACATAAATTTTTAAGGGTCTGATGATGGATCAGAACGACGTTGAAGGGAATCTTGCGAAGGCAAATAGCTAGTAAGCCGTGTTTGGGCTCTTTTGAAAGTGTTTGATGAGCAGAACCTGCACATGAACTTTTGAGGGTCTGATGATGGATCAGAACGACGTTGAAGGGAACCTTGCGAAGGCAAATAGCTAGTAAGCCGTGTTTGGGCTCTTTTGAGAGTGTTTGATGAGCAGAACCTGCACATAAACTTTTGAGGGTCTGATGATGGATCAGAACGATGTTGAAGGGAACCTTGCGAAGGCTTATAGCTACTAGGCCGTGTTTGGGCTCTTTTGAAAGTGTTTGGTGAGCAGAACCTGCACATAAATTTTTGAGGGTCTGATGATGGATCAGAACGACGTTGAAGGGAATCTTGCGAAGGCAAATAGCTAGTAAGCCGTGTTTGGGCTCTTTTGAAAGTGTTTGATGAGCAGAACCTGCACATGAACTTTTGAGGGTCTGATGATGGATCAGAACGACGTTGAAAGGAACCTTGCGAAGGCAAATAGCTAGTAAGCCGTGTTTGGGCTCTTTTGAGAGTGTTTGATGAGCAGAACCTGCACATAAACTTTTGAGGGTCTGATGATGGATCAGAACGATGTTGAAGGGAACCTTGCGAAGGCTTATAGCTACTAGGACGTGTTTGGGCTCTTTTGAAAGTGTTTGGTGAGCAGAACCTGTACATGAACTTTTGGGGGTCTGATGATGGATCAGAACGACGTTGAAGGGAACCTTGCGAAGTCAAATAGCTAGTAAGCCGTGTTTGGGCTTTTTTGAGAGTGTTTGATGAGCAGAACCTGCACATGAACTTTGAGGGTCTGATGATGGATCAGAACGATGTTGAAGGGAACCTTGCGAAGGCAAATACCTAGTAAGCCGTGTTTGGGTTCTTTTGGGAGTGTTTGATGAGCAGAACCTGCACATAAACTTTTGAGGGTCTGATGATTGAGCAGAATAACTTTGAGGGGAACTTTGTGAAGGAACATGGCGAATAAACTATGCCTGAGCTCTTTATAGAGTGTTTGGTGATTAGCATCTGTACATAAACTCCTGATAATCGAAATTATACATTAAAAAAACTCCGTCAGATAGGGAAACCTTTGATTTGTAATACAATTGCACATATTGTTTGTCATGACATGATACTTCACACGTCACGATATTTAGACTACAACATATGAATTCTCTAAAAAGCTTAAAATAAAAAATAAAATTAAAAATTTTGAAAATACCCGCGACAAATGTAAATGTTGTAATGGGAAAAGGGTTAAATAATTTTTTGAGAAACCCTCGACTAAATGGAAGTAAGTAACGAGATAAAAAGAAGCTTACATATTATTACAATAATAAGTCCGAAAAAATCCGTCGGGGGCTGCCATTGCCTAATCTGTTGTCGTTTCCAATTAAAATGTAGGAGTAATAAAATAATTGTTTATCTCGTATAGATGCAGTCATTTTTTAAATGTATGATGGGTTTGCACTTGGCCTTCATTTCATTCATTGGATGGTAAGTATGCGCACCCAGAATCCTCAATGTAATGAGGCGCTAGCTATGTTACCTTTCATACCGGAACACAACAGTGCTATTAACACTGCTGTTGGTCGGCAGACTTAAGTAAAATGGTGATAGCTAGCCAGGCAGACATATAAAATACCACCTAAAATGCTGTACCACCAACCAAACCGAGTACCGACAGGTACTGGGAATCGAATCCAGTACCTACATATTGTAAGTCCAAGGGTGTAGCCATTAGAAAATATAGATGGTTAATAAGGCGGTATTAATTCAAGACTACATAAAAAAATTAGGTACCCAACCTTATTTCAACTAGTGTCAAATTTATAAAACTGAAAATTTTTGTTCCTTCAGAAACGGGAATGGCAGCCCCCGACGGATTTTTTCGGACTTATTATTGTAATAATATGTAAGCTTCTTTTTATCTCGTTACTTACTTCCATTTAGTCGAGGGTTTCTCAAAAAATTATTTAACCCTTTTCCCATTACAACATTTACATTTGTCGCGGGTATTTTCAAAATTTTATTTTTTATTATGTCTCATTTGAATTGTAAGTAGTAAGGTCTAGTACACATTTTACTGCGATTTGTAAAATTAATATTGTAAGTCTAACAAAACTAATAACTACATGTACACTGTCATGTGTATGCAATAAATAATAATAATAAAATCATGGTGTATCAGAAATCTATTGCGATTAAAATAATTTATTCCGACTTTCTAAATGTTTACGTGATATCGTTATGATTATGGAATGTTACAGAAAAAAAGAAGATTAAATTATCTTAAAATATGGTTACCATCCTGCTATAAAACCAACCAGCCAGTTGGATATAAAATTTTCAGTTCGAAAATGAAATTTCTTTTGGTTGACTTAAATTTTCAATGCGGCTGCAAGTTCTTGACCGCTACATGCAACCGCTGCCGCTGTGTTATTGGCCACTTGGGAAATGTTCTGAAACTCTTATATATGTCTCGGAAATAGCGGGAAAGCTCTGCAACATATGCTGCAAGGAGTATAGTACTAGTGGAATTTGAAGTTAAGGCCGGTTGTTTTTCAAACACCTGTATAATATTTGTATTCATAAAATATACAGTTAAATACACGATAAAAAATTAATAGGTTTTTCAGATTTATTCCTATACTTGTGCTGTAAGACCTTGCTTGTTTCCAAGGTTCAGGATTCTAGGTCAACTGGAGGTACCCTTTAGGTTTTGATGCCTTCTTCGTCCAAATATTTAGCATAATTGGCTGTATCTTTTTATTCCATCGATTCAAAAGTTTGATTTTTTCACAAGTCCAAGGGACTGCAAATTGGGTATTTGAAATTAATTTC
The DNA here is from genome assembly GCA_910589575.2 of Carcina quercana. Taxonomy (NCBI): domain Eukaryota; kingdom Metazoa; phylum Arthropoda; class Insecta; order Lepidoptera; family Depressariidae; genus Carcina; species Carcina quercana. Next base: position 13,710,373 of record OU342427.1, read on the forward strand.
ACTTCATACTTCCACGTGTTCCTGAGAAAAAGGGTATATGCAGACAGACGGACAACAAAGTGATCCTATAAGGGTTACTTTTTCTTTTTGAGGAACGAAACCCTAGAAACTAATTTTAATGAGTCGCTGGTCTGCCTTTGACGGCAGACTTAAACAACATGGTAAGAGCTAGCCAAACAGTCAAGTAGGAAGACATATCAACATGTTTACTATTACAACTATTTCAGGCATTTGGTGGGGGTTTCATGAACGTTAAGCGCTTCGCAAAATTTAAACTAAATTATTAAGGTGATTCCGACGGTAAAAGTTTCATACTAAACTTATTTTACCATAACGTTCAAAAATAGGGTAGCTGGCTTTGTGCATTAATTATCTAAAACAGGAGTGCGGATAATAAAGTTGGGATATGGGTATCATTAATATCTTACTTCATAGTGAATTATAATTTTCATTTTTATACACTTTGTGGCTATTGTTCAAAACGGCAACTAGGGACTATTTAGCAGCGTACTTTGTTGTATCTTGTATTAAAAAGTTATATGTTAGTGTAAATTATTTCCCGACATCAAAATCCGTTGTCCTATTTTTAAGTAATTAGTAATTACGTATTACCAACTATTTAATTTTAAAATATTATGTAAAAGAAATTTTGTATAGGATTATTCTGAAAAAATTTCCCCTAAACAAAATGTATAACTTATTTATTGTTTACAGAAACAGTAATTTAATTAATGTATTTAAAACACTTATTACTTTTTTTTCATTTAAATGTTTATCTCGTATTTAAACATCTATTCCGTGAGTATTTTTGTGTGTGATTAGGACGGTTAACAAACTTCATATTGCTATGGATTACACATTGTTGCCATTAACTGGGTTCAATACGAGTACTTATCGGGTTCTATGTTAGAGAACATGATTCAAATTCTTGATAAACGCACCCTAGAAGTAAACTTTACGTGTTTTGAAGCTCTAAAAATACCTTATAAACCGTATTAAAAACACCCTGTCACTTTATCTAAAAATCGTGACGTATTTACAATAAACCAGCTGCTAGAAAACCAGTTCACGAAGTCTAAAAGTATATTTAGCTCTCACGAAAATTCGAATCGTTTACTTGCTAGGTAAAATGAATTTAAATCGCCGACGACCCCAGATCAGATTATCATACTTTAATAAAACTGCCACTATAAATTCCTGAACTGAAAATTCCCCAACTTGAAATCTGAACTAACCAGTGTTAGAGATACCTGCGTTTTTGTTGAGCTTCGTGAATAGGGGTCAAAGTTTAATGGTTATGTGGCGTCGATTATCCCAGCATAAACTTAAAGTGCAATAGACTGAGATGGCAGTGTTGGATTTAGGGATAAAAACGTCCTGCGTAAATTGAAATTATCGACCAAAATTATTCTCAAACTTTCAACGAACGTGTAAAAAATATTCAAGAAATTTGTTCATAATTCCTTTTTTACCCGACTGCGAGGGTTACGTTTTTCCAGTGTATATGTACGAGTATGTATGTGTATTTGGCACTCTCTTTAGCCTAAATAGCTTTATATATTTGAGCTTAAGAAGGTATCGTTAAAGAATTAATAGTGAGAATGACACTAGGTATCTTTTAAATGGTTAAGTTAGTTATAATGGTCGATTTTGGCGCCAAATTTTTCGAAGCCTATCGATTGGGATATTAAAATTAAAGATGTCAAAAATACCTTACATAAATATGTACAGTACAACCTATATATTTAAAAGAAATTCACGCAGTCGTCATCTTCATAATTGTTTCTAAATTAGATCCGTCTCGAAGGACATTTTGAAGACAATAATTTATAGTTCATGAGATCCTAGTGGACGGCTCCGAACCACCGCGTCTACACCGCGACGTATACTCGTATACGTACTCGTGAAACTTTCTACAGGTTTTAAAAATTTACTTTTCATTAACTCGATTGAAACCGGATTAAGCCATTATTAAAACTGCGTTTTGGCTTATAATTATTCCACACGGCGACGGAAGTGGACGTGACTTAGTTTATCAACTGTAGAGTGACGTAGGCTACCTTTTCTACAAGCAAAATCCAGTGATAATACATTCGGAAAGTCGGTGCAGACAGTACTTATTCGTAATTTAATACACGGCTTTAGGGACTCCGTGCAACATAACTCACCATTTCGCAACCGGAGTACTGTAAGGTAGTAGATAGTAGTAGCGCTAGTAATAAATGGGCTTTCAGTCTACCTAACACCTGCACTGTTACGACGGTCAGTGATTCTCAAAGCCAGCAATCCCTAGAACCAGCAGCTACTTCGCAGAATTATATTACTACGTACAGAACGGACGTTTATCACCTCCCACCAATCCACGATACGATGTTGAGAATAAGACATATCACGACATTTGTTTAAAGTGTCCGGCCTGTGACTATGTGTAAATGTTATCACGGTTCAAGAAAATAGTAATAAAAAAGGATGATGAGCTCGAGCTTGGCCTTTATCTCACCTGACAGTAAGTGACGATAATGCCGTCACGTAATGGTTACCATAACCGTACGCACCGAGATATCTGAAGCTAATAAGGTGCTGTCTCTACTGCCTTTTATACCGCAACACAACAGTGCTATTAATACTTCTGTTTGGCGGCAGAATCAGGAAGCAATGGTAGCTAGTTAGTATGCTGTAATCCGTGGGGTGATTTCTGAAATCCACCTGATCGTAGTGCCCGGTCAAGATATTACTAAATAAACTATGAACTATGGACCAAATATTTGAGAAACACTGAGCTCGAACATATTCTAGGACGTAGTTAGTCTGAATTTGTAGTGTTGGAACGCGGATTTTCAATATCCACTCAATCTGATACCAGAAATGGAGCTATCTGCTTTAATCTTCGAAATTAACTTCGAGGGCGCGCGCTGCTGGGGCTGAGAATAAAATGGACGCACTCCCGAGAATAACAGATATTATTTTTCTACAATCAGAAGAAACATTTCTTGCTTATAACAACATTCGTATTATAGGTATACATAAGTGGAATGTTCGTAAAACATGATATTTCTTTTGTTGGAAATTTTGTTATTTACAAATGTTTCGTGGGCTTGTTTTCAATACAAAAGTATTCAGTGACTAACACATTGGAAGTAAAAATTTTTTGTTTTATGTTCACGTTTGGTTTTTATACACTTGATATTGCTTTTTTTTTAAAGTAATGGCTTTAACAAGTGGTTATCTAGCCAATGACGAGTAAAATTTGGTGAACAAAATTTGAGGTTATCAACTATGCCGAAGCCATTTCTTCAGCTTTCTCAATAAAATGTATAATGTGTACATTTTATCGCTTAATTTGGATTCTTGACGAGAACTTCAAAGGCCAGCCTTGGTTTCAACATAATTCGAAAGAATCCATATGCCGAATGTACTCGACATGGTAAATCCTTACGATCGCGTCGACACCTTCACAATTTTGCGTAATCAATACTATAACACCGTCCATGACACTTTTTGCACTATATCACACCATTACAACACAAAAAACACACATAACAGTATTATTATTCAATTAACAAAATTGCAATGAACCACCATTTTTCCAGTTCGCGCCAAGAATCTGATATTGCTTTTTTTATTTTAATAATGGCTTTAACCAGTGGTTATCTAGCCAATGACGAGTAAAATTAGGTGAACAAATTTTGAGGTTATAAACTATGCCGAAGCCATTTCTTCAGCTTTCTCAATAAAATGTATAATGTGTACATTTTATCGCTTAATTTGGATTCTTGACGAGAACTTCAAAGGCCAGCCTTGGTTTCAACATTATCCGAAAGAATCCATATGCCGAATATACTCGACATGATAAACTCTTCGGATCGCGTCGAAACCCTCGCAATTTTGCGTAATTGATACTATAACACCGTCCATGACACTTTTTGCACTATATCACACCATTATAACACAAAAAACACACATAACAGTATTATTATTCAATTAACAAAATTGCAATGAACCACCATTTTTCCAGTTCGCGCCAAGAATCTGATATTGCTTTAATTAGTTCAGGCACGTTCAGCCTGCGTAGCATGAGACGATGAGAGCGGTAAGAATGAGATATTGTCATATCTTAACGTCAAATCGCATTAACATTTGACTTTCAAATATGACAGGCAGGTTTATATTTTTGACATTATTTTAAGAAAACCATTTTTAGAAACCAACGTTTATCAGCTTGTGTAACATGTGTTCCTATGGTAATATAGGAGTAATATTTGTTAGTGAGTTCTTAATTTAATAAATTGTCATATCGCTCTGCCTCGACATGAATGATTTGAATTTTGCCAACATTGAACTGTGCAGTTTTCTTTGTAAACTTAAAGTTGTTTTATGCAGTGTGGTCTCGACGACTTTGGAATAAATTTATCCATGTCTTACCGCAAAGACAAAATAATACATGAGACAACAGCATCTACCATAATATTTAGTCTGTGCATTGAAGTAAAACAGTATTTATTATCTGTGAATGTCATGTGTAGGAACTAGCGCTACCTGTCAAATAGATATCTGTGTCAACCAACTTACAAATAAAACAGTTGCTTGCGAAACTTTGTCACAGATTTTATTAGATGTATCAATAAATTTCTACGATCACTAATCCTCCTGATCAATTTTCCCCATAGTCGCCCACGGGTTTACCTGAGGTGATACTACTATAAGGCCGCGACCACACACCAAATATACGAATTACGTAATCTATACTTCTTTCTCTCTTTTTATGTATTCACTTTCTTTGAAATAAGTGAAAAAAAGAAGTTATTTCACCATTGCCAAGTTCAGTGTAATTTTATTGACACCACTTATCGTCTTTAGCACGACGGTTCGAAAGTGACCCGACATAACTTTCAAATTAGCGACATTACTGCGAGGCCTACGAATTTCTAAACTAACCACTACGAACGTATTGCTACGTTGCCTCTCTTGTGAATCGTACCAAATTTAAAATTTTCGAATATGATATACAAAGTATACCAAAAGAAACATTAACTAATTGAAAAGAAGAAAGAAAATACCTTAGAGACAAAATACGAGTAGTGTTTGTTAATATACGGATAAAAAACGCATCAACAAAATTCAAAATGGCTACAAAAAAAGTGTTAATTCTGCTTATATTTTCTACTGTGGCTATTTGTCAGTGTGCATCGATTCAAAGTCACATTGCTGAAGCCAGAGGAAAGAAGAAAAAAATAGGTGCTCTGAGTAAGTAACTATGCTTTACGAAGACGACCCACGACGCTCGGAAGTTGCTATTATTATTTTAAGCTTCCGTCTGCGTGGACTTCAGAAATTCTAACAAGGAAATCATGCTATAAACCGTGATATGTGGCGTGTCAAATTTCATCGCAATTGGTTATGCCGTTGAGTCACCATCAGAAATGAAATAAACAAATTCATATTCGGATTTATACTTATAAGTAAGCAAGGCAGAGCAAACTCTCGCCTATTTGCTTCAAAACATGTCATAACAATTTTATACCCATTTGAAATGTCTAGTTTTTAAAATATTTCTTCCTTAACACTCCTATTTCGGAATTAAGTTGTATTTCAATTCAATTTTTAAAAAATCAACTCAATATTTCAAAAATTAAAATATAATATGAAATAAAGAACGTGACGTGATAACTACTTAACTGAAAACACAACAACAACAACAAGAAAGTAAAATTAAATGTAATAACTCTTTGACTCGGAGCATAGAATTTTTTCAAGAACAATTTTGTTATTTAATAAAATGTCATTTCGCTCTGACTCGACATTATAATACTTGAATTTTGCTGAACACTGAAACGTGCAGTTTTCCATGAAAATTTTTACATTTTTTTCCACTTTTCTCGTGAAAAGTGCAAATAATGTTAAATACCTTGTTCACTTATATTACTCAATGTAATTGAGGACCATGGCCTTAGAACAAGCTGCTCGTATTTCCTATAAAAATAAACTCTGAAGAACCACTACATAACTATGTTTTGCACGCAAATGTGGGATGAGTTCTATTTGCCAACCATTTTCCGCCGGTTTCCGTCACGTATTTAAAATTCAACCTAGCATTTTTTGTACATGCAAAAACTTGCAACAAGCATGAGCTGATATGGATAACCACGCTTATAATTTTTCCGACGGAAAATATACACGAATAACGAGAGGTCGTTAGAGCATTGCGTGCTCTCCATTCGTTTTATAGCGGAAACCTTTACCGCATTCTAGGCACAAATGCTTTTAACGACAGATATGTGGGAGATATTCTGGGACATGCATTTGACCAATCTCATTTGTTAAACTAAGAGGGCTCTTCAGTAGATATATGAGCTTGGGGTATACAGTAATGTTTCCCATATATTCAGTATGCATATGTAGCAGAATGCAGAGACAACTATCTTCGATGATGAAGCCGTGTTCATTTGGAACGATAATAGTACAGAAGAATTCTCGAAGTCACAAAGAGTTGACAGGTATCTTGTATTCAAAAGAGTTCTTCAAAATCAGTCTTAGGTAGAATCGAATCACTCCATGTAATCCAGTGGATGTAATAAAAGGCGACTAAAATACATATATAGTGTATGGGGAGCAGAATCAAGCTTTTTAGGAAGAAATATTTTAGACAAACCCGACTCCATATCGGAGAAGCCGGGACGTTGAATTTCCATCCACGATCCTCGGTGGTAATTTTTTTGCGAGTCGAGGAGCTGTGAGAATTACAGCCGTGCCCTTTTCCTGTCAGCCACAATTTCTTTGCCGTACTACCGCTGCCTCCCAGTGGTCACCGATTCGCACCGATAGGGCAATCAAAGCTCCCATCCATGCCTCCCTCATACCATGGGGGGAGGGGGAGAGGCAGCATCTACCTCGGTATCAATAACACACTGTAATAACCTGTCCGCCTGGACAAGATGCAGATTGTGGCACACTGCCTTCATTAAAGGTCTTACTTCCATGGCTATCTCTAAGAGAGCATCACTCGTGTGTAATATTCCTCTCACTGTAGATCTGTAAGAGAGTGTAAAAGAGTGAAGCGATAGTGCTAATGCTTTGTTTTTATTCATGTTTTTCAGTTTTCTTCGCCGACATTGTCCTAAAGAAACTCTTCGTACTGAAGCTGGTCTACGCGTTTATCCTTTGGTGTGTGATCCACAAAGCTGGCTACTTCCTGGCCTGGTTCGTCAGCTACCTGAAGGAGAAGAAGCACGAGCATCACGACCATCATGACCACGATCATCATGATCACAGTTATCACGATCACAATCCACACAATCATGGTCATATTGATTATGGTCACTACGATAGCTACGGACCGTACAGAAAGAGTTATAAGATAAATTATAATGTTGCCAGTAATAAAAAATCATTTTGAATAGTTGTAGAGTGTTTTAGTAATGTATAAATGAAGTGATAATAATGTGATGTGTTGCAAATTGATTGGATTGGATGGTCGATCCATTATCTCCTATTGACACATGTCAAATGGCCAATATTCAGATGGAAGACTAATAATGTACGGTCTGGGCCACTCATCATAATTAATCCCCTGTCGTCATTACATGCTGTTGTAGCGAAGGGACTTTTGTTGGTGAATAGCCTGTACGTGACATAAAGTTTGTGTGATTAAATTATCACCACAAGTAATTGCTGATGTTAGATTCAGTCCAATATAATTTTCCATAAACAAACACATAAACTATAAGACTAACATTTCAAAGTACCTAATAATTTCTAAGTTGATTGCATTAAAAATAGAATACTAAAGTGTGAATTTGAAGACAAGTAAGTGATGTGTGGGTGTTTTTTTTTGTATTATTGAGATATTTTAACATGTTTCTGTTCGTGTACGGCTGTTTGTATTCGATGGAAACAATCTTAGGCAATAGTCGCGGCTTCCAACCTCCATTGCTGTCAAAAAGTGTTATAATACGTAGTAACTAATCTGTGGTTATAATTAAAATAATATAATCGAGCCAATAAATTTATTCTATTTATTGCTTCATTTGTGGTTGGAACGGTGAACCGAAGTTTTCCGGTTCGATTTCTATGCTGCAGAGTAAGTAATTCATCTGTATAGTTCGTAATGAGTTTGAATGGCGGTAGGAAATTTATCTCTGCCTCTGTGTCTGTAACTACAATCTTATTTAGAAGCGAGAAATTTGGACGGCAATTTTCGTAGCAATGTCCAATGATAGTGAGCCGTTATGTGTACGGCATTGGTTACGGTACACTCTGAATGGATAAATCGTTGTAATAAAACAAAGGAAGTATCAGTACGTTACAAACGAAGTTTTACTTGACATTACAATCCTTGATGCCTACCTAGAATGCTGCCATCACACCATCGTAAAACGTACCCTTATCAAGGAGTTGGCAAGCGTGCGAATGGCGTATTAAATAAATCTAAGTGTAGCGCCGGAGTATTTGGCAGGGCGGCGTAGGTACTTGAGTCAACTGCCAAATTAACCTTGGGGTCAGTTGGTTATCGTAGCACTATTTTGCGACCTATATCATTTAGTGATTTAGGATGGCTCATTTACCTAGTAGAAGACCACTTTTGAAATAGTTGTCTCATGTGTTGCAATGTTTTTAGGGCTCCGTAGTTTCAAACAAGAAACCCTTACAGTTTCGCTCTGTCCGTCCGCGGCTCAGCACAAAGACCCTTACTACTAGAAAGCTGTAATTTGGTACGGGTATACATATTAATCACGACGATAAAGTGGTGGAGTAAAATATAGAAAAATATTTTTTTAAGAGTGACTCCCCGTAACTTGGGGATGTTTTTTTTTCACGTCACACAATGGGGTTTGTGGGGTATCGTTGAATAGGTCTTTCAAAAACATTGAGGGTTTAGTAACACCACTTTTTGATTGAGGGATCCGTTCGCGAAATATTAAGCTTTAAAGTGCAAATTTTTGTCAGACTACGTTAAACTATAAAATTAAACTATATTTTTAAGTAGTTTTAACATTAAATGAATTTAAATATGAGATTTGGATCAAACACAAAAGATTTAGGTTGTAAATCTTTCAATGTAGTTAAAATAATTTTTTCAATTAAAATGAAGTCTTTTGGTATTTGCAATATTCTAAAGTACTTTTCCTCAGCATGTGTCATAGCCGTGGGCATACCTGTTTTTCTACTAAACATTTTGTATGGTTGTTGTTTGTCTTGCAAGTGACGAATAACAACAAAACCCTTATGATCAATTGTAACCTAATTCCAATAAATGACTTCCTCACTTTGACATACTTGTACTGATAAAAGAATGTGTTTGAGTATGCAGTGGTTTGCGTCGTGTGACATGATGTATATTTATATTATTAATATATATATTTATATTATTAATATATATATTTATATTATTAATATATATATATTTATATTATTAATATATATTCTAAGGGAAATTCTGAACAGGTATCCTATATAACATTAGTTCTCGTACTCCCTCCCTGTCATTGTCCCGTTCATATCAAAGTGTACAGCGTGACAAGCTATTTCACGGCTATTCAATTTTCGTGTGGAAATACCTTTAACGCACCGATACTGGGAACTTTTCTGAGATACATGGTCATTTTATTTAACGTAAAATCCCTCTGTCAAAAACAGTATTTTTTAAACTAAAATTTGAAAGGTCATATGATTCTAAAGACGGTTCAGTGCATGTCGGGTCACATATAGCTTCTTATCTTAGCGTATAGGTTTTAAGGTCGATGACCGACCTCAGAAGCCCTAGGTTTCAGATTTAAATACTACTTACTACGTACAGAACGGACGTTGACTGCCTCCCGCTGATCCGCGATACCTCGCTTGCAAAAATTACCAAATCATTACGTATTTCGCATGCGCGTGTAGGCAGGTATACAAACGTAATCCGTACGATGCACGTGTGCCGTTATCACGACATTTGTTCGAAGTGTCTGACGTGTGCCTAGGTCTCAGAATTGTTGAGCCGCCATAGTGCTCTGACATGACTCATGTACCTAATACCTGTAGTAGATATTAGTAGTAACTGGGACCGAAGCACGGAATTATCATACTCTTCAGACAATCAGGTGATTCAGCCCACTATTCAGCCTGCAATGCCATGACTAAACCCATAATAAATAACAAAAGTCTTTAGCTCAAATATATTCAACAATCGTCAAAAATAACCAATACTGCCCATTCGTTAAACAATCACAAGTTTAAATTTAAAACTGAACTCAAAGTACCCCCGCTGGTACTCACGGTTAAAATAGAAAGGGAAACGAGATACGAGCAATAACGAAGCGTTATAGCTTAGCATAATATCACAGTAACACCCTCGCGACTACAAAAGCTCCGAGCAATCATCGTTAAATTAAGTCACCGTATCAATAAACACGTGATGGTGAACGGTAGACCAGACAGACCTGGTCAATAATACCTACAACCTAAAATGGTATCGTATCATTGTGAAGATTCGTCATAAATACGAAAGAGTAATCGAAAAGGATAGAGGGAAGTACCAGACAGAAAAATTGCATGTTACTCATTATCTACACCAAGATTGAATGTAGTTGAATTTATTATTATTTATAATAAAAAGGTTTAAAAAGTTTATATGAATTTAAAACATGCAAAAAGTTAAGAGACAAAGGTAAAATCCGACTGCTACAAGAAAAGTATAGCCATAGAATAAAAATTTATTTATCTAGGGTATATAAATATGTATGTACTATTATATTACCTATATATTTTCAGACTCAACACCTTTTATTTGGTACCATACACGATATTTTAATCTTTAACGAGTAGCAAAATTCTAGATCCTGTAAACTGAATAGCGTGTAGTCAGATAGGTAGAACATTCTCGAATGATAAAAGACGGCTATTAGGAACATTCTAGAAATGTCATCCAGGGGTATAAAAGGCGTCGGCCGGGTTTCGAGTACAATTCAGTTCTAAGCAGTGACCACCGAACAAAACCGAAGAAAAGGAAACCGGAAGAAGTAAAGTGAAAATACAGTGAAGTAAAAAAGCGTTCGTGTATTAGCGGTGTCAAAGGACTCTGTATGGAGAATTCAGGTATGGACTCAGTGCGGAAGACTCGGACTCCTACCCAGTTAGGAAAGGGACGCACTCTGTAAGGAAGACCCGAAGTTTAGAAGATTGGCTTGTGGACCTGTGATACCAATAAACTCAGGAACTTTGGACACTTGTTTCCTTCGATCCCGAGCCCTTCAGCTCGTAACAATACGATTGTTAGTTTATGAACTGTGAGAGAACCGAAGAACATACATACATTTTGTAAAGTTATAACCCTCGGGCTGGCTTCGGCGTAGCAGGCGAATTAATGCCACACGAAAGGTGCTCCCGTTGCGATATCTAATATAAATGTATCATATATGTATATTGTTTGATTTAATACTGTTATATCATTCATAATATCATTTAGAGATTAGGATGTAGATAATATTTACACGCACATCAAGCGCTATCGGAGCACGCACGCCGCGGCGCCGCCTGCATTTGGAATGAGATGAGACAGTTTGATGAAGCTCTTTGCCATGTAATCAATCACAAGGCCCATCAATTCTACCTATCTCCACGTCTACATTCCACGAGCACGTAGCTCTCTGGCCAAGGCAATGTCTGGTTTATGATACACGTAAACGGTTTATAATCGGCTACGGATGTGATGGGGATTTATGGTAGATTCGTTAACCCGCCGCGAATACGAGCGGGAGATCGGCGAGGGAACGAGTGGAAACGAGAGTAAGGGGGGGGGGGAATTATATGGGTGTAGTAGTGTACTGGGACAAGATTACCAAGGAGACCTTATAGCTGCTGTAGAGATTATTTCACCAGTCTGCCTTTTCGAGAGTACTTATTGGCTGTGGTGGTCTCAGCTTTAAAACCAGGACCACCCCTTGTCATATGACGGGTGTCGTAAAAGGCGACTACGTGCAGGGTAACAGCGACTCCCCGACACCTTTACTAGGTCGTCGGTCCATCAATTGGGGGAACGGCCCGATACACGATTCCCGGGACGTGGTCGCCACCCGAGGATTCCCCATCGATTATCGGTTTTTCGAGCGATGTGTCCTGGCAATTGTCACTGGCACTGTCCCGTCGAGCTATGTCGGTGACATTTGATGAAAAGACATATAGGTAAATGAGGTAAACCGCTTAAATGAGTCCTGGCCCGCACGGTACAGAGCCACGGTGACAAAGGGGAGCGGGCGGCAGGACACTATACGCGCGGGCAATAGTTTAAATTATTATAATTTTCCAGATCACAGCTACTGTATGTAGAATACTTGTATAATAATATTACTAAAATGTACCTACTGAAAACTACATGGAAACTAATACAGTTCAAGCGGTTAAATTCTGCTTGTATAGCGCTCCGTTCGGAAACCAATCAAAGTTTTATTTTTCACATTCAAATGTGGAGCCCACGTCACATAAACCCGCTGGAGCCAATACGACTTTAAAATCAAACATCCAATATTTATTGAAACTGAAATAGGCAGGGTAGGGAAAAGCTTTAAATGGATACTGGATTGAATTTGCCAGCGAAATGCTCTCAACTTAGTTTTGAATCATTTATTTACATATGCTATGTTCCCAGTTTTTATTGGAAACTCATTCACGCACTGATTCTGTTATTTTTCTAGCGAATAAAATATCAGTTGACATTATATGTTTTAACTTTTAGGTTTTCATACTTCAAAAGGAAAAAAGGAACCATTATAGGATCACTTTGTTGTCCACCTGTCTGTCCATCAAGATTGATGTCATCAGTTGATAATCTGAGTTCCCAATCTCACTATACTGACCCCTATTCATCTGAAATATTAATTAATAATTCGATATTTCTATATTCAAAAATTTTATTCTTAGATTGTAGATTTGTCTTTTACCTGATTAATTATATATCTCCTATCTTGCTCTTTGTCCGAATTAAACAGAACAAGACCCTGTTTCTCAGGAACGCGTGGAGGTATCCAGTTGATATTAATATCGAATACTCAAGTCTGCCGTAACTTGGATCTCTGAAAAGATCAACCCTATAAAAAGATATAGAATATACTGAAACTCTGACATAAAAAATAAAAAACAGCATAAAAACCAAAAACAATATGTATCAAAAAGGTATAATGAGGCTGCCAGTTCTCCACACCTATAGTACCTATTATTTAAGATTTTCAGTGTGTTAATTATTCATATTCTGTACGGAATCCTCGGTGCGTGAGTCCGACTCTAACTTGACCGGTTTCTTTATAAGTCGAGTTCTAAACTTGCCAATTTTCGAATTTCAATGAAATGAATCATTGATTGTGTGATTCTTGTTTCTATCCTAAGGGTCAGACACTCGACCGTCAATATGAAGTTAACGTCTTTGTCAGTTACACTTGTGTAGACGAAATTGAATATGTAAATTCTTTAACAATACGTACAATACAAGCTTCTCATCTATATCGTTTCAATTGCATCGAGTTAACGCCGAACACCTATAACGCGATGCGATATGGTATGAAGAAGTATTATTATTAATTCTATGGCGATTTTACTCGCATGTTGTGGCGCGCGATGCGATGGTCTGATATTACACCGCCCGCACCGCGCCCCGTCCCGCCGCCGTGGTCGCCGGCCACTGATACGCGATCTCACTTGCACCCATGCGTGATCGATGCAGGGGGACACGCTCAGCAGGCCGTCGACGATGTTTCGCGAGTAACCTCCGAACTCGGTATTCCACAGTGCAGGCCGCGTTCACACAGGGTGTTTTTGTAACTCACTATAGTAGGGACATGCAGGGCTCACTTTGTCACCGTGTGCTCAATATCTAAAATGTATGAACTTTTGACATTCATTTGAGATTCATTAATCATAATAACTAACAGGAACGTTTAACTGAATATGAGTTAAGGTTTTTCAATGGGTAGATATAAAATAATCACCACGTTTTTAAGGCGGATTAGCGATCGCAGAACGATTTCGAATATAAAACCGACCAAGTGCGAGTCGGAGCGTACCACCGTACAATTTTGACCAGAAGATCGAGCAAAAACGTCAAAAAACAGCAATAGTTATACACAACATACTCTGTGAAAATTTCAAGTCTATTACTTACGGTTAAAAAATATATTATCCTGCCCTGTGACGGATAGATGGATGATATGAATAGGTAGAGTATGGAACTCTAAAACGGAAGATGGCAACGTCGTTGCACATTTTTTTGTGTGAAACTTGATAAAATTTATTTAAAAATAACGAAAACAAAGAACTAAGATTATCTTGAGAGTATATTAAATATCCGCTGCACAAAGTTGCAAGGAGAACTTTGAAGCAAGTGGATATTGAGTGATCCAATTTTAAACTTTGCCAGTTACTGGATGTAACTTTTAAAGTATTACCACTTACAGACGAAGTTTATGAAGAATAATGTTACTTAGTTTTTTGTAGTTGTATCAGTACGGTGTCTTCGTTAAAAAAGTTTTTAATAACGGGTACCAAAATTGCACTTGCACAAACTATTAATCTATCAGTTTTAGATTGCGCACATATGTCCTGAATCTGAAAATAAAGTTAAATAAATACGCCTCGCGGAGAATATTGTAACTACAAACCAGACACTAATTGCGAACGAAAATTGTCAATGAGATTGTGCCGTGTAAACGCAATGCATAAAATTGGAGCATAAATTGGCAAATTATCAGAGCTCAAACGCCTAATTTTAAATCAGCACCAATTTAGTCAGGTCAGAATCGTGTCGTGCGTGAGCGATCGGCAATTTTCGTTCGTGATCGACCAACATTCGGCCGGCAACGCTCAGTGTGAGTGCTTGTGTAGTGTAAGATACGACACGATTTCGTTGGCAGTTGGAATCGACAATCAAATTGTCTCATCTAGAGCAGCTGGTGATAATTATAAAACTGAAGGTCATCGTGAGTTCTCGCTATGGTTTTTGGGTTTGATTTGGCCAATTCAAAATCGGACCAACCAGATTGTCCCGCGTAGTTATCGATTGTCAATTATCGGTCGACACAGTCGCAGAGCGAGCGGCGCGGTGTTTTGTGTTTTGTTGTTGCGGTTACGAAAATAATGGAGAGAACTATTCTTAGAGAAATATTGGATTTGTATCAAGACTCTCCATGTTTGTGGGATCCTTGCAACGAGCTCCACAGTAAGAAAGATGTGAGATATGAAGCCCTGTCCTTAATAGTAGAAAGGTGGAAAGAAATAGATCCAAAAGCGAACCACGATACAGTTAAAAAGAAATTAGAAAACATGCGCACAACTTTTTTTAGGGAGTGGAAAAAGGTAAGTTTACGAGCAATTCTTGTAAATATCATAATCATAATATCGGAAACGGCACTAAGAAATTTAGTGTGAAGGGGTTTCGTAGGCGATAGATGGCACTAGCTAGTTAGGTTTCATATAATTTAATGAAACTTTTGTTCAAAAACCCCGCCATCTATTGTCGTATAGGCACATCACGAACGAGTAATGTCACAGCTGAATTTATCTCAGCAACTGATAGCCGATTTGGAATTTGAAAAGGTTATTGACACAGGTTATTAATAAAATTTAAACAGTACTTTTATTTTAACGTTAACCCTCTCGTAATGTTTCCATACTAAATTTCTGTTGCCATAATGTTTTAAAATAAAATAGCTGGCTTTGATAAGTAATAACCTAACAATAGTAGACGAAATTATAGTGTAGTGTCGCGAAATAAATATCATTAATTTATAACTTTATAGTTAGCTACAATAGCAGTTACGCAGCTAATGGTTCATAGATGGCGCTTTGAACAATAATCGAAAAAAGTGTTTAAAATGTAAATTGTGATTCACTGTGAAGTTGTATGTTAATGATACTCATTTCGCGACATCACAATCTGATGTAATATTTTTAGATAGTTACTACACAAATCCAGCTATTATATTTTAAAAGGTTATGGCAACAGAAATTTTGTATGAAACTTCGATGCAGGTGCGCATTAATTGAAAAGAGGACAATGACATTTTAAGTTAATCGTCATCGTTGTCGAAAAAGTAACTTTATTGAGTGCTAATAATATCTACATTGTTTCTCCGTATGGAACTCTCGTTCAGTGCCCGACTCCAGGTCGCACCCGGCCTGTTTTTAAGTTAGACATTGATTGATTTTAATTGATTGTTCGCTATTACAAACAATAAATTAATTAAATGTATATATTATATTGCTAACAGGCTGAAAACAGCAAATCTGCGGGTGGAAGCGCCAAAAATGTTTACAAGCCATCATTGTGGTACTATGAAAACCTGCTGTTTTTGGTGGATAAAGAAAAGTCGAAGAAAATTGGAATTGATACAAAAGGAAGCGGAAATTCACAGGATGTAAGTTTGCCCTCTGATTTATTCTCAGAGCATTTAGCCATTCTGTCTTGTCTTGGTAATGTACACTATTTGATAATTATAATGTATTATATTTAGTTATAATATACCTACTATCTAACATTAGTCCCTGTAAGTCCCTAATGTTAAGATATGCCTACGGAGAAATTAGAATAGAATCATAATAAGTGCGGCAAGGGAATAAGTAAGATAAAATTAAATTAAGTAAGGTAGGATACATACATAATTATCTCATAGAGCGTTACTTGGTATATTAATAACTAAATAAACTTGGTATATTAATAACTAAATAAACTTGGCATATTAATAACTAGCTTTTGCCCGCGACTTTCTCCGAGCGAGCTTTAGAAGTTATCCACAAATACTTCACAAAAACTAGTCCTGACTCTCCGTTAGGGCGTAAAAAAGGGACAAACAAACATAATCACTTTCGCATTAATAATATTATTAGTGTCAGTGACCCGTGTTCTATAATTATTTTGCCTCTGCTAAACATTCATTTCGTCGACGAACTAAGGTGACCGACATCTCTCGACGAGTAAGTAGGCTGAAGTGGCAATGGGCAGACCACATTGCTTGAAGAACCGATAACGATTAAGAATTCTCGAGTGGCGACCACGTACCGGGAAACATCTACCAGGCCGTCTCCCTAGTACATGGACTGACGACCTAGTCGCGGGGATGCAAGTGGCTCGGGACCGGTCAATATGGCGTACCATGAGAGGCCTATGTCCAGTAGTGGACGTTTCCTGGATGATGATGAATTTATGTTTCAGGTACCTGAAGTATCAATGGAAACAAAGCGGCGTATCACAAAGTTACATAGAAAACCGTCAAGATTTTATGAAGTTCCTATAAATGATACCAAAGTATCTGAAACGAATTCGACACAAACTGTAGCTCAGTCTTATGCATGTCAGTTACAGGAAATGACTAAATTACAAAGATGTATCGCTGAAAAGATGATTGCGGAAGTAATGTTTTATGGAAAGCTAGACCTTCTCACTTTTCAGTCTACGATATCATTGAACAACAGTAGTTGCGATTCTGTTGAGATACCTCTCGCAACACCTCATCACAGTGCCTATCAAAGACCGATATTTGTAAAATCACCCTCCCCCCAGTCTTCATCCGTGTCGAACCCTACAGAACAGCCACTATCTCCGTCCTCCCCGAGAAAAATTTTCATATCGTCTCCCTCCCACATTTCGCCATCACCTTCACAATCACCCTAACCACTTGAAACAAATGTTACAAAACATGATCCAGTGATAAAATATATACATAACATAATTTTCGAAATATGTTAACAAATTATAAGGGACATATCACACACAAAGGTCTATTTTTTTATCTAACCCAAAAGCTGTTATGGATCTAGCGACATTTACCCTAACAAATAAACAGATTTACATATCACACGTATCATATCGCAACGAGGCCGTCCAACTGTCATCGGATAATCTCCACGGCACAACGATAATTTCGCATGAATTCCGCCAGCATATCGTCGCGAATCGCAACGGATCGCCGCAACGCCTAGTTCGTCACTCAACTGTTTTAGAATTTGTTGTCCGAGTTCGTGACGTTCTGTTTATCCAGAGTGACTCGTCGCATCGCGGCGATAATATCGCCCTGACGAGACAGTCCAGACGGTATCGAATATGGTGTCGCAGCGAGATTATCGCCACGATTATAACGCCTGTGGAGATGTCGCCTCGGTTGGCCAAATAAACAAGGTCAGTCACTCAGCGAGTTATGGTCAGAATTTCTATACGGATTAAATCCTGATCGATGAAATCCGTAGGAGAATAAAGGATCAATATCAAATGATGTCAGTAAAGGTTGACGTTGTAAGTCTGTTTGTCAGTGAATTGCACTGCAGCTTCGCACGAAGGGGTAACCGATGAGAAGTTATAGTTCTCGAGTGGCGATCACGAACTGGGAAACGTGAATCGAGCCGTCCCCCTACTAGATGGATAAGGTCGTGGGAAGTCGCTGGATGGGCTCGAAACCGCGGTCGCAGTGTCATACCATGGAGATTCCTTTGTTCAGCTGATCTCAACAATCCCATACTCCTGCGTAGGAGTATGAAGAAAATTGCGATATTGCAGAATTAGTATTATTTAAAAATAATTAATGCGTTCAGAAAGAATTAAAAACAGAATGCAACGGCCCTAAAAAATTTCTCCCGTAGAGGTAGAATTATCTGTGTACGAGTACATATTTGTTTTTGTTGATTTTCACAAAAAGCGCTAAATCAATTTCGAGAAAATTTATGAGGCCACCTCTGAAGTATGTTCTGTTCACAATTAGCGGAGTTATCGCGTAACATACATTTAGAAAAAAACACAGTCGAATTAAGAAACTTCTTTTTTTGAAATCGGTTGAAAATGTTGAATTTTTTTGTTTCTCTGCACCATTCATCATCACTCATCATATCATCATCATCATAGTCATCATCAGAATCATAGTGTCGCGAAAGTAATATCATTAACGTACAACTTTATAGTTAGCTACAATAGCCGTTACGCAGCAAATGGTCCGTAAATCGTTTTGAACCAGTCATTCTTAAAGTGTGTTCCGCGGAGCCCTGGGGCTCCGCAAGACCTCTGTGAGGGCTCTGCCAAAATAAACCCTAAGGAACGAAGATAACATATTTCATCAATTTACTAATGCTCCAAATCAATACTTGTGTAATATAGTAATAGTAAGAAGTATTTATATTTCAATTATTTTCCTTATTTTAGGGCTCTGATCACGATGACAGTGTATAAAAAGGGTTCCGTTGCCGAAAAAGTTTGTGAACCGCTGTTTTGAACAATAACCGAAAAATATTCTATAAAAATGAATATTGTGATTCCCTATGAAGTTATATGTTAATCGTACTCATTTTGCGACATTATAATTTAATAAGAACTGCAAAAGACCAGCTCATATTTTAAAAGACTATGGTAAAAAAAAGAGTATAAGTTTTTATCGAGCGAATAACGATAAGAACGTGGATATTCATATTGGCAGCACTAGCACCAAAGGTTTCCTTCCACTTAGTAAGCCTTCGTGGTCGCAATTGAAACCAAAAATACTGTCGCAGCGAAACATTTAAATCGAATCAAATGAAAGTTACATTCGTCTAGCAAGTCGGCGCACGCCTTTAATGGTTTGTACATATGTATCTTATGTTTATATATTCATTCGATTATATAATCAGATACATTTGTAAAAATGTACGCTTATTTGAATTCTAGCCATAATCTATCTAGGCACTGGACCCGTTTTAATCATTTCTCTGCAGAAACTCTTTTACATTAAATCTGAAACGTCTACTGAAAAGTTACACTCAAAAAGATTGTATTCACGTAAAAATTTGAAAGGCTTGTAGTCAGTACCCTTTTATTTTTTTACGTGATCCATTAAGATGGGACCTTTTGATGGGGGCCCTATTGATACCGTTTCGCTAGCTCCAGTGAAAATGTAAAATTACCAGTGTTTTCTATTTGTGCGTGAGTACAGTTCAAAGGATTTAGATGTTTCTGTGGAATTGAAACTGGAGATTCTCTTTTCGCTACATTTTCTATCAGTTTTTCGACCTGTTGAATAATAAACACGGTTCTAAATTTAATAGGATCATCAGTAAAGAGTTGAGGTTTTTCGACGCAACGTCTGTAAAGTGAAAATGTGGCCAAATGCGAGATTCGCAATATGAATAATTGACATACTGAAAATCATAAATAATAGGAGCGGTAATATGAATCCAACAATGCTAAAACGAATGCGCCTGACGAAACTACATGCGCAATTCTTAAGTTACACATTCAAAATAATATTCTTCTAACAGTTTGTAATCTCAAAGTGGCAGTTTTAATGTGATATCGAAAAATAATTTTTAATGTTATTTTTATTATACATACATAACCAGCAGAACGATACATTCTGCGAAAATTTCAACTGTATATCTGTTACGGATCATGAGATACAGCCCGCTGACACGGACGGACAGCAGAGGCTTAGTAATAGTGTCCCATTGGTTAGCCTTAAGCTACGGAACCCTAAAAAGGTAAAAAACAAATTCGAATTAAAAAGCCTGTATAGAAACATCATTTTTAAACATTGAAACTAAAGAAATAATGTTGTTCTGTTGCATCATAGTCTGTTTGCGCTAATTTAGAACTTACTGTGACTGAATAAGTCTAAGAAGCGATTTGAACACATTTCCTTTACTTTCATCTGTTGCAATTACCTGAACGAGAGTTCCTAGTTTACATAACAGACCACCTTCCACAGTGTTCAGTACATAAATATTAGTAAAACCACCTCATTTGTAATGCAAATAACTTTCTTTTCTAACGCCCTGGTGAAATTTTTCAAAAACCGATTTGTACAGATGTTGAGTGAGGAACTCGACCGGAACAATGGCCGCCGATAAACGTTTCCTTACACGTACATTAGTCACAGAAATGGAAAACCGTCCGTCACCAATTTGTTTAAACTCTGAAAACAAAAGGGGCACTTTCTTCTTACATGGGATTTACACGTACTGCTATTGGAAACATGCCTTATTTAATAACAGGAACGCAGACGGAGCGGTCCAATACTCACTATTTTTTTAAGAAAGGAAAAAAGTTATATATCGAACCCGTTTCTTTTTAAAATTAGCAAATTTCTAGCAGCAAATAACTTCAGTAAAACGCTGGGGACAAAGCTCAGGGCTTCTGTATTTGAAATTTAAAAATTTGTGCGGATAGTTTCGCGCGTGCTCCATTTCAGTGTAACTGAGAAATTTTAACACAACGGCTAAAATAACGATATAATGTTGAGAGTCATAACCGTTATTTTAACGTTGGTAGTGTGCTGTTACTGTGCTAACGATAGCGAGCTACTTACACAAGATGCGAGGGCCAAGAAGAAGAAAGCCAATGTTCGACTCTGGGGTAAGTTGCGTACTATAATTAATTATAATTATCTCTGTTTAATTTTAAAATTGGCAAACTACATCAAAACAACTATCTTGGCTTTGTTACAAAATTAACATTAATGGGGCATTTTCACAGAGTTCACACACACCAGTCTTGTTAACAATTTTGACAGATTTATTTGCACAGCAGTTATATTTTCTTTGGTAGTTGTATGATAGTAGGCTTTAATAGATTTGTATCAAGGAGTTTTCATGTATATGAATTCCTTGCTTTGAATTCATACGAATAAGTCGTCGTCGTCGTAGCAATATTAGAATTGACAGTCTAATTTTGCTACGTCGTTGCCATCTATCCACGGATAAAGAGCTGTTTTCTTTTCTAAAAAAAAGTCTCTCATTGTAATTTTTTATATAATCGATCTACAAAACTTTTCAAAAGGCATAAAATGTGAAAATATGTTTAATGTTTGCTTTGTTATGTGTTACTTTCACGAATTATTTTTAAATCGTCAAATTTTTTAAATTGTCGTTATTTTAAGTGTTATAACGAACCATCAAATCTGGTCAGTTTAGTTACACTAAAGTAAATAACATATTCCAAAATCAAATTGTTTACCCAAAATCGTACTAAACTTATGTTTCAAAGTGTTAAAGTGTTCAGTATCAAAATCATATGCCACAATTTAGTAGAAAAAACAGAATCTATTTAAAAATTGTACATATCAAATTCCAACAAAGCTCTTGAAGAAGTTAGAAAACATAATCAAGGTCCTAAATATTATTGTGATTGTCATGAAAAGGTAGTATTTTTCTTTTTTTTTAATTTTGCTGACGCTCGACTCGACAGATGTCGGGAAAGCAACATTTTGCGGTGTTCAGTGTTTCTAAGTAAGTTAAATAAAATTAATTAAATTTGTTATTTCGTCTCTTTGTTCGTAGCTAAATTTATGCGGAATTATGTTTGTGATTTAATTCAGAATCTTGATAATGTAGTCGTCATTATAAAAATATTTAATTTCCACGTTATTGAGTAGACATCTATTGTAACAAACATACGTATATTTCATTTTCTTTCAGTTATTTGTGTGAAAGCTATGTAAAAATTTGCCTTATTTATATACCGGCTGGTAGCGTTGGTCATTAAATTAGAGAAATGTGAAGAATGGTAAAATTCTAGTAATATTGTGTATAGCTAGCTTCATAACTCACGACAGGATAAGAATCTATGCAGTGGCTTTGTGAACTTGGGACCGCCATCAACATCAATGACCACAAAAACGGACAACTTTTCCATGTGATGCTTTGCTATAATTACTGGATCAGGCTCTAGGTAATCGCTGTAAGATATCCGAGCTAATACACACCAATATACCCTTGATGGAATTGTATTATTCTAAAGCCACAATTATGTTTGTTTACACTGAATAAAAATTAAATAAACATAAAACAAATGTAAACACTCTATGAATAAGAATAAAACAAATAGACAACGAAGATTTTCTTTTTCTATCTTTTATAACCAGGTCATAATCATTAGCTGGGAAACGTCCACTGCTGGACATATGCCTCTTCCATGGTATGCCACATTGACAGGTCCCGAGCCACTGGCATCCAGCGACTCCCCGCGACCTTAACCAGGTCGTCGGTCCATCTAGTAGGGGGACTATTACAAAGTGATAGATAATTATTGTATGTAATGTATGTACTCGTAGTATTGAAATTTAGTGATATTTTGTATCTCGTGTTTACATTATATTTATATTAACTGTACACGTCACTCCTTTCTGCACCATTTCTCGCTTGACCCAGAAGTACAGTAAGAAATTTCTCACGGAAATATTTGCATATATTTTTCTCTGTATTTTGTGTTCTGTAAATATTTTCTGTGTAGTAGTAGTAGTATAAACTGTTATAAAAAAGGACATTCACAAAAATCCCTAATCAATTAACACATTCTAAAAAACTTTTCCTTTTTTTCCAGTGATGATACTACTCTTCATTTTCTCTAAAGTGGCGATCTTCAAGGTTGGCTCCGTTATGTTATTCATGGCGGTATTCCAGAAGCTCATATCCTTGGCAGGAGTCGCGTTTACTTACTTCATGAAGCAGAAGGCTGAGTCGAAGCCAATGACCCCCCCAGCACCGCCCATGTACGGACCCCCCAGCGAATACAACACTATCGGCTATAGTTACGGCCCCCCTGAAAACGAGAACGCTTACCCAGGACATGACTACGGCGTGCCGAGTCTAACGGAAATGAGTGATTCTGTTCATAATTGGTTGCATAAAGGAAAGGCGAAGTGATTTTTACGTGTAATCGAAGGCCTGTAATTTATTAAATTATTTATTTTTATTTTATCAACGATCGTTTTATTTCCCTATTGTGTGTAATTACATTAACGTGAAAAATGCCAAAGTGAGTTTGTTTATTTCTTATCACTTAATATCCCAAGGGCATCGTCATGAAATTTGGTAAGGAGGTAACGTTAGAAAAAGAAATAGAAAACTTTTTTATCTCGGTTCATTAAACGACTCTCGAGGGAAAGGTTTCTGAACTTTTGGAATTTAGATAAAAAGTTCGGTAGACAAACAATTCAAACGGGTTCTATTTTTGTAAGAATGTAAACTTAATTTGTAACCCAGTCGTCTTAACTTCAAACTTTTGTATCTATAACATTGCAAGATTTTACGCGACTTCGTTTGACTGAGAAATCATTGACTTAATTTACCGGTATAAACCGCCGTATCCATGTTCCTCTCCACGCCATACACCACGTCGCCGCGCCACGCCATTTGTCGAGATCGCTTCTGCCGTGACCACAAACAGAGCTCGTAAGTATTCATAATTGACTAGATTGGTCCACTGCTGGACGTGAGTCTCCCACATCTATGTCGTGTCACTTTGGATTTCCACGAGGGGTTTTGGCATAATCACGAAGCTAGTCAGGCGGATTTTTGATCGCAGGAAGATGTAATAGATACATAGATACGTAGATGCTGCTGTTTATATAATTCTGTTATTAGCTTTTTAATATTCCCGCGGGATAACATGAGGCAGTCCTATTTTAAAGGCGAGACACACGGCAATCTTACGAGTAGATGCTCCTCACTGACCATATGAGTTTTCTGTGTATTATATATCCACAATACTTTTCCCATGGTCCCTGTGTCGGATCCTTTCCCCGCGCTTTGAGCGTTCGATTGCATTTCCACGAAACGAACCCAATTACGGGTCCTACAGACACGTTGAAGGATCACTCATGCCTGAGCTAAGCCAGAAGCACGTGCTCTTGAAAATGGTTCCGTATTTTTATTTTATTTAGCCACTGTAAGTAGTTTAAATATTGAAATATTATTTGTCAGAATACGAGTAAGAGCTCAATTTATAAATGACATAAAAACAGAATGAATTTGCATTTGGTCGTCGTTGCATCTGATGATGAGTGACAATAAAGCAGTTGGATGGACAGCGTGGTCCGCCAGAAGCTTCAAACAACAGTGTTGCAACAGTCACTGCTGTTTAGCAGCAGACTTAGGCTAGTCAGGCGGACATAGAAATGTCTAAACATCAACCAAACCGAGTACCGGTAAGTACCCCCACTGGGAATCTAACCCGGACATCCAGATAGTCCAACTAGTGGCTAGACCAAAGAGGTGGTCATATGGATAAAACAAACAAAGAAAGGCTGACATATTAGAGCAACAGAAGCCAAGACCAATTTTTTAAATAATGTTTATCTGTCTTTCTGATGCGAAAACTACTGCAAGGAATCGATCGCAGTTTACACCGATGTGTTGCTCGAGCAAAGCAAGGGCGGGTCGATAGTATTGAATAACAAGACTACACTTATAAATGGTAATGTAAAAAACACACACACTTAAACACACATAATTTTTTTTCTAAGATACAAGTATTCTAAACCTGTATCTTAACATGCTCAAAAATATGCGCTCCAGTTCTTGTGAATATTTAAATACGTACCGTAAAATATTTGTACAACGTACAAGTGTTGCCCGCTAAGGGACCCTGAAGAAAGAGACACCTTCGCTTTTTTTACAACGCGTCACATTTTTCCTGTTATATATCCAATTCTCTCCAGTCTAAGCATTATCCTTACACAGCACACAATGCCAGAACCAAGGCATCATTTTTAAAAGCTTTTATTTAACTTGCAATGTTTGTATGTATGTATGTATGTATGTATGTAAGTATGTATGTATGTATGTATGTATGTTCGGGTCAAATCTTGCAAGCTGAATTAGAAGCACTTCCTCTTATCCTAGGGAGTTGAAATTTTGCACGTTGGTTCAGTTCCGATGACAATGCGTTTTTCTGGTACCAGCGAGCTGGTCTGATGCTGGAGTCAGGAGGAATAAAGAGAAACTCTTCAATAGGCCCCTCGAATTCGGGCTCATCTCAAAATCAGAATACCAGGCTGACATAAGTGCAAGGGAGCGTGCTATATCGTTTCTATATATCGTATCGTAGCGCAGGTTAAATTCCTAACAAACTACTTAAAATCATTTGAAGTACCAGGTTAGCAGAAACAGAAGTAGTTTTGATTTAGCTCACATGACATATTACGCGCGGTTTATTCTACTAAAGAGAACGCGTAGCTTCTGTCACTTCTTTTTTTTAAATCTAAATAGATTCATTAACTTTAGACTTTAGTTGAAGTGTTTTAGATTCAAAATGCTATTTGTCTCTTTTTGGCCCAAGGGAATGAAAGAGTAACCACATAATCAAAACAAGTCGTGATTGTGCATTATATCAGTACCTAGTCTGTGCAAAGTCTGTGATTATATCCTCTGTGTAAATGCTGAATGTCATGCATAAATGCCAAAAATACAGCTAAAAAGCGTGTGTTTATGTTAGTTTGGCAATGGTTTTCTAAATAAATTTAAGACAAGATAGTGTCACTCAATTGAGGCTGGACAAGGCAGCGTATGCAATAATCATCGGCTGCAGAAGTCCACTGTTGGACATGAGTCTCCCTGTTATGGCGCGCCCACACATGCACGGTGATAGGGCCGAGCCACTTGCATCCAGTGACTACTCGCGAGCTTAACTAGGTCATCGGTCCTGGTCTGATGCTGGAGCCAGGAGAAATAAAGAAGAACTTTTCAATGGTCCCTCAAATACGGGCTCATCTTAATTCCAGAATACCACGTTGACATAAGTGCACCGGAGCGTGCAATATCGTTTTTGTAGCGCAGGTTAATTTCCTACCAAACTATTGAAAAATCATTTGAACTACTAGGTTATCAGAACCAGAAGAAGTTAATGACATATTCCGCGCGGGTTTGAGTAAAACTTATATTTTGAAATGAGAACGCTCAACTTCTGTCACTTCTGTTTTTAGGGTTCCGCAGTAAAACTACGAACCCTTTTAATTTCGCTCTGTTAGTCGGTCCGTCTGTCAGTCCGCGGCTTTGCTTAGAGACCCTTACTACTAGAAAGGTGTAATTTAGTACGGGTATACATATTAATCACGCCGACAAAGTAGTAGAATAAAATCTTGCAAAACATATTTTTAAGGGTGGCTCCCATACACGTAACTTGGGAATAATATATATAGCTTTTCTAATACTTGTGCTCAGAAAGTGATACGTTTTGTAGCTGTTTGGCGTGCTAAAAGTTCGTGATTTCAGAAGCTTGTCTTAAAAACGCTAGGCAAACGTGCGTTTTTCTTATTAACTAGTTATAAAGCCAAAAGCACTAGTACTTTTTTTTCTTATTAACCGAAGGAATGTTTTTCATTCAAAAATCAATACTAGTATTTTTGCCGAGTCACTGGGCTGTATTTGCAACACACTCTTGGCCACAATCTCAATAATAGACTACCAGGTTGACATAAGTGTCAGAGAGCGTGTAAGACAACTGTTCCGCACTAACCTCCGAAAAAAGATCGGGGTCTGTTTAATTAGATACTTTTTGCTGCATTCACATGCTCCAAGAGGATTGGCTTCAGTTCGAGTGTTTTTGAAAAAAGAACGCGGGCCTTCGCTTTTTAAATATACATATTTAAATTCGAATGTTGATAATGATTTCATTTAATTTTATGGGGATGACAGAGACCTTATGCCAAGGTATTATATATCTATTTTTCTCTCTTTGAAGTTGTAGTTAGACTCCATCTTAGGTATGAGGTCCTGGTACTTTCGTCTTCATATCAACCGATGTTAAGTGATTAAAGTCAACAAATGGAAGCGTTCTCACCTAGAAACGTTACTTAGGTATGCTTTCTGTGCTAACCGGAACACAATCATCTTCATCATAATTTTACTATTGTTATATTTTTTCGCAAATGTATTATTAAAAAATGACGTTCGAAACTAGTTTCGCGTTTCCCCCCGTATATCTTTTAAACTATTGCTTTTAAAAATCTGAATACTTCACAATAGTATGTACACTGAACTTATAAGAAAAACTATCAAGACTAAGCTGGCTTTGCAGGTGAATGGGTAATAGTCGACTAAATTATAAAATAGACTTCGAGGTGCCATAATGAAAGTTCCGTACAAATTCCAATCAAAATTACTTTACATCGTCCTGGGTGGGCCTAACTTGCACTTCAATGCTTTTTAAAATTGAAATAGATTCAGTAACTTAACTAGACTTTTTTAGTCTTAAGAAACACGTCGATAACTAAAAAATAAAAAATAAATTAATATAAAAAAAATTTCATAAAGAAGCTTTTATTTAAATGCTCTAAAAAGAAGAAAATAAACTTTAAATTAAATCAAACCCATCAATTGATTACATTGAACAATTTATATGCTATAAAAGCTTGTCGCGTGATTTTAATTGTATTGATGTCGATGTGGCGTACCATGAAGGAGGCCTATGTGTCGATGAACTAGAATACAAGAATTATGTAAACTGATCTAGAGAAAAAGTATGTATTGTATAAAATAGATAAATCTACATACATCTACACTAGTAAATCACGCGACAAGCTTTTATAGCATATAAATTGTTCAATGTAATCAATTGATGGGTTTGATTTAATTTAAAGTTTATTTTCTTCTTTTTAGAGCATTTAAATAAAAGCTTCTTTATGAAATTTTTTTTATATTAATTTATTATCCTTTATCTTCATTTTTTTTCATCCGTCCTTATAGGGACGTAGTTAGGGGAAATGCCTATCTCTTTCTCTTTTCTAAACGCATCTTATACGGAAGTAAATAAGACGTATAATAAATACTAAGTAAGTAAAATGAAAAACAGCGATAAACTAAATTTTATTTCAACACTCACTGAATACTTTTATTTTTCGAGTTGTCTGTCTGCCGTTTCTCCTGCAAATTTCATTTCTTTTATTTAATGTAAAACACACAAATACTGTGTTTTATTTAATGTAAACCAGAAAACATACTAAAATAGAATGATTATAACATTATAGGAATAAAACGTTACTCTATGTTTATTCGCATGTCAATTAATACACAAAAAATGATACTAAAATTGCGTGGCAACAAAACTTATCTTGAGCTGTAACTTTTGGTGGCTGTACACTAAATATTCCTGATTGTCGTGTCCATTGGCGTAAAGCAAAGAATTCAAAGAAAAGTAATGATCAGTCAACGTTAAACGAAATGTCACTTTCAGGAAGCTCATGAATAAAGTCCTCAACAAAGTAAATTGAATTCAATATGGAATAAAACCATTGTATTTTTAATCTTTTTTGATTAAGAATCAAGATATTGTGTTTTTGTTTTATTTTATCTGATTGCTGTGGACCGATGATGTTAAATAAGTGTTTTGTTTGTATGTTTTTGATTTGTTACACCTTTTTCTCCAAAGGGACGGATTGTCGTGGCAAATAAGGTGATTTTTTGGTTTCGCGACTGCAATATCGTGCAACGTGGCGGACGCCTTCCTCGAGTTTATTTTTAGCGTTTTATATAGTTGGGTTTTTGTTTTTAATTTTTAAAATTTTGTTCAGAATGTGTCAAAAAATACACAACCGGCTCTCAAAACTCTAAACTATTTCTTTCATAATAAAATGTAAAATCAAATTGAATTACAATTTCGTTCTCGCCTAAATACGACGCTGTAGCCTTTCAGAAATATCTCATGCGGAATTATTTAAAATGAAGCAATAAACGGCGTTAGAGGGAAGTCCCTTTTGAAGACGATTATGTTCTGTGCGACATCTTTTAATAATGACTTTATTATGTAGTAATTTTCTTTAATGTCAGTTTTAGTGCCTTAATGAATACGGTATACAGAGTGTTAAAGATCTAACGGAATTTTCCCAATTCGCCCCTTTTTTACACTAGTGCAAAAAATTCGGGATGATCTAGTTTGTTTGGCCTAATCTTTTTTTTTCTTTTCTGCAAATACCGGTTTTCAAAGTTTCAATTTATTTCGCTGTAAAATCAGGTTTTTTGATTTTAATATTATTACGTCTATTTTAAAAAATGCACTCTTTTATTACAAAACCTAATAAAAGTAATGTGTTGAAACAAAAGTTTTAATTAAAAAAATAAAATGTTGGTGAGCATTCGTGTTCACGGTCCCGAATTTTTTTGATATATGAATCCATTTGACGATTTAAATAACAACTAAGAAAGGATTATTAGTAGTAGATTACTAGTATTAGTACTAGTTACAATATGTGAACATCGTCCTGGGTACGTCAATGTCTTTACAGGAACGTTGAACGTTATCTCTGGAAAGAGATATCAGATATTATATTAGCGTCAATGTGAAAGTAGGCTGACTTCCTTATTATATTAGTTTATTCAGATTTTGTAAGCGCCTCGAGGGTGATTTCGACAATTCGGACATTTCTTTTCATGACTTCATCAATTTGTTTCTGCATTATTTTACTATTGACTTCTAATTCGGAGAATAACAAAAAAGTTACCACTATAGTTTACGCTCATCATCATCATCATCAGCCGGGAAACGTCCACTGCTGGACATAGGCCTCCCTCATGGTACGCCACATCGACCGGTCCCAAGCCACCTGCATCCAGCGACTCCCGCGACTCTAACCAGGTCGTCGGTCCATCTAGTAGGGGGACGGCCTGGTAGACGTTTCCCGGTACGTGGTCGCCACTCGAGATGTGTGAGTAGTCCAAGCGAGCTATACGCGTGATCATTTAGTGCGTCAGTATGTTGCGGGTGAAGAGCGCAGCGGGCGGCGGTCAACGTCCGTTCTGTACATAGTACTACATTAATTCTGTGCCACAATCTCAACCACCACGTGATGATGTGATCGGCATAAAGCGTTGGTCCAGGATGTAGTGCTATTCCATAAGAATCATTTTTTTCGTATTTCTCATTACGAAAGTCATTTTCGTATCACAAAAGTTTTCACCAATTTTATTTTTCGAATCGGTACCGTAAATCAAGTCCGATGTCTATGCACTATCGACTGAAGGGCATTCTACACGATTTGGTCTCCACTCAAGGACTCGACTGTCTGCAGTGAATTCAAACTTCCTATGTGATTCCAAAACCTCATTCTTATTGTTGAATCACCCATCGCGTGACCACAGCGACATTACACGTTAGCTAACTCTTCGTTTAAATACTCCCAAGTTGTATGCTGACAAAGAAACTGGTAAATCATTCCAAACTTTACCAATAGAAATGAAAACAACTAAATCTGTAGCAAATGAATTTTGACTTCAATTCAATTCTGATCTTCTACTATTTCAGAAAAGTGGAATATAAACGTGTTGTGTCTGCTGTGTACGTGTAGAGGTCTCATGTTGTTCTGATTGATCGGTATATGTATGACGAGGTCGGAATCGACATAAATTCACACACTGAAAATGGACGAGGATCTCGTTGCCGACAGATAGGCAACTTGACGTATTTGCTCTACCTCTAGGGTCTCGAATTTTGCATTGAGTAATGCGTCGTTGCCTATCAGTCTCATAGCTCGACGTTCCACCTCGTCCAAAGCAACTAGTTGATAGCGAGCTGAGGAATCAAAATACTGCAGCGGTTCTTCATGAAAGATCTGCAGATTACAGAGTTGGTCATTCATCCCTATAGAAAACGTGTGTAAAAATCTGTCGAGTGCAAACTACGCATTGCTAAAGCTGAAACCACTGGTTGACAAAAAAGCAATCCTCAACGTATACTATGCTTATGTACAAGCTGTTATATGCTATGCCATAACAGTATGGGGAAACGCAGCAGATATACAGAAGGTACTAATTTGCCAAAAACTATCTATCCGAATTATATACGGTCTAAACAAACGTACGTCAGCAAATATACACTTTAAGAGAAACCGAATTATGACAGTGATAGCTTAATCATTTTATAACTCACTCTTAGAAATACACCAAGAAAAGGACAAATTAACAATTAAAATGAACACCCATCAATACAACCTCAGAAACAAAGAAAAAATTCAACACACCAGAACTAAATTAAATAAAATATTGAAACAAGGTCGCCACAAAAAATAATAATGTATCATAAACTCTCACTTGACGTTTGCCGATTGCCTTTTAGCGAATTCAAGAAAAAACTAAAATCATTTTTCGAAATCAGTCCCTTCTATTCAATTAACGAATTCATAGAATTACGTCTGGCCAATGAAATGTTCATTTCTAGTTAAACGTTTAGGTTAATATATTTAGGCTAATTAAGTATAGTTTTAATATGCATATATGTAATATTTTGACATGCCGAGTCTAATGTTCATATTAGTAGGTCAATAAAGTGAATCTTGAATCATAGATCTCAGTATACAAACGAACTGAGATTGCTGGAAGTACCGTGTGACATTTGATAGGTTGCCTAGTGTTTTAGCTGCAGTTTTGGCTATGGACCTTGTAGACCTCAAAAGTGAGATCAAATTAGATTCAATATCTCAAGAGTTCAAGCAGGTATGTTATCGAATCCTAAATTTAAAAGTGTATTCTAAACATGACGTTATACTAATAACTTAGTACGTGGCATTTCCCGGCGACGTACTTCATATTTACGAGTTCCGCGTGAAGGTAGATAAGTGTAAAATTAACAAAGTTTTATGCAAGTTTTGAACGAGTTGATACGAGGAAGGCAGAGTTACTCGTTCCCGGAGAACATTAGCCAAAGGGGCATCCTTAAGTCAAAGGATATACTGAGACGGCAATGCAACGATATTTACATTTTATAATATACTAAAAATAGTTTTGACCCGCGTGTCAACCGTGGGGATTATGGAAACAGAAACAGAAAAATATTTATTTAACTAAAACACACATGGCAAGTCCCTTATCGAAAAAGCCCTCCCCTTTTCATCTTAGTTACCATGGAAAAATCTGTAAAACAGTAGAATTTATTATCATATCATACGTACATTTAAAACTTCAGTGAATTTAATGACCTTCAGTGAATGAATAAATGAATAATGATTAAGTGAATGATGAGTGAATGAAGTGAATAAAAAGACCGGTTTACACACAATACATTTCTAAAATATACGGGGATACGAGTATCTGTATAAATAACAATCAATGGCCGCATGCATGAAATTTGAAAGAAAAAGAAGGAAGTAAACGGCTGATGTTTATGCTTGTGTTCGTAATTAATAAGCTGCAATAAGCTGAGTGGGGACCTTTTTTGGTGGACGTCATAAAATTGTTTTTTAATCTAGAGTATAAGTTAGTTTTAGTATAACGTGTCGAAATACAGTCTTTCCTTTCTTTCTTTCTAATTATCAGAACAAGGTTTGTCCTTTTTTTTAGTAAAAAAATATTTAACTTTAAAAAATTATATATGAAACATCGATGAAGGATACTTAATTCATAACGATAATGATTCAATAAATCCGCGATACCCCACTTACCCTGCAATAAACTGACTCACCGTTACGTATGGCGCGTGCTAATTACACATGCGCGTGTCTACAAACGTCATCCGTTCGATGTGTGCCGATATCACGACATTTGGTCGATGCGTCCGGCCAGTGACTATATCTTGCGGAAGTATCGCGTGTGGAAGTTCCACATACTTAACCGAAACGCCGAATATCTTTGAAATAAAAAAGTAAGGTAGCGTATATTTTATTTTTAAACCTTTAAAAAATCATATCTTCATGGCCGACTATCAGTCAAAAGAAATGCCGAAAACTAAAGTTTCGTGACGAAGCAATGGCTACGTCGCTCATTACTCAAGCTCGCTCGTTGTACCTCCGAGTATCAACAACTTCAAAGAGCTTTTCAATGTTCTGTGGTCCCTTCATTCCGCTGCTTTGCACCGGGAAACACTCTGATGTGTGTGTGTGGTTTTAATCAAAACTCTCGCTACACAATTAGGACGTTTACATTATTGTAAGGCCTATAAAACGAAGCCAAGATTAATTTTAGTAATTACAGAAGAGTTCAGCAGTCATCAAACGTTACGGCTCGCACGAACGTGTCGCTAGGGAGGTGAATCAACATCTAAATCAGATTTAGCTATTTAAAATATTTAGCTATTCACTAATTTCAGAAAATACAACAATAGCTGTGTTACAAACGGCAATTTTTACTATTTTTAGCCGCGACGGAACGGAGACAGTGTATGCGTTTAGGGTGAGAGGATGTTTGTTTGTTTGTTTGTTTGTTTGTTTGTGTGTACATACAAACCAATGTTGCCACTTATCTCCAGAACGGTTTGACCGATTTACATGCGGTTTTTTGTAAAGGGTTTCTGATACGTCAGCGATGGTTCTTAGATAGGTGGTATGGCGCTAGCTCACCAGGGGGCGCTGCAATCAAGATTTTAACTCATTAAAATGAGGGACAGAGAACTTTGCGAAGGCTTATAGCTACTAGGCCGTGTTTGGGCTCTTTTGAAAGGGTTTGGTGAGCAGAACCTGCACATGAACTTTTGAGGGTCTGATGATGGATCAGAACGACGTTGAAGGGAATCTTGCGAAGGCAAATACCTAGTAAGCCGAGTTTGGGCTCTTTTGAGAGTGTTTGGTGAGCAGAACCTGCACATGTACTTTTGAGGGTCTGATGATGGATCAGAACAATGTTGAAGGGAACCTTGCGAAGGCAAATACCTAGTAAGCCGTGTTTGGGTTCTTTTGGGAGTGTTTGATGAGCAGAACCTGCACATGAACTTTTGAGGGTCTGATGATGGATCACAACGATGTTGAAGGGAACCTTGCGAAGGCTTATAGCTACTAGAACGTGTTTGGGCTCTTTTGAAAGTGTTTGGTGAGCAGAACCTGTACATGTACTTTTGGGGGTCTGATGATGGATCAGAACGACGTTGAAGGGAACCTTGCGAACGCAAATAGCTAGTAAGCCGTGTTTGGGTTCGTTTGAGAGTGTTTGATGAGCAGAACCTGCACATGAACTTTTGAGGGTCTGATGATGGATCAGAACGATGTTGAAGGGAACCTTGCGAAGGCAAATACCTAGTACGCCGTGTTTGGGCTCTTTTGGGAGTGTTTGATGAGCAGAACCTGCACATAAACTTTTGAGGGTCTGATGATTGAGCAGAATAACTTTGAGGGGAACTTTGTGAAGTAACATGGCGAATAAACTATGCCTGAGCTCTTTATCGAGTGTTTGGTGATTAGCATCTGTACATGAACTCCTGATAATCGAAATTATACATTTAAAAAAACTCCGTCAGATAGGGAAACCTTTGATTTTTAATACAATTGCACATATTGTTTGTCATGACATGATACTTCACACGTCACGATATTTAGACTACAACATATGAATTCTCTAAAAAGCTTAAAATAAAAAATAAAATTAAAAATTTTGAAAATACCCGCGACAAATGTAAATGTTGTAATGGGAAAAGGGTTAAATAATTTTTTGAGAAACCCTCGACTAAATGGAAGTAAGTAACGAGATAAATAGAAGCTTACATATTATTACAATAATAAGTCCGAAAAAATCCGTCGGGGGCTGCCATTGCCTAATCTGTTGTCGTTTCCGATTAAAATGTAGGAGTAATAAAATATTTTTTATCTCGTATAGATGCAGTCATTTTTTAAATGTATGATGGGTTTGCACTTGGCCTTCATTTCATTCAGTGTGCGCACCCAGAATCCTCAATGTAATGAGGCGCTAGCTATGTTACCTTTCATACCGGAACACAACAGTGCTATTAACACTGCTGTTGGTCGGCAGACTTAAGTAACATGGTGATAGCTAGCCAGGCAGACATAGAAAATGCCACCTATACCTATACCACCAACTAAAGCGAGTGCCGAGAGATACTGGGAATCGAATCCAGTTCCTACATATTGTAAGTCCGGTTTAGTCCGTTAAGTCCAAGTGTGTAGCCATTAGAAAATGGAGATGGTTAATAAGGCGGTATCATTTCAAGACTACATAAAAAAATTAGGTACCCAACGTAATTTCAACTAGTGACATATTTATAAAACTGCAAATCTTAGTTCCTTCAGGAACGGGAATGGCAGCCCCCGACGGATTTTTTCGGACTTATTATTGTAATAATATGTAAGCTTCTATTTATCTCGTTACTTA
Source organism: Carcina quercana (assembly GCA_910589575.2). NCBI lineage: Eukaryota > Metazoa > Arthropoda > Insecta > Lepidoptera > Depressariidae > Carcina > Carcina quercana. Next base: position 13,746,145 of record OU342427.1, read on the forward strand.
CTTCCATTTAGTCGAGGGTTTCTCAAAAAATTATTTAACCCTTTTCCCATTACAACATTTACATTTGTCGCGGGTATTTTCAAAATTTTTAATTTTATTTTTTATTTTAAGCTTTTTAGAGAATTCATATGTTGTCTTCAATCAAGTTACTGGGTTGATTCAAATGTTATCTAGGAAAATCTCAAGACAAGCGTTGATCTATATACAGTATAAAATTTAAAAAAAAATAGAGGTGTGATAAAACGATGCAGGTGTTCGTGGTTGGACGTAAACCTAATTAACCGCCACGATGAACCCACATATATTACGTATTGCTGATCACACATATCAGGCGGGTTGGTGATAGCAGCAGATCTCAGCTGTATGCATGTGGCCGCTGCCACCCAAACAACCGGAATTTTTGTGGTTTCATTTTAATTTTTGTGGTTTTTTATAATGTAATATGGGCAATGCCTTTAATAAAGAACTTTATTATTATTATTATTATAAAACCGCATCCATGCAGCACCTTACTAAGTTTACACGGCAAAGCGAAACGACAAAGCCTACATTCATGAGTGAACTATATCACTGTGAACTCAGTGTCACCTCACCACATCACTATCGAAGCGATATCGTTAGACTCGTAAACGCGTCGAGCTCATTATTTCCTAAATTTAACGATGATTGCTACAGCACGTCCCTACACTAGCGTAATGCCCTCGTATTAGTTGTTCGCTAACTTTAACGAATTACGTGATCGGTGAGTGACGTCAGCTATCTAAGAAATGCTATCGAATGTGGAATTAGTGATGAGAGGTTTTGTAAAGCAATTTCTACACTCGTTTTATAATCTGCCTAGAAGCGTCCATTGCTGGTTGCTCCTCCATGGTATGCCATGATGACTGGTCCCGAGCCACTTGCATCCAGCGCCTCCCCGCGACCTTCACCAGGTCTTCGATCTTATCACGTGCAGACACTCCGAGCATAGACCGTTCCACGATAATCGTGGATGGATGTGAATTAAGTATATTTATCTTTTCGTTATTCATATCTTCATAAGAGGTGATTATGGCATTAAGCCCTTAAAACGATAACGAATTTAGGAAGATACTGCATGAAATTTTGTAAATTTAAGTCTACTAACTGGGCGCTGAACTAATTAAATACATTGCAAGGACTTATTTAGGCTAGCGCCATCCTTGAACAAGGGCATGCTCTGGTTGAAATTTGATACAAATACATAAATAACGTTTATGACAACTCAATAAATATAAAAGTTTTCTAGATGTCACGAAAAGCATGATATACTACCATAATATACATTAAAGTACTATTGTGTGTGTAATGTATGTAACATAGATTTTCCCTGACTGACTGGTTGACATAATATCAACGCCCAGCCCAAACCGCTTGAGCTAGATACTTGGATCATCGATCACTTTGATGGTGTGTACCACTAAGAATGATTTTTTCAAAACTCTATGCCTTGCGCGATAAAAAAGAGTGAAGTATATGGGTAAGTTACTTGAGGTAGTGTCCTATTACACCGAATAGGTGTTTACTAAATTACATCACATGTGGTTTCGACGTTAAAATAGGCAAAACAGCGACCTACTCCTATAAGTGGTTGAGGAAAACTTGAAGGGGAACGGGCAGACATATCCATAAAATTTTACTTTAAACATAGTTAATAATAGATTACTTCGCCAAAAATAAGATTTGCATTATTTTTCGTGTCTTACACTGGCGCCATTGGAGTTGAGTATCATACACTTATCATATCAACTTATCACTTTCCATACACATTACAACATTTTCCAAATTGCGCCACAGAATTCTTACTCTCTCTGTGTAATTTTCAATAAACACGTGAAAATGTATCGTAACAGCTATTACAAGTAGGTACAAACATACACTTTCACGCTTTACAATATTTACCAGTCAATTAACACATTCAGGCTAGCTCTTACCTGAAAGGACTCATCTGGCATTGCGTACTGTGACTCTGTACCGTGCTGCTGCATTAAAGTTTTCATCTTAAAAGATTATCATAGTCGCGACCATTTGTGTTATTTTTTAAAATTTAGTGTTTCAAAGTCAGGCATTACTGGCACGATGCTATATTAAAAATATAAATCTGTGCTGGCTGGAAAATAGAACCTAACAGCAGCAAATGTTTGAATTTAGAACTGTTTAAGAAGACGAACGAAAACTTTTAAAATTAAACCTCAAAACAAAAAGTTCGAAACAAGAAGACTTTTACATTAAACTGTTGAAGGCAAAGGATCTGAAGCGTATACAGCCTTTGATAAAAAAAGAATAAAACACAATGAATACGACCTTCGTGATCTTTTTGATCGTATTGTCCGTGTGTTTCGTCGAGAGCCTCCAGAATGAACACAGGGAGTTGATTGAGGCGAGGGGCAAAGGAAAATATGCGTTGTTGAGTAAGTTCCTTAGAATATTCATCCTTTGTCAAACTTTATACAGAGTTTACATTGACTTGTGTTTCTGGGATTCCATTATATTACTTTTTTATGAACAGTTTTCATCTGTTCGTTGATTTTTGAGACTAAGTGCTATTTATTATATTATACGCAAATTGTAAGAATGTTACTTTTTTTTATTTTTTATTTAAACAGTTTATTGTACACGGAAACATTACATAACACAAGAAACAGAAAAAATATATACAAAAGGAACAGCTTATTTCTAAAAGAAATTTCTTCCAGCAGTCCTAGGTCAAGGAGAAATATTAAAGAAAGGAGGGCAGTTAGGCGTGTACGATATAATAAATATAATAGACGATTACATAAATACGATATACAAAAACAAACTAATATATATCAATAATAATACATACATACTACGTACGTACGTTACGTATGTTGATAATAATTTTTTCGATTTTATCTAGTTTTTACTGAGTATTACTTGTGTGGGAATATTAGTGGAAAGCAATTAGCTTGGAATATATTTAAGAATCACGTGTGTGCATAGCCCTTGTTGTTTTTGAAAATCTTGGTATAGACGAAAAACATAACAACAATTCTTCAACCAACTTTTAAACATTCAGAGCCATCGAAATATCTTCTAAGGCGATAATAAGGAGCAGGCAAGGAGCATCCTATTATCCTTGCCCCCCTTTGATTGCTTTGAAATCCCGAAAATCCGTATTTCCTAGCTGGACCTGAACTTCCGATTGTTCATCAGAAAGTTCTCAAACAGCACAATACGCTCTGAATTACAGACCGATAAAGCTTCGAAGAGGTCGTCTACTATCCAGATAACATCTCCTATCCTGTCTCATTTCAGAATTAAATTATATAAGATTGGGGAATTTATTTTGTAAGCTTTCCGGATAATATTGTCATGTCTAAGCCTAAGAGCGATGTACATTTGTAAATTGTCACGAGTACATTTAATTATTTATTAGAAAAGCACACCACTCTACCTTTTTTGAATTTTCTGACTTTTGGTAATAGCTGGTTACAATCCATCAAGTTCGTGCTTGACCCTCAGTCTTTCTCCGTCCCTCTCACCCTAAGCCCTAAGCCAAGGCGCCCTTAATCTAGTTGCTAGTAAAATCATAATAGTCTGAGCGCCTTCTGCGCTTGACAAACTAATTAGGTAAAGCTGTAGTGGTTGCAAGACCAACAGCACCAAGTCCGTCCGAAAAAAGTGACCCTACCTAGAGGCTTTATACGTATTGGGGGATGCGAGGTATCATAACTAGCGGAGGGCGGTATAGGGAAGTTACTGATACCCCGTCTCCCCCAACATCTGTCACCCCTAGGGAGAGTCGTGCACAAACTTGTCAGACTAGGCCATACGGGGACATGTACTCACAGTCAAACTCACAGTTTAGGTTTGTTTTTTCGACCACTTGCGATTTTTATGAAATTCTCATAATAGAGGGAGAGTGAGGGGTGGACGCCTAACATCATTAATAAGGCTGGCCATGGCCAAATGGAAGTACTTATCGAAGTTCCTCCTTCGACAAAAAAGGCCAAGGAATTGAGGGCCTTATGTTAAAAAAATAAATTATATCTTTTATTTCATAGAGATGTGCAATCAACGGAACCAACAGCATTTCGTTGGCTGCTTCTAAAAAGTTGTCATTTAAACCTATCAGAAGGTTCTCCTCTGCCAATAGGATCACTCCCTCCGATTCGATCTCTATCTGAATTCAAAACGTGGAGTTTGACGACACAATAACAGTAACATTGTACCGGAAATCTGATCAGAGCCGTTTACAAAAATTTACAGCCTCTCACATTTACATAGATAGCGGGGATTTGCAGCTCATTTTGCATACGAAACGATGACGTTGGAAATGATCTGACAATAATAATGATTAAAACACCCAAACATGTTTTGCTTTTAGTTTTTAGTATTTAATGTAATTAATCGCAAAATTGCAATTTATCCCTTAAAGTCACACGAGTGTGACACACACACGAATAACACGGAATCTTTGTTGAACATATTGAGCTAGCAGACGCACGTATCCTCCCTCTCAATACTATCATCAGCCCCCCCCCCCCTCCCCCACACTCACTCACACACGCACACACACTCACCTTACACATATACACTCACACACAACTAACCTAATTTCTTTTAAAAATGTATAAATAATAATAATAATAAATAATTAGTTTATAACTTATACTAGTAATTTTTACTGCAATACTGTATTATCCCCTATGTATTTGTATTCCTAAATAACTAGCGGAAGAGCGGGGCCTCCTAATACAAGTTTTTTTAACTTAAAATGAGTGTCCCATAAACTTTAATTTAATGTTAATGTGGAAGGAAATAAAGATTTTTTCATTTTCAATGGTTTATCTTTCAGCTACACTTTGCGTTGTAATACATACGAATTATGAGTTTGAGTGAGTGAACTCATGCAGCCGATTATGATAGCAAAGTTATGTCATGATTATATAGATTTGGTTATTGCTCTTGGTTATCGGCAAGTTTACGAAAAGTTATATACAACGTAACCTCCAAAAACAATTAATTTAAATTAGTTTGCCGTTATATATTCATTAATTAGCATGTTGTGGAAAGCCTTAGCGGATTCAGGAAAAGCGTAGGGCCACTTTAATCTGATGAATTATAAGAGGCATCGCTGTTTTATTTTTTAAATAATTAACAGTTATTTATGCATCTGTTGTATAATAAGGGATATTAAACACGAATGCGGGTATATCACATGAGTGTTTTAATACCGAATTAGGTACAGTTGTACACACAGTTTTATCGAAATCTATGACTTGAATCCGCTATAAAGGGTTCTGAAATTATACGGTGTCACGCAAATTGTATACTAGAAGCAGTGTGGTAAGAACGTTGTTTCAATTCATGGTGAAAGTTTAATTACTGGGTAATACAAAACAACGTAGACAAATGCATAATTGTTTACATTTTGTGTAGTACAATTATTGAATATCATCTAAATATTTGAACCTTGTTGCAAGCTGGAAGATAAACTCGGGTTATTTTTGTGGTTCTTTATTTATGAATTGCAGCGTTGGACGGTAAAACGCGCATGCATGAAAAAATTAGTAAATAAATCTAAAATATATATGCCGCGAATTGAGAGGTAAAAATAACTAGACATTGGTTGTATAAAAAGAGACGAGTTGTTTTATGACACTGAATACAACATTGCACTCAATCGGTTATGGTAAGAACTACACGTTTTGGGCCCTTTAAAGAGTATTTATAGCATTTTGTGCTAGTCCACGCATTTGTCATCTCATATTGTAAAATGTATTCAAACAAACGTGCCAATTTGGATCTAATAAAGGATAGCGTTATCTCGCGTGTTTTACGTATTTAACTGACAGACAGACATACAGATGCGGCGGGGGACTTAGTTTAGTAATATGTTATGATTTTCAATCCCAGGTCTGCATTCTCATCAAAACGTTTTGTTTGTTGCAGTCCATCTAGGCATCATACTCGCAGCAAAAGTGGGGCTGTACAAACTGCTCCTAGGAATTGTCTTTGTCATATCATCGATTAAGATAATGGTTGTGATGGCGTGGGCCCTGGCCATTTCCAAGTACGCCCCTGATCTGTGGCCCAAAGTAAAGCATTACGAGATAAAACACTACGGGCCACATCACCACTACGATAAAATTGGCTATGACCAGAGCAATGTCAATACTGTGTTGGATTGGATACATAATAACATATTTAAACATCATTTGTAATAGGTGTGTATGATTTGAAAAGTTATAGTATAAGGAATAATGGGGCCGCCCCGTGCTTCCCCTAGCGTCTCCCCTGGTGGGATCACAAGTTTTTTACGTGGTACCGGGCTCAGGAATTTAACGGATAAAAAATACACGTAAAGATCCAATTTTGATTTTTGTGTGGATTTAAAGCGATATTTTTACACTAAAAACCTTAGCATTAATATAAGTCGTGGAAGTTCACCTTTCAATCGAAATAATAAATATTCGTAGATTAAGTTAGAAAAACAACAACAAAATGTAGTCAGTGTATTTGATTATTCAGTTTGAAATCTCGTCACACTAGAAATGCATAAACAGCGGTCTAGATAACGACCAGATCCAGATTGTTGATGTAGCAGTGAGGTTACTCTTACTCTGAAATGGGTGCTCTAAATTATCAGTTTAGCATGATAATGGCACTGAGATAAGGGTATCCCAGTGGGCCCCACCTAAATCCCTGCCTGAAGGGCCAGTTCAATTACTCGTTTCCCTTGTAATTGTATTAGTATTCCTCCCGGCTTCCCGTGATTAATGGGAATAGTTTCACTCTTTTTAATTTACTGCCGTTTTTCCTCCGAGGCCTTGAGGGCTTAGCCTCTTCAAGTTGACGTTGAACGAACATATTTCAGTTTAAAAAATTGTGACAATTAATTTATACTGGAGGAGGTCGTAAAGTGAATGGTAAGAGGAAAAATACATTATGAGGATTTTTATTCAAATAATTAACGCGTTCAAAAAGAACTAGGAACCAACTTCAACTGCCCTAAAAGCATTCATCCCCTAAAATGTTCACGATAAGAGAGAGAATTATATGGGTAAATATTTGGATTTTGTTAATTTTCTTAAAAAGTACTAAATCGATTTCGATAAAACTGATACGGGACTACCTCTGAAGTAAGGTCTACCAAACAAAACAAAAGATCATCAAAATCTATTGATACTGGCGGAGTATTTGTTCTAGAAAAGTTATTGAGTTTGAATTGTTTCTGCTTGTCACTGTCAGCGCTGAAAGTGAAATAAATTTAAACAATAACTTTTTATTAGTGAAAACAAGACTACTCCCTTAGGTGCATGTATGAATGAAAAGAAGAGTACATAAATCCCTTTTAGATACAACCTAAAGAAAATACTTTCCAAATTGTCGAAGTTATTCTCCGCCTAGGTCCAGTATAACACTATCCGTATTTTACTCACTTTTCCTAAGTCCAAAAGAAAAATGCTCAATATTTCTTACAAAACTTTTCCCCGGGACCTTTGAGGTCAAGGTCAGAACATCGTGGCTTCAGTTTGAGTTAGTATTCCCCTTTCACGTGATAAAAAGCTTAGAAGGGATTTTTCGGGAGTTAACTTCCCTATTTACTGTTATCGCCTTTCGGGTTTGTGTTTAATTTACATGTGTACTATTGGGGGCATACGATTTCCGACATTCTTATAAAATTTTACGTCTACTTCAAGTCTTATCAGCTGCACTAGTCCACTGCTGATTATGATTAAGTCCACACAGATCGCTACTGCGAGCGAGATTTGCTGTTCCTATTTAAATACAAGCTTTGCACATATTCCAACTTTAGAGAAAGGCAAATGTTTTAAATTGTTAAACTTTTTGCCAAAATGGTTTTATTCGACAAAACAGTTTACAGAACTATGAATGTTATTTTAACACTTCTACTACTTTAATACTGAATTAAAGCTAGCCACATTTGTTATTAAACTTTCCTCCGGATTTGTGCATAATATTAAATCCTGCTCAGAAGCGTGAGAAATGGGCAAAGCGAAAGCATTTAAAGCCTCCATCAAATTTTCATACTAAATTTCTGTTGCCATAAATTTTTAAAATATAATAGCTGGACTTGTGTAGTAACTATCTAAAATAGGACATTAGATTGTGATGTCGCGAAATGAGTATCATTAACATACAATCTCACAGTGAATCACAATTTTCATTTAAAACACTTTTTTTCGATTATTGTTCAAAGCGCCATCTATGAACCATTAGCTGCGTAACTGCTATTGTAGCTAACTATGAAGTTGTAAATTAATGATATTTATTTCGCGACACTATAATTTCGTCTACTATTTTTAAGTAATTCCTTATCACAGCCAGCTATTCTATTTTAAAAGATTATGACAACAGAAATTTAGTATGGAAGCATTATGAGAGGGATAACGATAAAATTACTAATGTTATTATTTTCTTTTGTCCACAGTTCATTTCTTCTACGTTGTCGCAACGAAGCTCTTCGTCCTGAAGATTGTATACGGTTATCTATTTTACGCTCTGGCTATCAAAGCTTGGCATTTCGTACTCTGGTTTATACACTACCTCAAAGACAAGGAAAAACATGAACACCACGAATACATCGAGCATGACCCACCTGTTTATGACCACGGACATTTTGATCACGGACATTATGACCATGGTCCGTATGAGCACGGGAATCATCATGATCATCAACACGGAGCGTATGATTACCAGCCTTATGGTGGTCACAGCAGCGGCTACGCCGATGGTTATAAGAAAAGAGTTTATGATTCAGATGGTTCGTATGCAGTCAGAACGTAATGGGGGGTTTTCGAGGACGCGTTTAAAAACTAGTTTCGATAAAATCGATAGATGGCACTTTGATCAATAATATTCTTAGTACTGTAGCACTGTAAGGTGTCCGTCCAGTGGTCCAAAACCCGGTCAAGTACGAGTCGGACTCGCGTACCGAGGGTTCCGTACAGAATATGAATAATTAGCATACTGAAAATTATAAACAATAGTTGCGGTAATATGCACCCAACAATACTCTACCGAAAATTTAATTCTGATTAAAAAAGCAACTTTGCAGTATATACAGCCCCGTATGACTTCAACTACAAAGCTAAGTTTGTAAACATAAAAATTTATGCTATTTTTTACCGTGCTATAATTAAAAAGTTCTAGGTTTCAGATTTATTCTTACGGTTGTGCTATAAGTACTTGCTTTTTGCCAAATTTCAGGATTCTAGGTCAACGGGAAGTACCCTACAGGTTTTGGTTCCCTTGTATTTTGTATGGAAATGATCTAAAATACAACTATATCTTTTTATTGAGTTGACCTGTAAGTTTGATTTTTTCACGGATCTAAGGAACAGCATACATCAGTATCCGATATTAATTTAAACTTGATATCTTTACGCGTTTCTGAGAAAAAGGGTCTTGACAGACACACAAAGTGCTCCTAGACGGTTGCTTTTTTCCTTTCGAGCTACGGAACCGTAAAAATATGTTGATGATTGTGTACAGTGCGACATAGAGCATGTGGCATTTGTAGCACATAATAACGCCATCTATTGTGTAAGTTAAAACTTTGAGAGAACGTCAGCACAGCGTCAGCGAAAACTCCTCATTACTCATTAAATGTGTATGTACACTATCTGTGCACGAGTTGAAACTAGTCATTTGACGGACGTGATTATATATAAATATTGTTTAAGAACACTTAAGATGACACTGACTTTTATTTCAGGGTAAATTAATTAAGTAAATAAAAAATTAAAAGATTATGGGAACATAAATTAAGTATGAAACTTTGATGGAGGTAGATCACCTTAAAAAGATTTTTTAGGGTTTCATAAGAAATTACCTTAAATAGGAAATCGGATTATAATGGCGGGTATCATTACCGTACAGCTTTTCAATGAAATTCTGTATGGAACATTTATCGTGGGATGGCGTTTGGATTGGCCTGTCAGGCATGTCAAACTTGGGTTATTTTATTATGTAATACCATTGTAATGCCCATGGAAAGACCTTTAAGTGTGGAATCGGTTTTTCTAGGATTTAGCGCCCCTGTCTTGGTCATAAAATGATACTCGTAAGTATCATCTTAGGCCGTCCGTATCAAATGTTTTTCAGTTACTTTCTAGTTTTAAAATATATTTGTAGCCTATTGTAACTTGGGATATGAAGCGTGAAAAAAGAGATACATTTTATTTTGTAAGACAGTGTACATTCTGTAATTGAATAGGAAAGGTGGTCACCGTTTGGACACACACAGTCCGTAATATAATTTAGCTTGAAGTAAAAGCTTGTTTCCTATTTTTGTCTCACATCGGATTATTTCAGAATAAAAAATTACAGTGTGAAATTACTTCTTAGTTCTGTAGTTAAATATTCTAGTACTTTAAAATCTTGTTCTGATTTGTATGATCTCTTTTTACTTTAGATTAACAACGCTGTAAAGTTGTATATTTATTTATTGCATGTGATACGAACTTTCGACATGTCCTTATTAATGCCGGAAATTTGCGTATTATATAAATCAGTATCGCAAAGGTATTTATCGTATATATTTTTACAGGATGACAGGATTTATTGGATCAGCTCAAAATGCACAGATGGTTTACATAAGTTGAGTTTTATTATTAGCTTTAATAGCGAGTAGTACCAACGATAAACTAGTGCCAAAATAGAATTTTTTCTCAATATTTATCAAACGAATGTACATATTAAGAGTACTTCATAACTATAGGTACAGCGAAAATAAAATGTTCTGAAACCCACAAACTTTCGTGTCATTTTCACTCCCGTATCTTATGTCGTTGAGTGATTGGCAGCTTGTTTAATATTGAGATTCGTCACGCATTTTCCGATTCGTCACGAATTTGTCCCGTCGTCGTCGTCACGTCGACGCCCTTTTATCTAGGTACGTCATTAACGGAGGCCTACTTTTATGAAAAGCAGACTTTAAAAATACAAAGTAAAACAAATGATTGACGTAGTTGAGACTAAAACATGTATACTGTACGGCGTGCGTGCCAGAAGGCAATTCTCGTTTCACTCGTAGAAATGTGACACAAATCTTAATGCTTTTCGTTGAAACTTTTGTTGTGTCCAGGCAATAAGAAATGTAAAATGTCGCCTATTCCAAATTTACCCTCTAGACAAGGACGTTACAATGTTATATCTGTATTTAAGCGACTTCAAAAACTTATTTCTCCTGGTCCAAACCGCCTCATTTATGGGTCTGTGCAGATGAAGCATCAGCAAATTTCTTGGCCCAATTCTACGACTCAGCATCCAACGCACACAAGAAAAAATGAATAATTACAATAACTTTCTCGTTGTGTGCTTCGTACCGGTATGTATATAATCAATCTTGCATTGCTGTCTCATTAGAACATGACAAAACACACAACACCTTAAACAGCCTTGTGAGTTTGCTTGGGTGGCAATGGGAAAATCTATGAAACTTAGCTAATTCCTTCCAACGATCCACCTGCTGCCTTAGGTCTCATTTTAGTGGGTATCCTGTTTTATTGTTATATTTGTATGTATATATTTCTATGGCTAGGAACGTAGGGTGTTAGTAATCGTAGGGACACTTCTAGACGATGCTAGGTCACTCCTCTGGTCCTGGTAAACTTGTTTTACGTAGTTGACAGCCACCGAAAAAATTATGCGATACTCAGCGGTATCGCATAATTTTTGAACTGTGGAATCATAGATTTTCTTCTTATTTATTACAGTATATATATGAAGTGTTGAAATGTTCGTCATCGCATTCAACCGAGGTGCAAATACACCGGCAGCTCCATTTTATCAATTTATTATGGCCATAAAACTGCAATTTTATATATACCGGTGGGATCATTCATTGCAATGAATATTCAATTGATAAAACGGAAATGGCTTTTGCAATTTATTATCCTCGAAAAAAGTTTCCAACTGCACACTGATGATAGGATCGCACATATTAATACAGTAAGAATAACTAGCTTTACGTTATTCTTATGTATGTATAAGTGTATATGTATAAGTATGTAAAACAATTTAAATTCTACTCCCTATTATATATTATATAACACTGTCGCACAAATCGTAACTGTAATGAAGGTATTTCGATAGAAAATGATGATTCCGCAAGCCTTAAAATTAAACTGATTTACCACCAATTAACCGCAATAGTAAAGACATTACCGAATAAACGGAATTTGGTGTTTAAGAATATTCTTTAGAGGATACAGCGATGAACGACTTAATTATTCCCCTAAATGTGTGGACCCACTTATAGAAGCATTTCGACGACACACCTTTCCACTTACACATAATAGTAGAGAAAGCTATAAACACTATTTTGCTAAAACGCTTTCTACTTCTACAGGGTGTAGAAAGTAAATGAAGCACAGACGCTGTTGACAAACAGTACTTTTACCACTACCTGTTTCTATTTAAAATGAAACGGAATATTTTAAAAACTGTTTCAGAAATATTGTTTTGAAACTACATTTATATAGACATCTAACAGATAAAAAAATAGAAATGAGACTTATTTAGCAACAGTACAATCCGTAGGGTTTCGAACCCAAAGGGTGCGTAACGGACCTCTTCTCTGTCAGTCGGTCCATCTGTCACAGGGCTCCATCTTTTAAACCGTAATAGCTAGACACTTGAAGAGTTGATATAAGCTTTATTATTATTATTATGGCCGCTATAACAACAAATAAAAATTTTCAAAATTAAGAATCCACACTAGAAGCTAGTTTCCCCCCGGCATTTGGAGGCAGTCTTGTGTTAAATATTGGACGGTGTTTTAATAGAATTCCTTTATCCCACTTGGTAGTAGATGGTGGAGACTGGAGATGCCGTAGTCTTGGCAGGGTGAAATTCGAAGCGTGTGAGGAACTCTGGTGCGTTCCGCTGGTAATCCCAGGACTTTGAGTATGACCTCCGAGGGTTTTTTAAGGAATGGATATTCCACCTAACCGGCATCTCTGCTAGGAATGGTATCTTTACGTATACGATTACTACTCCGAGTAATCTGTACTATTATTATAAATGCGAAAGTGAGTTTGTTCCTTTATTTGTCCTTTTCCCCGTCGTAATGTTGGCTCAGAATTACAGGTTTTTTGATAATTTATGAAGTACACGCGGACAAAGTCGCGGACACAACGCTAGTAATGTATATATAATGTTCAACTAGAAGCCTTAGAAACTAAAGAAGATAAAACTGTGGGGCTTGATCATGTATGAGATGCCCTATTTTTAACGATGGCATACTAACTTCTTAATATTCCACACCCTCTACACTGTAAATATAGGTAGTTATAATTTAATACTAAGCACAACAATTTACCTCGCGGTTTCTAATAACTACACTATAGAGATGAGACTAAAATTACTAGATAGGAACGTGCACGATTCCAAACGAAACACTGTTATATTGAAACTCAAGTTTTGGAAGTTTCTGAGTTAAGTCTCGGAGAGCGTCGTCGCGGCGTCAGCTGAGAGGCGTCATCAGTCGCGAATATAGACTAGATGCAGTTTAAGAAACAAGAAGAAAGTTAAAAACTACAACCCGACTACTGCAAGAAAAGTAGTCTAAAAAAGAGTGTGCAGTGTGCAAACCACACGACTGAAGTAAAACTTGTTTAGCTCCGTCTATATGTATGTATTATATGTTTATATATGTATAATATCGACCGGTCGATGTGGCGTACCATGAAAGAGGCCTATGTCCAGCCGTGGACGTTTCCTGGCTCGTGATGATATGTATAATATATATCCTCTTGCTCTTACAGTGTGATATATATATAATACGAAACGTAACTGGCTATGAGAAAAAGAGACAGAGAAAATGTGTGCTTGCACCTCTCTCTTTTGCCCCTATTCATACACGAAATGTAGCTCTTTCTATCTTCACGAACTTATATCTCCCTCTCAACTTCCGTTCGCCTCCCCCGATCACACATTTCGTAACGCTCGCATTCACGCTTACGCTTACTCCTCAAATCTAAAGAAATTCTAATTCAAAAATAATAACCAAGTCCTTAATAGTTCAATTCACACTCGTCTGAAACTACATTCAGAATACACGAGTCTGACTTGAACTTGTCCAATGCTACAATATTTAAATAAAGTAACATTATACTAGTCCGGTCTCTAGGAAAACAAACAAATGCCTATAATACATAGGTCTCAACTGTTATTGAACTGAAACCTGTGTTCTATGTTCACGTTACAAGTAATCTATTAAGACGTATCAGGTACGGTAAGTAAAGGTTTCACTATACTTAGTTTGCAAAATAGAACGCTCTTAATTTACGGATCTCTTTTCTCTAAAAAACTTTCAAAATAAGCATGGACGTTAGTACTTCGGATTGTGACATCTCCTAGGGTTTAAAAAAACAACCGTTTAAATTATGTAAAAATATGCTAAAAAGACTTTCTTTGAGGTAATTTGGCATAATGCATGATGGGTATAGCATTTGGCTTTGCAATGCTACCTATAATACCAGAACACAACAGTGCTAATAACACTGCTGTGTGGCAGCATGCTTAGGTAACATGGTGGTAGCTAGCCAGGCGGACATAGAATACCGTACTACCAACTGAACCGAGTACCGATAGGTACCCCACTGAGAATCGAACCCTGGACTTCCAGATTGTCAGTCCAACATTTAGACATTAGGCCACGGAGGCAGTTAGAAACATATACCTTGCAGGAAGGTTGGGGATCGCAGAGTTTTGCAGCTATCACAATAAATAAAAAATTAACAAATAAAAACTACAGTGCTTGTCGTAAAAACCCGGCCAAGTGCAAGTCGGACTCGCGCACTATGGTTCCGTACAATTATCTATAAAAACAGCAAAAAAAGTCTGTTGTATGGGGGCCCCACTTAAATATTTAGTTTATTTTAAGTTAATTTTTAAATGTGAATATAAGAGAAAAAATGAGCCAAAAAATCACGTTTGTTGTATGGGACCCCCAATATTTAAATATATATTATATTCCGTTTTTTAGTATTTGTTGTTATAGCAGCAACATAAATACATCATCTGTGAAAATATCACGGTTCATGAGATACAGCCTGGTGACAGACGGGCGGACAGCGGAGTCTTAGTAATCGTAGTAGACAAGGGACCTCATTTTTACCCTAAAACAGTTTTACTTAAAATATATATCTGAAGGTACCAACAGCACAGCGTCTTACTGCGATCACCAATCTTGCCTGACAGAGCGTGGTAATTGTGACGAATGCCGGGAAGAATGATAGGTAATGTTATTTTGGTTGTTTTATTTATTTTTAGTTACTTTATTTATATACTCGTAGGTCTGTATAATGTCCGGGCAGCAATGTAACGGCCACAAAATGATATAGTCAGCGAATGCGTAAGCGATAATATCAATAGAGACCTTTTACTTTACGACGTTGAAGCTACTACCATCTGAGCAGGCGTTTTGTAGAGGAGAATCGGCAAACATGATATAGATGCACAGGTTTGCCACATTATAGCGGTCTAATGACCTAAATCATGTCCTCGAGTACAAGTGTAGTATATCCCTAGTAAGTTCTAAGGCTTTGTAGCAGCATTTGTGACGTAAGTAAATGTCACGCTGCCGTTAACATAACTAGTACGAACTAGTATGATGGATTACGGTTCAGATTAGATGGCTAAGTTTAGAAACTTTGGAGGTCATGGAACACTGAGGCAATCTGAAGTAACTTTGTGGCGGATCTGAAAGTTCCCGGTTGAAAATTCTTTTGCTTAACTCTGTTGGAGCTAAGTTTTGGTACAAAATGTCCCAGAAGTTGTAGTCGTAGTTTAAGGCAAGTTAAGGCAATTTATAAAGGAGCGGTTCTTTTAGAAAATGTCGTTAACCAAACTTTATCGGAGAGCTTAGTCGTACAAGATTGTAAAACCCAACTGTAATGTAAACAAGCATTTTAGATTTATGGTGACGTTGGAACTGAACAAATTGAAACGAAGTCAAAGTCAATCACACACTCGCATACACACACACACTTTGCCCGTGTACACTACATACGAGTATACATATAGATATGTAACTATATTATCAGGGCCCTGTTTCATAAAGCTTGACAAGTCGACAAATTCCGTTTCATAAAACTAGACACAATTATAATTGTATATACAGGACTACAGTGGTAAATTGTAGCTTTTGTTTGTCTGTTTCATAAAACCATTGTCACGACAAGTCTTGAATCAAACACTTGTCGGTGACATGTAAACCATTGTCGGTGACAGCTAAACAATACGTAAAATGTATTCTACTACCTATTTACTTATACGGAATATTTCGTTGAATGTAAAGTCAGTGACTTCTACAGAAAAGCTTATTCTGACTTCAAATTCTCTCCTTCACCTATTTTCTACTAAATAATTATCATCACTGTCACTACTAGTATAACTGCTAGAATTAATTTTTTTTTCTGACTCAGCATTTATCATTTAATCCTGACATAGGCCAGGGGTGCCTGTCAAAAATGTGCGACTATTTTGCAAGTTTGCCAATTCAATGCGCTTCATAAAATACAATAATTGTCCGAAACTCCTCGAAAACATGTCAATTTGTCATTGTCACTTGTCAATTTTTATGAAACGCTAAATTATCGAAATCAATCATCAAATAAATTGTCGTGTCAATTTCACGAACTTGACGGGTTTTCGGATGGTAAATATGTCAGGCCGAAACCTATCACCTGTCAGTGACAATTGAAAGTTTTATGAAACAGGGGCCAGGTTGTACTGTCCCACTGCTAGGGAAAAGCACAGCAAAAGCGTCTATTATATCCTACTAGACCTGTCTCAAGAGCCTCCTCCGGCCGGTCTGTATTTGAACGCAACCTAGCCGGTTGAATATCAAATCCAATATACAATTAATCAATAAAAGGGTCACCGCTACCATTGAGCAGCATTAATCAAGCCCACAGCGGCGTGTTTCTTGCTACTAACTAGTTATAATTAATCCATAGACTATGTAAGTTCCTACAAACTTCCAGTACGATTGAATACGGTCCCCGAGACCGCAGTCCGCAGATGTTTGAATAATTCCATTTAATACGAGCATTGAACTTATTGGTTTTGTGATCTACAGCCATAGGGCTATGAAATACTCAACGCATTTGGGTAAAGGGTCTACAATGTGGATTTGCTATGTTGTATATACTTTTATAGAGTGAGGAGAATGTTAGCAAAATCTGTCGCGAAACAACATTTTTACAAGCTCTATTGGCTATTGTGCCTACAAGAAAACTAAAAGTTTCTAGTTAAATCTCTTTGTGGCTTCTCGTCAAGTCTCATATCTTTACAATATGTTGAGATTAACATAATCAGCACTCATGGTAAATGTTCGGTTTGTACCTCTAGTAAGACGTACCAGTATGTAGCTGTCCATGAAAGGTTACAATCCATATAGACATATACGAGTATACAACAACAGAACAACTGGATTGTCTCTGAGAACAAAGTGTATCAATGTAACATTTTCCCAAACAATAATAAACAGCATTGGCGTAGAATTGAGTAGTAAAATAAATTGCGAACAAGTGATCATTCCGTCTGAAGATACAGCGCCAGTGAGAGATATAAAGCTGTGCCGAGCAACGCCGGGCACTGACAATGTATATTTATCGTAGTAGCGTGATTTTAAACGATATCGCTAGAGCAAATGTGACCTGTATTTGTAGTCGGGTCTCATAATAGTTATATTACTTTCTTTGATGTTAGAACAAGTAATAAAATATTTTGTATTTCAACGGGGAAAAGATTTGAGATCGTGTAGTCAATTATTGGAAGCTGTCTCATTTTCGCGGTGGGATAGGTTCTTGGTAACGTGCGACAAGAATCATAACGCTACGTGGGAACAATCGACACCAGCCTGCGTAGCATGAGATACATGAGAGTGGTGAGAGTGATATGTCATATTTGAACGTCATATGTATGACAAAATCTCACTCATATCGCTCTTACGCGATTCATGCTGTTGGTACTGGTGTAGTAAAAAATATTACTTCAGAAACAAGTTTCAGCCAGCACTATTAGTTGAGTCTCGATGCACTCACCCGATCTCTATTTACAGTGAACGCGGCATTGTTTTGTTCCCACTCGCTTCGTACCTATTATTTGCCGCGCCCCGTTTCTACGGCTTCCCGTTTCCGTTTCCGAGATATTGGACGAATTGCTCCGTACACTATGTAGTTTCATTATAAACTTTAAACGATGCTTTTGAGAACGGTAATAAACAAACCACGCTAACTTTATTGGACCGCTGAGTGCAGCAGATGATGGTCTTTGTTGTTGGTTCTTTGTAAGAGGCGATGAAAAACTTTCTAGTATAAAAGTTAAAAGAAGTATTGTTTGACCTTTCCATGCCTTGTTAAAGAAAATTATACAGTCACACTTTAAGGCGTTGTTTTACTTATGGATTGTAGATTTCCAAAAACAACTGTTTGTCAAAACAGGTCGTGTCGACAATGGCTAATAAAACTATAACAAATATTAAAAACCAATACCTGAGGATAAATATCAATCAAAAACTCAGGTCACATAAATTAATTTTAGAATGATGTTTCTTTGTCATAAATAAAAATATAATAATGTAATTGAAAACAAAATGTAATGAAAGTTATATGAGGGTATTGAGGGCACGAGACAGAAATTGACCGAAGAAGTAACAATATTAAAATGTAAATTTTTAAATGAAACCCTGTATTTCTGAGAAATGAGCCTTTTAGTATCTGTTTCAATCAAAAACTTTACGGCTGCTATCCCATACAGCTGGCTAATTTAATTAAAAATCCCTCAAAAGAAGAAAATTTACGACGTTCCGAGAAAAAATAACTTCCTTTTATCGTGTTAATTAAACGAACGGGGCCTATTGAGAAATATTGTGTAATTTTCAACAATATTATCATAACAAAGAGATGTTTTATTAATAGAAAATTAAGAGAATATCAAATTCCCAACTCTGCTTAAATGCCGGCTTATTTCATATTTACGTTGCCCTGGTTGGAGTACCGATATGTTTTTATACAAACTGTTAATTGGGATCTTGAAATTGGATATAAAACATATTATTTTTACTTTACACATATACGAGTATATAAAATTTGCAAAATAATAAGAATAATTTTACAATGGTGTTTAAAACAGTTCAATTTAACGGGATTAACTAACATCGGAGAAAATCATTACTGCGAGAAAGTCCATTTATAAAATAAATGAAACAAGGGAACGTTATTCTAAATAACATCTTTATTCATAACAACAAATAACTATAATAAATCACGACGACACCGCGACCGGAGTTATTCACAGCGGATTGCTCTCATATTTCTTGCTTGAGATACATCACTTAAAGCTCCCCGAAATACTTAGAATCAGTCTTTTGGCACAAATTTATTTTGCTATCGTTCACTCGTCCGACTCCACCAAGGCGTAGTCTAAACCGTTTCCATCCACACCTTTCGATACTTCGTTATCCTTTGCGGTTTTTGTTGACACTTTTAGTTCCTTCTTCCTTATTTTACCAACGTGCGTTGTCGCTTCAACCAATTCCAACTGCTCGAGGGGTGTCGCTGAGGAAGTAGGCAGGGGCTTTTCGGCTTCAATTTTTTTTTCGGTCGTTGTTTCCGTCTTATTTTCCTCAGTTACTACTTTATCTTTTTCAGTTATGTCATCGGGTTTTTGTGTGGGAAATCTTACTTCTATAGGCACTTCTATTTCAGGAGGTGGGGGTGGCAGCTCATGTTTAGGTACAGATATCGTCAGCACTCCATTTTCATTCAATACTGCCGTCACTTCTTCTTGTTTACTTCCAGCGGGCATTGCAAAGCTTTGCATGAAGTGGTTCGCCATAAAATGTTGGTTATCATTGCTTACTTTTTGCTTTCCTTCAACGGTGATGTATCGGTTCTTCACCTTAACTTTCAGTTCATCGGGTTTGAATCTCTTAACGTTCAAATTGATTTCAAATTTGTTTTTATCGGATATTATTTTTGGTTCGCCGTTGCCTTCCTGTTCTAATCCAGCAGCTGCCCTTAGCAGTTGACTCCATGGCCAGAGGTAGTGGTAGGCCAAAGTATGGGTAATATGGTGATCTAAAGCTGCAAATGGATCTGAATATGTTTGTTTTTGTTTACGTTCTTGCCGCTCTTCGCAGAACGCGGCACTGATCACTCCGAGGATCACTAGACTAAACAGAGCGTGTTTGTGCATTCTGGTTTCGCTTTCGAGTTTCGCTTCACGATTAACTTGCCGGCCGCGGCAGTGCGGGAGTTTATATAGAGTCGGTGAACGTGGGGCGACCATTCGAGAACGTTAGGGTTCCATTGATGATTGCCGAGGTGTGGCAGGGGTATGGAACAGTTGTTTGTTCATGTACGTTTACTCAGATGGTACGTGTTTGTTTCAACTTAAGTCATTGAATGTTTATCATAACAAAAACATTTCAAATACGATTATATGTATAATACGCATATATTATGCATAAAATTGAATTACGCTTGGCCTTCATCTCACCTGATGGCAACCAACTAGAAGGCCGTAAGAAAGAAGCGTGAGTTCATCCATAAAACTTAAGTTAATAAGGCACTGGCTATTCTATCATGTCTTACATTACCGAACACAAAAGTTCTATCAACAGTACTGTTTGGCGGAAGAATTATACGACATGGTCATACTCGTAGTTAGCCAGGCGGACATAAATGAGAGTCCCACCAGAAAGGACACGGATAACCCGCCTGCCGGGAATCGAATTCGAAACCGGTGTATATGTGTAGTATTTATGGAAACGTACTTTTATTCACACGCACTCAAAGTTGCTCAGTGAGCAATACAAAATTTCTCTACGTGATAAAATTCGGAACGAGGAAATCCTTAGACAAACTATGGTCGCCGACATAGCTCGACGAGTCAGTGAGCTGAAGTGGAAATGGGCAGGACACATCACTCTAAAAACCAATAACCGTGGGGAGTAAAGGCTCTCGAGTGTCGACCACGAACCGGGAAGCGTCTATAGGGCCGTCCCCCGTTTCCCGGCTGATGATGATGACTTTTATTCAGGCTCAAAGGGATTTAAAATAAAGTGCTATTTTTGAATTTGTATTACAAAAGGTTGTGCACCACTGCTCGAGGCCTGTTTGTCACACACGCGTCCAGCGGCGGCCGATGTGTGCGTGTACCGTTAGCATGCATCGACACGGTTGTGGGTCACCCGAGACCAAAACAGTAACAATTTAACGTAAGTCGGAACGAAATGACTTCGAACGAAATCTACATTGTCACATTCAGTATATTCTTTTAAATAAGACAGTTGTTTGTCATAATGGAAAAATCCTACTGATACTAAAAATGTGAAAGTTTCTCGCGCAAAAAACGGGTTGACGTATTCGGGTGCCGTTTGGTACTCAGAGATATGTGGGATTTTGAAAAGGCAAATCACCATTACGTAAAAATAGCGAATAGCATTCTGGTGAATTACATTTGTTTGAAGAAAAAAGTTATGTAGCGGCATTTAGCTGTGCAACAGCGATTAGCGGTTGACTGAGAGAGATTGAGTGTTGTATGATACTAGACTTTATTAACGGCGACAATTTTGAGTCGCATTTTCCATACTAACTTAATATGTTATTTTAAAAGAAAAAAATGGATTTCCTTCGCAAGTGAAACAGACGTTTTACGAATGTATACAGCACTCGGCCTAGACGTCGTACTGCTCTAATTTAAAACAATTATTAGCAAGTAATAGAAGATTATTGACCAAGGGGTTAAATCATCTAGAATTAACTCACGAGCAGAGCGAGGGATTTAAGTGCTTACTACTGAAGCGAAGTTAAAGATTAGAATCCTGCGTTGAGCAAGGGATAAATACATTGCCACAGCATAACATTTCCCCTTAATATGATAATATTAATGACGTCAGAAAGAGTTAATCTGCATAAATATTATAATATTATAATTTTATTGTAAGTCATTTATAAACGGGATGCCAACGGGAAACTTACGTTCTATACTTTTTCTAGCTTAAAAACTCAAAATAATATACGATCGGTGCATATGCTGAGACAGATCCATTACGGTGTTCTAGTGCACCACAAACATAATATGAATATTTAAAATTGCAATTTGATGTTTAATATATACCTACTGCAAACAACAGCTTCATGATTCATATTTTTTTCTATGCATTATTTCAAAACAAAATCTGTCTATGCAAGGTAAAATAATTACAATTTAAAACGTACCAGGTACCAACTTTAGCATTTATTTATATTAGCACTAACCACAGAGCACTAAATTGATTTTATTGACAGTTATTAGTAAGTAAGTAATAAAATAACAGTCGCGTTATTTTCAAATTTCGAAACTCGATCTATGTGCATTGTGCATATTATTCTGTTCGTTATGGTCTCCTCTGATCCTATTTTAACAAGTAACTGAATCAGTGTTACTTTTTAAAATAGTATATTTGAAACTAAGGAAAAAGTCACACTAGCCTAGGGAATTAACGGTAGAAAAATATTTGTATCAAGAAATACGTGTTGGTAAAGCAGCCATTTTATAAATCGTCAGCAAAAAACTGGGTAAAGATAACCTTCTTAATAATTCCATACAGGATCATCGTAAAACTGAAGCACACTACTCTGCTTTTCGTTACTAACATGCTGACTCTACATTAGAACCAACAAATTGTTTTTTACATGTAATGATAAGACTTATGTTCATAAAATTTTTTTACCAATTGCAACTTTGTTTGTTGATACTAAAGTCTGATGTCGATTTGTGAAAACTTAAAATTGTTTTCAAACATATTTTCGCTCAAAGTTTGCGACTTTCAAGTCTTATCGTCATATCTCTGTATTCTGATCAATAAAAACTGAACCTAAAGCAGAGCGCTTTAAAAGTGATATTAGCCTCATGAGGTCGTTTCCAAAGAACATTGTAGAAGTTTCTATTTGGGTACAGTCGACAAAAGTGTAAACAAACGCGTGTTAGCAACAGGTTGGCAGAGGCAGTCTGGAGAGGATTTATGTATCGGGGAGAGAAGGGCAGATTGTGCTACTAGATACAGGAAGAGGCTGCGCTTGGATTTTCATAAACGGCAATGTTGCGAGTCAGCGGTATGCAGATTTTGTGGGTTACGTTTCTGGAAGATTTAGAACAGCAGCTGCTTAAAATAGGCCGCTTGTAAAACCGTAATGATTTTAGAAAATTTAAAAACTTTAAGCTAACACATGGCAATAATTTCTTTGCGATATTGCAATGACAAGAAACATAAGTGGTTGGCAGTACCGAGTTTTATTGATGATATTGATTGAAATTGATGGTGTGACTTAAAGTTCTTTCGTTACAGGAATCGGAATAAGTGTTACTAATTAGAATTTTTAAATATTTTTTTGTATCATTTAAAGACAATGAGCGCCTTTCGTCTCAACAGTCTCTTCTTTCGTCTCAATAGTTTTTGAAGTCTTGAAGACTTCGACTCCATGACCCAATATGTAAGTGCAAATTTGTATTTACATGAGCCAACGATCACCCATCATTTATTATTGTTGTTCACAAATTTGTAAGCAACACACTACATCCCTTCTAATAGTCACTGATTGAAATGGTCAAAGACATCCTGTATCTATAGTTATTAACAGTTGGACGAGAAAAGTTTCCTTGCGCAACCAACACTTTCTTTTTGCAACACCTGTGCGTACTTTGTTCCAGAGACAAAGGATTTTTGGACACAAATTTCCTTTTAATAATTCTTGCTTAATTCTAGTCTGACTGATCGTCTAACAAATTGCGGTGCGGTTTTTAGGTGTGAGGCTTTGGCTCAGTTGTGAGATTGAAACATTTTTTATTCAGCGCGGGAAGCCCATTAGAGTCTAGATTTTGGTTCGTGACGTCAGCTATTCCACGTACTCTGCCTATCTCATCTGTCTACCTTGATAATTTGATATTCCACTCGAAGCCTTTTTTTGTAGAGTAATAACGTTGGTATCGATTTGATTATGAACGTAAAGGTCGAGTAATAATAACATTTCAATGTTACTTACAATCTTTCAGATACATATATTCGGTAAATTTAGCAGGATTTCTAGAATAATTTTCAATCGCCTCCCTGGCCTAATGGCTAAATGTTGGATTTACAATCCGAAGGTCTCGGGTTCGATTCCCAGTGGGGTACCAATCGGTACTGAGTTTGCTTGGTGGTATTTTCTGTGTCCGCCTGGCTAGCCTACCACTATGTTACCTAAGTGTGCCGCTAAGCAGCAGTTTTAATAGCACTGTTGTGTGCAGCATAGTCAGCGCTTCATTAGGTTGTGGCTTCTGGGTGCGCACGCTTACCATCCAGCGGTCTTATCGTCACTTACCATCAGGCAGGTGAGATGAAGGACAAGTGCAAAACCCATCATACATATAAAAAGCATACGGAAAAATTAAATATTAGACGCAGCCTTCATTTGCTGGATCAGTATGAGCTTGCTAATCTCACCTGCCTTCGTAGCATGAGAAAACGTATAGACATTTGACCTTCAAATATGAAATATCTCACTCTCACCGCTCTCATGCGTCTCATGCTACCCACGCTGATGGTGATAAGGCTGTGGCATGGAAGCGTCTCGAATGAGTTCTTTTTGTAGTCTTTGTACTTCGACAGTGTCTTGTTGTTGAAATGGAAAGTTAAGTCGAGAGTTCGCGTTGTATACAGAACCAAAGCTCATACAGTTTCATGATTTAATTTTTATGTATGTACTGCCGATTCTCATTACTAATATTAAAAACGAATGTGAGTTTGTTTGACTGTCCTTCGTTCACGTCGTAACGGAGGGACAGAATTACTAGATTTTTTGTATAGGGATAGTTGAAGGACCAGGAAATGATATACTTTTATCCCGATTAAACGAGTAGTTCCCGTGGGATGATTTTTGAAGTCCAAGTGGACGAAGTTGCGGACAAAAGCTGGTTTTCAATATGTAATAGCAAGTGTTGCCCGTAATTAGGATGCCATTTCATTTTTTGTTATGCATAAAGTTTTCTTTTAAAAAAAGTTTGCTTCAACTACTTAAGGCCATAAAAAGTATGTTACTTAACTAGTCCACATACCTACAACAATCTCAGTACTTAGGAGCGAAGGTATGCAATGCTTGTCAAATATTTAGCTATACGAGTCACGACAGATCGAAAAGCCTAAGTTTGATAATCAAGACAATTTTGATTCTTGACGCACGCCAGTGCCCCAGCCAAGTTCGTATCTAGTCTTTGTTTTCAACTGATTTTATTACGGAGAGAAAGTGATAAGATGGTAAAATGTAAACAGAATATTTTGCATGTGCACAGTACAAATACTGCATGATTCATGTATGATTAACGTTGGGCCAATGATGTTCTTTTATGTATTTTTTGACGACGACGACGATTAAATGACATACGTTATAACAAAGCGTTGATCTATATTTTTTCAAAAAAAATTGCAATATTGAATTTTCATTTGATTTTTAGTTAAATATACTCGTAGCACACAATATACGAATACAGAGTTTCGGGACTGTTCTATATTCTGAACTACAATTTAGTAAAATGATATAAATCTACATTCGCCGTGTGCTCCCGGCTTTACCAACCAATGTCATTGATTAATATTCAGGAATGCATCTACCTATATAATAATATTTTACGGAGATCACTAATCCGCTTGACAAGCGTGGTGATTATGGCAAATCTCCGCATGGAAATTCCGACGTAAGAAACTTACAACGGAAAGAATTCTCGAGCAAAGTCAAAACCAATTTAAAAACCGGACAAAATAATCATGTCTGTTGTATGGGAGCCCCCATTAAATATTTGTTTTATTTTAATTAATTATTTTTAAAGCGAATATATAACATAATATTCTGTGAATATTTCAAGCGCCTACGTTGCCGTTCATCATCAAACTCGAGCAAAAACGAGCAAAACAATCACGTTTGTTGTATGGCAGCCCCCAATATATAAATATTAATTTTAATCGGTTTTTTAATATTGGTTGTTATAGCGGCAACAGAAATACATCATCTGTGAAAATTTCAACTGTCTAACTATCACGGCTCGTGAGATACAGCCTGGTGACAGACGAACATACAAATCAGACAAATAGATAATACAGAGTTTATTTTACGGTAAATAAGACGATATGAGTGCTATGAATGTATATCGCGATATGAAAAAACCACTTCCAGACCCAGCGTGTATTCGTATAACAACATCCTCAATACAGTGAATTGAATGATTGCCTGCACTCGCTCGAATAGAAACGTCTCGATGTGAACCGACACATTGTTTCTGATGCAATTCGCAACATGAGTGTATTACTGTTCTGATGGAATTCAATGGTATTTTTTGTTGATTGAGTAACATTTTCCCAAACGGTACTAGTTTTATAATAAGCGTATATTGCACAATCGCAGCTAAGGAAAGTTAAGACTGCCGTATGTTGTTTTTTGTACTCCATTGATTCTTACACAAAAAAATGATCTTCGTAAAATTTCAACAACATGAATTCAGTTCCACTTCAAATTGAAACTGATGATCATCATAATCGTCAGCATAAGTCCACTGTTGGACTTAAGCCTCACACATGTAATGTCACGTTGGACTTTACCAAGCGGGGACTTGCTATAATCACCACAATTGGCAGAATGATAAGCTGCTGACCATCTGAAACTTTTCCCGTACTCGCCTTTTACGACACCACCGATGATCATAATCTAAATCCCCTATTTCAACTCCTTCAAGGCTTTTTCCGCGATAAAAGACAGCCTATGTCCTTTCTCAAGTTTAGTTTTATCTCTGTACCAAATCTCAATGAAAATCGGTTCAGTGGTTTAGGCGTGAATTGTAACAGACAGACAGAGTTACTTTCGACAGGGATTATTACTAGAATTACATTTTTTGGGTAGAAAATTTCTAATGCCTTTTCATTGGTGCCATCTTTATCTTGCCTGTATGTTTGTATGTAATGTTTTTGTACAAATAAACTAGAGCAAAATATTAAAGAAATTGATAAATAAAACACTTATTTTTAAAATTAGTAGTGTAGTAAGTCCAGTCTCCATACATTCACAGAAGGTGTCATTTAATTGTCGATACAGAAATAAAATCACCTCGTCTAGACAAACGTGAGACATCGGCTACATCGTCTTGTTATCAGGTGAGATTGTGGCTAAGCCTTGTTATATTAATCAGAAACATATAAATTTTATTGACAAACTTTAAATAGTACATTATGTCACGACTAAGTAAACACAAACATGACGGTAATCTTAAAATTATGCAACGATCGCATAAGATTGTATCGTGCAAGAAATTAGCATATCGAGTCAGACCGGTACAAGAAATGTCTACTGCAGGACTTTAGTATAAAACGAAAATGTAATGATTCATAGCTGTGTAAGCGCAGACTCGTTTAAATTACACTTTCCATTCCAATAGAGCTATTAGCCGAACGCGGAGGGGAAATAATATAAATAAACAAATAACACAGACCGCTGTGTAAGTCATCGGCGGCGGTGAAAGTAAATATTGAGAAAGCCATCAGCTCTCCGCTCTCGTCCGATATGAGGAAAAGAGACAGGGCATAGATGTTTTCTTACTGGATGACTTGTAGAATCAGAGCTTAAGTTGTTTTTTATACCTCTAAAATTCAAAATAGAATAACGCTTGGCTTGAAAATTCATGATGAAAAGATGTTTTGTCAGCCTCGATTAGGCAGGTTCAATGTTTGGTTCGTAATAACATGTAAGCGTATTAATTTTTTATTCACGATTCGTTTGCACTTGGCCTCCATCTCACCTGAATGAAAGTGGCGATAAGCGTGGTCAGTAAAGTAGCATGATGTTAAAAAAGGCGCTCGATAAGTTTTCTTCCAGTATCGAGAAACATCAGTGCTACACTTCGGATTGACGGCAGACTTAGATAATAGAGATACATGTAGCGGTAGTAGCTAAGAGCGGTGGGAATCGAAAAATGCTCTGTGTTGTCGGCGGTGCCCTACCAACCACTCGGATTCGAACGGGCGATCTCCGGTGTCCAGAAGTGCGATTATTTAAGGACAAACTTCACCTGAACTCATATCCACTTCATTCATTTTCACTTCAGTTTTTAACGAATTTTTGCAATGACGAAAAAATCTTACTTATTAATTTAAACAACGACCACAAACGTAAACAATCGCTCTGTCCTTCTCACTCTCGTCTCGACCGAGCAGCATTACCAGATAGCATTCGGTGATGAGAATTATTGGTTGCGTGAACTCATGGTAGCCGCACATATTCCGCACATAACTATGCCCGTTGCTGGACATAACACTGATATTTCTGCCGAAGCCACGCCATGGATTGCGGAGGCAATACGCGAAACGTGTGCACTGTGCATTGCCGCCTCTGCAACGTACTGGCTAAATGTTTGGATTCGTAATCCGGATCGAGGATTTGACTCCCAATGAGGTACCCGATCTATTATTCGGTTTGGTAGATAGCTGTCTACCATGTTGTATCAAGTCAATGCTTGCTCAAATAGCTTGCAAACTGTGAGATGAAGTAAAAACTAATTGTCCGTAAGGCATATTATTTTTATGATGAATGGTGAGAGAATTGGATAGAGTGACAGGTAAAAATAAGGTAGGAAAATAAAGGTCATGTATTATTAAGGTAAGGCAGGGAAGAATTTCTGTAAATTCTGTAATAAGCATTTAGCAAAAGGAAGCAAAATACATATGTATGGATTATGTAGTGACTGCTACTCGTACATCTTTCATCCAGATGTTATCAGATCTGTTGGAGTCGAATCGTTTATTATTGAGGAAGGTTTTAGTGTTCTTCGGGGAAATAACAGAACTGAGCTCAGGTAATTTTATTACGGAACGACTAATGTTTGCTAAGTTTATGTCCAAAATATGACTAGAATTAGAAGTTTTATCAGAGCAGAGAATTATGAAGCTTATTTATACAAAGATATAGGTACATTTTCTTAGCTTGTGTAAATAATATTTTGTGTGGGAATCATTGTTTAACAAACCGGCCAAGAGCGAATCAGACTCGCGCACCGAGGGTTCCGTACAGAATATAATTAATTAACATAATGAAAACAATAAATTAATAGGTAAGGTAATGTGCACTGAAAAACGCCCTACGAAAGCGCCTGACGACCTTTGACCTAGAATCCTGAAATTTGCCAATTTTAATTATATCTCATTAAATTTACGAATGTCCATTTTGATTTACAGTAATCCAGTCGTGTTTTGTATTTTATTAATATGTAAAGTAAGAATTTCTCGTATTTATTTCGCCAGGCGATACTTTTTCTTACAAAATCAGATTTTTAGTGTTTTAATTATTCATATTATGTAAGGATCCC
Source organism: Carcina quercana (assembly GCA_910589575.2). Taxonomy (NCBI): domain Eukaryota; kingdom Metazoa; phylum Arthropoda; class Insecta; order Lepidoptera; family Depressariidae; genus Carcina; species Carcina quercana. Next base: position 13,775,536 of record OU342427.1, read on the forward strand.
TCGGGACGCGAGTCCGATTCGCACTTATCCCTTTTTTCCTTTTGAAGAACGGAACCCTAAACTCGCAAGTTTGAAAGATTAAAACTAAGTTACTTCACATACAATACGAGTATATTATCTGTGGGTTACTCGAAAGTAAACGAATGAAAACTTGGGACACAGTATGTATATGTTACAAGTCATCCGCCATCTATCACAGAACTAGGCATTTACAGTTCGAAATGAATACTGTAATGTTAATTGACATGAAATATGTGGAATTGGTTATTAATCCAAAAATCACAATTCTTGAGCTATAATCTGTGAAACTGTGTTATATAAATGTTACATGTTACATTAGATCTTTTATAAACATCCATTTTATAGATTTTATGTTCTCTCTCCGTTACACAATGCGTTAACAAATCGATATCGGTTACATAGTCGTGTGTACATACGCCCGTACGAAACCACAATATCAGATAAGGCTGTTACTGGAAACAACCGTGTGTTGATAAACTCATATGCTTTCGTATTCGGCCGGTCCTGTGGAATGGGAATGTTTCCAAGAGCTATCAAGACCTAGACGGCGTTAATAGTCGATGGACGATTAATTGTCAAACGAATTGAGGCAAAAGGCTTCAGTTGTTCTGCCTAAGTCTAATGATGAAAAAAGTTATAAGATTATTACGTGAAGTAACTTACCTAAATGTGCCCAGGACGTGTTTACAAAGTCATATTTTGTGAAATGAGCCGAAGATATCAAGATATCAATAAGATATCATCGTGCACTTACACAAACGGCGGCCAATTTTTTTTAAAATGTCTTATAGATTTTATCCACTGAAGTTTGACTGTTTCCCTGTACCCCTATATTGAAACAACTATACACAATGCATTTACTAGGCATAATTATCAAATTATATCCGAAAACTATTATCGATTTCACAGTAACGTCAGGAGTGTCCTTTTATATTTCCCTGTGAAGTCCAAAGTTGACGAAAAATGTGCCAAATGACATTTACCAAATAACTTTGCCGTAGAATACAATAAAGAAGGTCCTCTTTAGGGATTGTCTTTGACGTAGTATCTACAGAGTTTAGTCGCGAATGTGGAGTGTACTCAGCTATAATAAAACTTTAAACTAAAAATTAAAAACTATCCCAATTTTAACCATCTGTGCGCAAGGAGTATGGATATGTAGAGAGGGTAAACACGGCATTGTTCTAAACAAAACTACTGCTGCAACAACACCATTCTACATGTGTATCTGAAAAGGACAACTTGAAAGACATCTATGCATTTAACATTTGATTTTATAAAATGTTATAACTATGAAATACTATCCCATATTGTGACTTGAAGTTGTAGTAGATAGCTTTATTTTATATCAGTTCAGTGACGGAACCTTAGTCAGAGTTGAGTAGAGAGTACAAAAACTATGCTGCAAAGAAAACGATACAATTATGTTTCGAAATGTACAAAAAAGAACTTTCATATATTTCTGACTGACTCTACTTTTAAAATTTGTATTAAATTGAATATTTTTTATAAGTTCCTATGATTATTTAACTACATAATTCCTAGGCCTCAATTTTGTCCTATTTCTATTTCCCATAAATGTTCCAAACTTCACGTCGATGTAGTGAGTAGTTACTGAGATAATCAGCCGGCCATATTTTATTAAGCTTCTATTTTTCATCGGAGCACAGAGTACTATTATGACCAAAACACAGTGTTGTAAGAAAGGCTGTGTCTATCGCTATATTTTCAAGAAAAATTTACAAACCAAAGGCTTCAGAGAGTAACTAACTGTTACTCAGAAAGTAAGTCTTGTAACTTCTCGAAACAAGTTCTTAGTGAAGTCTTGCCTTAAGAATTTTATGGCGTAGGTGTAACGTGGCTACCGGATGAGAGCGATTGAATCCCCCTCTCTAGTATCACAACTATTTAATTCAAATTGCACTCCGTAACAAATGCGTGATCTAGACTAAATAGATCTAGACTAGTCTAGAAAAGTTGACAATTTCTCACCCTTGCAGTATTGTAGGAAAAAAATATTAAATGTAAATATTAAATATGAGGATACGTGAAAGTGATACCTAGCATTTTCCTTTTTTAAATCGATCAAAATGCATGTAATGCGTGAATCAAACTCGGTTCTCTCTCTTATGTCTGTCTCTTTCGTTACCATGGCATAGGCTAGGTTCGAGTCAAATTTCATTAAAATGTGTGTGTCCTTTAGAGACCCAAAAAGAGACAAACTCACTTTGGCATTTATAATATTGCACCATGCAGGACGTCACAGAATACATAAAGAAGAAGGCCAACTACATATTGAGTGTGGAACAGCTGGAGACACGCCACACACTTCAAGTCATTTGTGGTGTGAGTCCCGACCTGCAAGTTGGAGACCTTCATGAAGAAGGAATTCTTGCCGACGGGCGTGGTGTACCGTCGCTTCAGAGGGAAGATAGCGACACCAGAGCGGCACCAACGTGACATAGTTAATAAGTGTGTATAATATTATTATTGTAGTGTGTAATAGTTTATATTAATGTATGTTATTGTATTGTATATATACTTATGGGTCATTGTTACCTGAAATAAATGAATAATAATAATATTAACTAGCTTTTGTTCGCGTGGACTTCAGAAATTACCCCACTTGAACTACTTTGCCTGGTCTAGTATAAAGTACATAGCCTATGTCGTTTTCCGTCGTTTCGAACATCCCTATACCAAATTCAAGTCATCTGACACTCCGTTACGACGTAAAATAAGAAAAACAAAGAAACACACACATTTTCGCATTTATAATATTAGTATAGATGTGATGGCGAAAGTTTCATCGTACTGAAACAAACGATTCAGTTTGGACACGATTGCTTTAGATCTCGAAGATTGAAGGTATTTGTTTGACTACGCATAACAAAGAACCACCAGTAAAGCCTACATGACAACCTCATTTTTCTCCCGCAACAAAGAAGTGAGACACGTCGCTTGTCTGGCCCACGAATGATAGATGCTGCACATCGCTGCCGGAAAACCACATAGAAACGTCAATTCCCACCATAAACGATGATGTATCGGTGTCGCCACGATGGAAACTCAACTGGACATATATCACTGTCTTATTTATTATTTTCTTGACCCTTTTGTGGCCTGATAACAGAGGGTATAGTCATCGGAGCATGAATACAGTTGTAACCGGCAAGGAGCATTACGTAAATACATATTAATAATATTATAAACGCAAAAGTGACTTTGTTTGTCTTTTCTTGAAGCCGTATTGGGGAGTCAGAATGACTTGATTCTTTGTGTAGGGATAGTTGAAAGGTAGTAAAAGGACATGCGACTTTTTATCCTAATAGAATATGTAGTTCCCGTGAAATAAATACTAAGAAAACGAATTCACGAGCAAAAGCTATTATAATAAATATAGATTATTTCAGATCATCCTTCTGTTTGAAATAAGTAAAAAATAGGCAGGGTTAGGGTACAACTTCAAACAGGTGTTCATTCTAATTTCTTATAGGTAAGCAAATATTCGAAGAATTCGAAGAACCGATAACCGGTGGGGAGTAAAGGTTCTCGAGTGGCGAACACGTAACGGGAAACGTCTATCAGGCCGTCCCCCTACTAGATGGACCGACGACCTGGTTAGTTCGCGGGGAGTCGCTGGATGCAGGTGGCTCGGGACTGGCCGATGTGGCATACCATGAAGGAGGCCTATGTCCAGCAGTGGACGTTTACCGGCTGATAATGATGAAGCAAATATCTTTAGTACATATAACATCTATTTTATTATTATGTGGCTTTCTAATTATTGAACTTTACTGAAGATTGATTATCAGAGATAGATAGATAGAGATTGATATAAGAGAGATTGATTTTATTAAAGATGGGAAGAAGGCCAGATTCAAAGAGCTAAGACGAATAATACTGTAATCATATTTAAGAAAAGCTTTCATGAAAGTATTTCGTCTATAACCTTTAAGTTAACCAAGTCTATTTACTAACACTTTTTATTCCGGCTTAATCCAATCCTATATCTGCTTTAGCAAATGAGTATTCGGTATCGGAAATTGGGTATGCCTACCGACTACCTTTGATAAAAAACAAATTGAATAAACATTTCGATGTAAGTTTTATTTTTGAACATAAAAAGTAAAACATGTATTCAAACGTTACAATTGCAATAATAATCATAAGTTTGTGTTCCAAATGCTTTTCACACAATGCTTGAAATAAGAATGTTAGCTTCAAAAGAAAACCACAATTTCACAATGTAAAATATGCAATTTTACCATCTTACTTTGTGGGACATCTTTTTCATGCAACTGTAGCCGTTCAACTCGTATGACGAAATCATCGCTGTTTTCATCATTGTAGTCTAAAATGTATTTGTCAGATACAAATAGCGATATTAAAATAAAATCAGCTTTGACAACACCCTCAGCAAGTCAGCAAACTTTACATATTTTATGTACAAAGCGATTCAGCAGATGCTGAGATTAGTCCTTTTTGACGCCACATTAATAATGTATTATTTTTAATTGTACGCAATTTATGTGTTTTTGTATTGTGTTGTGTGTGTCTTAGAGACCGGCTTCGAGGCAACATTGCATGCAATTTATTATTAAGACTACTATAGACTAAATTATAGAGTTAAAAAAGAAAGTAAACCTATAATTATATATTTACATTTATGAATTATTATCAGCTGCATCCTCTTCGAAACGGCGGTAAACTCACATTTTATTTAAAAATATAAAGAGGAATAATTTTATTTTACTGTTGGACACAATCCTCTTATACTCGTAGATTAACCACTTCAAAATTTCTATGCGGAAGCGATTGGAGATCTCATATATAGGTAGATGCTGCTGCCTATCACCACATTTTACCTTTAGTCGTTTTTTACGACACGACAGACTGACATGGGGTGATCATATTCTAAAGATGAAACCATACAGCCCAATAAGCCTCCTAAATCACGTAAGAGTAAACCATAAATTGCTGATTGATTCGTTACGTAGTTAGTTGGTTTCGTTACCTTTGAGAATTATCCAGAAACCGATGTTTAGGTTGCTCTAACGAGGCCAGGGGGACACAACAAACGGGGAGGAATTCGATCAACCGCCAATTTGGATACACCCAATTTTTCATGCGTGTAAAAAAATAAATGAAAGACGCGGTCCCGGTGAGGAGCGTTTTTAGAGGGTTGATTTTTTTTCGCAATTTCAGCTCGTTCGTTCTGTGAAACATAGCGTGTAGTTTGTTATGCATGAGATCTAGGTGAGAAGGGTATAGCAATCAACTATTGTGCTGAACGAATCGAGATACATGCTGGCGTAATGAGGGAGCTATCTACCGGTGGCAGATAGGATCACAGAATATTGGCAGCCTTTATATCTGATAAATAAGTAAGCTATTTTGTAAAAAAAAACAATCTTATTGGAATGCACTTGGATTTAATCTCACCTAATGGTGACGATAGGGCCGTTGGAAGGTAAGCGTGCGCACCTAGGAGCCTCAACCTATGAGGCTCTGTCTCTGCTACTTTTCATACCGGCATTTCATACACAACAGCTATTAACACAGCTGTTTGGGCACAGACTTAGGTAACATGGTGGTAGCTAGCGGAGGCGGACATAAAAAATGCCCTACCACTAACCAAACCGAGTACCGATACCCCCACTTGTAATCAAAACAGGAACCTCTTGCTAGTCTAAGTGTGTAGCCACTAGGCGATGGATGTGGGTAAATATTATTGTTGCATTGTAATCGAATCTACTTAAGAGTACCTATCAGTTCCTATGGCTACTTTTCGTCTCCAGATCATGAGACCAGTTCGATGAAACCATAAAATACAGAGCGGGGGAGAGTTATAGAATGAAAAGCGGGTCTTGCGTTGAGAGGCAAGTCATGAAAAAGTAGGTACATTTGTCCTGAGTGTAAAATCCCTTTATAGAACCAAGTGTTGCTGAGGGACGTGGGATCAGGAGTCTCGTAAAAAGCGATGCAGCTTAACATTATGAAAGGTCACACAACTCAAGTCCGCAGATTTCTTTAAATCCCTTTGTTGCTTTGTTTGGTGACTATATTTCATATATCCATACTAACATTATAAACAAGCATTTTGCCCGCGACTTCGTCTGCGCAGTTCCACGCAAAATGTATAAGATTTTTTGTGTGAATTTTTTGTGTGAATTTTTTTTTCAATTTCAAAAATCAAATATATCATAAAAATAGATTTATCCGTTCTTGAGTTATAAAAGGTGTAACTAACCTGACTTTGTTTTATATATCTATACATACATATAGAAGATGGGAAAGTGAATTTGTTTTATTGTATTTCCTTTACGTCGTAATGGTGACGCCGGATGACTAGTAAAGGATAGATAAAGGTCTGGAATAGGATATGAGCTACTTTATTGTCAGTTTTGGGACGGGACGGGAAGGTTTTTCCGTGAGATAATCTCTTGAATCCATTAAACTAAGTTGCAGGCAAAAGCTAGTTAATCAATAATAATTGGTAACAAAACCGTTACATCAGCAGTAACAGAAAAACGAATTTAGGATTGCAGACTTCACGCTCAATTTCAACAAAGTCTCACATATTTCAATCAATATCTACAGCTAAAAAGGCTGTTAATTTATTTTCAGAAAAAAAAACCATCTCATCTGCGTTGACACTTATTCTACCAAAGAATAAACTCAAGGATAAAGTGAAGCACAAACAATACCGGACAGGCGACACGTGCCTGATGAAAAATGTAATGCAATACACATGGAACAATATTCACTCGGGGCTGAAGGTTCCATACATTAATCAACGTCGATTCCTTTCGATACATGAGTGTTCGGGGTACTGGTATATTATGTACGTCTTAATGTAGACCTGTTCCAGCCTGCGTAGCATGAGACGCGTGAGAGCGGTGAGATATATATCATATTAAAACGTCAATACGATTTGACGTTAAGATATGATAATATCTCATGCTCATCGCTCTCATAAGTCTCATGCTACGGTGACAGGTTATACATTTTGGTGTACTGTTAGTAAGTGATCGATGGAAACCATGCTCACTCAGAAGCCTCAAACTAATGAGGCGCTGGCTCTGCTACCTTTTGTATAGGAACACCACAGTAGTTAATAACTACCAACTAAATTGAGTACCGAGAGTTACCCCCGCTGGGAATCAAGCTCGGGATATCAGTTTTTTTTGTCCGATTGCGCGACGCAAAAGAGTGATAATATGTTTATCAGCCTATGTATGTATGTTGTATCTTTGTGGCGTTCTAGAGGGCAAATGCGACGAATTATTTTAAGTGGGGTATTATTGAATTTATTTAAAAAAATATTTTTTTATCATTTTCTAATCACCTTTAATTTTATTTAGGATCTACATATGACAATTTAATGTTGGTTATTGTTTTCATTATTATTAAAAAGTCGCTTATTACGCAGTCGGTTAATAAAATTACTGAATATAACAATAAATGACTTATTTCAAATTAGTGTTCCTTTGCATGAACAAGAGACGTCTATTTATATTGTAACTTATTCATTAATAGTAGGTACATTAGTAAACTAGTTACACAAGGGATGAAAGTGATCGAGGGTATAATTGATGTTTTCCCCCGACTTAAAAACTACGTTTCATTTTGACTGTAAAGGAAAGTAAAATATGTGACACACCAAAATGTATGTACAATATGTGACATAACAAAATATATGTCTAAAAACAATTATTGAAAATTGATAATAATAAAAGTCGAGCGCATCTAATGAACTTTCTGAAGACAGTATAATATGCGTATGGAAATATAATTTGTCTTTGGTAAAGTTTCAGCAATCTATATTAGGGACTGCAAAGACATCAAATCTAATTCTGCCATGTCTCTTTAGTTTTGTCGATTTATTTTTAAACATGATATTTAATAATCTCTCTTATTTAATAAAGATTATAGAGTAAATATCAACTAAATTTAATAATATCAGTTGTTCGCGGGTTTTATTACCTTTTTATATTAATGATAATTCAATCTTCGGAAATGAGCCCCTTCTAAGCAAAAAAATTCCAGTCATTTTTCCATTAGAAGTCGAAAAATATACAACAGAGAAACAAAGAAAGATGTTTTCTAATGTGAAAAGAATCTCGTAGGATACTCAACTTTACCTGGTTAACTTTCTGAAACTTAGGAATTTAGAATTTGTGCTTATTTTCTAATGAAACCAGTTTTAAATTATTTGCGGCCACTAGCGGCACCGCCATGTTCTAAAACAATTCAAATTGTCAAGTCGATAGCATTCGTATTTGCTGGTATGTATAACTATTACGGACGGACAGACAGACACCAAAGTGATCTGATAAGGGATATGATTTTTCTTCGGATGTTCGGATCCTTGAAAAGATACGACAGCTTGTCAAGCTAAGTTCAAGCAAAAGAACTGGTGACTCAGCGCCGTCTGTATATTTATTGTATTTACCACAGTCAAGGATTATTAAAAAATAAACTATAATAAGCTTATAAGACTTGTGACTTTTACGAGTGGCTTTATGCTTAAACACATAATTGAACTATCCATCCAGCTCAGCTTTAGGTCAAATATATTGAAGAAAAGAAGGTCCTACATTCATAACAAACATCATTAGCGTCTTTCTACAAATTCTTCCTTCTTCACGATAAAAGTTATGACCAAATCTCATTTCGGACTCGATTATCATAAAGGTCAAGTCCAAGGTCACCGGGAATGGTTCGCGGAGAATCCGGTTCGTTCCAGATTTAGCCGGCATAGCTTTATAAAGGTCGCTGTCTCCCCTTGTGTATGACATTGAATAACATAGTTATAGAGAAGGCATTGTCTAAAATTCGAATATAGGAACTCATCCACGCAAATGTAAAAGAACTACGCAACATGAATATGTGATAAGTTAACGCATATACGACCTGAAATAACCTAAATACTAAATGAAGTAGGACAATACAGGCAACGTACTAGTAGTCCCTACTTTGAAATTGCGACTGCAATGAAATCATATAGATAGATGTCCAATTGATGCTCGTATTTAAGAAGCATTGGAAATTATACATCTAACCAAATCACCATTGCCACTTTAGATTGTGATGTGCAACCTGCTACCTTCATTGTGCTTGGTATGAAAGTAAGGGGATATAAAGTCAGTTGTCACAAACTATATTTTTCCTTCATATTCCACGAACGCATGTCTACATTTCTTGTAAGTCGTAGATCTTGGAGCTGAATCACTATGGATTTAGAGCTGCAACCTTTGCCGTAAAGGGTTTAAGGTACTGGTAATGTAAAGGTCAAATATTGGCTGGGGTTAGGTGACAAAAAGTGTAACATCGAAAGGTTAGAAAAAAATAATTGAAGTCTATTAGAAAATGTCTTCTTTTGACATTTGGAAAATAAGTACCGATACGGCCGTTGGATGAAAAGTTTAGTGTCATCGTCAGTGATCGATCACCCAAAAAGTTTCAAGGATAGGGGTAGATTCGGCCGGTATGGCCTTTTCACCTAATACGGAAACACAACAATTCGTTTAGCACTGATATTTGCTGACAGACAAAGACAACATGGTGGTAGCTAGCCAGGTGGACAGAGAAAATGCCTTACCATCAATCAAACCGAGTACCGATAGATACTCCCACTGGAACCTTTAGATACTGAGTCCAAGCATGTAGCCACTACAGGGCATTGAGGTTGTTAAAACACTTGTTTTATCTGTGTATGTAATAATACAAAACTTGACTGACATATAAATGCTCAGCTTACGCTGAAAAGCAGACTTATACTGAGAATGTATAAGAGCTTGGTATGTAGTCGTGGGTACAATGCGAGGTTGCATAATGCTGAAAATGTATAGCTTGATTTTTAGCCGTACGTAAAATGTGTGGGAAGATTATAATGACACTGCATTACCTGATTTGTAGTCGTTTGAATAATTATTACAGTCGGCTAATACTGAAACAAAATATATAGTCTGATATGTATCCGTACATATAGAGGTCAGTTTATACTGAAGATATATATCGATATGTTGTCATGCGTATTAATTAAGTCAGGCGTAGCCTCGTGTAATAGATAATCGAACAGTATTTAACTTAAGTACCTACGTAATACCGCGTCCATTTTTCCTACTGACACGTCACCAGCCATTACTTGGACGAGTATGATTGTAACGGATCGCGTTATGACAAAAAACACTTCGCCCTGATTCGATATAAAGAAGGAACGTTAAAAATTATATCTCGTTTTGCGTCTGCCATGAACTAACGCAATATACTTAGTCGCAGCTGTCGTTGGCCCTTCACATTCTACGGGAGTAATCTTTCGCGTCTTTTGTCAAGTTTAAGAGCGGTATTTTAAGTAATGCCTCTAATAAGGAATACTTTATAGTGGAAAAGAGATTTAAGTTTAAAAAGATTCCAAAAATGCTAAAGTTGTGGGCTTTAGTTCCAAAGAGATACTTGGTTTGGTTGGCGGAGAGCATTTTTGTATGCCTTGTTGTATAGTTTCGGTTAATAACCTATTATGGACTCGCGATCATTTTTTAACGCGTTCAAGCTTTCGCGCCTTGTATATTCTGTTCTACAACTACTACAAATTTATTCTACTACAAATTTTCTGTTCTACACTTAATTACTTTCATTTTTTAATAAATTATAGTTAAAACTTGTTTTTTCTTCTTCCACTAAAACATATTTCAAAAAATATTTACTATTGCTAACACAGGAGGCTAGCGGTGCCATATGGCATTAACTGATTTCAGCAAAACTTAAATTAAAGTGAAACTTTTGGAGGCTGAACAAAGTAGTATATACAAGGACCACTGTACAAAAATTACGCTACTCCTATAACTTGAAAAAATTCCGCCCATAATGGGTCAAAGAAAACAAGCCAGCGCTTCATTCGTTCTTTTATTTAATCGTTTATAGTATACTATCCCTAGATGTCATAAAACACTAGGACATTTCTTTTCACGCACTAGCTTGCCTAGCTTCCCACATATACGTTAATAATTGATACTTCGTGGTCTTTTGTAGCTAACTTCAGAGGGGCAAACATATTTTTTGAATACTGTACAAATACGATTTGTGTTCGACTTTAGCTCCAAAAGTATAAAACTACAATGAGCCAATCTCCTTATAATCAATCAATTTATATTGCACCATAATACTAGTTACATATCAATAATATTTTATACGTTTCAGCTTGGACTAAAATGCTTTCGTATGTCCGGGTACGGCGGGTAATTGGATATCCGTCTGTTCTCCTCTACCAGTCACATTTCTCTACCGATTCTTGCGAAATTGAGGTCAAATTCAATAATGATATTGAATTTCTTTGTCGATTCTGTTTTTCGAAAAATTTCAATACGGCGGAGGTATGGGATTGAATACGTAACCATTTCGATTTTTCCCTTTATATTACTTAACTATTTTGTTACTACTATATAAGACGAATACATTTCAAGGGGTTGGTGGGGAATCATGTAAGAATAAAAAAATGGTTTAAGGTGCGCGAACATTAATTCAGTTTTATTGCAAATATAGACTCGCGAGGTCTACAGCTCACAGAGCCACTAGTAGTCTCGTTAAAGTTTCCTCAGTCAAAACTATTGGTACCTCAGTTGTAACGAAGCCTAACTTTTTTAAAGCAACGGAATTCACCTCGAATTAGTCTCGAGCTGCCGGGCGATGATTACAAAGTGGACCAAATACCCGAAAGCCTGCTAACAGGATTGTATCGTCCCGGCATCGAACTGGCAGCTCTCCAATGACAGCCAATTTACTACGAAGCACTTGTCGCCTTTGTGCTTGACTCTGCACCAATTATTGACAGTTGAAAGGGTTTGTTGCAGAATCGAGTCGATTGGTATACCACAGAGCAGGCCTATGTTCAACAGTAGACGTTTCCAGGATGATGATGGAGTACAAAATTAACAACAATTTGAAGGAAAAACCACAGCTATGACTAGTCTAGATTTAGAATTTAAAATTGTTTTTGACTTACCCACGAAAGAACTGGACCACAAAAGATAATGCTGCCACCTAATGATGCATGAAACTGATGTGTGACGTATTCAAAATACTCCCACAAAGAAATTGCCATCAGAAAAACATCAGGCGTTTGTCTTTTCCTATCGGCATCGGAAGCTAAAACCGTAAAAACAATATCTGTCGCGTTTCAATCGATGTCAACAACGGTCAATGAAATTATGTCATGGCACCCTCGGGCGAAAAACTACAATAGCTTTCAAGTAAATCAAAAGGAAAACTTCCTCTGCGGTGGAATCAAATCAGCGGGGGGCAATGGGGCGTGAGCGCGAAGTACAATGATTTATGTCAAGAGTGGGGACGGCTTTAGGTTTAGATCTGACCCCCATAGTCACAGTTTAGGAGCATTAAATTTTGTAAATTGTTATACCTGTCTGCATAGCATGAAACGCGTGAGAACGGTGAGAGTGGGATACGATATTTGAATGTCAAAATATTTATACGATCAAATCGTATAAATAACGTTTAGATATAATAATATCTCATTCTCACCGCTCTCTTGCGCCTCATGCTACTCAGGCTGGTCTTTATTCTATTCTAATTACATTATGAATGATTCGTGTTTGTCGAATTATTATGAACAAGTGAACATTGTATTTACTTTGTAATAATTTAGGGACCTCCTATGTGATCACCACAATGAAAACCCTTACCAAGGATGTGCCATAATAATCTCTAGTTACAGGCGATTTGGTGATCGAATATCAAGTGAACGTTCCAGGCTGGCGTCTACATTGGTGTCATGATAAAATTACAACAACATGGCCAAATAATAATAGATGTTTTTTTTGTGTAAAAATGAAAATTGTGATTCATCATGAAGCTGTATGTTAATTATATTCATTTTGCGACATTATAATTAGATGTACTTTTTAAATAAAATTATGGTAAAAGACATTTAGTACAAAACTTTTGTCAGCGAAATCACCTTAATAACCATATTTTAAGTCTATTTGAAAGATTGTGCATTTCTGCAGATATGTTGGGTCAGAGTCAACGAAAATTATTTGGGAGTGGGTTAATTTACAAGCTCTAATTGCGAGATGTTATGCATTCGAGTACTAAAATATGTTTCCACTTTTGTATCATGTCACATTCACTCTTGCTTGTTCCTTTGAAGTGTGTTGAGGGAAATGTCAATGAAAGGTGAATGTGACATGGTTCAAAAGTGGAAACATATTTTGTACTCGAGTGTACAATATTTACACACAGTACAATAAGCTACTAAAGTACATAAGTGTTATATCTTCATAATGCCTATCATTTCTCGTTTCCTTTTGCATTTTTACATACCTGCCGTATAAACCATACCAGTGCGTCTACCATGAGTTTACGCAGGTGATAACGTATATCGAAAACTATCGGAAATACTGCTCAGCCGAGATGCGGGTGATAAGGACAAAGCGATAGTTAACAATACACGTTATCGCCTGCATAAACTCATGGTAGATGCAATGTACATTAAATCAAGATGAACTTTCTTTTTGCGACCACTTCTTCACCCGAATAATTTGGCGAGCGTTTTACTTTTACTTGTAAATGGTCGAAAGACCCGCTTGGGCTGGACCTCGGCTGTTGCTTTGTGTTGAAAGGATCGTCGAGAATAGCTAACTTCCTATAAAAATCGAATCTTTTATACGCCATAGCAATATGATGGATGTTACATCTACGCTAATAATAGACCCTCCTCACTTTATCTAAGATAAGAACACGTGTCTACACTACCTAAAGACGTCTACAGCGGAAAACCGTTAGTAAAAGCGATAGAGCTTGAAAGCTTTCACTCAAGACCAAATCCGCATCTGTTGGTGACCGAGGACGAGATAGACAGAGACTATAACGGATGTACCATAATGTTATCAGTCGGCGCGCGCTCTCCGCAAATATCTATCAAACCCTCGTCACATTGGCGTGTGGTACATGCGGAGAGAGCGTAAGTCTTATCAGAGATAAGGGTGGTCTTATCAAGCCTCCATCCGCGATACATACACAGGCTGACCAGGAATATATGACGATTTAATCACTGTCATTTTTTTCCAGCAGGTCCCTAAACTCCCCAAAATTGTCAGTCATTCCGAGTTTAGGGAACTACTGGGAATTGCTGACAATGATGAAGTCCGCCTGGATAGTTGCCACTATGTTACCACTGTTTTGTTCAGGTATGAAAGGTAGCATGGGCAGCGCCTAATTAGCTTGAGGATTCTGGGTGCGCACGATTACCATCCTGCGGCCTTATCATCACTTACTACCAGGTGAGATGTAGGCCAAGTGCAAACCTATCTTTTTTGCCAGTGTCACAAATTATTTCCAAGGAAAATTCCAAGGAAAAGGAAAGGCAATACTGAAAAGGAGACGAGTAGTTCCCATTTGTTCTGTGGAACCTGACATCATTTTCTTATCAAGTTTTTTCAATAGAACTACTTGCTGTTCACCCGAGTTTCATGCCGTAGAACAAAGGGGAATCAAATTTTACCAAAATCTTCCATGAGAAGCTAAATGACACGCATAATAAAAATTATCCTGTCATACTAATGCTAACATCTGGCTGGATAAAATAATTCTAAAAATCGAAATAATGGTCAATCGTGTTAAGAAGCAGCGGGACAACTTTCTAGATTACATCATAAGTCTCGGAGAATTATAATACAACTAGTTCACAAACAATGAAAACCAACCAACACCAATGTGTGAACCTGAAGCAACAACACCGGAGATAGAAATGAACTTTCCTTACTGCGTCGAAGAAAAACAAGGCAAGAGGAATGAATATTTCGGGCTGTTATTTTGCTCATCGCCGGCCGTAATAACTGTCCTCGAACTTATACAATTTGTATATAATAGTTATTTAGATAAACTAGAGGTACATAATTAGGTTCTCCACACGCGTACAGTTTCTCACTTGGATTGGAACATAAAGAAAAATCCTTTTTGTTAGAAAGTTACACTGGCAAATCATTCCAATTACCACGGAATCCCTTTTTTGCGAGTGAACTGCTTTTCAATTAGAAGGATCGACATAGATTCTTATTTAACGACTCATGTATCTATCCCTATTTAATCTATTCATAGTTATATGCATATCTGTATATTTATTGCTGCCGTATATCATCAGCTTTATAATAAGAATAATATCATAATAAATATATCGCGTGGGATATTTATATGCAAGGAAAGCCCCCTTAACATAACGTCTAACGTGGCGATCGATCATAAAAAATACGTTTATTAGATTCGAGTAGCAAGTGAATTACGTGGTATAATATGTTATAATATTAAACTACAATACATAGAAGTACAACGGTCATTGAGCTCAGGTCTACTGGAAGTAATAATAATTAAGCCGCCTGTAGACCTGATTTTTCAGCCCACGGCTTACCCGCTTCCAATCCGTGGTTCGTGGAATTTTTCTTTCCCGTGGTCCAACCAGGTGGACTAAAGTGGACTACGGGCCGATTTATTTACCCATGGACCACCTAGTTATTAGATCGTCACAGTTTTACGGTTGCTAGTGGCATTAAAAACTGTCGAGTCTGCAATGCCCGATTCACACGTGAAACGAAAATATATATGTAGAAAGACACGACAAAGATGATGAAGATATTTCTGTTGGTTACGCGTTTAGGAAAATTACGATAGTTTGTTTTACGCAAGTCCAGTAGTTATTTAGTTGAATTAAAATAGGCGAGTTCATTTTTGTTTCCAGTTTTACCAGACCACAGAGCACAAACCACAGACCACAAATATAAAATCCAATAAGTAAATAATTATTTTATTAAAAAATAATAGTTTAACCATGTTATAACAGAGGTTTTTATTTAAAAACACAATCTAAAGGCAGCATTTATCATAAGAGTATTGTTTTGTTTTGCTGCAGTAGTCGCACACCAAGTTTGCCCCTCTGAAGTTAGTTCTCCGCAATTTCAAAAATGTACAGACGGAATGTGTATGTATTATTTTCGATACTATCCTTATATGACAAACAACACTAAAACACTAGGAAATTTCTTTCCACCCGCTAACTTGCCTTGCCTCCCACTTATACGTTAATAATTGATACTTCGTGGTCTTTTGTGACTAACTTCAGAGGCCCATACATGTTTTAAAAACGTGCGGACTTACCTTTAGCCTTAGAATATCTTAAGATCATCATCATCAAAATTTATATGACCCCACTGCGGGGGCTCAAGCCTACTCTCTTATAGAGAGTGTATGGGCCCTAGTCCACCAAGCGGGTCCAGTGTAGGATGGTGGACTTGAGACACCTTTGAATTCTACTCAGGAATATGCAGGTTTCCTCACTATGTTTTCCTTCATCGAGAAGCCAATGGTGATGATTTGCAAATTACAAATTGGAACTCATTAGTACGAGCCAGGATCAAACCCAGATCTCGACTGTTCAAGGACTCACACTCTAACCAACTGAGCTACCACGGCAGGTTACCAAAGTGATATTGTATGAGTACAGAATGTAATTCAGCATCGCGTCCAGTGACACTTAGTAATAAAGAAATGGAAAAGAATTCACGTGTGGTATACAGTTGTCGTGTTTCACATACTTCAACCGCAGTCTGAATGATGATATCATAAGAAAACTTAATGCATATATGTATTTATGATAAGATTGACATGGAATCTAATTTAGTTTTGATTTATAATTAATTGTTGTCTGTACATGACATAACAATAAAATAATGTACATAACATTATATAAAAGTTAAAATGTTATTGTTAGAGAATTGTGGCCCCAATTTTACAAAGTTTCGTAACAACGGTTTAATGATGTCGTAAATGAAAAGGTCCAGCAAAGCCCAGTACCAACGAGCCAACTAAAGAGCAGGCCTTTCTACTTTTAGGTAAAACTCATATTAACCCCTTTACTAAAATATCATCCTCAAAGCTCATTCTAAAAATAGACTTTTTTTTCGACACCAACGCTATCTCGACTTCAAACAGCTGTATTTATTTCCCAGAAAACCCACCAACCTTTACCGTTGGGTGGTTTTTATAAATTAATTTATTTGGGAGTAAATACGAATCAAAGACGTCCGTCCCTTCCAAGAAATGTAAATAAATCACCTTGTTTCGCCAAGGGCTGTTGGCTAAGGGTTAAATATAACTCAGGGGCAGGACCCTAAGGTAACGGCCTGGTTAACACACGGTGTTTTAATGTCTTGTTTACGACATACGTACATGAATATATACTGTGGGAATAACACTTTATTGGGCTACTGTTAGGTTTTCGATCGGCTTCTTTTTAGGGTTCCGTAGTCAAACAAGGAACCCTTATAGTTTAGCTCTGTCCGTCCGTCCGTCCGCGGCGTATCTCAGAGAATCTTACCACTACAAAGCTGTAATTTCGTACAAGTATATATCTTAATTACATCAAAAAAGTGGTATTATAAAATATTGAAAATTAATTTTTTATGGGAACACGTAACTTGGGAATGAAATATTTTTTTCACGTCTACCCCATTGTGTGGGGTATCGTTAAACAGGTTTTTAAAAATATTGAGGGTCTGGGAACACTACTTTCTGATTTAGGGATCAGTTTGCGAAATATTACGCTTTAAAGCGATAATTTTTGTCAGAGTGAGAGTGAGATGTCGACCCGGTACATGTTTCCCATGTGTCCCAATACAGGGTCGCCACTCGAGAACTCTTACTCCCCTTCGGCCATTCCTTCGAGCAATGTTGCGGAAAATCAGTGGAAAAGCTAACAAACTAGGAGACTAAAAGAAATGAAACGATTGTTATGAAATTACTTTAAAATGACACGTTCCGCGAATGTATGTCGCCAAGGCCTGGTCTTGCACACTTATAATTTTAAAAGGCCATTATCAAATAAAAGTGATTTAGTTACCATTTTTGTATATTTTGGTTTAGTTTATTTGTACAAAAAAATATAAAATGCACGGAACAGGTAATATTTGACGTTGAAAACAAAGATGGCGTCAATAAAATGACATTTGACGCTTTTGTCAAAAAGAATGATTTTGTACAATTAAAATAAATGCAAAAATGCAATTTTAGCATATTTCTATACTTATATATATTATTACTTGATTTTTTAAATAGTGTACAAGTGCAGGCCGAATTTGAAACAACTCTTTTAGTCAGCGAGTAGCGTTGTTTTCTAATTTTCCGGGTTGGTTTTGTTAAAAAGTATGTCACTTCGTTCAGTACGTCTGTATGTCACAGCTCTACAGTGCATTATATATTGACTTATGTAATTATAGATGTGTATGAAATGTTATTTCAACGGTATGATTTAGTAGCTATAATCTAGATCTAAAAAATCTAGAATAATGCATAAAATACTTACGAAAACTTTCAATTGAAGCTAGTGAGATTGAATTATTGCTCATTTCCCGCTATTTAATCTCAGAAGAAGCGGTTATGAATAAATACAAATACTAACGATGAAGACGAGTGTTCATTGACAAGCACTTGATTAACGAGTAAATGTGGCACAACACTTATTTTACTCGAAAATTCTGACTTACCTTATTTCAAATGACACCGCCTCTCTACTCATAGCATATTACGACACACGTATGTACGTACACGTAAAAATTTCTTACAATACCTTTGTATAAAAAATGGAGCATTTCTAAAGAAGGAGACAAAGGAAGCCGTCGATTCACTCACCGATATTTCCCGTTTCCTGCCAAAAGTTCCTCTCCATGACGACGTTGACGAATTGGCCGCTTTCAAGAAGAAAAACATTTTCTAACCCTCGGGCATTGACTTATAAAAACTGCAGGCACACTGCTACGCTACAAACGAAAATGCTCGCACTGCAAATTTATTTGAACATGTATGCATGTACGGGTCTGATTCCCATAAATCACTGATTTGTTATTCATTATTAACCAGAAGAAGGTAAAGTACTGTAAAAAAAGATGAACGTCAAATCTTATCATCATTGGTAGGTAAGTTAATTTATAATGGTTGCGATGGCCTAGAAGGTCGTGATCACATCACATCACGAAGGTTTATGTAAGAACATAGTACTGTCACAAGTAGTGCCTACGATCCACTGGTAGTCAGCGACTAAGGCAATATAATTGTCGTCTCAAAACATCCCTTCAACCGATACACGTTACAGATACAAACTATGCTATTAGACGAGCGCATTCAGTCAATTAGTGTAAATTTGTTGCAGAATAAAACACTGGTAAAACACAGAATGGTAAACGTAATTCTAAGGCAGGAAAATGAACGTTAAGAACATGAATTTTAGCATAATGGAACTAAATGATTTTTGTAGTTGGGACCAACCTCTTGCGGTACAGAGATAATACTCAAAGTAGCGTGTCCATAGTTTTTGTAAGGCGATGAAGCATGCTAATTGATTTGGCCCGAGGTTACAGGGCACCACGGGCGACGAGATAAATGTACATAAGGTTAGGTTGGTTGGGTCGCGGCCTCATTATGGGAAGGTGATTTATTAAATTATTTCAACAATTTAGGGTATTAAGTACTAGTTCTAGTGTTAATGGTTGACCGTCTATACTTTGTCTCATTGCAGGTAACATTCGAAACAAACTTTTTCAACGAAAGTTAGTTTAACCTATTTTTTGTGAAAACGAGATTTATATGTGCGAGGGTGAGCGTGTTGTGTGTGTATGTGTGTGTATGTTGAGTTTAGTAGATAAATTATAAAAACATACGAATTACCTATACACCCTAAATATATTCACACATAAAAACATACAGCACTCCAAGCCCATATTTTCTTTACAGCTCCCCAAGGCCAAAATAGATTTCGATAAATGAGGGAATGACACTAGATATAGATCAGACACACGGCAGATAATATCACTGGCATCTTTAGCATTTGGTTCTTTAGTCTATAATTTTGACGAGCCATTTTTGATATTCAAACTTTAAGATAAATTCAATTTTGTTATGAAACACAATTCAGTGAAACGCAAAGGTGAGAGTGCATATACTGTTTACAGAGGTAGAAAGCTTTCCAATCCTTTTCTCGAAACAGTATACGATATACATAATATTTGGATTCTCGCGCGTCTATGCTAAGAAATATTCAATTCTATATACATATCTGCTGAGCTTAGAATCTAATCTATGGCTGGTCTGCTGGAATCGGATCCGCGACTTTCACATTGTAAGTAAGGATTTTGCTCCTCTAAGGAACGTAATACAACGGACAATCCTTTCCATCCTCTCCCATCACTCGGATTTCTTTTCCCCCTCATTCAACGGTCCATGCAGCCAGATTGTGGAACTCGTTGCCTCATTTTATGTCTCTCATAAACAGATCATAAGTTAATATATAATTATATTATGTAATCCTATATTATGTTTATATAAAATGTACACGCCCAACTGCCCTCCTCTCTTCATTATTTCTCGCTTGATCTAGGACTGCTGTAAGAAATTTCTTAAATAAATAAGCTGTTCCTTTTGTATATATTTTTATGTGTTTTGTGTTCTGTAAATATTTTCTGTGTATAGTAAATTATTTAAATGAAATATATATTTAACCACTTTAGCATAATATAAACCCATTACCCGTGTAGAAGCTTTGCGGTTGTGTCCGTCACGTCAAATGACTGCACTATGTACCCCGTCGTCAGCAGTTAATCGTTTAGTAAACATAATGTTTGAGAGCACGTCAAGTTAGCTGACCTCAAGTTAATAGGGTTGAAACACTTGTTGAATGTTCACCCAAACTATAGCGAAGTAAATAAGATTGCTTGCGTGCTAAGAACCGATAACCCTTAGGGAATTTTTCTCGAGTGACTGCGGAACGGAAAATTCGGAGCTAGAGTAAAAAGAGTTGTTGAAAGCGCTAACTAGAAGTGCATTAGAATAGGCCTGTTTCCACTAATAACAAATTGCTTGGTTTATAGTTTCTAATTATAAATGAGGAGACGAAGATAAGAAAAAACTAGTATATTTCTCAAAAAAGTTAAAGATTATTAATATTTTTAGAAAATGAATTCGAAAAAAATAGGCATTAGGTCACGTGACAACGAACACGAAGAACGCGGCGCAAGAAAGTGTGACGTCACGCCTCGCAAAACATCATTGTTGTTGACGTTTTCATATCACAGAGCAGGTTATTTCGCGAGCTGTGACGTCATTCAAGACGCCATGACACTATTCAGCGTTTTCGAGGGAAATCTAAATGGCTTTTTTAAAATACAAAATACGTAATGTAAATATTGATTTTTCTTTAAAATATAGTTTTTTTGGGATAAAATAGATATTAAAGTATATAATTAGCCAAGTTTTCAAATTTAGTCAACTAGCCTATTATTGCTTTTGTCCATTTAGTGGCACTGGCTATCTACTACGAGTATCATGTTACCTAAGTCTTGTTGTGCTCCGGTGTGAAAGCCAGCGCACCATTAGGTTGAAGCTTCTGGGTGAGAACCCTTGCTATTCAATGGCCTTATGACTTACCATCAGGTGAGATGAAGGCCAACATTCCAAATATAATTATAAAACATATTTGATAGGAAAAATGATAAGTGTTCGGAGTGCGAATTTTTTAAAACCAAATACGAAAAATTTCAAAACGTATTTTGATTTAATGTCGACCTAGTGAAACACAAATTTCGTATCCATTCTTCTCATGTCTATAACTGAGATTGCATATTTATTTACAAAGCAACTCAATATTACATACAATGAGAAAAGTAAGTATCGAGTTATATGAACTGGGAGTATTCACATACACTCATTCTGAAGGCTCTCAAAGGCTCACATAGTAGTTAATTCTATTCAGCCCTCACCCATTCAGGCTCTACTCTAGTACGATAAATTTGACATTTCCAATTTATGTAACAAAAGCCCCGATAAAGAGCCAAGTGGCATTCAATTACGCAAACACTTTCACAACGATTAAGGTCCCTTTTTGGACTTACTCGTAGTTGAAAGTGGAAGAAATTATACAGGAGAGAGCTACACGCAAAGATCGTGGATTCCGGCTTTGCAAAAGTGAATAAGGCGTATCATGAGACTGATGACAGAACACACAAGTGCAAATCAACACATTATGCTACTATCATCAAAATCTGTGGAAAGTGGAAAATCTTCAAACACTCTACCTACATCATTAGTCGGGAAACTTCAACTGCTGAACATAGAACTCCTCCATTGGTACGCTACAACGATAGGTTTTTGAGACTCACACATCAGGCGACTTCCAGGCCCAGCGATCTTTACTAGATAGTCAGTCCACTTAGGGCGGCCGGACTGGAAAGCTGTTGGACGGTAAACGTGCTCAGAATTTATCCCAGGTGAACTACTTGTCCAATTGAGTTAAAAACCTTCTACGACTCTTTAAATATCCCTGTACAAAAAACTAGTTATTCTAATTTTTCCTTACGACGCGCGACGTTCAGAAAGGGTAAATAAACTCGCTTGAAAGTTTTCTAAAATAACGCACATGAGGCGGAAACACTTCAATGTGTATTCTTCCCAATAAATAATTCTTTCTTTCTTTCACATGCTCAGTGTGTATTTTACGTAGTCGCTTAGTATTTTCGTGAAAACCCTCATTACTATTTACAATATTAGTAATTGAGTGACATTTTAAAAAAGCTCTTAACAAAAACCCAAAAAACAACATGACTTGAATATTTATTCTTACAGGTTAATCTGTTTATCTTACCTAAATACACAAACGAGGTAGTCAATTACCAATGCGGTATTCCCTCAATGCGAGTTCAGGGGCTGGCACAAGAGCCTGGAGAAATGTGGTATTCATAGCGCAAGGGAATTACCTGGAGGGTTCAGAGGACCAAGAGTTCTCTTATTTAGGCCGAAAGCTACCAGTTTAGTAAGTAAGAATTCAACATAGTCAAGCTCTTTCCCTAGGAACTTTTGAAGATTTCCCTTGCTTTCTCCTTTTGTCTGTTTTGCTAGTCCCTAGCCCATCACCCCTTTATCGACGAGCATTGACTTACAATAATGAAACGACACTGTTCAACGGCTGGTGATTGCTAGACATTAATTGATTTTCGTTTTCAAATGTTTTTTTATCTAATTGATTTTGGTAAGCGTTCTTTGGAATTTAAGCACAGCTTATTTGCTTTAATTTGTTATTGTGTTTCAAATTCTATTTACTCGTAGGTACGCTACGCTTACTTTTATAGAGAAATTAAAATAAAGATTATTCAAAACTAGGAGAATACGTCAATATATATAGGCTATATGTATATTATAGATATTATTTATTCAATGTCAAGATATTCACACACAAATATGCGGCCTTGTAACCGACTAACGACTTTGTTCCGGTTGCTGTCGAGACGGAGGACCGTGGTGCTTAGAGGCCAAGACGTTTGTCCACGAACTGGGACGCCGCTTGAGGGAGAGGGGCTCTGATCCTCGGTCGGGATCTTTCCTGGTCCAAAGAATCTCCATCCATCCAACGTGGCAATGCAGCAAGCGTGATGGGGACCTTTGGATCGGGACCTTTGGATCCATGCGAGTTCTTAGGTTAGGTTAGGTTACGTGTTTCTTTAGGTTGTAGGTTTAATTTTATAACTAATCTAGGCTAAGTGTACTAACAGATCTAATTTAAAATATGTATCTTTGACATGTGAATATCTTGATATTATAGATAAGATAAACTTTTATTTGCAACAAATGTGGTACATTTCAGATGTTCAAATAAATAATTCTAGATCACACATTAAGGCAATCTTTTGACATGCAAACAGTAATTAAAAGTAATAATATCAAGCATTTAAATTATACAAGACACGTACCTAATTGATATCTATACCTATGTCAATTAATATTAGTCAAATGTTATACATAATAAAATTATATTCGTAAACCAAATTAAAATTATATATATATATATATATATAATATAGGCAACTAGCGTTTCCCCACGACTTAGCCTACGTTACCCCATCTTATCTTTGGTTTTAGGGGTTATTGACACATGTAGAACTAGGATAGGGATGAAATTCAAAAATTTTAGTCAATATTTTAAATTCGTTTTTCTCCAGATTTGTACGGTTTACAAATGTCTACTACCGCTCCAAAGGTAAAACCTTACCTAACATATACCGCACTTAAGTTTTATCACTCCTTTTTTGTAGACGTTGTATAGCAAAGCCCCGCTTTGAAAAAAAAAACGCTGAAGTCTTATACGCACGTTCGATGGTGATTGGTAACGCCACACGGTGCCGGAATGGAACAGTTTTATATCGTGGCAACAGAGGAATTGTTGTATTGTTACTAAGACCTTTTGGTGTTTGATGAGGTCACGCCCCGCTGCAGTCAATTTCCGCAGGTCGCGGTGCCAGCTTCCGACGGCTACGGTTTCAAATCCCGCCTCAAATGGAGGGGCTAACGAGATTTCTGCGGTACCTGCTTCACAACGTTTTGTGTTGTTACCAACCTCGTAATAAATAATTGGCTTTGAAAGAAACTATCGCGAACAAGACGAAGTACATTTAATACTAGGACCATGGGTATGCCGCGACTTTGGAAATTGTGTGTGTGAGTTTTTAACCGATACTATCGTATTTGCGTTTACGACAGATTTGAATGAAGAATCACAGTTTCGTAAACGTGCCGCTAGAGGCGCTGCACAATTCTTCATACAAATCTGACGTAAACGCGATAGTATCTGTGTGTATAGTATCTATCTATTATTTTATCTGATTCTGTTCTATTTCTGTTCTGATTATTTTATATTGAGCAAAAAATTTATTTTTCTTTCTTGCTTACTGCGATCACCAATCCACCTGCCAAGTGTGGTGATTACAGCAAATACCCTCATGGAAAGTCTAACGTGGCGATATATGAGAGAGGCAAATGTAACGTCTGACCGATGTGGCTGATTACGAAGACAAACATAAAATATTTGCATATTATTTTCGGATTATCTGAATAATATTGGATTTGGTAAATTACATAACTAAAAAAGTAATAAAATAAGTAAGGGATAACATTATTTTATAAATAATATATATAATAATATATAAATAATATATAATAAATAAATTTCTTTATGAGAAAAAAATAAAGCTCTTTAACCACATAAAATAATTCAGAACAGACCACATACGCTCGAAATGCCGAAAAAGGATCAGATCGATAAACGTTCTTCCTATCTAATTTCAATACACAGAAGTTAAACTCTTAGATAAATCAAATATCCCGAATCCTAACAAGGAAGGGTTGAAGGGACGAATCTCCTGAAGTTGTTAATTTGAAAGTGAGCCTGTTTGATCACTAATCCGCCTGCCATGCACGGTGATTACCGTCGAATCCTCTCTTGGAAAGCTTTTAAGGTTGGTAATAACAAACAATTTAATAACACCTTTACTATATCTAATTTAGAGTCACCGATAAGATAATATAAAATTTTAGTTCCAAAAACAACAATACGTACATTTAAACAATATGTTCTACTTCTTTATAGACATGTCGCCGCATATATCCCTTTGGGGAATGTACACTTTCTCGAACAGTTCGTTAAGTCGTTCGCTGTCCAGGCAGAACCCCGGTTTACTCGCAACTAATGAAGAGTCCTTAGTGATACTATGTCCGAATTTATCGTTAAGCAAACCTGAAAAACCAATAATTGATAACATGAAGAGTCTATAATAGGACATATCCGAATTTCATTCACTATCAAATATTTTTTGGTAAGATGGTCATCGTGGCGATTTCGCCGATAAAAGTTCCATACTAAATTTCTTTTACAATTATCTTTCAAAAAGGAAAGCTGGCTTTGTGCAGTAATTACCTAAAACAGGAGATCGGATTGTCGGAGAGTCATAGTGAACGATAATTTTAATTGTTACACAGTTTTTATGATTATTGTTCGACACAATTTAGGGCCATTAGCTGCGTAATGGTTATTGTAGCTGAAAATAAAGTTGTAAGTTAATGATATTCATTTCGCGACACAATATAATCCGATCTCCTATTTTTAACCGACTTCATTAAGTAAGCCAGAATTTTAAAAGATTATGGCGAAATAATTTTTTATGGACGAATTGTAATTTAACTCCTTGACTGAAATTGGAATGAGTAAAATTTAGTGCCACAAAATAGGGATTTTAAATCAAGCCGCTCGGTATCTACCTGATATTTCACTATCAAAACTATGATTTAAGTCTTTTGGAGATCTAGTAGTTTTTCCAATACACTGAGAATGGTTTATAGAAAATAGATCATTCTGGTTGCATGCAGCTTGAATGATTGTTTCGATAGCAACCTGGTCTTGTATTCGTCTCTGAATTGCAGTTGCTTGCATTGTCGCGACAATTTCTTTGTATTTAGCTTCTAGTTTATCTAATGAAGAAGTCAATTCTGATTGGTGCTCTTCAGACATTTCGTTGGCAATTTGTGCTCTTTGTCTCACCATTTGTAATTGGTATGAACATTCAGCTAGATGTTTCTCACGCTGTAAACACATTAATTTATTCTCGTATGCTCTAACGCATTTAGTTTTCACTCTTTCAACTTTGCCTAATCGCTTCTCAAGGTCAGCCGTCTTTTGCTTCGTAGCGTCTTCATTTACATTTGTCTCTGTGTGACTTTTTAATTTATTGAGAACTGAATGTAAGTTAATGTTTTGTTCGTCAATTACCGCTTTCAAATTTTGAATTTCGCCTTCCTTGCTCTTTATAATTTTGTCTTTGTCTTCAATGAGTCGCTCCTTTTCTCTGATAGTATTTTCGTAATCAGATCGCATGTTTCTTTTTTCTTTTTCTAAAGTGTCTCGGATTTGTTCTATTATAGCTTCGTATTGTTCCTTTACTGCCTCGAGCTTTTCGTCATACATTTCTTTGTACTCTTCTTTAATCGTTGTCCTGATTGTTGCTATTTGCAATTGATGATGATTTTCCAGAGCTTCTATTTCTTGTCTTTTGCTTTCTGTAATAGAATCCAACTGTTCTTGTAGATGTGCCAAATTAGCTACTAAAGCAGATTTTATGTCTTCTGCTTCCTTTAACTTGTTTTTGATAATTTTAACAGATTCTGGCTTCTCATACACTTTAGCACACTCAACTCCACTTGTGGCTCGATCTACTTTTATTACAAAGTCATCAGGAATATGAGAACAATTTTGACTTGACTCATCTCTCAAAGCTACCAGTTCTTGATGCAACATCATATTCTGCTTCTTGATTTCTCTTAACTTCATGATCAGATTGTTCGCTCTGTATTCGTATTCATCTTCAGATCCTGGTGGATCTTTTATTTGAAGTTTCTTTGCTGACCTTACAATTTTAGGGCATGTGTAGCAAATTATAGTTTGTTTTCTACTTGGTGCACACGAATTTGTCTCAATAATATCTGTTTGAGGGGTAGCACTTTTGTAACCTTTGCTACTGTCAAATATCTTTTCCTCGTCATAATCATTATCCTGGGAATGGTACTCAATTTCTGACGACGCAGTTTTCTTATGTTCATAGAAAAGATTGGATTTGGGATCATCAGCATCAATAACGAGGTATTCTATCTCAGTTGAGCTGTCGCTGTCAACTGGTTCATTGATAGGTGGTAAGTCCTCAACTGGAGGATGCTTGAGGAAGGGGTCTTCGAGTATACCTCTAACAAGTTGATAGCACAGAACATATACGTATTTATTTCTGAGTTTTTTCTCGTTGTCTTCACATATCGATAGTCTGTGGATCCAAGAATTGCAAATCTCTATGACATCCCCGTCTTCTAACTGACCTAAGTAAGGTTTCATGATATGTAAATAACGCTTAAATTCTATGTCAAGATTTGCTACAGAAATACAGTTATCTGCGTCCATTATTCCAGAATATAAATTTGTCACGACGGAAAACCAAATGTAAATGAATTGATGTGTGTGAGTGGCGTGTATTGATTTTTTGTTACGTCAGTTCCAAGAAGTTTACATGCGGCTTTAATGTTATCTATTGTACCAACAAATAGTTCTTACCATAAGAAACATCTAATACATAAATAATCTGTTTTTAACCCATTAATACAGTATGTACCGAGATTATATATCTTTGATTATAAATTTATAGCTATTAGAAGATAAATAAGCTAAGACTGAGTATGGTAAGTTTTTCACAACGTTCGACGATATGATGTGATATGACCATCTGGGATGAACCCTCGGGTGGGGATTGAAAAAAATCGGATAAAAGGACAGGAAATCGAATAACTGATGATGATAGAAGGGCAATCTGAAAAGAACTCTACACAAAGAATTGAAGGCACAAAACAAGGCTATTGTAAATATTCGATCTCAAAGTGTGCTAATATATTTAGTCTCTCGAAGGAACATTTTCCAAAGCAACGCTATTATTGTCCCATCATGATCGTTTTAAAGGCACAATAATAATAGATGGCTTCTTGCAAAGCCTGTGCCGCCGCGTTAAGGCGCTTACGACCGTCCGAACCTTAATAGCGTATAAGCCTCTTCTGAAAGAAACTTGTTAGGAATTTGAATTTCATGCTGAAATGGGTTAGCGAACCTTTCCAGCAGATGTTAAATATTGTAAGAAAAAAAAAGAAAAAAAAAGGAGCGGGCGCTGTGTAAAAGACTTGTTTACGATACTGATGCGATACTGTCATATAATGATTTTGGTTTTATCAAGATTTGAAAGCAAACTAAAGTACAAGGAGTTTTGTGACAAGTAACCTTTTCTTTTTTCAGTTGACTTTTCTTCTGTTCAAAACTTCAATAAAATGTGAATATTGTTTCAGTGCATACGTACACGCATTGCGTATCGACGAAAACTTTAGCCGACTTACAAGAGAGGTAAGAATCGTCACTTTATTCACTTTTTAAAGTGCGCTGCGAAACGCAAGCACCCCTAACTGACAGGTTGTTAGCCAATAGAAAATTAGGGCCCTAATGGGAAGTTAAGATTCTATCCCGGGCACATCGATTTAAAAAAAAGAACGCTTGTCTTCTGTTTAAAATCTGGACTCCAGACATAGTTTGATTGACAGTTCTTGGGACGGCATCAATGTCACTCGTATATTTGTCAAACGAGAAAAAAAATAAACCTATAAATTTACAACTATGTATAATTGATAAGATAAATGATAAGATAAATTTTAAACAAACTAGTTAAAAACTAGAACCGCTTAAAATACACCTAGCACCAGTGAAACCGCCAAACTCTGCCGACCGTCTCACCAATAAATTTTTAAATAAAAATCCCCTATATGCGAAATTATGCAGCAAGTGAAATAACCACAGGAGAAATAAATTACTAAATGAACACAGTTTCTCGTTGACGCCTGCAGGCCCGTCCTCCACCTCTTAAATGAAGTCCGTGTAAGTAATACGTACTCGTATAAAAGTTGTTTTAGGATTAAAAGCTTTTTTAGTACGACACTGGTAAAGCGTTTAATCTATTTTAGTTCTTTAGAATATAAATATTTCTGCCTAAAACGCAAGCATCAGGTTCGATCTTGTGCCTCTTCTATCTTGGATACTATTACACAGTATCCCTTCCCTTTCTGGGGTATTACGGGGATTTATGATGTCGTTAAGATGCACATCCATCCGCTCTAGCGCTGCCTGTTTTGATCTTAACTACTTGTGGTTTGGTAGTGAATTAATTTGGTACGAGCTCTTGTGGGTTCGTGTTACGGTTCCGGCTCCATAATGCCTCGTCGTGGTGAAGAAGGTTATTGTAACATATTTTTACTTTAGATATTTTGGGAAATTACCAAATTTGTCGTCTCAATCAACATGCTATATATTTACGTCCCCACTGCAGGGGCTCAGTGCAGATTGGCGGACTTCACATGCCTACTGTATTCAAGACATGCAGGCTTCCTCACGATGTTTTCCTTCACCGCTAAGCAATCGGATAATATTCGGAGTCCGAAACCCAAAGATTGAGAGTCCGCGCCTTATCCACATCGCCACCGACACTTATCCGATAGAATTTTTTTTTCAATTCATGTCCATCTCAGGACTCATGATCGTATAGCTTCAAGTACAATCCTTCAATATTTGCTAATATACAGGACTTGTAGGAAGGTGAAATAAATGACCTTTGTATGGTTTTGGTGTGAAGTGACTGTACATAGAATTGAACTGAATAGGCGCGTGAAGTCAATCCGAAATAACTGCTTACAGAAGACATGACAAACAAATACCGTAAATCGTAACCACACGCCGTAAATCTAACGTTATGGTCCCGATGATAGGGAGCGGAGGGAGGAAAACCCGGCCCAAAGTGTTTGCCCTTTGTTTTGTTTATTTATTGGATTTTATCATTGTGTTATTGTTTGTTATCGTGTTATAGCTTTTATTCCAAATTAGTTAAGAATTATGATTTCCTCGTAAATGATATGGGGAATACGGGTGGATAAGTAGAATAAATTATAAGTAATATTTTAAAATTATTCAGTTACGGTAGGATTCGTGAGGATTGTTTGTAATGATACTCTAGTAAGGTTTTTTCAATAGGCTAGTTGACTAAATTTGAAAACTTGGCTAATTATATACTTTAATATCTATTTTATCCCAAAAAAACTATATTTTAAAGAAAAATCAATATTTACATTACGTATTTTGTATTTTAAAAAAGCCATTTAGATTTCCCTCGAAAACGCTGAATAGTGTCATGGCGTCTTGAATGACGTCACAGCTCGCGAAATAACCTGCTCTGTGATATGAAAACGTCAACAACAACAATGATGTTTTGCGAGGCGTGACGTCACACTTTCTTGCGCCGCGTTCTTCGTGTTCGTTGTCACGTGACCTAATGCCTATTTTTTTCGAATTCATTTTCTAAAAATATTAATAATCTTTAACTTTTTTGAGAAATAGACTGGTTTTTTCTCACCTTCGTGTCTTCATTTATAATTAGCAACTATAAACCAAGCCATTTGTTATTAGTGGACACAAGCCTATTTATATAGATGGTTTATCTTCTTTAATGTACGAGTATTGTATATAAAAACTCCATAGTGTTCGTCTGGCACAAACATCACATTCAGGTGTATAATAAAAAACTTGTTTATCTTAATGCTCTACGTGTTAAAAAAGTTTGTTATTATTACGTATGTCTTGACAAAACCTCCAAATGGATTTTACATTCTACTGGTAATAGGTATTTTAGATTTTAATAATATGATTAAAATTAATTAGTAATCTATACTGAAATAAAATCTTAATAAAAATAAGACTATTCCATAACGCTCTTTTTCTAAAATAATGCTGCGGTTATTGAGCAAAATTCTAACAGAATTAAAAAAACACTATTTGATATTAACAGTTTTATTCTCGGTAATTAACAAATTCTGCACTTATTTATTTTGTCAGACCTACACTTGTTTTTTAACATTGCTTCTTTTTTTTTCTCAAATCAGTGTACATCAGTTTTTTTCCGTCATTTTGATTTTGAATCACTTCGAGCAGGTAATGTAAGCGTCCCTCAGTTCCTCGACCGACTGCAAGAAATCCCTCAATTCAGCTTCACTAGGCACCCTCTTCGCGTGGAGAATCTTGACATCTTCACCGGCAACGTTCCCATAGTACACGAAGTAATTGTTGTTCAAGCTCCTGAAGACCGGTGGGTGTTCTCCATTGCATTTGCAATTAGATTTCAAATCAGCTGCCGCTTCTGCAGCCGTTCTCGCGATCAGCACAGGTATATGGGTGGTAGCTTCGGGTGTGGTCAGCAGAATGGAATTCAGGTTTAATCCTTGACATTGGCAGCTGTTCCTCGTTTCGTCCAACTTGAATTCGACGCAGCCTTTTTGCGCATCTCCTTGAGGAATCACCGCGACCGGCGTGGAAGCCCCGAGGAATGGTGCCAAGGCTTCGTTGGCGAAGGCACCTGCCAAGATAACTGAGAGGACTACCAACTTGAACATCTTCGTTCGAATGACGACCGGCGACCGGTTTGACTAGGATTTAATCTCCTATTTATATTGGAGCGTGTGACCTTTTATAGAGCTTAATGATGCGAGTATCGATGGTCAAGTATTATGGGTTCTGTGTTTATTTATTCTTGTAGAAAAATGATAATTTACAAAATCATTTTGATACCAAATGGATAGCAGGGTAGAATTTGAATTTGACGTTGTCTCGATGTGCAGTTTTATATGTGTCCGAGAATAAATCCAGGTGTAAGTGTAATAATGAATCATTTGTGAATGTTCAGGTTTATATATAATCAGGTATATTAAAATCAAAGTAATCATCATAGTAACGCAACTTTCAATAGTTTAAATCTCCGGGTTTCATACTTTGTTAGTTGGTTATTTGTCCAAATAAAAAGATATATAGCCTATTATGGAATTTATGTCAGGTTTACTTTATAAATATAGCAAATGCTTTATTAATAATGAGGCTTCTGAGTGACCACATTTCCATCCTACAGCCTTGTCGTCACACACTCATGTCTAACAAGTGAAAGAAAAATAAATTTAAAAAACCCGACAGCGTTTTTAAAAAACTTTTTAGGGTTCCGCAGTCGAACCAGTAACCTTTATTATTTTGCTCTGTCCGTCTGTCTGTCCGTGGCTTCGCTCAGAGACCCTTACTACTAGAATTTGGTAAGTAATATGTATACTGAACTTCACGACTAAGCTGGCTTTACAGGTTAACGAGTAATAGTCGATCAAACTATATACTTCGAGATGTCATAATGAAACTATCGTACAAATTCCATTGAAAATTACTTTACATTGTCCTGTGTGGGCGCACCTAAGGATCCCTACACACGGCCCGACACGCACTTGGCTACTTTTTAATGAATTTGATAGTCCCAGTGTCACTCTTACAGTAAATACGAATCTACCGACACCTCTCAAGCTAAAATCCATCGAGCCGTTCAGGCCGGAGAGCGTGCCAAACAATTATACATATATACTTTCGAAAAACATAGCCCTCCTTCTGGCTCAGTCGGGTAACAAAGACCAAATGCAAGCACATTATACAGGGTGGTCCAAAATGTGACGTCCAAAAAATTTTTTTAGATTCCTTACACCTGGGTGTATCCGAAAATACCCCATGTATGTTCCGCGATTTTTTGTAGTTTAGAAGTTATGATTTTTTAAATGTATATTTCGAATTTTCTGCCGGAGCGACTTAAAATAATCGTAACTTGTTTAATAGTAAGGTTTTTTTATTTATTTTTTCTCGAAAGTGATCGTCTTGAATCACCCTTTCTACTTTATTATCAACTACACAACGTTATTCATTACAAGTTACCGAAAAAAGGGATGAAAGTAAAAATTTTAGGTTTGAGTTGAACGGAGCCAAATTTTCAAAAATTTCTTAATAATACAAAGTTAATGTTTCATTGGTTCAAACTAATTTTAAAAACTCCAGCAGTTTGTCAGCTTACCAAATAATAATAAAAAAGTTGTTCTTAATAGGCGATTTTACGACGAAATTGGCTTCAGAACTTAGTTAGGTGAGAATGCATAAAAAAAAAATGTTGTCGTAAAAAATGTTTAAGCTTATTTTTTTTTTCATTTTTATGGCCTACATTAGCAAGGCATCAAAAGCATTCAAATAATCTCAAATTGAACGATCAGTGACACATTTCATTTTCTGTTTTTAGACATGAAATTATGAAAGCTAGAATTAAACCAAAATCTACTTCAAGGCCAATCACACACAATGACACAAAGCAATAAATAACACGTTTCAAAAGGCGCCAGGCCAGTAAGGTCTTTCTCTTTCGCACTGTTATGGTTGCGTAGAAGTACGAAAGAGAAAGACCTACTGTCTTGGCCACAAAAGTCAGCCGTGCGCGCTAGGGGTTTTTTACCTGCACTTCCCTCTCCCCCCTCTCCCCATACATTCTCCGTAGCATCTCACTGTATCGTCCGTCCGCTAGTCGTTCACTCACTTCCATCGCGTGTGATACTACTTGACGTTGCTTCTTTCCGATACCGATATTTTGAACCTACTTTCGCTTTGTTACTGGACTCCGATTTGCCTTACGACTAACTTGTGCTTGTGTTACGGACTCCGATTTGCCTTACGACTGACTTGTGCTTGTGTTACGGACTCCGATTTGCCTTACGACTGACTTGTGCTTGTGTTACTGACGGCAACATGAGTAATTTTAGTCTAAGCCAGTACGCAGAAATGCACTTTTACTATGGTATGGCCAAAGGAAACGGTCATTTAGCCGCAAGGCTATATCGTCAACAACTGGACCGGCGAGGAGAAATACTGGACCATTACCCGGACCATAGGGTATTTATTAATACTCATAATACGCTGATGGCCGGGCGTATCCCCGGTCGTAGCCAAAGGCACGAAGGAGTACCCAGAGTAGATCCGGACAGAAGAGATGAAGTCATCGCAGCTGTAGAAAGAGACTCTTCTACGAGTTCCAGAGCAATAACCAGAAGGACTGGAATACCACGGACCTCAGTTCTAAGGATATTGAAAAATGGTATGTCGTTTTGTTTTTTATTTACACAAAACATAAATCACAGATACAATGCCAGGTATTAGACTTCTTCCTGCCTAGGTGGTGAGTAATAGTCCTTTTCTTTTTTCAGAAGGCTACCACGCTTACCACATTCAGCGCGTTCAGGAGCTACAAGCTTCAGATTACCCTAGAAGAGTTGCTTTCTGCGAAACAATGATACAAAGGTGTCAGGAAGACCCAGATTTTTTTAATAAGATCTTATGGACCGATGAATCCCGTTTTGAAAACACTGGAGTATTTAATATCCATAACTATCACAGCTGGGAAATTGAAAACCCACACCTTGCAAGAGCATCAAATTTTCAACATCGATACAGCGTAAACATGTGGTCGGGAATTGTAAATGGAGAACTGATTGGGCCTTTCGAGCTGCCGTCTAGGTTGGATGGAGACACATATCTAAACTTTTTGCAGAACAACCTTTTTGAATTGCTGGAAGATGTAAACTTGGAAACAAGAAGGCACATGATATTCCAAAATGATGGTGCTCCTTGCCATTACGCACGCCAAGTGAGGGGGCACCTTAATGAAACATACCCGGGCAGATGGATTGGGCGTGGCGGCCCAATCGAATGGCCTGCACGTTCACCGGACTTGAACCCAATAGATTTTTTTATTTGGGGTTACTACAAAGAAGTTGTCTATGCTCAGCAAACTAACTCCGAAGAAGAACTGAGACGAAAATTGAGAGAAGCAGCGACGAAAGTCAGACAAAATTCAAGCGCTTTCCGCAGACTAAAAGATAACTTTTTAAGACGTTGCCGATTGTGTATCGAAGTTGAAGGGCGTCATTTTGAAAATCTTCTTTAATAAAGTAGTTGAACTTAATTTGTGTTTTCTTTTATTGATGCTAAAAATAAACCAAAATAACCGTATTAATAAAAACTAAACTAAGCTTTTTTAAAATAAAATGTTTTCTAATGTGTCACTGATCGTTCAATTTGAAATTATTTGAATGCTTTTGATGATGCCTTGCTAATGTAGGCCATAAAAATGAAAACAAAATAAGCTTAATATTTTTTTTTGACAAAATTTTTTCTTTATGAATTCTCACCTAACTAAGTTCTGAAGCCAATTTCGTCGTAAAATCGCCTATTAAGAACAACTTTTTTTTTATTATTTGGTAAGCTGACAAACTGCTGGAGTTTTTAAAATTAGTTTGAACCAATGAAACATTAATTTTGTATTATTAAGAAATTTTTGAAAATTTTGCTCCGTTCAACTCAAACCTAAAATTTTTACTTTCGTCCCTTTTTTCGGTAACTTGTAATGAATAACGTTGTGTAGTTGATAATAAAGTAGAAAGGGTGATTCAAGACGATCACTTTCGAGAAAAAATAAATAAAAAAACCTTACTATTAAACAAGTTACGATTATTTTAAGTCGCTCCGGCAGAAAATTCGAAATATACATTTAAAAAATCATAACTTCTAAACTACAAAAAATCGCGGAACATACATGGGGTATTTTCGGATACACCCAGGTGTAAGGAATCTAAAAAAAATTTTTGGACGTCACATTTTGGACCACCCTGTATATAAAAACAAACACCTGTTGTGTAGAGATTAAAATTGTGGTGGTTCTACGGATTACGTCGGGTATCTCCATAAAATTAACATTACCAGTTCACAACATTTGAAAATTAGGTAAATATATCGATCGAAAACGCGACAAACAAGTAAAGACTACTTATTGATAGCGTCAGCTCTAAATGTTTACACGAAGATAGCAACAGATGAGACACGTTGTGTATTAATTATCTTTCTTACTATTTAATATGTAATTTTAGATTGACCTTCGTTTTGTTATACTTATTTGCCTTAATTAAAATAAAGCCTTGTTCGAGTCGTTTGTTATTTATTAGATAGTTCTTTGTATAATATAATAAGTATGAGCTTTCTATAAGGGGGATTTATCAAAATCAGCATGCTTAACAGGTGGGTTGGGTATTTATATTAGGCGAGTGCTACACATGTGGACGCATTGAACCAGTTTTTATCTATCAAATGAATATTTTAGCACTGTAAGTACAGGATACCCACTACCATGAGACCTAAGGCGGCAGGTGGATGGTTGGAAGGAATAAGGTAAGTTGGTTAGATTTTCCCACTGGCACAAGCAGGCTCACAAGGCTGTTTGTTTGCTGTGTGTCTTATCCACAATGAGAGGATCCTGTTGACTGAGGGTATGGATTGTCTGCTAGGCAGACGGACACCTAGCAGGATACAGGTGTTCTGATGTTGGTTCTTGTCACTGGTGTGTGAGGGAGTTGGTTGTAGGTAATGAGACAGCAATGCAAGATTGAAACCTGAGGATTGAAGAAAGAAGATTCAGTCACGTAATAGTTTATATGTAAAGTGATAGGCGCTCGGCCACCATGCTCGCGACGCCTGCTCGAGTGCGTTAATGAAGCAGATCTTCTTTCTCATGGTGTCGCATGTCTCTCTGAACAGCGCCTGCTACCCCGGCGTCCGCCCGTCTGCGAACATGGCGCTGGCGCTGCACCAGCGCGGCGCAGTTGAAACATGGCGGGTCACTCGTCGTGCTGCACTGCACTAAGTAAGTAACTGAGTAAGTTTCCGAAAAATTATTTTCAATTACTTATTTTAGCTTTACGTAACAACAATATACAGCCTCACAACTCCCATCCAAGAAAAAAGACTTGACCTGATCCCTATGACATCTTATGTAATCAATTAATACCCCCTGACTATCGTTTGCTGGTTTCCGTGTTGCCCGAAAACTGCAACTTGGTAATCTTCAACAGAAGGTTAAGTTAATAGGCACCTTCTAGATCAACGTCTGAAATCGTTGAACATCAGGTGAGATTAAGGTCAAGCGTTGATGTATGTTCTATATAAGAAAAATAAGAATAGAACCACCTCAATGTCATCCCTCCCTCAGTGTATATGGTATTTATCGACGGAGGGATACATTATCCCATTATCCAAAGACAATTGAGGGAAAAATATGCAGAACTTCATTATTTACTTACGCAACAAACAAGCTCTTACTGTGATTACCAAACAACCTGTCAACCTTGGTGATTACAGTAAATCTCCTCGG
This sequence comes from Carcina quercana, assembly GCA_910589575.2. Classification (NCBI taxonomy): domain Eukaryota; kingdom Metazoa; phylum Arthropoda; class Insecta; order Lepidoptera; family Depressariidae; genus Carcina; species Carcina quercana. The sequence continues at coordinate 13,813,095 of OU342427.1, forward strand.
AAAGATGAACATATCAATCTATAAGGGAGGTTCGTGTTAAACAGAGAATTTACAAAGCTAATCTATATTCACACGAACATTATAAATGCGAAAGGGAGTTTGTTTGTTTGTCTTTCTTTCACCCCGCAACGGAGAGTCAGAATGACTTTATTTTTTGTATAGGGATCTGTGATAGGGATAGTTGAAGGGATAGGTTATCCCGATAGAACAAAAAGATCCCGTGGGATAATTACTTAAGTCTGCGCGGACGAAGTCGCCGGCAAACCACTAGTTATCTATATTTTAAAATCCTTTGGTAATAATGAAAAATGGTAAGATTAGCAAATGTCTTAAATTCAAGTAAATATATATAAGTTACCTAGATTTGGATAACATTAAATAAACTAATATAAATAAACTATAAACTAATAAACTGTATTTATTCCCTCTCATCATCACCCTTAGGGGAAAAGTTTTGTAAAAAATAATCACTAAGCACTAGTCAAAGACAAAACAGTCAAATGAAGTACCTCCTTTTTTGGAGCTGGGTAAAAATAGAAAGACCGAAAATGGCAACAATGCGATGGTACAAACACTATGAAAAAAATTATAAAATTAACACAAAAAAAATAGACCAATAAGTTGTTGTTACTTTATATTTCGAACAGTCAGGTTTGTAGTTTCGTATACTTCTTCAATGTTCTTAGGTTACTATTAATCTTTATTGAATAGCTTCTTAAACCCAGAATTGTTGTCTCCAGGTGTAGAATCAATTGGTTGGCTGGTACAGATAGCCTCACTGTCTCTGTCTTTTAGATCAGGAATCCCATTAATATACTCTGCCACGCTTTCTGATGAAGGTACTTCTTTAGCATAAAGAAAGGCCATATTAGGTATAGCGGCTGAAGGTTTCTTAGCTGCCACATAAAGTACGAAGTGATTTTTATCTAGATTTCTAATGATGACAATATTATTGGGACCGTTATCGCACTTGCACGTCCATTCCAATTTTTCATTGACCTCTTCTATTGTATTTGCGGTGACCATGGGTAAAGCGAATTCTTCGTCAGCTGTTTTAAATAGTATTTTATGTTTCTCCAGGGAATCTGGACCACATTCACATGTCTCTTCTGCTCTAGTGAAATGGAAAGACGTACAAGCCACCTCCACCTTGAGGTAAGAACCGAAAACCGTGAGTGGGTACCATACACCGTAGTCAGTTCCGGAGTGTTCTTGCGCCAGCGCACTTGCCGACATGGCGGCTAGGAATAAAATCGCCAACTTAAACATTCTTAATAACGCCACAAACGAAATTTGTAAAACTGAATGTTTACTGACGAGTCTATTGGGGATCTGCATTCGTTTTATACCCAAATCTTTAGCTTTGGTTTGATAAATTTCACGATAATTGGTTATCTTAGGTCAATTATTCTCTCGGACGTGACACAAATAAGATACTATTTTAGGTACTGTTTAATTTGAAACACCTAAATAAAGAGACAAATTCCTGTTTTTTTCTTCATCTTTTAAAATGATGTTGCGAAGTTCATTACAGCGATGTACGTTATTGCGAAAGTTTAGCATCGCGACGTACGTTGCTGCGAAAGTTTTCTACTGCGATTGTTGCCTTTTCGATTATTTTTTCAATAAATATCAAACAATTTCTTTAATAAATTTTACTGCGTTTCTTGCGTCTTGGCTGGAAAAGGTTCATTAATAACTAAAAAATTCATAATAGGTATATATCATAGAGCGTAGCGGACGTGCATATGGAGGGTTCCCAATTTAGTTATGGATTAGTATATCCGAGTAGCATTAATTGCCGATACATAAATCATAACAAACAATAAAAATTGTCAAAAACATAAACCAAGTTACTTTGCCGTTGCCTGCCGGGCTAGTTACTCGTAGTGTATTAAAATTTCATATATGAGTTTTGCCGTTATGCCACTGAATAACAACTTATGAGTCAACTTAGTCTGTATCTACCTCTGTTTAGGAGATAGAAGCCTCTGACAGACAAACAGAAGGACATATAAACTCTAGAAACATCTGCATGTATCTCAATCTGTTTGCCTGCGACTTCGTTTGTGTTGCCTTTATAATTCACCCCTCGAGAAATCTGTATCGAGGTCAAGGTAGACTGTGTGTGTGTGAGTGTAATATGTTCTTCTTGATCCCGAAGGCTTCAAGCTTTCAGTTGTGTAAAGCGAACAAACAGAAAGACAGCTACAGTGACATTTACATACAGACAGATATAGTTACATTCCAATTTATAATATGAGTGTGGTTTTCTCGAACAAACAATTAGTTTATCTACAGGGTTATCTTTGTTACTTTGCAAATGTTGTTAAAAACACTTACTCTTTTGTGTTAGTGAAGCGTTTTTAGGTTTCAATCAGTTCAAAGATATGCAGAGCTGTTCTAAAACGAACCATGTTTTCTATTGGTTCGAAATTCTTGTGATAACCCTTTCCGGTAAAATAAATGAACAATTATGTTGCGACTATAAGCCGAAATGCTAGTTAGTCTTGGTTAGTTCTAACCGGCTAAATTGGTTTAAAATATTATTCTTAGTTCTGACATAATTTTCTTTTGTAATTTTGACATATTGTATTTGTAATTTTTTTTAATGATTCGAATTTTTTTGTTTAAAATGTACTTACTAATTTAACTAATAACTTAACTAATTAACTAAGCGTTGCTGGTTCTATTAGACTAAAATCATACCAGCTTCAACCAGATATTACCAGTACCTGGTGGTTAAAACCAGGCCTGAGATCTTGACGTCAACATGGCGGGCGGTATTTTTCCGCTGCGAATCGAACCCGCGACGTACTTATCGCCTTTGATTGTCCGATTTCAATACAATGACGACGTAGTCATGTAGCTAGGATATCACAGCGCTATGATGACGTGGTCTTAACGTTAGAGCCAGGATATCAAAGTGCTACGATGACGTGGGCATAGCCCTAGAGCTAGGATATCACAGTTCTATGATGACATGCTCATATCGCTAGGGCTAAGATATCACAGTGTCACGATGACGTGGCCGTATGGGTATAGCTAGGATTTCACGGTTTTGTTGATGTCGCAATTCCAGAGATGATTAAGGGTACACGATCTGTCTTCTAAAATTAGAAAAGCGGGACTCTGACCGTCGGTAACTCAATATTTGTGTTTCCCAACAAGTATTTCGTGCAGAAGCCAAATATCATTTTGCGCCGGGACAGGCCCGAGTCCGCGATCGAGCAATAAAGTCCGTCGTTCACCAAAAGACATACAGCGTAAGTCAAAAGAGACTGACTGTCTTGCATTTCGTTTCACTTATGTGGTTTCTAATATGGTCAGGTCGATAATGAGAAGCAAGCTTTCATAATTCGTTTTTTCAAATCAAACCAGTTTATTTGAGAATATAAATTTTATAATTTCCTCAAGCGGACGTAAAGTAAGAAGGTATACTCGGTGAAACTTTTAAACAGCTAAAATTATACAAATACGGGATTCGAAAGTCACAGGAATTCGAATAAATTCTTGCAAATTGTTACTTGAATATATTATTTTAGTTGTGACGCCATATGTTACGTCTGGGACAGTACTGCTAGCATTCTATCGAATATAGTACCGAGTAGACCGATATTGAATAAAGTAATTAATTAGGCAGAAAAAGATACAGACTTAGACAAGTCATCAACAAGTCAAGACAAAGACAAACTTGCAGACGCGAGTTTTCAAGTTCCAGTTTTCGGCTTCCACCGTTATCGTCATTTACCATCAGAAAAAATGAGAGCGAAAGGTAAGCCGCTATTGCTGACCGGTTTACAGCTACCATTTAAATCGTTCGGTAGGTTGTAAACTAAAATGTAAACGGTTTACACCAAGTTTACACTATATGTGTGGTATTTGTATGTTTGCCAGTGGCTTAGTTCACTCTTTGTTGTATTCGGTCGGTCTTTCTGTTACCACGAATAAAAATATATGGCATTACCCCAATAAAGACTTGGTTGAAAGGAAGTAGAAAGAGCTGGCTTAAATTCAAGGCAATAAATTCGAATGATTTATCGAGTTCATGGTCCCGACGGGTCGTTGGTGCTTTCTGGATAAGTTACGACTGCATATCCAGGAAATACGTGGATGCAGATATAGGGGTAGTCTTGATTGGGCTATAAAACGGTTTCCGCAGTGATCTCTCAGGGAATTAGTTCGAAAGAGCCATTGACTTACAAAATAAGATGTGCTTAAAATATGTTATACAAATGTAACGTCGACAAAGGGCATTCTTGCTATTTATAAGGGAGGAAGATACTCATCACATACTCATAGAGCTGCCATATTTAGTTATGTTCTTCCTTTTCATATCATTCAATTTAACTATGCTTCTACTTCTTAATACTAACGTTACCCATTACTATCACAGGCACTTTAGTAATCCAATATCTTGCTGCGATTAGCCAAGCGTGATAATTATAAAAAAATGTTCTTATGTTCAGTCCCTCATGTCCAATAGTTGACTTATGTAGCTGATGCTGATCATGATTGCCTTAAGACAATACACAAATATAGTGGGTATAGTTCTTGTAAGTCATTGAAAGGTATTATCATTATATCTATTGGTAGTAGAGCAATAGTGCAGTATTTTATTCGTAATTTTTGTGGTAAACTCCGAAACATTGTTGTTTACGTTTTGATAGTGTATGTATGTCGCAGTTCTCTTAAATTAAAAGTAGTTTACAGTTATATCGTAGTATTATAATTAATTAATTTATACTTATTTATTCTCATGTATATGCGGTATACATAACTCAGTTGTTTTATAAAATAGCTATCGTTTATGTAAAAAAGCTAATTAAGCAACCCAGCTGAGATATGTACATGAAGTTAAGTCTTGTTATAGTTAAATAATAAACTGTGATTTGTCTTACTTCGTGTGTAATCGGAAAACATCTAACTCAGACACACACACACTATCATCATCATATAATTATCACACGACACAATTCATGGACATGTTTTGCATGTATATAATACTTGTATGTACGTAGACCCGCTATCTGCGTGTGACTTGAGCCTTGTTGCCACTGATACGCTTTGCTCCCAAATACGATACGAAGGCAAATATGACCGATCGCCCATCACACTAAAATTTGGACTTTATCGCTCAGTCCAAAGGGTTTTTGCGGGGGTTTGCCCCAACCCAAATCGATATGACAGTCCATCAATGTCGGGAGTGTGGTTGAAGAATGTCTATTACGGTATGACGACCTCGGTGTACCGACAAAATACGGGACCATAATTTCACGTTGCTATATTTTGTCAGCGAATTCACTTTTGGTCAAAAATTTTATGACTTTTGTAGTATGTAGTAGTATGAATTTTGTAGTATTTGCTGATATGATATGCTGCAAAGATGAGACAGCGCACAGACACCAGTGCATCTACCATGAGTTTACGCAGGCGATAACGTGTATCGTTAAGTATCGCTCTGTCCTTGTCACCCGCATCTCGACTGAGCAGCATTAGTATTCGATATACGTTATCGCCTGCGTAAACTCATGGTAGACGCACTGAACCACCACTACCAAGGTTCGAAGATATTGGTCTTAAAGACCGGTCGTCATCTTGTTTTTTAAAGTTGGCCGCGCACAATTCTGCCATTCTATATCGATCGAGGACTATTGTATAAATAAAAATGAAATAAACCATAGTGGCTTAAAGCGTCATGTTTCGCAGATATTTTTGCAGCATTTTTGAAGCAAATATGTCGGCTGCTCACTAATGCCAGGCTTTCAAGAAAAATCTTCGGACCCTTTTATACTTACTTTGATTTTCTGTTTTCTAGTAAAATAATAGGTATTTAAGTATAGGCGTGTAGCTGACATAGAGGCTAAAAGTTTCATATATATATTTGAAATCGAGCGTCAACTTAAACAGAAGACACTAAACTTGAGCCTGTGCTTGAGTCCCGCTCCGGGCCCGGATCGTTCTTGGTGCTGCGGTTATTAGAATTAGCCATTGCCAATCAACGGGACAACGCGGCTAGTGTAATGAGAACCTTTGCACCAGGTACTATCATGAGGCGGTCTAATTGACAGACTTTTGTTAATTATTTTTATTTCTAGAATGAAGATTTTAGAGATATATATACCTCTATATATATAATATGTTATCAGTATCACCTATGAAAAACTGCGTTACCCAAAGAAAATACACAGCCCAACGTACAATATGCCATATCAGAGAAGAACCGCATTACAACCGGTTTACTGCATTGCAGGATAGGATATTAGGCTAACAATCATGCAAACTGTACAGAGCTTGCATTATACAGCACACTCCTGTTGCCTATTTAAGCCTTTTACGGCTAGAAATCTCTGCAGTTGGAAATGTGACGTATTTCCTTTGTACTAAGAGAACTTAAGTATTTGATGAATGTTCATCATGTTTACTCGATGTTTATTCATCATTATATAATATGTAAATAAAGGTTTACAATAAGATTCCAAATTAGAGAACTGCTGATAATCTTTTACGAGCGTACAGTACTCGCACACCAAGTTTGCACCTCTGAAGTTAGCCACAAAAGACTGCGAATTATCAGTTATTAGCGTATTGTTTTATATCCTCTAGGGATATTTATTATCGAAAACAAGTAAATGCGTTCAAAAAGAACTGTAAACCGACTTCAATTGCCCTAAAAGTCTATTTTTAAGGCAAATTTAAGATTTATATAGTTTTCTCATTGATTCCACTGTCAGAACTAGACCAAATTAGAACCACAATGGGACCTCACGGGAAGCACCAGCTTTCAAATAATAAAAAATTTATCATCCAAATCGAACACACAGTCAAAAGTTCTGAGGTAACAAACATTTAAAAAAAACATACCCGTCGAATTGATAAACTCCTCTTTTTTTGAAGTCGGGTAATAATACGCACGCATTTCGTCTGTACATGTTTGAAATGAAGAGCTAACTTCAGAGGGGCAAACTTGGTGTAACTTGCGTCATTGACTATTTGGAAAAAGTTTATATTCAGTTAAATAACTCCTGAACAGCAGTGGAGAAGATGATACGTAGTTTAACAGCATCATATTAGTAGCGTTAATTTATAGTGATGTTAATAATTATATTAAATGATACCATGTTGTAAAGATGTTTAAAAAATTTAAATATTTGCCTCCCTTTGAATATGGAATGTGAGAAGCTTAAATTTTCTAACTCCCATTATACTAGTTTGTTCGGTATCTTCATATTTGCTGTCCCTTCCCAATAAAAGGAATTTTTCACCTATAATGTCTTTCCATAATTTCGAGTATTTATTGATAAATAATCCGTAGACAAATGAAGGTCACCGACATAGCTCGACGAGTCAGTGAGCTGAAGTAGCAATGGGCAGGCCACATCGCTCTAAGAACCGATAACCGGTGGGGAGTAAAGGTTCTCAAGTGGCGACCACGTACCGGGAAACGTCTACCAGGCCGTCCTACTAGGTGGACCGACGACCTGGTTAGAGTCGCGGGGAGTCGCTGGATGCAGGTGGCTTGAGACCGGTCCAGCAGGAGCAGGAGACGTTTCCTGGCTGATGATGATTGATAAATTTACCTTTCGGTATATCTGATTTAGAGAACCACTGAGGAAATAATTTACAAACAGGTAAAGCCGCGGGCAACCATCTAGTCTGTTCTAACACAGCAAAAGAAAATTTGTTGTAATTGCTTCACATTTTACCATGCCTACATTCCAAGTGCAATTCTGTCCAGAAATTGTAATAATTCATCTCTATGTATATTTCTTACTACTAATCAGTCTGAAAGCAACGATCGGATTTGTCCGAGTTTTTTGTGCCAAAACCCCAATTTATTAGCGTCCATTTTTTACCGCAGGAAGTGGACTAAGCTTACGCTAAGCCGTTGTCGTGGGAAGAGCTGATAGGCTGATTAATTGGGACTATTCTTACGAGATAAATTAAGTGGGGTTACTGGGGAGGATTACTAAGACGGTGTTCGCACATCGACCGCTGTTTCATAGACTCGAGTACCTTCTTTGTAGAGTGTGTAGGTATATTCTAAGCCTCTGAGTACACCTATTCAGCCAATTAATTGGATCAGCGAAGTAAGAAGTGGTATAGATTGTCGTAGTGATTCAAGTTCGCAATAACGTTGTTTTCGAGATAAGTGAATCGTGATTGTTTTTTTTTACAAACTGTTTTGTTAGTTGTCTCAAATGAAACCGGTTTATTTGCATTCGTCTACAAAGAGTCATTAGAGTTTAAATAGTGTTTGGATTAACGTACATGAACCTTGTTAGGGCATAGCAAAATGTAAAGTCTTCAAGTTTTATATAATAATAATAAATCAATGTATTTTTTTTACTTTAATCGTCATCAGCAGCCTATATACGTTCCCACTGCAGGTGTTTAGGCCTACTCTCCTACAGAGAGTGTATGGGCCGTATTCCACCACGCGGGTCCAGTGCGGATCGGCGGACTTCACATGCCTGTTCAAGACATGCAGGTTTCCGCACGATGTTTTCCTTCACCGTTAAGCGATCGGATAATGTACTTGAATTGAAAAGCAACTCATAGGTACACGGCTGGATTCAAACCCGGAACACTCAGATTGAGAGTCCGCGCTTTATACACTGCGCCACCGACGCTTCTTTTACTATAATAACACAGTCATTACTATAGTAACACAGTCAAACTGTATACATGTATGTATATCTTCCATAAATTCCTTTATTTTACCTATGTGTCCTATACTTTCCAATTAGGAGGGTTATGTCTCTCTTCCAGCTATGTCTCAAGGCAAACGTTATTATCAACTTCACAAGCATGAGCCATGGGTGGTAGTCATCTTGCTTAACAAGGGATGAGGATCACAGATAGATGCTGATGACATATAACGTCTTCCTATGTAAAAAATACGTTATTTTGCTGCGACTACTACTCCCCGTGTCAAGATGATGACTCATGGAAAGTATTACGTGGTGATATATGAGTTAGGCTCATGTCCAACAGTGAAAATGCAGCTGATGTTCATACAATTTTGTAAATACTCGCACGATCACGTACATAAATTCCTGACCCAATTTTACCCACTGAAAAACCTTCCACCACTTTAAATTTATATAGAATCTAGTCTTAGCTCAGTCAAAAAAGCTCAGTGTCTAAAGATAAAACTCTTTAAGAGGCTATGTTGTTGTATGTTCAAGGTTGCATTGTTTTGTAGCTGTCCCTCTCCGAGCCCTATCCTACCCGAGCGCGTCCGGTGAGACAGCATACACTACCCGAAGTTATCCACCCGTTATTTGGATGTTTCGTAGTCCAGGGATCATTTGAAGGATACAGTTTATTATGTAGCCATTTTTTCAATACAGTATATTAAAAAAAAATCAGATGTCGGTGGTTTTTCCCAATTGTTCTAAATTGATTCATACTCTTGTAAATCAGGTTCAAAGTTGGGGCTTTTTATTACCGAAAAATACAATACCTTGACGCCCTGTAACTCTGGAAGTATATATTTAAACGAAAATCTGACTCACCACCGACACATATATTTGTTTCTAGATTGTGTCTTGAAAATTTCATAGATTCTCATAGCTTAATACTCAAAATATGACTGGACTACGTTTGTATGGGCGCTTTGACAACAGCATACCCTCTTAATAACTGCGTGTTGACATTGATGTTATACGGAACCAAAACTTGTAAACCCAAAAAACTTGTCAAACCAACTTGTGCCATACGTAAGTAACGATAAGGCCGTTGGATGGAATGCGTCCTCACCTAGAGCCTCAAGCTGACGAGGCGCTGACTCTGCTACCTTTCATATCGGAACATTTTAGTGCTATTAGCACTGTAGTTTGGCGACAGACTTAAGTGATACGGTGGTAGCTAGCTATTGCAATCTCTCCTCTGCGCTAAAGCGAGTCGTAATATCCGAGTGATTAGTCAACGGGACGTGTCTCTTATGACGGACCGAGTAGTTTTATCCGAGTGGCTAACACGTGACCGGAATGGCCCGGGGTGAGATGGGATGAGATTCGTAGAACTAGCATCCAGACATGATTTGAATAAGCTGTGTTTCTAGGCCAAACAATATACGTAGTGGTCACGGTTTTGAAATGAGATCGTCCAATAGAATGGCGCCCACAGGTGGCGCCAGAGAGCCAAGTCAAACGGACTGCAAAAATGCGGACGGAGGATAATTTGATTGCAGTTTCTGTGCAGTCGATACAACTGCATGCAAATAATTATGACATTTGAACTGCAATTCTGCAGAAAATGCCACAAAATGAAGTGAATACGGGAAATCGCCTGACGAAATATTAACATCGTGACGACCTTTAGGGTAGACTTATATTCAGTAGTAGGGTTTTCCAGATGGGAAAATAAACGAAATGTACGAGTAACAGCAATAATAATGCATTCAAATTTTGCCAGCAATTTCATTTGCGTGGATATCCGGAATTATGCAATGGAAACTGCTTGTTCCATTTGTATAAAAAGTAAAATATTATGTCATTTACATAATTTATTGCAGTAAATAAAGTAGAATTAGTCTTCTCATGGTTTCCCCTTAAACAATTTAATTATGATCTTGTTAGTTCACAAAACACACATCGTGACGAATTGAATGTAAACAATTGAACATATCAAAGGAAATTTTTGATGAATTTAAAAAGATATCTTCTGTCAAAGTATAAAAGCATTGACATACACTTAGAGATAAAACACCGCAAATTGTATGTAAACACTCTTCAAAGCCGCTTCGTTCGTAATCAAATATATTTCGAGACACACCCCTAAAATAACATAAGGTACCTAAAAACGAGCGTCTCAATTCAAAACATGTCCTCGGCACGTTTTTTCCATCAATTTACATTGTCGTACCCAAACTGCGTAACATGTTTAAACAAACAACATATAGCGAACTTCTGTAACGAGGTGAAACTTGGTCTATTTGTTGTTAACTTCAACCGATCTACAGAGACGAGGAGAATCAGATAGTACATGGGACCCATTGAAATTTCTTTTAGGGGATCCGTAGTCAAACAAGGGATCTTCGTCAATTTCTTTCAGACTTATCCTGACTTCTTAGACGGTAAGTATAAAGTACTAAAGTAACGTTTCTTTTGTGTATTAAAAATATTACTAAATAATCTTCTAACATAATTATACTTGCTTATAAATTAGGTACAGATTCTTGATTGTTTAATTTAAAGTCCCAAAATCTGAAAATGTTTGCAAGAGTCTTGAGAATAAGCTCTCAGCTGAGAATTGCTAAGCACAGGCTTTGTCAGTAATGCAGTCGAAAAGTTTCTCTATTCATATTCAGGCTCTATCATCAGACACTTCACTAAGTGTATTAAGACTCGTCAAACCGAACCAAATGAGCCTAAATTCAAGAGGTTTACTAGTCTAGTCTTTTAATATAGAAAAACAACATCCCTAATTAGCATTGCTGTAATATTTGCAACGAAAACGGAACCCTAGTTCTGGACGCCCAAACGTACATGTCCAGTCTTTCGCCCCGCAACGACTGTCATCCCTTTCTGACAGTTGTTTTGATTAAATTATAACTTTCCTCGGAACTTTCTTTCAATAACGATTTAATATTCAAGTTTTAGCGAGGGTCCAACTTTGTGGTTCCGGGTGTAATCAAGGGACAGGTGACATTCAAGAGTTCCTACAGGCTGCAAGCAGCAAGGTCAATGTATGTTCAACTATATCACATTGTTATCAATTTATCATCAAACTGCATACCAAGCGTAACGACTCTCTCACATCTCAGATTGTTTATTCCGTTTGACCACAATCTCACCTGATGATGTGGTCTAGGATGGTACACGGTTGCCTAGAAATGGTAGCAGAGCCAGGTAGCGTCTTGCAGATTCTCGGTGCGGTTACCATAACCTATACCTAACAATTTTCTCGTCATTTAGCATCAGGTGAAATGAAGGCCAAAATACATTAAAAAGCCAAAAAAAGCCAGCTTGGCTTTGAAGCCGTCTCGGAGTTAGTTCTCGGGAAATAAAATGAGGAAGGTGGTGATATCGCCATTCTTTTAGTCGTTTTTTATGACACCCACGGAATGATGAGGCCTTGAGCTAGACTAATTCTAACGCCGAGAGCACATGACCACGCCTAGACCACACGGTTTAACCTACTTACAACTTAAAATGAATTCGTCAATAAATTTTGTGCGCCTATACGTATCAATAAGCAATAAAACATCGTTCATCAGGCGCTTGTAAATCGCAGCGGTAAATTTGAGCTGCAGGTTTTTTATGCCGATAACAGTTTCATACTAAACTTCTTTTGCCTTAACCTTTTAAAATAGGATAGCCTAGCTTGACTTTGTGTCGTCCTAAAATGTAGATATACATAATATAATGAATCACAAACCATTGAACTAGGTACCCATTTAGATTTCGCTTCTTTTGTCGTTGAAGTCAACAACTAAGGCATATATCATAATATTGAACTTGGATTTCATTTCATATTTATGTTTTTGATGGGATTATAAAAAACATGTAAAGTAATTGTAGTATTATTAAGCAGGTATTGTACGAAAACAAACACGCGACTGGGTAAATACTGAGCCCTTTTACTACTAAAGGGCTAATATTAATATTGAGTATGTGCCGGTGACAGGTAATTACAAGCCCTTAATTAGAATGTGTTATGCCTACTGTACTACTTTACCGATAAAATTATTGACATACATAACTAGCTATATGCCACAGTTGTGTAAGTGCCATGTATTGTAAAAAAATCTGGTCCTATTTATTTCTAGCTATCATTAGGACAAAGTTTATCCCAATAATCAGTTTGCTTTTACTTTTTAAAGTATTATGTGTTTGCACTTGATCTTCGTCTCGTGTAAGGCTGTTAGATGGAAAGCTTGCTCACATATGATTCAAGCTAGTGAGGCGGTGGCCCTCAGGGCCCTACACTACAACCTTTCGTAACAGAACACAACAGTTCTAGTGGTGGTAGCTAGTGAAATCCACGCGGATGAAATCGCAGGCAAAGGCTTGTATTTATTTACACTTAAACTGTATTTATTAATTCTCGTTATATTAATAGGATACGCACCTACAATTTGCTAGTTATTGGTATTGTGTATGAAGCTGCTTGGAATTTCAATACCTAGATTTAAATCTAAATGAAGGAGGTATCTCATTTCGAAAACGAATTGAAAGAAAGGTAAACCATACTAAGTAAAGATTTCATTGAAAATCATTGTTGAATTTCAGCAAATCCTGGTTGAAGTTCAGCTTATGCTGAGAGATCTCCTTTTCGTCTTTCACTGTGCGGTACGGGTAGCGACATACTCCCAGTAACATGAGTTGAATATAAGTTAGGTTAAATAACTAGTATTTAAAAATATTTTTATTACCACAGCGAAAGTATTTTAGCGTTCTGCGGTTATTAGTGACGAGTTGCTGCTATTTTAGAATTGTCTTGGACAAAGCCGGGGGCATACATAATCTTTTACATGTAATCCGTTGCGACTTTTATTAGTTTTAATTGAAAACTAAAATAGCAGAGGCAAACGGAATTCATTTGTTCATTGTTTATAGTCGGGTGAGATTGAGGTCAAGTGTTGGTCTAACTTCAATAAAAAAAAGTCCATGTTAAGTATAACAATAATTACTTGTAAAGTGCTCCAAATACTTCGTAACAAAACATTATAATTGGCATATCTAATATGGTCCCCCTAATGCCACCAACCTTTAGGAATGCATGGACCCCTGGCACCCCCAGGTTAGGAAATCCGGCCTGAATTAAATGAATATCGATAATTAATAACCATGATTATGACAAAGGAGGCCACGAGGAGGGCTATGTTTAATAACGAACGTTTCCCAGCTGACGATGGCAACAACAAATTGTTCTTTGACGCGACTTAGTGCGTACTTATTTGTTGTTCCATGTATAACTTTTGTAAGTCAATGCATCAACAGATTTTCTTAACGAAGCCGAGAAGATTTAAGAACGGCCTCCGTGGCGCAGTTGTCGGATCGTTAGACAGCGCAACACACGCACAGGTCTCGGGTTCGATTCCCAGTGTCAAAAATCACTTTGTTACACTTTCCCCAGTTTGGTTAGGACATTGCAGGATGAATCACCTGATTCAACGCTAACATTTTACGGGATAAAAAATGACCTATTTTACTGCGGACCATAAATTATCTCTATACAAAAAAGCACTGTGTTCCTTCGCCCCGTTATTGCGTGAAAGAAGAAGTGAGTTTGTCTGGTTATATGTCTTCCTTGACGTCGTAACGGAGGGTCAGAATGACTTGAACTTTTGTATAGGGACTTGTATAGACTTGAATTTTTGTTTGCATTTTGCCCCGATCGAACCTAAAATAGCATGCGATTGAAATCGTGGGCATAAGCTTGTTTATGACGTGTTGACGATCAATGTAATAGCGACATTGTCATGGTTGCAACAAGTAACATACTTGCGTTACATGAGTAACTAAACAGTACTTACGAGCAACCTCTTCAAGATAAGTAATTTATTTTATTGCGGTGTATGATAATCCCACTCATAGGTATGCGCATTTTTACACGCATACATTATTCTATGTAGTTGATTTTCTGACGTTCCATAGAGCTGTAAGTTAGTTGACACGTTTGTAATTTAGTGTCAAGTTGCTATTTTGATTTCATAATACGTAGTTGGGTGTAGAAATAGATGTGGCGTAGTCTCAATCTGCCATTTATCTTTGAAATTGCTCTTCTCAATGTAACTAGAATGTTTGGATTAGATAAGGACTTTGGACAAAAATACATACGTACACTTGGAGAAATTTTCCAATATTTATGTCCAAGCAAGGACATGGCAGCTCAGTTGGGTAGAGCGTTAGTCCTTGAGACTGGTCTGGGTTCGGCCCTAGCTCGTACAAATGAGTTCCAATTTGTTATTTATGTACGAATGATACAAACCATTAAGATTGATTTTGCGGTGAAGGAAAACATCGTGAGGAAACCTGTACACTAGTGTACACTCCTGAGAAGAAATTCAATGGTGTGTGTGAAGTCTACCAATCCGCACTGGGCCTGCGTGGTAGACTGTTGCCTATACAATCTCTGTAGGTGAGTAGGCCTGCAGTGTGTAGGCTGTTGATGTGATGTACAAACGGCTACACAGTGTGACCCATAATCAGGAGCTAGCTAGCTAGCTCTCAACATGTTACCGCCAAACAGCAGTGTCAATAGCACTTTTGTGTTTCGTTGTGAAAGGTATCAAGCCAGCACGTATTCCATCAAACGCCGAGATGAAGACCAATATACATACTTCATTAAATATAATTTTCTTTTATGTTCCACATCTCGGAAAGCCCTAGCAGTGATAATGGAGTTCTAAATTATGACGCTGCTAAATATAAATTCTTTGAAACCAATTTACTTCGGATAACATAGAAACTTTGTATCAACTTGTAGAGGCTAATTAACTTATTTTTAGAGGCACAATTAAGTGTACATGGCAGTATGTTATGAAAGTAAACTGCTATACATTTTTAATAGCCGTGTTAACAAGCCATGTCGATGAATTTTAGACTAAGAGCTAGCGTTATTTACCAGTGTATGTTCAAAATAAATACAAACAGAAATCTATTCATTTATCGTGTCAATTTATTGAGAGCCCATAGAGCGAAAGTGGCATCCTCATTCGCTCTTTCCTATATTCTTCAGCAATTATAATTGTAATAAACGGTAGAAGTAACTGAAAGCCAAGCGACATTTTAACAGATTTTATTCATAGTAATAATACACTTTACAAATCAACTTAACACTCACTGACTTTACTGCAATACAAACCGAACGTTATTGCAATTTAAATAGCACTATCACTTTAGTTTAAGCAGGCCACCTTTCGGCTAGACGGCCAGAACAGTTGTGTCCTCCGTTGTCGTCTACCACCGAAATCTGGTGGTTCGTTCGTATCGGCCAAGTGGTGAGCGCTGATTGGCCCGCCCCACTCGGCCGTCACCTGATTGGTTCACCGTTCCCCGTCACAAGTAACCGGTGTACCTCGCTAGTCAAGCGAGGAACTTGCACCGGAAGTCGTGGCGCCAACATCATGTGCTTTATCTAATCGAACGTCTTATTTACCTTGCACGCACGTAAGATGTGGCATGAAGAATGATCAAGGCTACTGTAAACCCGGTCCATTAAATGGTTGGAGGGGTTAAATTCCTGAAATCCATGCAGAGGAAGTCGCGGACAAAAATAGTACATCAGCCGAAAACCTCAACTAGTCAGCACCCTCTATATAAATCTTCCGACGATAAATGCCAGCAGGACCGGTTGTGAGCCGCTTGCATTGAAATGTTCATCGCGACCTTTATCAGGTCGTCGTCGGTCCATCCAGTAGGAGGCCGTTCCGGTCTTAGTTTTTCGGTGCGTAGTCACCAATTTTTAGCGGTCGTGAAGCTGTGGGGCAACAATCATAATCATGTCAAATTTTGGATTTAAATAGTGTGGGTGATTTTAGTTTCCTGGGCAGGTGATACTCGATTTTACTATAGTATAATCAGAACAAAAATAGTACCCACTTTTATACCATGTCACATTCATCCTTTCTTGTTCCAATGCAGTGTGTTGAGGGAAATGCCAATTAAAAGTGAATATGACATGGAACAAAAGTAGGTGCGGTGCATATTTTTGTAGCCAAGTGTACACTAGTATTCGTTTATTATGTTTAGCAGAGGTACACAGTTGCGATTTCTAGTTTGATTTGGCTCTGCATTTCCGAACAGAACATGTTTTGTTTAGAAATCGGCTCAAAATCTATGAGTAACAGTAGACCAAACTTATATCCTATGAACATATGCATAATTTTTTTTAAGAAATGGACTCAAAATCAATAGGTAATTGTAGACCAAACTTATTTCACATGAAAGTGTGCATTTATTTTTGTAAGAAATGTACCCAAAATCTTTAAGAAACTGTGGACCAAACTCATGTCACATTAAAATGTGCATACATTTTTGTAAGGAATGGGCCAAAAACTCAAAATACATACTCATAGGAGTATGTAACAAATATCTTTATCTTAATTATAGCATCTCCCCTGTGGTTTAAATGTCATTATCTCTCTGTCTATAATGAAAGCAATAACAGTTGACCGGTGTGATTGGTAGTTAGGGGAGAAAATTGTGGTTTTATGTGAAGATCATATCATGTGACTCACTAACAAGGCGGTTAATTTTGGATGACGTAAGCGGAGTATAAATGATCCTAGATCACTGCAGTTAAAAACACATTTTAGTGCGGTGCGTGATATATTAGTTGCATTTTGTTCATGAATGGCTCCCAGAGGCCTTCAACAACACAAATAAGTTGTTGGGCTTTCTGCTGGAGCTGGGGTGGCATAAATAAGGCACACCACCCTATCACGCAAAATCTGACGTCGAGTTGCGGAAACCTGCCCTGATAACGATTACGAAAATTTGTTCATGAACTGACTGTGCCCGATAGAAACCGAATCCGTTACTTCCAGATTGTATGTTCAACAATGGGTACATACGCGTGTTTTCAAATCATCGATGCAATTACTAATAATGTATTGTTTGCTTTACGCGTATGCAAATATCTAATACCGGTTTAAAACTTTAAATATGGAAAGGTTATTCAATAATTTGTGGGGTTCATTTCGCAGTGTGTTTGCTATGTTAGTTGCGACGGTTGACTACACATCGCCTAGCTTTGCTCCTTTGATGTATCGAAATTGAATTGACATCAGGTATTGCGCGGTACGATTCGATATTTGGTGAAATGCAATAAAATTCTGCGACGGATCGGATCACGGGGCGAGATCACAGAGTTTGGTATATTAATATCCTGACAGAAATAGCTTTTTAAACTGAGCGAGTCGAAAGGTTGACGAAATTTAAACAATACACCTAGTATTGATATTTCAAAGATAAATACAAAAATAACTTACTTCGGTATCAAAAATCTTTATCACCAGGCAGGCGGGTTATTCCAGCATATCTCCAATAAAACGCGTTTGATTTACTTCCTGTATATATGATTATTGTATGTATATTGTTTATATGATTATCGACACATCCGTTCGCTTCGCATCTCATCGCCATCCCAGGGTCCGACTGTTCACCATCGCTGCGGTCTGCTGCAGCACACGATGAGCTCGGTTCCCAGTTGACAAGCGCATTACAACACAAATTATTATTATTATTTTGTGTTTTTTTTTCTTTTGTTCATGTTTTACTGTATTTGTATTATTTGTTGGGTCTTTTTTGTATTTATTTCTTCTGGAATATTGTATATATTTCTGTATTGTGTTTGTCAATAAAAAATATGACTGTTACTTGAGACAAGGGGGGTGGTCCACCGGGCCCAACCACTCACTGCGACCTTGATAGACCTATAGTGACCAAAGTTTGACTAACATAAAAGTTTTCGATATTACAAATAATATTCAATAATTAAACCTAAATCGAAACAGCATATAATTAACGCATTCAAAAGGAACTAAGAAACCGACTTTAGCTGCCCTAAAATTCTACAGCATACATCCCCTAAAATGTTTACTCTTAAAAGTCGAATTATCTGAGTGTATATTTGGTTTTTGTTGATTTTCTCCAAAATTGCGGAATTTATTTCGATTAAATTTTTATGAGACCACCTCTGAAATATGTTCTACCAAACAAAAAATCATGAAAATCGATTCATAATTGGCGGAGTTATCGCATAACATACATACCAAAAAGAAACAAAAATACTTTCGAATTAAGAACCTCCTTCCTTTTGGAGTCGAAAGAGTTGAAAAAGAGCAGCATAGGGATATAATTAGAACATACTTACTGTATTTTCCATTATTGGTTTTTACTCTGGTAAAATGCATTGAATGAAACTGTTTAAGTCGTAAATACGAGTATGAATAATTCAATGTTTACATCTGGTGATGAATACAGAAACTACGCGAATTTGGATTACTTGTGAATTCTGAAAACTCCAGAAAACGGTATACATTGAAACTGCTTATTATTCATTTAAATGTTGGAATTGTTGATTCATATTGCCGCACGACCACTCAGTGATAAATAAGTTGTTTGAACAGTTGTAATGTTGTAGCCTGCGCCATTGGTGATTGAGTCGATAGAAAGAAACACTCACGTATTACATAACTATGTTTGCTTGTGCACCGTGTGATATAATATGTCCACATTATTTTGTCTTATTTTATTGTCATTATAAATTTGTATTGTTTTATGAAGATATCATAAAAAGCGACTATATGGAAATCGTCGTGAGATAGGCAGTAGTTGACAACAATTCGTATGCGTTCTATAAATCCGTAAACCCAGAGTCGTGATGACAGTAACTAAATTTTTTAGTGCATTACTCATGTACAATCGAGTACAGTGATATCTAATTAATCTGTGGTATTGTGAATTGTTATCATCGATTCAAGATATACGAGCAGGTTTTGTGTTTTCTGAGCGCTACTACTTGGACTTGTTAAAGGCTAGAGTGAATACATTTCTAGGCAATCGTAAACCATCCTAGAACACATCGTGAGATTGTGGTCAAACGGAAGCCTATCAAATACAAAAAAGAGGTGAACGTTGATGTATTTCTCTGGAATATTTATGACTCGGGGTCCAGACGAGACCTCACCTTTTATTATTTTATGAAATAAATGAATGAATAGTGAGCATTGAACATTTTATATACGAGTACGTGTGGCTATCATCACGTCCATGCGGTATTTCTGCTGCCATTCAAACACGTCAACTCATGTCGTGGGAAAATCCCACCGTTTAGCAATAACTTGATAGTGATTGTGAATACGATAATTATTTATTTTTGTCAGAGGGTATAATCAAATTTCGGAAAATCCAAGGAAAATTTGACATAAGACCCATCTTCATCGTAAACTGCGAATTGAGATAGGCACCCTACCGGGAATTGAACTCACGATCTTCAGATCATCATTGCATCGATGTAACCACGAGGCCACGAGGAGGTGGTTAAATAATGATTGTGGCTTGAAGAAGGTCGATCCTCTGTCGCCGGGGCAGCGGGCTGTGTGCTTGGCATGGTTGAAGGTTGGAGGAAGGCCAATTTACCATGACCATCTGTGTGACCATTCGAACGATAGGCAGTCATATTATAATAGCATATCTTACTCTACCAACTATAGAATTTCCCTTTCCCTACCTTTCACAATTATCTGAATCATTTCATGCATGGAAGTGCTTCGTTTTTACGGAACCAGTTTTTCAATCAGGATGTAAAGTATATTTTGCCGTGTGGTTTCAGCTCTAGATTTGGTTCAACGCTTGTCTTCTCGTGAGACTAATAAATTACAGATGACATGCAGTAAGTCCTCTCGATACTTGGACACCAGTGAAGCATGGTAATCGAGGCAAAATATCTCCTGCAAAACGAAGGAGGCTAGTGCCTCATCAACGAATTACTGTCCGTCCGTGACAAAAAATACGTTGATGCGTCTAAGTGAAATAAATGCAAAAATGACAGTACAAGTGATATTGAAATTAATAACATGAAATTTTTTATTACTTTGCCAATTTGCAATTGGCAATATCATGTCACTTAATTTTAAGTGACGATAAGGCCGTTGACCTTTCATACCGGAACACAATAGAGCTATTAACACTGCTATATTATCTTTCGCTTAGTTATCCCTGTTACAAAGAACCACTTTACACTAGCTGATGACCATCTCATCAAATGTTACAAAACTTATTTGTAACTTCAGCGTGCTTCAGATTGAAAACATTACCAAGATTATCGGAATTTTAATACAATTTAAAATTATCATTCCCAAACGTTTTCAATATTAAATATGCTTTTCTTACTGTATAATTTAACAATAACAATGGGTAAGTAGATTCCGATGTCGATTGGAATAAATAATGCATCTGTGCCCATCAAACTTTGCAGATTGGCGCTGAAGTTTCAGATTAATTTCAAGATAACAATTATAAAGTTTCGCCCCAAGGTACCGGGGGCTGGATTAGGGTAAAACAACGAGACCTGTGTATATTTGAATGGGCAAAATCGGACACACAAGATTGCATTTGGGAATAGCCGATAATGATTGAGTAGATACGTTCTTGAGTGGATAAAAGTTTTACTCGTAGTGAAAGCTTCACCCCAAACAGGTGAAAGGACGAGTTACAAATAGTCTCATTTAACGAGCCACAAAGGGCGAGTTTTTTACTACTTACTAAAATAAATAATAGAATTCAATTCATTTCGTTGTAAGCACTCTGGTAACGGAATATGTGCAGAAAAAATAGTTAAATTATTGAGATAATGGAATGTAAAGAGGATTACCTTTTTCTCATTCGTATGCAGTGATCGAAACCAGAGAACATAATACCGGATGATTGATGAACACTTTGAAACACAAAGTCTAAGCGGTGACCAAATAAAACCACCCCTAATAGAATAAAAACAGATCAAGTGGATCATAACTAGCGCCACCATCAGTTAAAAATTTACTCGCTGAGTTAAATCAAATGTAAAACGTTGGGAATTAAGTACAGGCCACCCATTAAAAAATTTGTATATTGTATTAAGTGCCTGCTGAAACGATTAACCCAACAAAATATAGTTTGTAGGAGTAACATATATGAAAACATTATATACAGAGACGGACGGACAACAAAGTGATCCAATAACAGTTCATTTTTCCTTTAAAATAAAGTAAAGGTTTATCTTATCTTATCTTAAAAGTACGGAACCCTAAAAAGAACCATCGAAATCGGATCTCATAAGGTGGATGTATCCAGAAGTGTCCTTTGCGACTATTTTTAGAGGCCGCCCCTCTTAAATCAAAAACCATCGACAATAAATTATATAAAGTCCTTTAACCTGTTTACCAAGTTCCGTGCAGATCGGTTGGATATGTAGAGGAGTACCAACAACTGACACAAGAAAGCAAAATTTTGCTAGACTTGTAGCAGAGACGACGAAAAGACTGATTGAAATTTAATTTTAAAAAATCCGAGTAGTATTGTGCCGTCGCCCATAAGACAATCAATTCAGTTTGAAAATATCTTCTGTTCAACAAACAATGTAAAGAAACTTTGACATTAGAGTCTGTGGGAAAACTACACGGATGGAGTGTTTGAAAACAAAACTCTTATAATTAATATCAGTTTCGTTTGAATAGAATTCCTCTAGGTATAGCTATACGAGTATAATATAAACAACAACAAGGGAGAAACTTGAGGACTGTATTGGATTGCGTTATAGAACTTTATTGAAGGATTATATTATTTAAATTTCATTATATACAGGGCATGGTCAAATATGTAATTGCTATAGATGATGTGTTTCCAATTTTATAGGATTAGTTTCGGAATCACCATTAATTTCTTAATTGTTTCTACAATGTGTATTAATATATGGCCAACTATGGTATATTAATAATAATTGATTTCCGGAAAAAGAGAAAAACTTAAAAAAATCAGACTCGATTCTATAAATAAAATTAAAGAGATTATAAAGAGTATTAATCAATCAATCAAGGTTCTCGAGTGGAGACCACGGAAATGTCTACCAGGCCTTCCCCCTACTAGATGGACCGACGACCTGGTTAGGAGTCGCGGGGAGTCGCTGGATGCAGGTGGCTCGGGACCGGTCGATGTGGCGTACCATGAGGAAGGCCTATGTCCAGCATTGGACGTTTCCCGGCTGATAATGATTAATCAATCAATTTCTATTGAGTATCAAATTCTAATGAGTATTAATTAAACTAGACACACAGAAAACAAAAACAAAAAGGCAAATATTGTAGTCACCATGAATCTATGTTAGATTTTTAATGTATATTTATGATTCAACAAAAGAAAAGAAATAAATTTGAGAAAAAGTATTTCAGTACTGCCACAAAACAAATGTTTACCCAAATCGACTTTAGGCAAACTGAAAATCAAATCTTAAGCGAATATTGCAGGCATCAACTTGCTGACTCAGCATCGCTGTGTAAATTCTCATGAAACACGATCACGCTCGTGCCCGATCAGCTGATTCAGTGAGCCGAGCGTCACGTACTTTGGTTGCCATAATAGCTCTTCGTGATCGCCGGGGAAAGAAAAATGAGCTAATTTCGCAGTTCAAGATAAGTCTAGAAGCAGGCCGTTCAAGGTCGAACGTTATGTGGTCAAAGATTAGTGCACAAACAGATTGTATTTATATATGTATCGAATAATAATTCTGCCTTGATCTTGTGTACACTTTATTGACAGGTACACTCGAGTACAAAAATATGTCATCCACTTTTGAACCTTGTCACATTCACCTTTAATTGACATTTCCTTCAACACACTGCATAACAACAAGCACGGTGAATGTGACATGGTACAGAAGTGGATACATATTTTTGTATCGAGTGTATATACTTTTTAAAATGGCAAAATCTGAAATTTAGTTTAAAACTGTGCAAAAAGAATATATAATTTCCGCGCGGGCCCGTGCGGATTGGTAGACTTCACAGACACCTTTAAATTTCTTCTCAGGAGTGTACAGGTTTCCTAACGATGTTTTCTTCACCGAAAAGCCAATGGTAATGATTTTTATCATTCGTACATAAATTCCAAATAACAAACTGGTACACATTTGTATGAGCCAGGATTGAACCCAGACCTCGATTCTTCAAATACTGATGCTCTACCCAACTGAGCTACCATGGACTTGCCGTTTATAGTACAATTTGATATCGCTGTCATTAATCACGTGTTGTTGTAATCACATCGTCGATGGGATTGCGACAAAAACACATCTATGCGAAAGTTTTTTTTTGTTTGTCGTTCCTTTAAATGGTAACTGAGAGTCAGAATGACTTGATTTTCTGGACAGACAAACAAGATAGACAAACAAACTGATTTTTGCATTTATATGTCCTATCCTATCCATCCCTTCCCATCACTACGATTTCTTTTTCCACTCATTCACGGTTCATGCAGCCAGATTGTGGAACTCGTTGCCTCACACAGCGACAGCAAAACTGTTTCCGCCTTTAAAAAAAACGTCAAGGAACATTTTCTATCACTATAAGTTCATAATATATAATTATAGTATTTAAAGTATGTATGTATTATTATTGATATATATTAGTTTGTTTTTGTATCTCTTATTTATGTAATCGTTTATTATATTTATTATATCGTACACGCCTAACTGCCCTCCTTTCTTCACTATTTCTCCTTGACCTAGGACTGCTGGAAGAAATTTCTTTTAGAAATAAGGTGTTCCTTTTGTATATATTTTTCCGGTTTTGTGTTGTGTAAATATTTTCCGTGTACAATAAACTGTTTAAATAAATAAAAAATTTATAATATTAGCAAAGACGAGTTATAATTCGTTATCTCAAATAGATTCTAAGACTCAACGTTAACGGTGTGTTTCAATAAGATTCATTAAGTAAATAATTTTTATTAGATTAACCCTATCACTATTGTTTTTAGGGTTCCGTACCACAAAACAACAACAACAACCTTGTACTCACTCGATCACTGCAATGTCTATCTGTCTATCTGGCTGTCAATACTTTTTTCTCAAGAACGCGTGAAGGTATCACTAAAATTTGCCTGTAAAAATCAACCTTTTAAGTGAACGCAAGATATGGCTACTATACTATATATATACTATACTATGGTTATTATTTTTAGTATCAGCATGTACTGACCCACTGCTTGGCAAAGTAAAGAACTCCCGTCTCGTTGTTCAAATGTTTTATTTCTACAGTATATTGTTAACGAGGAAATGAGATTCACTCTGTGAATATCCGTGCTGTAATTATGTATATTTATTTGCAATTTATTCTCAATCTGTACAAATACAAGAAAATGCATTTAAAAAGCTTGTTTTCCTTATGTTACTTTAGTAGTTCTTATAGAAATTATTATTTATTTACTCGCTAAGTAGCAGAAAATTCATAATTAAAGAATTTTGAACTATTTATTTCCTTAGGAGTTTTTCTAACATCTTTATTTCGAATTAATTCTAATTATCTCCACATAAAAGAAATTTTTCAACATAGTTTTACTCAATAATGTTCCTATTCATAACATTTTAATTACTACTTCAACTTCAATAACTTATAATGGAGGTGCCCTTTGTTATCATTTGCTTAATCGATTAATATCTTTTGTCTAATATGAAACTATTATAAAATCATAAAGTCTCAAGATTTAGGACTAAAAAACAATTAGAAATATCTACATCCTCAAACAAAAACCAATCAGTTCGTCGTAAAGAAAAACCTATTTTCGCCTCTACGCCGGCCACTCTGCGGATGCCGTCAGCATGGCCGGCGATGCGCGCGCGCACCCCGCCCCCCGCACACCCGCTATATAGCCTTTGGCTCCCGCGCTGGCCTCAGTTATTTCAACACTACCGGGAAGAGCACACGCAAGCACATGTGAAAATGTTTTCTCCGCGCTTCTTTGCGGTCTGCGTGCTACTGGTGACAGTAGCGGCTTTACCGACTGACAAACCGATCCCGCGACCAGTCACCACCATCACGGAGGAAGACGTCGACGACGCACCGTGGTTCAGCTTCCCGCTCTTCGGGAACCTGTTCGCGCCTCTCTGGAAGCTTCTACCCACCTTCACGCAGTTCGGTCCTAAGATCGTCACCGACCAAGACAAGTTCGAAGTCATCGTGAACGTCAAGGATTACAAGAAGGAGGACCTGAAAGTCAAGATCAAGAATGACTTCATTTTCGTCCAGGGATCCCACGAAGCAAAGCCTGACGGTCATGATATATTCGCCAGCCAGTTCTTCCAAACGTACACCCTCCCGGCCAACTCCAGCGCCGATGACGTGACTGCTACCTTGACCAGTGATGGATTCTTGGTTGTCGATGCTCCCTTGAACGGCAGCGGCAAATCTAAGGATAAGGAAGTCGACCGTGAAGTACCCATAGTTGAAAGTGGAGCACCCTATCAGAAGGAAGAGGAGTCGAAAGAGACTGCTGCGCCCAACACCGCCGCCCCTGATGTTATATCTGAAGATGAAGACCGAAAAGAACCAACGACTCCACCGAACCAGGAAGTAACTGATAAGGACAACGTTATCCCACATGGAAACGAAATATTGTAAATAAAAAAGTCGGTTAACAAGTGATATTTTAGGTTTAAGTAATATTACAGTATTTTAATAAATATATTTTTAATATAAGACAGTGTTTTGTTTTCGTGTTGTTTGGTATTCGTTGTTAGACGCTGAGTACGCAAAATGAATACAGATGTGGTATGAACGTGGGGTATTACGACCACTAAAACAATGGCCGTATTTTGTGCCTTATTAGGTTTGACATAACAGCCTATGGTACAATTTTGCACCTGTTCACCTGTTTAGAGTGTGTTACTTTTTGAAAACATTCCTTAAAGTTATTATTCTTTCTCAATCATTTTCGGGTTGTTTTTAGGGCATTTTCTTAAGTTCCGGCAGACTAAGGTTATATGAACCTTAGTCTGCCGACAAACAATAGCGTTAATAGCACTGTTGTGTTCTGGTATGAAAGGTAAGCAAAGTCGCTGTAAGCAAAGTCAGCGACTCATTAGATTTTTTTCTATTGATTTTATTTATATTATTCGATTAAGGCTTCTGGGTGAACACGCTAGCCATCCTACGGCGTAATCGTCACTTACCGCAGGTGACATGAAGGCCAAGTGTAAACCCATCATACATAAGAATTATAATCAGAATTCCTACTGTTTCTAAGCATAATAGGAAACTATTATTACAACAGATTATTATATATTTAAAAAAAGGTTTTACACGTGACAGTGCTATTAACTACTAACAAAACACGCTTTTCGTTAATAGCGACTCATTACATCCCCGAATCGCTTCAATCTTTTGATTTGTTGACATGATAAATGACATTGAAGCCCCTAGAAACTGGTTAAATACTACCTCCAAGACGTACTTGAGATTGCAGCTATCGTTAATACCACAGGCTTCTGTAATGTGTCATTCTAGTATAATGTCAATTCCTACGCCTCTTGTGTTTATAGGTCCCTCGCAACCTTCATCAGGTCATCGGCCTGTCAAGTGGTAGCCGTCTCGCTCTATGTTTTCCAGTACATTCCTGAATGTAATCTACAATGTTTGTTTATTTTTCAACCAGTTTTTAAAGACAAACATTTAAATATACCGATTTCTGTAAATAGGCCTACCAAATCTTAAGACATTGTATTTGTAGCTGTACTGTATTATTTTCCACCCCCTCACACCCATACCCCTAGAGTTTTAATTCTTTTAATAAGGGTTTCAAAAAAGTTTTGTGTTATTTTGGTAATTTAAAAAAAATATGTTTAATTTTTTACTTTTCGATGCCCTAAATCTCCGCCATTTTTTTTTGAAAAACTGAATCGACGAAAAAATCCATATACTCGTAACTATCGAAACTTCACGAGAGTCAGTTGAGAAATGCGCCCTGTAGAGAAAAACATCCGGACATACGTAAGCATTTCTCCCCAAGGTGAAACGAAGACGCTTCGCTCGCGTTTCGCGCTCTTCCTCACCATTGATGTATACCGAGAGAGCCCTGACTGCGGCAAGATATTCTTCGACAGTTCGTGTCTGTCGCTAGTGGAGGACCATGTGCAATAATCTAACAAAAACATTCGGATAAATCGATTGCGAGTTTCTACAAGTATGACATAAAATCATTCGCCACAGTCGTAAAACACTTGACTTTTCGAAGATTAATCAAATATTTTTGATTGTTTTCGTCACGGACGAATTGAGGTTAAATCGTGCGAAAATACTTGCCTGTTTTTTTCTGTCAACGGTTTGTTTGTTGACATAACAATGGTACCGAGCCTTCGGTTTAGATTTTGATCGCCTTTGTTTCGTTTCTAATTATTTTTGAGTCTAATTGGATTTAATTACAAAGCGCTTTGGGCGTCTGTCTGCCGATTTAAGATTATTTTGTCAGTTTCCTTAATAAGTGAATTTATAAAATGTTTGTGATATGATTTAGTTACAGTAAAATAAATTATTAGAAATTCAGTTTTTTTACGTATTACTATTATATTAATTCTACGTATTACTATTATTATTTATTAACCATGGACAATGTATGTTTTGCTTAGTAGTATTATTCTTTGTCCGTCTGAATTGTTATTCAAATTCGATCCAAATATGTTACCACTTAAAAATGACTTAGCACTGTTGTGCACCAGCAGACAAAAATAGCACCATCCACTTAGGGACTTATCCTCCCATTCTAAGGCCTCATCGTCATTTACCATCACGAGAGACGAAGGCCAAGTGCAAATCCATTGTACATTATAAAAATGTTAACTCAACCGTGTCCAGATAGATAACATGGAGACCGTTACATGTCCACAGCACCAGTGTGTGGATTCAGAGAGCATGACGAATGTTTCACCGCTAGCTATTGTACAAACGAGATCGTTTGCGGGCGGTGCAGCGCCGGTGCAGCGCCGGTGCAGCTGCATGGATTGTGTGTGCTCGTACACACAATCCATGCACGTACACGTACATGTTGTGGTACACAATCTTTGATTAAATATGATATGTAAGGTTTTCCTTAAAAGTTATTGTTGTGAAAGTATGTTTGTTTGTCCCTCCTTATCGTAGCAACGGAGGGTCATAGTGACTTGATTTATCGTGTAAAGATAGTTGAATACGGACATAGGATTTTTTAAATCCCAATCGAGCATATTTCCGTTGGATACTTTCCGTACCACTAGTGTGTGTTTTTCCAGTCCATGCGGACGAAGTCCAAAAGCTAGCAGTTTCATAAAGTTGTGGTTTTCAAATCGCTATATAAAAATTTGAATTATTTGTAGCTTTGAAAAAAAATATTTTAACATAAATCATGTCTAGATATCGGAATCTCAAAACGGAATCCGTTGAAAATATTGTGACAAAATATGCTGAGGTCCACCAATCTAGGCAATATCAGCACGGGCTTTACGGCTTCTCGAAAAAAGGGACTAGGAGGTCCTCAAAACCCTGTTGAGCTAGTTCCATAAAATGATTTATTGAGAGCTCTGTGGCCTTAGAAATTTACAACATAAACTTGCAAGGTGTTTCGATTTTTCTGATGAGAAGTACATTAAGATCATACGCTTGCGTGTGAGCTGTGCTCATCATGTTTATTTTACATCCTCGCAGGTATCTTTAGGTTGAATGCACTTGCACACTGCATATTCATTGTAGCTGAGCATATATACATTGTCGCAGTGTGCCAATGTACCTTATAAATGTTTCTCGTTTACTTTATTTGATTTTTGATCTGCATGCAAGCATTCCGAAAGGAACCGGTTAGACTGATTAGGAGCTTGACCTTTTATTGTGGTATAAATGCTAAAAAGAGCCTTTATTGAACATAACAAGTTCTGTAGATATTTCCAGAAACTGTAAAATTTAGGTTTACGTTCAAACAAAGACAATAACTTCATAAGGAAATTGAGACATCTCAATTATTTTTAGACTCGCCGTTTTTTGACGTAAAGGTTACGAATAAAAATCCCATACAATACGAAATTTTGTGTAACCATCTGACCAAATGATTTTTCTGTTTGTTATGTGTCTGTTTGCTAATATGGTGACAACATGATTTTGCGATTGACAGATGTTGAGTGCCAATAGTTTAGGAGATGAATTAACTGCAATTATACATACAGACATGGACCCTGTCATTGTAACGTAAGAGTAACATGAGGGAAGTCATGAAAGTAAAAATATTATCGCCCGTGGGCGGCAAAGTAACATCTTTTTAGCTTCATGAAGGAAATCTTTTCTCTTGCAGTTGAGCTGATGATGATAGATGATGGTATAGGTTCATATTCGTCTGTATTAGTCCAGTGTTGGAAATTTCCATTAGGGGATTTGCCATAATCACTACACTGGCAGTAATTAGCAGTATTGACAGGTAATGTTTGTGGTGATGACTGTAGATGACACTGACTGAATATTTTGTCCTTCCAAAGGCTTTATAATCACTATCAGAGGAGAAGAAGACAAACGGCAAACTCACTGTACATAAAAACTGTTTATTAATTCCCAGTATTTCCCAGCTCCTAATGAACATCTCACTTAAACATAGTACTTCTGTTTAAAATGCAAATCGTCCTTAGACCAGATTGTCGAGCTTCAGTTTATTTTCTTATGTTGCATACAATATTTCGTCGTCTGTGCACAATGATATTGCGTAGTAACAAGCTATAAACGAGTATCTACTTATTATGTAAATGATAAGGCATGCTCATATACCTGTGGTATTCAAGAGATTCATTTTACCTGAAAGAAAGAAAACAGAATTATTTCCAGCCAGTCTTTTATAATGGGCGTTTGTTCATAATCACAGAAAGACAAATGAAACGAAAAAATCATTAATGTTCCGTCTTCTGATATTTCTTTGTAAACGCAATTACGAAAAATAGATTGATATTGTTTTTGGTACACAAATATTTGAACTAGCTGTTTTCCGCGATTTGGTCTGTCTGGACTAACGGAATTAACTTCTGGGAACACTTTACCGAGATAAACAGTAGCCTAAAATATTCTCAGACCCATAAACAATCACTAATAATAAAACAAATGATTTTTTGTGTGATCGTACCGAATGGATACCTCACCTATCCGCAAGAAACTGACTCAGAAAACGTCGTCTGTTCGATGTGTGCCGATGTCACGACATTTGTTCGAAGTGTCCGGGCTGTGACTGAGAGTTATTACCGCAACAAAAACACAGCAAAAGCTGTACTTTGTATGTTTAAATGGGGACCATGTGATACTCACTAATCTAGCTCTAGTTACTACCTGCCGTAGGCAGTTAATGTTAGACCAAATTTTACTATGAAAATAATATTTCAAGACAACACCATAAATATGGGCAGGGGTACCATATTATTATAGGACTGAAGGGAATTGAATTGGGCTCTAATTACGTTATCTTTACTGTCAAACGAAACAAAGGCTGTAATCTGGAAAGAAGCCGCCAAACCAATTAGTGCGTCATTCATAACGCGTGACGAATAGTGTGTTAATGGAATCACGACTCTCTGATGCGATATTTATCATGTTTGAGGAAAATGTAATTTGTATCAAGCTGTATTATTCCATTCATATTGGGCTCACAAATACGTTCTTTGACTAATGGTCAAATCAGGTATTTTATGATCTTGTACTAACGCATATTTTCATGTGAGATTACTGTACATACTCGTATGTCAGAATGAAATTATCGTATGGTTTAGTGTGCACTGAAAATTCATCTCACCTGATGGTAAGTGACGATAAGGCCGTTGGATGGTAAGCGTGCGCACCCATAAGCCTCGAACTAACGAGGCTTTGGCTTTGCTACCTTTCATACTGGAACACAACAGTGCTATTTACTAATACTGCTGTTTGGCAGACTTCAACACACACACTACAACTCACACTCCTCCTCACTCCACTTGGCACACAGGATAAATAAAAATATTAAATTTAAGTAACTGAATTAAACATAAATTCTTAGATATAGGTATTATAAATAAATAAGCTGTATACATTATAGAAGAGCGGGGTCTCCTAATACAAGCTATCTATAGCTTAAAAGGAGTACCCCAACACCTGTATATTAATTTTAGTAGATGATGCAATAAACATTTTTCTTTTTTCATTTCATTTCACTTAGGTAATATGGTGGTAGGAAGCCAGGTGGACCAACCAAACCGAGCATTTACAGATACTCTCCTGAGAATCGAACCCAGGACCTCTGGATTGTAAATGCAAGCGTGTAGGCATTATGCCACGGATGCGACTTCAGCAGGACCACCCTATGTAATCTCATGCGCTATAAAGAATGCAAGTACGTGGAATTTTAGAGGGTTTTCATAGCCTTATTGATAACGCGTTGGTGCCAATTTGTCAGATGCGGGTTCTGTAAGAATTTTTTCTTTATTTTTGAAATTGAGTCATCATTGTCAGCATAAGCATCACTCATAGGTCGCCATGTCGAACCTTTCATTAGGTGATTTGCCATAATGATCACGGTTGGAAGGCGAATCGGTGTCCGCAGTCCGATGTAGTTGATATATTGGTATAGACGTAGATCTCTTCTGCTGTAGCCTTTTGCAACTATTTCTTCTTGTCACATTTAAAAAAAAATTAGAATTTAGACCTATCTTTGGCAGTAGAAGTTTCCCGGCTATGATTTCCATTATGAAACGAAAAGGTTCCGTGACAAGAAAAGACCGACTTGATTTTCCACCATTATCTATTCGATTTCCGCCTGGTCCTACAACTACTCCCCTTTTATAGGTATCATGTAAACAGTTTCTCTGGTATTTATCGAGGTAACGGGCCTTTAGTACCTGACCATACTGTTAACTGTATAAAGCTAGATTCACATGAAGAGAAGCAGATTTAAATGAAAATAATAGGGTCTCGATGGGCAACAGGCGAGGCACCCTAAAAATGAGACTTGGAAAATAAATATCCGGTACACAGCTAGATGCCACTAGTCAAAAACAAATATAAATGTTAATTTAGGACATGAGGCTCTCCCCTAGATCGCCACGACGAACTTTCTACTAGGGATTTGTATAATCACTATGTTAGGCAGACGAATTGGTAAAAGCAGCAAGATGTTGTTTTGAACTTCTGATCATTTTCCCCTTAGGTACCGTTTACAACACTCACGGGATGGCATGATGTCTAAGCATGCTTCTTAAAACCACAAAAATAAAAAGGCCCGGGCAAGTGCGAGAGAAAAATTAACATCCTTAAAACATGCTCTACTGAAAATATAAGTACGTTTGAAGAACCAAATTTGCTTTGCGGTTATATTACATACCCGATGTATGGCTTTCAACTACAAAGTTAAGTTTGTAGACATAAAAGTCACGTTTGTGGTATGGGCCACTTTAAAAATATTTATTTGATTCTGTTTTTTAGTATATGTTGTTATAGCGGCAACAGAAATAAATCATCTGTGAAAATTTTAACTGTCTAACTACAAGTATCACTGTTAATGAGATACAGCCTGGTGACAGACGGACAGCGGAGTCTTAGTAATAGGGTCCTGTTGGTTACCCTTTGGGTACGCAACCCTAAAGCACTGCTTTTATCGTGGCATGATCGATTAGTATGATTGACGAGTAGGTTTATAGCCAAGACAGCTTTAGCCCGCGACGTCGTGTGCGTATTGAGCGATTTCCGAAATTGCGTCGTGCCACACGAACAGATCACCGACATAAATAAAAGTACATTTGTGCCGACTGAATGGTATAACTTGAACAAATGCGTTCGTTACTTCTTGGAGGGTCGAGACATGTAAACCCAATACGACCGGTAAGTCGAGTAGGTCGTGTCAGTTGACTCGACTGTACCCGTGTACATAATATGTACAGTATTGTACAGTCCGACGCATATCGATTGTTGTCACAAGTGCGGACAAAGTTATTGTATTACGAGTACGTCTGGACATTCAAAAATTGACCTAGAATGTGTTTATTTTGGGTTCGATTTTCCATGAATATTGAAACGCAATCGAAACACCTGGAAGCTGTTTTGGTATTAAAAACAATTTTATTTGATGGTCGGTACTAGTTAACTTTTCAACCGACTTCAAAATAGGAGGTTCTCAATTCGACGCGTATGTTTTTTTGGTATGTGTGTTACGTGATAATTCTGCAAATAGTGAGCTGATTTGAATATTCTTTTTTTGTTTGGTAGAGCATACTTCAGAGGTAGTCCCATATACATTTGATCGAAATGGATTGATCGCTCTTTGAGAAAATCAATAACAACTTTTGTTAAAAAAAATTGAGGCAATTGAAATGGGTTTTTAGTTCTTTTTAACCGACTTCAAAAAAGGAGGAGGCTATAAATTCGACGGGTATTCTTTTAAATGTTTGATACCTCAGAACTTTTGACTGGGTGAACCGAACCGACTTGGATGATTCTTTTTTTATTTGAAAGGTGGTGCTTCCCGTGTGGTCCCATTTTAATTTGGCCCAGTTCTGACAACGGCATCAATGAGAAAACGATAGAAATCTTAAATTTGCCTTAGTAAAAGTACACTTTTTGGCCAATTGAAGTTGGGTTCCAGTTCTTTTTGAACGCATTTACTTGTCGTTATTCATATCAGGCTAGTTTCTCAGTTCATGTGCCATTAAAAGACTGACTGCGGGCGTTGTCCAGGTCGAAATAGGGGCTCATTGTTTTATTCTGCTCACAAGCTTAAGCCCATAATATATAGGGTTGTTCAGATTATTTCAAACTAATTGTAGCTTTAAAACTAGCTTTTACTAGCTTGCTTTAAAACTAGCTACCTCTGGGTAATGGCTAAAGGTTGTACTCGCAATCCGGATGTCTCAGGTTCGATTCCCTATCAGTGATCGGTGTGGTTGGTGGTAGGGCATTTTCTATGGCCGCCTGGCTAGCTACCACCATGTTACCTAAGTCTGTGGCCAAACAGCTGTGCTAATAGCACTGTTGTGTTCCGGTATGAACCAGTATGAAAGGTAGCAAAGCCAGCGTCTAATTAAGCTTCTGGGTATGCTCGCTTACCATCCAACGGCATTATCGTCACTTACCATCAGGTGAGATGAAGGCCAAGTGCAAATCCATCATACGTTAAAAAACGGTCAAGTGCGTGTAGGGAGACGCGCAGAGTAGGGTTCCGTAGTTGAACTGGTTTTATAAACAGTAATTTTTCGTGAAATTTGTAATTTATAATTTGCCGCCTATTACTCGTTAACCTGTGAAGCCTCCTTAGTTGTAGTAGTGTAATACTGTGAATTTTTACAGTTTTTAAAAAGCTAGAGGGGGAGGTTTCAGAAGATAGAGGTGGGACTCTCTGACAATGGGGTAAACGCGAAAAAAATATTTCATCCCCAGGTTTCGTGTATACGCGCACGACACAGCCACTCTGCATAATATCGAACCTTGAAACAGCAATGTTTATTACAAGCCTTGTAAACGGACAGACAGCTGAGGTTTTAACTATACAGCTGTAGTAACATACTATATGTGTAACCTGTCATCGTGGGGTCATCTTCGTGTCGTGCACTCATAAACCGGATCTCTGCAAGGGCGACTCACGGCCTGGGACACGCCTGATTTAATCCGACAGCACAAAGCTTGATAATTAAAAAACACCTTACATTTGTGCTGGTAAAGCTCAAATTACACTCGCGCTATCTAATGTTAAATACATCATATATTCAAATATTTAATTCTGCTACGGTGCTGATTGTTATGGCGAATCAAAGTGAAACTGTTAACTTAAAAAAGTTTATTTTAAACAAATATGATGAAATAATTTTTAGTAAGCTTTAATATTTTGTGGCAATTTTCTAATCAAATATATGAATTTTTCAATAGCGATTTTCCTTACTAGTGCAGATTTTTAATACTTTGTATTGGATGTGATGTATATCAACACAGTTTTGCTTATACGGTATATTATTTCATTTTCTATTCAAAAACTGCAACCTTGCAACGAATCCTAATAAATAAAATGTGTTTTAAAGTAAAAGTCAATATAAATGCTTAGGCTTTTTAAAACCAAAATGAAAACCGATCTATCATGAGTCTATCTTAGTTTTCAGTGGTATATATGTTTTTAGGGTTCCTTACCCAAAGGGTAAAAACGGGTCGATATTACTGAGACTTCGCTGTCCATCCGCTTGTCACCAGGCTGTAACTCATGAACCGTGATAGTTAGAGAGTTGACATTATCACAGATGATGTATTTCTGTTGCCGCTTTAACAACAAATACTAAAAACCATAATAAAATAACTATTTAAGGGGGCTCCCAAACAACAACCGTGGTTTTTTGAGACGTACGATGTAACCTATTACTGGTGACATCTAGTGTCGTACTCGTCTACTACTGCTACTGCAAAACTAAATTGATAACGAAAATCGAGAAGCATTCGTTAGAGGATTGTTCGGTGCATATTATTATATTTATGGTTTTCCGTATTTTAAATATCCATATTCTGTACGGAACCCTTAGTGCGCGAGTCCGACTCGCACTTGGCCAATTTTAAGAGTACACAACACAATTGCCTCCAGTTATGTCAATTACCTGTTATACAAATAATGGGCATAGTTGTTTGCTGACCAAATTGCAGCTAGAATTATGAAATTGCTTCCATTCACGCAACTACATATGACGCATCTGATGATATACATTTCATGAACTTAAACTTACTAAATTGTGTATTTATAAAGCAATATTTGAATCACAATACTTAGGTTTGATAAATAAACAGACTGAGCAAAATTATAGCGGTTCCTTATATTTTTCTATGGACACAGCTTATGTAGTATACTGGGCTATGGAATCCTAAAAATCAAATACTTTAGGCGATTTCCGAGTTTCGCAAAACAAAAAAATCTTTGCTCAAAAATGTTGTTCAGTTATAAAAGATTAAAAACCCGTTTATCATACCCCAAAATGAGATATTTATTTCCAATATAAACGCCACATGTCCATTCCCATAACAGCGTTGCATAAACAATTACATTCTGCTACAATTCGCTTTTCCATTTGTTTTTAATCCGATTGGAGCCTGTTTTCGGCCCCTATGTTGATTGCACCATTAGTCGGATCGATGGTTGAAGGAGAATTTCCGTTTTAGTCACAGCAGGTACGTGAGTAATGTTCAAGCTTAGAAATGATAACAATACTTTTCAACACACTAAATTGAGCCTTATTACATCGCTTTAAGTCCCTAAACCGAGCTATTACCTCCGGGTGCGTAATTATTTTCTATTACACCCTAGTGCGTAATAGGATTATCCCTACAAAGTGAAATACGTACCTTGCTGCAAGATGTATGCGTGAAAACAGAGTATCCTCAATTTAGCCGGGTAATCTTTTTTGTTTGTTTAACAACAAAGAGTATCCAAGCCGCTGAAAATCCGTAGGTATACATTTTTGGAGTAAATAAATGTGTACGTCCTTAATTAAGTCAAACAAACTTTTATTATTTTCTAATTATTCATAATGAACAATAATTTTGTGCTTGTTGCTGTGTGATATATTATTTTTTAAATATCAAGTTAAAATTCAGAAGATGAACAATTGATAGAGTTAACCCCGCCAGAAATACTAAATGGAGCACAAAATGCAAACGATAGCAAAATCTAAAGAAAAGTAATTGTCTGCCTACGATAGTTTCCTACAATAGAAGAGCAAGAAACAAACCCAGTTATTATCTGAAAGTGTGTTTTAGGCATATTTCTCTGAACTACGCAATACATTCAAACCCAGCATGATGCACGTGGTGCATATATGCCATGTTAAGAGGGTATGCTGGTGTCAAAGCGCCCATACAAACGTAGTCCAGTCATATTTTTAGTATTAAGCTATGAAAATCTATGAAATTTTCAAGACACAATTTAGAAACAAATATCTGTGTAGGTGGTGAATCAGATTTTCGTTTAAATATATACTTCCAGAGTTACAGGGCGTCAAAGAATTGTATTTTACGGTAATAAAAAGCCCCAACTTTGAACCTGATTTACAAGAGTATGAATCAATTTAGAACAATTTGGAAAAACCACCGACATCTGAAATTTCATTAGTATACTGTATTAAAAAAATTGTTACATAATATACTGTATCCTTCAAATGATCACTGGACTACGAAATATCCAAATAACGGGTGGATAACTTCGCGTAGTGTATGCTGTCTCACCGTACGCACTCGGGTAGGATAGGGCTCGGATAGGGACAGCTACAAAACAATCCAAATTTGAACGCGGCCACGTGGTCTAACCAACATAGCCTCTTAAAACGTATGTTTAAGCATAAACATGGTGTTAATATCAAAACGTCCTCGCTAAGGCTTGGGCGCAAACTACAGCCTCGTGTGTAATAAGCAACATAGCACACTTGTATGATATTGTACTATTATATACTGGCAGGTGCATTTTATTTAGAATTGAATTTACCTCACTTCCTCCTAGTGCGTTTATACTATAAAATAGAATAAAAATAAAGATTTAACAGTACTGTTTCCTAGTTTTCTGCCGTATCGTATTTTTATATATTTATATGTTTTTTTTCTAATAATTCTGTAGCTACTCGTAAGTACATACTATATTGATCCATCCTTAGCTGATCACTTCTCATCGAAACCAATATTTCTTGTAAAGTGTAAGATATTTCACTTGCCGATAACTCATCTGATGGCAAGTGCCGCATCGTAAGCGTGTGCACCCAGAATCCTCAAGCTGATGAGGCTTAAATTAATAACTATATTTTAATAGCAAGCCCTGCTGGCCTCCAAGACACAGGTATTTTGGACGAGGAGGTATACCGCCGTAACTTCCAAAACGCTGCCTAGACGAGTTCGATTTTTAGTTTGACCTCTTTGTCGTAGATGGACCTTTGAACGATATTTAATTATTTATATTTAAATATTGTTGTATTGTGTGCGTAATATTTTCTCAATTATGTGATTATTTTTGAAACATCATGTTTTTTCATCGCCGCCCGTATGTGGCGTGACCGGTGCGGGCATCACAAAAACATCTGCCAACGGAAATGTGAAGCAAATCGAGCGTGCACGCGTTCTGCAATGAAAACTGCACAGTGCAGACTGATGTATTTTTTGTTGAATAAATAAAATACGAAAAGATACCCACGGATGTGTGCCCTGTTTTTACTCCTAACTTTTTTTCGAATCAATCTGTTTGAATTTTTCCATTTAGTGTTTTTATTAGGTGAGCAGACTTTACTTCTGTAAATGACCCCGCACAAAATGATTGGGAAAAGTCGTTAGGTCGAATTGGCTGAAATTTTGGAAAATATAGTCTTTAATAAGGTTATCGAAACCACCATGGTATACCTGATAAAAAAATTAACTCTATCGCTTTTGATTTTATATCCGTGACCTAGTTAGTCGGCTCCGTGGATGCTACACGGTTGGTCTCACAATCCAGAGGTCTTGGGTTCGCCTCCCAGTGGGGGTACCAATCGGTACTCGGTTTGGTTTTTGAAATGTGAAAATCTTGATTTAATCTTGAGTAAGTAGTAACTACCTTCACTAATCCCGGTAAAGTGTTTTCGTGGTATAATTTTTGTATAATATAATAGTCCTCGCAAGGTAAAGTCATGGGCAGAGGTTGTGAGAATTTTAGCTCCCACAGAAATTAATGATAACTCGAGTTTAATGTAACGAAAGTTTATTTTATTTGAAACTTACAGATTACACAAAATTTTACGTCCGTCATAGGCGGTACGAATTGGTTGAGTCGTTGTCACATTAAAATATTTCTAGTGGCTATTAGTGGATTTTGGTTGGTGTTGCCAACATGCTGCGGCCTCACAAAGAGAAGAAAATCGGAGTTAGTACAGACAATGCTTATCACAATTTAGTTTAAATAATACTTTATCATCATCATCAACAGCCTATATATGTCCCCACTGGAGGGGCTCAGGCCTACTCTCCTACAGAGAGTGTATGGCCATAGTCCACCACGCGGGCCCAGTGCGGATCGGCGGACTTCACATACCTGTTCAAGACATGCAGTTTCCTCACGATGTTTTCCTTCACCATTAAGCAATCGGATAATGTACTTGAATAGAAAAACAATTCATAGGTACACGGCTGGATTCGAACCCGGTACCCTCAGATTGAGAGTTCGCGCCTTATCCATTGCGCCACCGACGGCGGTAAAAAATACTTATTCTCTAAGAATTAATATGTAATTTATTTAAATACTTACACAAGTGTTAGCGTTCTTTACATTTTATCGGCAGAATTAAATTAAGAGGTGGCAACACTATCCGGGTGGCGTGACTTGTCTCCTGATTGAACGACCAATCAGAAGCCAAGACGCAGTATTCCAAACACCCAATCAGAAACAGGCACGTAAAGCAATACAAGATACGAGCTCGTGGCGCGCGGCTCGAGGAAAGGCCATTCTGC
Source organism: Carcina quercana (assembly GCA_910589575.2). NCBI lineage: Eukaryota > Metazoa > Arthropoda > Insecta > Lepidoptera > Depressariidae > Carcina > Carcina quercana. The sequence continues at coordinate 13,853,029 of OU342427.1, forward strand.
TCAGGCGAGCCGTGAGGATAAGTCGTTCAAACACTTCAGTCTGTCACTCTGCTAAAATTCTCAAGGTAATACGTACATTTATCAATCTAAGTGAATGTGTGTTTCAAAGTGTATTTTCTGTGTTTTAGACTTGCAATAAATCATGCCTAAAATACAAGATGAAGTTTCTTTTCCTTTCATCTCAGAAGCGGGGATGCGGATGAAATCTCTAATTATCATCCGTTACCTTCGGCCCACTTAAACGTGATCTTTTTTTCCATTCAATATTTAAATTCGTAACATAATTCGAAAGGAAAAATAACTTCATCAAATGACATACTTATAAAAGTGTTAACTCGTTATTACGGCCACGGTTCAAGATGACTTTATCTTGCTGGTGATAAAAGTGCTTGCATAATAATATAAATGAGTGAAAATATTTAATACGTATTAAAATTTATATTTGGTTTATTTAAGGTGATTACATCTTGCCAGGGCACTCCCTGGATTTGTAATGACTTGACAAGAGAAACAGTTTATTTGCCAGGGCTACTCTCTGGAATGTGCTGTTTATCTGTTTTAAACCAGATATTTATATCTTAAAATGTTCAAGCGGAAGGATAAGCTTTATTATGAAAGTGATTCATTTAGTGAGTGCTACACTGTGGAATTTATTGCATTCAAATAACCTGTGCGTTCGAAACAATAAAATAAAAATATTGAATTTTAAATTAAATTACCTGACAGTTACTTTTATATAAAAATTATCACCAGTAGATAAAGAGAAATAGTAGTTCATTTGCTTTTAAAACGAATCTATGCGCAATAAATTTTAGCGACGAATTCTCTATAGATGAACGTCTTTAATATGAAATGAAACATTAAAGGACCAACAAAAATCCTTTATTAAATGTATACGTAGTGAGTGCAAGCTGCTGCTTGGGCACTTCACGGCGGTTGTGCGTTCGTCGGAACTTATTGCGCGCTGAGTGATAATTGTGGTATGTATTCGTAGCTCTGACATACTGCCTTATATTGAAGCTAAGACTGAAAGTTAATGTGGGTTTTATTAGTGACTCTCCACGTTATGTGCGCGGGTAACTTACTGTAGCCGAACGAGTCTCTGTTAATTACAAATATTGATAAAGTTGAAAGCTGATTTACTAAGTTCGCTTTGCTACTTATTTTTTGATGAAGTGTTTTAACATGAATTCTCTAATAGTTATGTCCATCGGATACAATGATAAAACGTATTCATGTCTATACGTGTGTCTATACGTAGATACCAGTGCTCCGCAGTTAATGTACCGCCGATATCCTACTGCGATGTAAAGTTAAGGAAGTTCACTGTCTGAGAACATACACTAACTATTCTGAAATTTAAATTATTAATTTTATTTCCTCCGGAAAGCTTACAGCTATTTTTACAAAATGACTGATCTTATACACTAATATTAGCCAATTAAAAGCTTCCACATATATAATACGTTGTAAATAGATATTAAACTATATAAGATAAATCAGACATAAATAACAATAAGCATAAAGATAATCATTAAGATAAATGTTGCAGATTTCCGTGCTTTTCAGTTCACTGGAAAATATTATGCTTTCATTCGAGAGACTGTGTGAACAGATAAATGGCCTTGACAAAGATTTTTCGATAATACTTATTGATATATAGTTTTCCTAGTATAACCCGTCGAAAAGTGGTCCTTGTCACGTAATGCAAAAAGCCCCATACAAATCGATATATGTATAGGCGAAACTTTTAACAATACTTGAGTTATCTCGTAAAATAACGTTTTTGTTTATATGCCCATATAAAATAAATTAAAAAATTCACAGTGTACTGATAAAACAGAATCTAATATATAAAAAATTAATTCGAACCAGTTGGGGATACGAATTTTGCGGGCTATGCTGTAAAAGTCCAGTAAAAATTAAATAAAATTAAATGACATTATATATTTATAATTTTATAGGAGTTTTATGCCATTTATAGTTTTAAATACAACTTAACCTCAGCCTGATTCGGTGTCGCCTAGATTATTGCAAGGAGATAAAGTTTTTCAGTTCTATGTATTTATTGTTAAATGCTACTCTGATTCCAGGTTTATTTATTGAATTTTTGGTCTTTTGTTTATTGAAGTCAATGTACTTTATTTTTCAAATCGTCAGAAAGTGTTCGTAATCTTATAGCCGATACCGAAAATGTAACATTTACACTGTGTGTGCATGTACATAATACATGACGTGCTGCGTACTCGTGCATATGTTTAGTAAATCATATTAACTGTAACTATGCGACTTCATGTGTTTACCACAGCTATATAACATAATATATTTTTATTAGCAATTTATTTTTAAAATCCGTATAACCTACTGTGATGATTATTTACTTTAATAATACAATTGTTACAATTGTTCATGTGCATTGACTGGATAAATAAATTCAGCGGTCGCCTTATCTTACTGTGAATATTGTATCCTTATCTTAATTAACTAAATTTCTGCCCGTGGCTTCGCCTGCGTGGCCTTTGAGGTTTAACAAACGGAAACTACTCGTTTGATCTGGATAAAATGTATCCTTCTACAGAGGATCGAGTCGTTCTGGCCCTCTGTAGGGTCGGCAATGTATAAGAAAATGAATATTGGTTTAGTGAATTTATTCCATGTCTTAGTGGTCATTGTGCCGCTAGGGGCGAAGACAAATTCAAAAAATCTTAGATCACATAAATCGGGTCAGACATTCTTGAGTTATAGACGAATAAATGGTGTAACTAACCCGACTTTGTTTTATATATTATATATATGAACGATTTAAAGCCTTTTTACTAGTAAAACATTTGAGTTAAATATATTAGGGTATGATTCAACTTAGACACAGGCCTTCTTAATGTGGAAATTTGGTGTTCGAAATAATATTCGTACATTATCAGGGTATCTAGCTAGATATCCGGTAGCGTTTAATGTTGGCGCAGTGGTATATATGCATATGAGTTGCCTTGGACGAGGGATGATGGTTCGAATCTCGACTCAAGTGTATGCAGATTACGAGTACAAATGAATAAATATTTATTCAATACATAATAATATTAATTAAACTTTTCAATACGTTAAATAGCTTACAAGATTTTCAGCTATAATTAAAAAATAATCATTATAGATATAAATGTACTCATGCTTAAGATGTCTAGTAAAGTTAAATAATTACCTTAAATTATTAAAACCACGATATAATATACTATAATAATATATATATATATGAAAATAACTTAGTTCAATATTATAGTTGAATGAAGACAGCCAGAATTTTGTAAAAATTTAATAATTGAAACCATAAATTCTAAATCCCGCACCATGCATCAGCAGCATTAGGAATGTAGAGCATTCTTTCATTTTATAGTTGTGTCTTCATTCTGGAACTGGTTGGAATGAAACCGGGTGCAAACACATTATTAGTCTTGTTCGAGCCTTTGACTTGGCTTGTACAGAAATAGATAATTCAAACACTAATTATAATTATGCCATGATACTTATTGATTTGACTGCTGCAAAATTTGATATAGGAAGTTAACATATGCCACCATCATGATGGTGTGCTGCTCAACAGCATTTTAATAACAAACAGTGATTGATTTAATCTTTTTAACAGATGATGATGAACTCGCCGGGGGATGCTGACCCCGACCATATTAATGTCGTCGTGGAGGGTGAGCCAGTGAGAGCGGGTCGAGCCGTAGGCGACCCCGAATGGTAGACTCCACGGCCACAACGTGCGATTAATAAGAGCGAGGGAGTGGACGAATACGTACGCCGGTAATGACAGGCAAGTCCGCAAACACTCGATTTTTTCATGTTGTGCTGAAAATCCGCCTAGAAAGCTAATACTAGCAAAGGGGCTACATAATAATGCTATAACCAGTCTTCTACATCCTACCGAACCGTCATCAGCATGACGTCAGACGTCCTCCAAAGGACAGCGTGCATCACACTTGCAGCCACACTGTCCTCAGAGAGAGTCACCTCATTAATTTGGATCAGAGGGATGCCACTGTCGCCTCGCTGGCGGCGTAGTGATGGCAGTGATGATTAAGATTCGCCTACAAGGCGTCCATTAAAACGGAGGTGAACTAGTGCCTCTAGCGTCTAACCTGTTGTAATTTTATGGGTTATTAATTATTTAATAATAATTGACATAATACGTTTTAAGATATATTAAGTAATGTAAAGTGACAATTTACTTCTAAGCTTTCTTTAACAAACATAAATAGTTGCAACTAAAGTTCAGGAATACGCGGAGATTTATGGATAGAATTAACGAGTCACTATTCATTTCTCTCTTCCCAAGTTAAACGGTATTGCTAAACGGTGGTCTCATGGTTTGAGCTCCGAGCTTTACATACGGAAAAGGAAGATCATTGAGTCCTTTCTTTGCACAAATTTCGGTGAATTGTTAACTGAAATGCTATCAAAACTTGTACGCTAGTGAATCACTGGAACAATACTTTCATGCCAAAATAGATTTATTAACATGTGTAATAAAGTGCGAAAAACAGTAACTGCTTGTTACTTGGGGTAAAGATCGTGCGTTGCGGTTTGAGCAAAAACTGCCTCTTTCATGAACCTTAATGTGTATCAAAATATTTTAAAATTGTGGAACTTGGGACTAATAGAGATATGAATGACATAGCTATTAACGACAAATGACCATTAAGAGGCTATGTTGGTAAGACCACGTGGTCAGTTTCAAGGTTAAATTGTTTTGTAGCTGTCCCTCTCCGAGCCCTATCCTACCCGAGCGCGTACGGTGAGACAGCATACATTATGCGATGTTATCCACCCGTTATTTGGATGTTTCGTAGTCCAGGGATCATTTGAAGGATACAGTATATTATGTAACCATTTTTAATACAGTATACTAATGAAATTTCAGATGTCGGTGGTTTTTCCAAATTGTTCTAAATTGATTCATACTCTTGTAAATCAAGTTCAAGGTTGGGGCTTTTTACTACCGAAAAATACAATACTTTGACGCCCTGTAACTCTGGAAGTATATATTTAAACGAAAATCTGACTCACCACCGACACAGATATTTGTTTCTAGATTGTGTCTTGAAAATTTCATAGATTTTCATAGCTTAATACTCAAAATATGACTGGACTACGTTTGTATGGGCGCTTTGACAACAGCATAGCCTCTTAAGGCGCTCTCACTATGCCGCAAATACAAGACAAATCATATCAAGAATATATAACCAGATATTTAATCCGTCAATTGTAACTACAATGGACACGAATGTAATGTTACTGCTCGTTACAACCTAACCTAACCACGAACTTACTGTAATTATTGTAAGAGACCGCTCATTTGGAGCTGCATCATAGGTCAAAGCGTTCTAATAGTGCTCAAACTTATACGAACAAGTTACATAAGTCTAAAGTAAAGCGACATTGTTGGATATCAAATCGGAAATATTTAACTTGAATAGCAGTGAACAGCAATGCAATTACTTACGTACCTAATAAATGTATAGGAAACTAGTGCACTGTAATAAGGGAGACTGATGCTTAGCTGATAGGTCATCAACGTAACCCCATGGTAAATGCAACGTTGGTGTGATTGTTCAAGATATAAATTATATTAAAGTTCTAATTCTAATTTTCCATAACTACGCTTTAACGGCCATATTAGGGTATGTATATATGAAAGCGTGATAAGCTTAACGATCGTCAAGAAAATAAAAGAACGAACAACGTGACTACTGCGCCAGAACAATTCGCAACTGTAGAAAAGCTCGCTGATTTAACAGATATCTTATATCTGCCATGCATTTAGTCTGTCTGCATTTAGTCCCTAAGGAATATTATTTCATAGTCTGGGGCATTTACTAGTACGAAATGTCTAACATGTTCATTCGTTGGTTCGTTTTTCACATGCACTATTGCAGTCAAGATGTTCAATGTCTTAACACATGTTCGGCGTCGTTCAATGATAACTGCTTAAATAACACTAGTAGCCAAATCTCTGTTTAATGAAAACTACAACAATCATTTTCATCTGTATTGAAAGACATTAGCTACGCCACAGCGAGAAAATGTCGATAGAGTTTATCTGATAGTAGATAGATATAACATTTGATATTTCACGGTGCACATAAGGTAAGATTCAGGAGATGCTCGATGCATGCATTACTCGCGAGTATTATTTGCCTTATTCGATCCCAAAAGAGAAACTCAGCTTCACAGCACAGCGCCAGTAGACATGGCATAGGTGGGATTTTGTTACGAATACTCCGGGTTAATTTAGACCACTCATTTAAACTGAAGACCCTTGCAGTGGTATCCTTTTAAGCAGATTCCAAGTTTACTTATAGGTGTCACGATTAAAATGGAATGGTCTCAAAACAACTGTTTACAAGAGATCCGATACCCCGTATAGCGTGTGTTAAAAACACATTGGTGGGTACAACATAAAAAATAATTTAAGTTGTGAAATAGAATAAAAATTCAAAATAGTTATGATATTGTGCGTTAAAGAAATTCTGAGTGACCATAAACTGGAACTGGTCGTAGATATGAAAAAAAAAAACAGTTATCCATATTCGGTGAATAGTTTTGAAGAAGAAAAAAAAATAGAAGATTCCTAAAACAAATCGTGGTGGTTTGGGACATTCCGGGTTCGATAAAACCCTCGAACAAGCATATGTATATGGGTTTCCTAAAATGAGTAAATTCATTAAGAAGTACAAAAGATCTTGTTAGGAGTGCGCACGCAATGAGGATGTGGCTGATAGCCACCTGGCGAAGTGAATCTTATTCCAAAATCAGACTTACCTTTTCATACATACAATTCATACAGATTGACGTAGGACTCTTTGTTCATAATAGGACAGGTAATTGTTATATTCTAATTATAGTAGTAGATGGCTTCACGATGTTTGTCAACATCAAACCCGTAAGGAAAAAGGAAGGAAAGCACGTTTAAACAACACGTGAGTTACTTTAGAGCGCCGTCCAGGCTAGTGACTGATAGAGGGACATTGTTTACGAGTGTAATTAATGGGCATCAATACATTTTGAATGATGTCGCGCGCTATGGCCAACAGGCTATGTAAAAGATTTAATACAACTATTCTCATCGCACTATCTTACAAAATTGAGTATGAAGACGATAAAATTTAAGGATTAGTATATCTAAGAGATACAAATAGACATTAAAACTGCGATTCACAAGATAACTGGAAATAAACCATCAGTATAGATCTTTAGGTTCAATATAAACGGCTGCTCTAAAAAGCTCTGAGTGAGACCATAGACGCTCTCATCTGCAGATACAATTATAAGAAATTGAAGAGGAAGCAGCAAGGCCTATCACGGTATAACAAACCGAAGATAAAGCCCGATACAATGCCATACCTCACCTTTATAACGATGGCTTAATAAGTGTTAAAAGTGAAGTTTCCAGCACTGGGAATTTTGAAAAAAAACTAGCTACTGCGTGTAGGACCCATTACATACCGAATTCCTAAATATTACCCCAATAGCTACGCCAGCTAATATAAGGTACGCCATTAATTCCGTATAACCGCGGACAACGATGACGTTACGAAAGTATTGTTTCAGTCGATACAATCAAACTGTGGCTCGCATTCAATAAATGCTACGACACAGTGGGTGACTTTGCTGCCTACAAATACCTAAATTTAATTCGTTTGTATATTAACACTATTAGTGAAATGTTACGAGAATAATTGTCACTTAATTATTACCACTGGTACTGTTCACTGTTTAATTAGCTGTACTGCGGAATAAGGTTGCTGATTTCTGTGTATGTAAGATTCGTCCAAACCTTTAAAATTATTGTTTCATTTCTATAAAATAGACTTATTAATGATGACCCATGTATCAAATGAATACACAATGACATCGGTGTATTCGTAAGATATAGTTCACTAAACACTACCATGCTATATCTTCGTTATTTTCAATGGACTTAAATTAGCTATTATGTTAAATATTAATAATATTAAAGCTCTAGAAACGACACGTAGCTCTAAGGAGTTGTTTGAACAAGTTGTGACGTCGATTAGTATTGTATAATTATAACGATCAAATATAACAAACACTTTCATACAGACTGTTATTGCTACTTGCAGAGTTTTCAGGACAAGTTGTGACGTCGATTAATATTGTATAATTGTAACGATCAAATATAACAAACACTTATTGATACTTGCAGAGTTTTCAGAACAAGTTGTGATGTCGATTAATATTGTATAATTGTAACGATCAAATATAACAAACACTTTCATACAGACTGTTATTGATACTTGCAGAGTTTTCAGAACAAGTTGTGATGTCGATTAATATTGTATAATTGTAACGATCAAATATAACAAACAATTTCATACATACTGTTATTGCTACTTGTAGAGTTTTCAGAAGAATTTGCGATGTCGATTTATATTGTAATAATTTAAAATTAATAACGATATACAAACTTCCGGTGACATATTATTATATTAAAACTATGCGTCTTGTAAAATAATATTTAATAGTAACTGTGTCGCGAAGGGACTCGCTAAAAGCAGGATGGCCGAGCTGTTAGCGTTCTTTACATTTTATCGGCAGAATTAAATTAAGAGGTGGCAACACTATCCGGGTGGCGTGACTTGTCTCCTGATTGAACGACCAATCAGAAGCCAAGACGCAGTATTCCAAACACCCAATCAGAAACAGGCACGTAAAGCAATACAAGATACGAGCTCGTGGCGCGCGGCTCGAGGAAAGGCCATTCTGCTCAGGCGAGCCGTGAGGATAAGTCGTTCAAACACTTCAGTCTGTCACTCTGCTAAAATTCTCAAGGTAATACGTACATTTATCAATCTAAGTGAATGTGTGTTTCAAAGTGTATTTTCTGTGTTTTAGACTTGCAATAAATCATGCCTAAAATACAAGATGAAGTTTCTTTTCCTTTCACAAGTTAGAATCAATTTGTAATATATTATATATACACATGTACTAAATAGCTTATAATATACTCGTACATACAATTACTTAACGCTTTCATTAGTAAAGGCACGAAGTGATTCTTTATTAGCGATAACGATCTAGAAAATTCGCCAAACAATGGACAGGGCATTCATCCACCGCCGACCATAGACTCGTACTCACAGACAATGGAGCATAAAAGAAAATATATTCGATGACTATCTCTGCTATAAGTCGTTGTAATGAAAATCTATTGTCCTATGACATTTTGTTTATTCGTGTTGTATGGAGGAGGGACATATTTGTTACATAGCTTCATACTTACACACGGATATGTATGGAATATACGGATGTCACCTCGTCTAATAATACGTGAGGTTAACAAAAATACACACATGCATAACTGACACTGACATGCGCCGTATTGACGGTCGAGTGTCTGACGTTTGGTGTACTTTTGTTAAAATTTGGAATGAGGAAATCTTTAAACGAACTAGCTGACATAGCTCCATGGGTCATGGAGCTGAAGTGGCAATGGGCAGGCCACATCGCTCGAAGAACGCATAACCGATAGGGAGTAAAGCCTGTGGCTCAGGACTGGTCAATGTGGCATACAATATTTATTCATACTGCGGGAATCTTAAAGGGAATAAAAATTAGGAGATGGGCAGCAGCAGATACTTATGTAACAACTAGCTTCCGCCCGCGACTTTGTCCGCGTGTAATTCAGGATGTATTCTACTTGTTCGATAGGCACAGGTGACGTATATGACAAATTATTATACAGCATAAGGTACAAAATAGTGTTTATTCTGTTACGTAGTCTAATAATTTAAAGAAACAAAATAAATGTCAATATCTGACGTAGTACATTCAAATAGTCTTCACACCAATATTATAAACGCGAAAGTTTGTATATACGAATTACATATTCTATGGTCGGTTGCTAGGCAACGCGTTTTTGTTATGCCAAAATTGCCCATGTAATCCCACTAATATTATAAGTGTGATTTTGTACAATTTACACAATGTGGCTTTATAAATTATAGCCTATATGTTATTCTGATGTATAAGGTATATTATTGTAAAGTTTCATTCAAATCCATTCAGTAGTTTTTCCGTGAAAGCGTCACAAACATCCAAACATCCAAACTTTCACACTTATAATATTAGTAGGATAACATTTTAATGCAGTCACTAAGTCTGCCAAGTGTGAAAATTGCAACAAAGCGATGTTTGAGGAAGGCTCATGTCCAGCAGTGTACTTCTGCAGCTGGTTAAAGAAATAAAAAACTGACACCAAATATTAAAAAGTGTCTGTTCCTGTACGAAATGAACACGAGGCCCAGTTATTTTACATAAACCAAATAGACGTTGCAAGGGTGCACACAATATTTGAGGGAACATCTATTAATCCACCTTGTCACGTTTCCAAGTGATAAATTACAGCTCCGGTCACGAGACAACCGACAAAAAATGATGCGGATCAGTGTTGCCAGCCTTAAGATAATTATTTCTCATCATTACTGCGCTTGATTTATGGACGAAAATAGATAAGAATTTGGGGGAATTAAGGGAGAATTTTTCTTGAGATATATCCACTTGGTGAGGTATAAATAGGGGTGCATTAGACCCAGACAAACATATTGATTGTGCACCAATAAATAGTAATAATAATACATTGTGATGTATTATTTCTTGGCTTAACTGAGCCTGAGCATTATATTCAACAATTTTTTTATTTATTTCGTTCAAATTTCAAAAAGAAATTAAAAAAGACTCTCGAAGTTTTTAAGTAGTTGTAAATTCAATTATTTCTTGAGAAGTCGGATCTTTTTACAATATTTCCCCCTCGAAAAAAGGGTTTTTATCCATGGTAACATTGATCTCAATAAATCAATAGGTGACATAAAAACGTGTGAGTTTACAAATTGCACGAATGTAAGAAACAAACAAGCTGGCGATTGGATGCAATCGATTCATAATAACGCTAATTAACAAAAACATTACTAGTTGTAATTAAACACGATTAGCTATTCTATTGTTAGTGACAGGTATATGATAAATAAAAGGAGTTCTAAGGAAAATTTATTATATGTTGTTAATTTAATAGTGAACTCTGTATTATAGCAATAGAAATGAACAATGAATACAAGGTGACCGATTACGAACAGCTACGCGAAATGTGACATCGACACCAAAATACACGCACAAATATCCTAAAATGTTGACATCTTTTAGCTATTGTCAACTTAGAACCGGTCAATTGCGTGTCGGGCCACGCGCAGTGTAGGGTTCCGCAGCTACACTGGTTTTATAAAAAGTAATTTTGAGTGAAATTTGTACGGAATTTTCATTTTGACCACTTCAAGTATATTTTATAATTTAGTCGCTTTAAAACGCGGTGGTTTAAAACGGATCTCTCAATCAAAAAGTTGCGTTCCCAGACCCTCAACGTTTTTTAAGATACCCACAATGAGGTAGACGCCAAAAATATTTTACAAGTTACGTGTATGGGTGTTACGTTATTCTACCACTTTGTCGGCTTGATTAATATGTATACCCGTACCAAATAAAAGCTTTCTAGTAATAAGGGTCTCTGCACTAAGTCGCGGACGGACAGACGGATAGAGCGAAACTACACAACAAGGGTTCCTTGTTTGACTACGGAATCCTAAAAATTATACCCGGGTACACTATTGTTCGTGTTAATTTCACAAAGAACCTTGTGTCAAAATTCAAATAGTAGCACATTCTGCAAGTGGCTGTTGTTGAACTGCGCACCTGTCAATCTGCTGTGTTTTGGTTATCGACGCTGAGCTCACGCGTACTGTACTTATACGAAAATTTTATATGTATGTTGTAATATGTACATAGTTGCTGCATACGTGTTCACTTGCTCTGTGACGAACAAACACTTTATTATTATCTATTTTTCATTTAACGAGCAGGCCGAAATTTATTACTTGATTTATACTTATATAACAAAATAAATTCGTATCGAATATTTTTGCAAGATTTATGTGTATGAGAAACTTACTTAATGAGAGTATGTTTCTCGAAGGCATTTTAACACTACTCAGATAATATATTTCTATACAATCATCATCAACAGCCTATATATGTCCCCACTGGAGGGGCTCAGGCCTACTCTCCTACAGAGAGTGTATGGGCCATAGTCCACCACGCGGGCCCAGTGCGGATCGGCGGACTTCACATGCCTGTTCAAGACATGCAGGTTTCCTCACGATGTTTTCCTACACCGTTAAGCAATCGGATAATGTACTTGAATTGAAAAACAATTCATAGGTACACGGCTGGATTCGAACCCGGTACCCTCAGATTGAGAGTCCGCGCCTTATCCATTGCGCCACCGACGCCTTCTATACAATAATACATCTTATTTTAAACGTTGACGACCTCTGTGCATCACTGAAACCTTGAGACGAGTCTAAGTCAAACGTGTTTGCAAATCTAATTTGCTTCTCCATATTTTTCTTGTACGCAAACTTATTTTTACAGGTGGGCTACATCTCCACTGCAAGGATTTGTTTTGATATGCAAATGAATATAGTTTAAACCAAATGCAAATGTAACTTTGCTAGTAAACTGGCATGTGTCACACTTTTAGTGACAGTAAATATTTTTTTGACAATTCACGAATTTATTTAGGGAGATTCGGGGTTTTCCGTTCATTCATCAGCCAACAGTATCTTAAATTGCGACTTTTTAAGAGCTTCGCTCTTGTCAGAGAGAGCTGACGGCGCAAGGACTGCGCTAATCACTCAGAAGGTCCCGGGTTCGATTCACAGTGGGGATGTTGTTGAAATCACTCAGTGAGACTTTCTCCAGTTTGGTTAGAACATCGCCAGCTGAATCACCTTATTGGAAGGCACGTTAAGCCAATGGTCACGGTTACTATCTACGACAGGTAGCAGTTGCATGAGCCATGTCCGAGGCTTATAGGCCGGTCATCGACCTTACAAACTACACGATAAGAACAACTCGGTGGAGTGTTTTCAACTGACCCTTTTTTTCTGACATTTAATAACTAGTAATATTATTTCACTTTCTGGGGAAATGAAATATAGCTAAGGCGTGAAGTCATTTTATATCATTTTCCCGACATCTCATCAACAGCTACATAAGCTATAATCATCATGCTTGGCAGGCAGATTAGTGATCGCCGTACGACATCGAAAATTAAGGAAATGGTTAGCAGTGCCTACCTACTGCTGACCGTTTCCTTAATTTTCCCTTGGTGGTGAGTCGTAAAAAACGACAATCAAGCGATGATATAGGCTGATTCTATTCTATCCATAACAAATGGCTAACACTCTGCACTTATTTAATATACGCTTGTATAATACAAGAGTAGATTTTGGTTTACGTCAACTTCTTTAGTCATAAACTGACGAATTAATTCCTAAGTAATGTTAGCATTGTTCTAGATTGGTCACCGAACAGTGCCTGTATGTGTCATACAATGACTGTGTATTTGTAGTGCATAATAACATATGCATTTGCTTGGTGCCTCGTATACCTGAGTCAGCTAGAGCTCGTGAAGATATGGACGGAATTAAACGTGCTTCTAACAACACTTCGGTGTTTACATATTTTTTTCCAAGAAATACTAGAGGTAGATAACAGAAAATGTTTCAAATTGTTTAAAGTTACCACATAAATATTTTACTGGAACGATAAAAATAATCGTTAGTAAAATATTGGATATTTTTTCGCACTGTTTATTGAGTACAGTTTTAATGTAGATTTTATCGGACACTGAAATCCGAAATGAAAAAAAAAATGCAGTCAAGCGAGCCGCGCCACGCGCAGCGTAGGGTTCCGCAGTTACCCTGTACAATAACTTCTAATAACGGGCCACACACACAGGACGATGTGCAGTAATTTTGAATGACGAAACTTTCATTATGACACCTGCTGGTATATTTTATAATTTAATCGACTATTAATCGTTAACCTGTTAGTTAGATTGTACAGTCGAGTGCAAAAATTGGTACCCACTTTTGTATCAGGTCACGTTTATCCTTTCTTGTTGAGGGAAATGATAAAGGTTAGTATATAGTAGTATGTCTGATTTAAATAAATAATAATAGTGGTAACAAAAGTGTGAACACATTTTTGTACTTGAGTACACTCAAGTTCGTTCGTTCGTTCATACATGTCGAACTTTGATTTATTTCTTTTCATAATGTTTTCCTACCTAAGCTAAGTAAACACAACGCGCCGCCGCGAAGATATTTAAAAGTATTGATAAACACGTTCAATATTTGCCTGTGCGAGGTTTTTTCCATTATTACGCTTACGGTATGGTATGACTGATTGTTTTAACTGTTCTTATGAATGTTCGTCAAAACCGATATTGTTTATCGATCACTAACACCTCATTAGTCTGAGGCTTCTGAATGAGCATGGCTTCCATCCAAACCGCTTTATTTTCACGATTCACCTGATGAGGCCTTCATAATCCTACGAGTACATTTATTTTAATTGGACCAACGTGTTACCTCCGTGGCGCAGTTGTCTGCGCGTTAGAGTGAGACGCTCAACACAAACGGAAGGTCCCGGGTTCGACTCCCGGTGGAGACATTGACATCTTTGTAAAACTCCCCAGTGTGGTTAGGATATCAATCAATCAATCAATCATTTATTTATTTGTGAATATTGGTAAATATTACAGGTGGTGGTTCATATACAATTTAGTTTCACAATATTCTGCTATGAGCATACAAATATAAAATTAATAATTATTAATAATGTAAAATAATAATTATTATAATTACAAGTCAAAATAAAGTATTAAAATTAATGGTCAGTTTATCGAATCAAGCATTAATTCTGTAATACTATAATAGCTTTTACAATTCAAAAAAGTCTTAAGTTGTTTTTTAAATTCATTTAGCTGTGAGTTTCTCATCGACATTGGCAATTTATTATAAACTCTTGGTGCCATACACAACACACTTTTCATCATGAAGGCTGTCTTGGCCCTCGGTATGCACACCGCGTCATCATCGCGTCTATTGCGATTCATTTGTACAGAGATCCTTTGAAACAAACCCGGATTCATTTTGACAAATAAAGAAATTTCATAGATATACAAACAAGGCAAAGTCAATATGTTATGTTTTATAAAATAAGGTTTGCAGCTGTCAGTTACTTTGAGACCAAACATAGATCGGACACATCTCTTTTGCGCCTTAAAAGCCATTTCTCTTTCAGTTGAATGTCCCCAAAATATTACACCATACCTTAAATATGAATCTACTGTTCCATAATAGGCTGTTAGTAGAGAATCTGCGTCTAAAACTTTTGCTAGCTTGTATAATGCATATGCAGACGTACTGAGTCTTTTACATAGCTCTTGAATATGTAATTTCCAATCTAGTCTTTTATCAATTGTTAAACCTAAAAATTTTACATCACTTACTTCTTTTATTATTTTATTACCATAGTTAATATTTAAGTTGCACGAAACTTGCATCCGTTGGGTGAAATGTATTAATGTTGTTTTATCAATATTTATCCTTAAATTATTATTATTCATCCAAGTGATAATTGATGTAATAGCTTTATTTATATCATTTTTATATTCTTCTTTTATATTGCATTCTATAGTCACGGTACTGTCGTCGGCAAATAATGTCATGTGCTGCTCAGTTATCTTTGGCAAATCGTTTATATATAATAAAAACAGCAAAGGGCCCAACACACTCCCTTGTGGCACACCATACTTAACATTTCGTTCCTGCGATTGATATAATTTTTCCGTTTTAGTTATAACGTCTATTTTGCCTATTTCAGTTATTTGTTTCCTATTTGTAAGATATGATTCGATTAATTTAAGAACATTTCCACGTATACCGTAGGAGTCCAGTTTGTTGAGAAGTATTTTGTGATCCACGTAATCGAAAGCTTGTGTCATATCACAGCAGATTGAACACACTGGCGATCGTTTATCCACATTTGGGATTATTTTCTTTAGTAAGCTATATATAGCCATGTTAATGGTCTTTCCTTGTCTGAATCCGTTTTGTTCTTCAATTAGTATATCGTATTTTTCTAAAAAATTGTATATCTGTACATATATATATTTTTCAAAAACTTTAGATAGAACAGGCAGTAAGGCAATAGGTCTATAACATTCCATGAGTTCTCTGTTGCCTTTTTTAAATAGTGGTTTGATAATACCTATTTTCAAAGTTTCAGGATATAAACCCATAGTTATACTTAAATTGAGTATATAACTTAAATGGCCGCTTATACTATCTGACACAAATTTAATAACTTTTGTAGATATCCCGTCATGCCCCACACTATTTGTGTTTTTTAAAGATGATATAATTTTTCTTATGTCAACTGGTAAACTAGGCGCCATAAAAATAGAATGATTATTTGAATTTATATATGACGTGACACGTTTCCCCGACCCTGGAATCGGTGTTATTTTGTCAATAAAATAATCATTGAAGCTCTTTGCTACGTCTTGTGGGTCGCTAATGGTACTGTTATTAATCTTTATTTTATTTATTGATTCCTTAGGTAAAGATTGTTTAGAACTATTTATTATTTTCCAAATTGTTTTCGGTTGGTTATTAGAAGTTTTAATTTTATACGCATTTTGTATTTTTTGTGTCTTTTTAATTATTTTCTTTAAAATTGAACTATATGTATTAAAATTTGTTTTGTTAGTTATATTTGGCTTGCGTCTGTACTTCCAAAGTAGGTCTCTTTTTTTTCTGCAACATGCTTTTATATTTCGAGATATCCATTTGACTTTCTTAGTAACTTTTATTGTTATAATCTTGATTGGAAAACACAGTTCGTAGAACAACATAAAGAGCTCAATGAAGGCCTGAAAAGATTTATTTGGATCATCCGTATTGTATACTTCTTCAAAAGCTAAATTCTGTAAACATTCTCTAAATTTTATCATGTTTTCTACACAATAGTCTCTCCTTTTAACTCTCCAATAGTTTATTTTACATACTTTTTGTGCTGGTATTTTTAACAACTGAGAAGTGTGGTCTGAAAGGGCAAAGTCTATCACCTCTGATGTCTGGCCTTTACTGAAATTATGCGCAAAGTTGTCTATACAAGTTTTGTTTTGTAATCTAGTCGGTTGTCGAATTTCTAATTTTATGTTATAATTCAATAGGATACATTCGAATTCCAATGAAATATTATTTTTCTTTAGAGTGTCTATATTAAAGTCGCCCGCAATAATAATATGCTTGTATCGGGTTTTTTCGACTTCTTGAAGTAGGATCAACAGTTTTTCAAAGAATATATGGATGTTGCCTCTGTTTGGAACTCTATAAATACATACAATTATTATGTTAAAATTTGTAAGAATAATACCGCAACACTCAAATACATTAGCTACAGATATATTTTTTATTTTTGGTAGCTCTTTCCATTGGTGAATATTTTTTACTAAAATGCATGATCCACCTCTTTTAGAGTCATTTCTAGAATAGCATGCAGCAAGTTTATAATTGGGAATATTAAGGAATTTCTCATATCCAGTCATCATAAAATGTTCGGTAATACATATAATGTCAATACTTTTATCAGTTTCGGTCATTTCATCCAAACAAATACAAAATTCATCAGATTTATTTAGCAATCCAGCAATATTTTGGTGCATTATGTACAGGTATTTATGGAAAAAACAGTATGTGATTTTCTACATTGTGTATTTTGTCACTGTTGGTTCTGTTATTACTAATATTTACTCCCTTTTCTTTGTTTATAATCAATATGTCATTTTGTTTCTGTAATTTAAAAATAAGTTGATGTATGTCTTTAAATATAATATGCATGCCGTTATTATTTACATGTCCAGTAAATCTATGAAACATGGAGGTGTCATATTTTAAATTCAAATTTGTATCAAGTAAATGAGCATACCCGTGAGCCACTATGTCATTGTAGAGCATGTTATTGAATTTTTCTAATCTAGCATTATACATATACGAGTATCTTATACATTTAAATGTCGGTATTCCTATAATAATATTCGTATGGTTAATCTTCCCAAGTGTCTCTCTAATGAACGTAACAGTTTTATAGTCATTACTAGACGTTTTAAAGTCGTTCTCACCCACTAAAATTATACAAAAGTCTTGTTTTGTGTAACTTTTCAATTTAGATGCAATCCCATTGATAAGCTGTCTTATTCCAGCATTTGGTGTGAGGTAGTGACATACCGAAAAATGAGAAGATAGAGTTTGTTCTGAAATTGACAGTATTTTGTTGTGTTTATTAGTACTTAAGATACATATTTTGTTTTTCGGCATCTCCTTAGTGTAGCTAGACGTTTTATTCTTGTGTGTTTCGTCAGGTTTGTGCTCTAATAGCTCTTTAATCACTGTGTTACATGTAACATTTTCCGCTAACAACCTTTCTATTTCTGTTTCAGCTTCAGCCAGACGTGACTTTAAGTGTTTTATTTCTTCCTGCAACTTCTTTAACTCCTGTTCTTTTGTGTAAATAAGTTCAGTGCATTCCCGAATATCCATTGTTTCTGGACTTTTCTGATACAATGTTTGCTTTATTGATTCAAGTGTAAAGGAATCAGCGCTTTTGTGTTCAAGCTCTTCCGATTTATCATTGCCATTGATGCTTAATTCTGGGCAAGTTATTTCGTCTTCAGATAGAGAATCAAACGAATTGAATATCGGCACATTGAAATTGCATTTATTTCTCAGCGTAATTTTATTATCTGGGGTGTTGACAATTTGATTTTCCGAAGTGGTATTGCAGACGTTTCCATCGAGGCAGTTTTTAGATGTAGAGAAGCAGTTTTGACATCTCCAAAATACCTTTTTTGTAGGGCTCATTAGATAGTATCTTTTCTCGGAGACATTTGCACATTCCAAATCAAAATTTGTTTGACATTGAGAACATGTAAGGAATTGTCTAGTTCTGATAGTTCGATTGCACTTTGAACATTCGATATCCATATTCAAAGTGAAAAGAAGAATTGTCCTCCCGGAGACAGCGTCTTACTGCTCCATATCGATGTCACTTCTGTTTGTATTATTCTCTAAGCAAATGTAACCACTAAGCGCTAATGACTCACAGTTTAAAACAGCGCACAGGAATGTAGCTCCTATGCCGCGCGAACAACCGCGAGACTCGCGTGCGGCCAGGCGTTGAAATGTTTCAGCGAACCGTCAGATGATATTGACGGTTGATGAATAAGGTTGAACTATTTTCACTGATACTGCTTGAATACACCAAATAACTTGTATATAATTATCTGAATTATGGTTTATGTTGCACAATACACACAAATAACATTAAATTCACTCAAAAACACCGCGATTACATATTTTAAAAATTAAATTTACTGACAGACGAAGCAAATTAATGTTGGTGATACGGCGGTCAAAGAGTAAAGTCCAGGCTATCACCTATTGTCTGAAAAGCAATATGATTCAGTTAGTTGGAAGACATGTAAAAGCTGTGGATCCCGGTTGCTTTCATTGTCAGCAGTCATTTGGCCAAGTTAGATGGCGGCTTTATTCATCATCATCATCATCAGCCTATATATGTCTCCACTGCAGGGGCTCAGGCCTACTCTCCTACAGAGAGTGTATGGGACATAGCCCCACCACGCGGGCCCAGTGCGGATTGGTAGACTTCACACACATCTTTGAATTTCTTCTCAGGAGTGCGCAGGTTTCCGCACGATGTTGTCTTTCACCGAAAAGCCAATGCTAATGATATTCATCATTCGTACATACATTCCAAATAACAAATTGGAACTCATTGGTACGAGCCAGGATCGAACCCAGACCTCGATTGTTCAAGGCACGACGCTCTATCCAACTGAGCTAATGAAGGGTCAGAAGGTGATTGCCTGCTACCGTTGAAACTAATACCTACCCCAATACCTTGGGCTTAGATAGCAGACTCCGAATAAGAAACGGGATAAAGCTGGGCTAAATGATGATTTATTTGGAAGAATTACGTCCAAATTATAAACAAACAAATAAAAATAATGTAAATGTCAAATTTTATGACTTTGTGATAAAACGAAGCCTTTGTCCATTTATATTGCGATAGGCTACGTGACGTGAGTGCCAAATTCCGTCACGATGTTTTTGCTGTTGAGGGGCCAAGATAACAAACTCACTCGCATTTGTAATATTGTGTGATTACTTGTAATGTGGTATGAAGGCCAAGTACACGTACAAGCTCAATACACATGAAGAACACAGTGTTCATGTGCTCATTTCATGTGTCCACGCTTGGCGCCCGCCAGCCGGGATTGGTGACCGCAATAAGATGTTGTTGTTACACAGGCTCATATTTGTCTCCCGGTCATGGAAGAAATAATCTCAAGGCATCATCCGAGTTACACGGGTAGGGTATGAATCAATCCGAATATTGCCAGAAAGGCACATGAGTCTATGTCCTGTAGTTAGCAAAATCAGCTCGACGCTACACTAGTCTATGATACAAGTTTACTACCAACATAGCTGCAACAAATTATTCTCATCGGAATTCATGACCCTGTCCCCATATGGGTCCGTTGCAATTTGAATTCTCATCAACCTCCATGCCATTTATTCTGCAGATCTACTTCTGAATGATACAATTATATTTCTTGGCTTACTCTAGCTTACTGCAACTCTAAGCTACGTCAATGAATCCTTGTTTGGATTTTCTTTTTGCGGATTTAGCCACGTGAGTGGGTTTACTAAATGTGTCGGCCGTGGCTACATCGTTGGAATAATAATACGGTTTTTGCGGGTTCGGTTCCCGGGTTAATTGAGCGTTAGTATCGAAGTGTGAAAAGCCCTCCTAAGCATTTTTGCATGGGTTGCTGGTACTCGGTATCGGTTCAAAAATATTTAATTCACTATAAACACTTTTCAGTTGAATTACAGAAAATAAAGTTTACATTAAATGGTCATTTTGTACTATATTATTTACATATATTAAGTTTCGAAATGAACTTTAATAATATCTGCCGAAATTGTATATTTTACTAGATGAGTCCCTTCATTCATCACGTTTATTTTACCAAATTGTGATTCTCTGTGGTCGTAGTTCTAGCTGGTTTTTATTTCTTAGATTGTGTGCGTGTATGTTCTTTTCGTATGTATTGTTTTAGTGAGAATCTGTTGGCATTGTTTGTTAGATTCTAGTATGTCTAGTTTTTGCCGCCTCCGTGGCCTTGTAGCGTTGGGACTTAGGAAGTACTGTAAAGTGCTAAAAGAACAGCATCGTTATACAAGGTAGTTCAGTGGCGTATTAGCTTGAGGCTTTCTAGACAGAAAGCAAGACGTTGGATGGTAAGTGAAAGAAAGAAAGAAAGAAAGAAAGAAAGAAAGAAAGAAAGAAAGAAAGAAAGAAAGAAAGAAAAGAAAAGAAAAGAAAAGAAAAGAAAAGAAAAGAAAAGAAAAGAAAAGAAAAGAAAGAAAGAAAAATAAATTTATATATATTCAAACTACATACGACAGTTTCGTTTTCGTCTGTATACAGATACACGGCATCATCTAAACCTATTACCCAATGCGTGATGTCATTTCTCACTTAGTCAACGAATTTCTCGTTGTTAATTCTAGAAAACGGATTATAGCCCGCATAAGGCATACTAGTGATCTACGTAAAGCGAAACTATGGAAGTATGCAAGTACAGATATATTGTGAAGAAATTTATTGCTTGAAAAATTTTGATTTGAAAAAGATTGCATGAAAAAAGCAACACGAAAAAGTGATTCCGGAAAGATGATACGTAAATAAGTAAATGCGTTCAAAAAGAACTGGAAACCGACTTCAATTGCTCTATAAGTCTACTTTTACTGAGGTAAATTTAAGATTTATATAGTTTTCTCATGGATGCCGTTGTCTGAACTGGACCGAATTGAAATGGGGCCACACGGAAAGCACCACCTTTCAAATAAAAAAAGAATCATCCAAATCGGTTCACCCAGTCAAAAGTTCTGAGGTAAGAAACATATAAAAACAAGGAAAAACATACGTGTCGAATTGATAACGTCATCGTTTTTGAAGTCGGTTAAAAAGAATCATCCAAATCGGTTCCACCCAGTCAAAAGTTCTGAGGGAATAAACATTTAAAAAAAAACTCGTTGAATTGATAACCTCCTCCTTTTTGAAGTCGGCTAAAAAGAGCTACGAGTAAGACTATGACACTGAAATTTATTGCTCGAGTATAAACAACTCAGTACTACATGGAAAAAAAAGTTCGCGGAACCCACCTAACAAGAAAAAAAAGTCGAATGTTTCTTAAATTAGTTCAACCATCTCCTAATAGCAAGGTAAAAGAGTTTATTATTCGTCGGCTCAAATTCAACTAGTAAAGTCTTTAAAATCTGGGAGGAAAAGTAAAATATTATGAAGAAATGAAACGTAATCACCACGGCGCAAAGTTCGCTTCGCTTACTCAGAATGTAAGAATGGAGTCTACATACAACATGATATGAAACAAGCGGACAAATTACGATGTACGTAATGTTTCATAATCAAAGAAGCTACCAGAACCATCCATATTTACATTTGACCAGTGACACAGCACCACGTGTGACGATACCGCTGCGCTACGTGTAAACATGACTACCTATATTGTGTCGTAGTCCCAGAGACATCGCTTGAAATTATAATCTTTTCGTTACTTCACATGTGTCTGAGTTATTTTATTACATTGTGCGCTTTACTTTCAGTTAAGGAAAACCGATGTGTATTACAATAATATTAAGCAACTAGCGGCTCGCCCCGGCTTCGCACGGATGGACATTTATTTTGGCATAAACGTAGAGTAAATGTAATCTTTCTAGATTATTACAGAAATTTATACACAATTCCGACAATTACGACGTTAATACTAGATTTTGACTGCGATTTAGTCTACGTGGACATGAATAATTTAAAACATTGTAAAATTTTATATTAGTTTCATTAAAAAACCATTTTCAGACTTAGCTTCAAGTTAACCTGGAAAAAATTGATTTGGATATTTCTCGATAGTGATTTTGAAGAAACTCGTAATATTGTAAAAAAATTCGCTGATGATGTGACGCATAGGGATCAGTTGCGAATATACAGTTGCCTGGTAGGTTATCCTTGCAAGAAAAAAGTTACAGCGATACTGTTTGACACTTGACAGTAGACTGACTGACAGATAAAATAAAATATTACCACAACTTGAACATAAATAACCTAATTATTAGTATATTACATTCGATTAAAGTTTTAAGAATTGACTATGTTGGATAGCAAGGTCGGGAGGACGGATAAACAAAAGTAATGAAATGAATAACTACCACACAGAAGCAAGAAGATTCGTTCCGAAATATGTGATGTAAACAAAGGAATGGCGGCAAAGGTAATATTTTTGAGACACACGAGCTGCTTCATTTTTGTGGAAAAATATTGTTGTGCTGTTATCAAAACAATGCGTGAAAACTAAATTTTTGCAGTAAATCAAAGAATACCAGTCCTTTCTTTTGACATTTCCTTCCCTAAAACCGAATAACATCTGAGAATGCGTGCTATTAACACTTTACCGAGATATAGAGTAACTTCCTTGGATATACCATACACTATATGCGTGACAGATTTATACAAATACATATTCATTGCCATGCCATGAAAAAAACAACTGAGTGTTGCATAATCATTTTCAATTTGATAAAACAACACTTTAATTATTATTTATAATTTTGTCACCCAGCTCTTATACCACAGCCGTTCCGGTCTACTTGTGTCGAGTAGATACTATATACCATGAACGAACGTATCGATCTGTTTAATTTAATAAAAGCGGGTTGGATTTAAATCAATTATGAGGACCGTAGCGACCACACAAAACAGCACTTCATTCAACACCCACTGATAGTGAGTATTTGTGTCAATGTCCTATGACTTTTGTTTAGCTTGAACAGTTGAATGGAGCTGGAAAGAGACAGAGTGCGTTATCACCGCACTGGACTGCTAGAAAGAGCATTCGAAAGATTTTCCATGCAACCGAAAAGCGGCGATAGCTAAAATTACGAATATTATTGTTGTCTTTAGGCTAGATGACACCAAATCAGATTGGGGTTGAATTGTATTTTAAACCATAAAGGGCATTATAAAACTCCTAAATAATTTAAAATATCTAACATGATTTAAAAAAATTCTGGACTTTTACAGCTTATAAAGCCCGCAAAAATACAAAAAACCAACTTGCTCTAATAAAAAAAATTATTTTACATTTTGCTTTGTAATTACAGTGTAAAGATTTTTTTAACACAAATATTGTTAAATTTTTTATACATTATCTATGTTATTTCAATTCGAAGACGTGACGTCGATCACCAACATCTTACTGCGATTACCCGTCAAGCATGATGATCATTACGCAAATAGTCATTTTGAGAAAATTAGGCGATCGTTGAATTCTTTTGTATGAGATAACAAAATATTGTTTCCCCTTAATATGGAATTTTTCTCATTAACAGTAAAGCCAACGCACCTGAAATATGTAGATGCTATCCATTTTTGCTACATTGAACGCTGCTAATATACCAGTCCATAAGTATATATGAAACTCGGGACCGGTCAATGTGGCATACCATGATGGAGGCCAATGTCCAGCAGTGGACGTGTCCTGGCTGATGATAGGTTACAAGTATTTGGTTCATTTGCATCTATAGAACGAAGCATTTGACTTGGACTAAATCTGGTGCTAGACTAGCCTCCCCAATAGGAGCAATACCCGTGCTAGGTGGGCATTATGTCACATGATAGAAGCCTAGAGCGGCTCAACTAGGTCTAGTGAGGTCGCTCATCGACCTTACAACGATAAGAACAAGACAAAATACGTTTGTATCATTAGGAAATTTCTGCACATTAGTGGAGCCCTGATATTAAAATGTAAGACGACAGCTTAATCAAAATAAGAGTAGATTAACAAGTCAGACTTGTCTAAAATTTATAATTAAATACACAAAGGATCTGTTAGACAGAAACTTAACTTAATTAGTTCATATTACAATTAACCGTTCCCACTTTACAGTTTTAAAAAGAATCACATGCCGTGACTGTAACTGAAATATACGGGCTAGGAAACATGACAAAGCGTTTAAAGCTACACAAAATTACACATCCACATGTCATAAACCCTAATAGCACCACCTGTATATGCCAGCGTAGATTTCAGCGTCATTTTGCTACAGGACGCACAAAGGCTTTGTTACGCGGATGTCTACATCAGTTCAAATAAACACAAAAGCAATTGTTTTGTAAATCTGTACCCTGCCGCCCTCACAGTTTATAGGCAGTAAACTCGGGTGCGATATACGCATAAAATTATTATTCGCCATGCCACTGCCACTGGAGGAGATTCCGTTTCGAATTTATACATTTTTTATTGTCCTACAGCGTAATGAAATGAAAATAGGCCTGTAGGGCGTTCGTAGGAAAAATATTTTGATGCCATAAAAATGTAAGTCGCCAGCCAAGTGCAATCGTGGCGGTCTACTTATTCTTTATCTTCTCTGTGAAGTTGATCAGCATCCCAAATTGTCTTTTCAAATCACACTAATAATATATTGATTTGCAACCTATATCGATCGCATAGAGCAGTTAGTGCAAATTTTCTTGGGCTGTAAAAGTTGTGAGGTGTTCTGCCTCTGACTGCAGACACTATCGGCGCTGGCTCGCACAGGCACCAATGCCCATTTCTGCAGATTGGCTTTCGTTCACCAAATTCCACCAAACTCCATACGGCGCGTGGCGGTCTGTTGGTAGCGATCTGTGATACCGATTCATACTTCGATATAAAGCTGATAAAACAGTTTGCGCTGGTTTGCGCATTAAAAGTAACAATGACGCATCTATTCTAGTACCTGTTTTAGGATCTGAGACGTACCAGAATAGATGATCCGCGATAAACAGAGTACACTTATGTTACTTTCTGAAACGTTTACTTTTCAAGGACCATTGTTGATATCTGATTGTTGAATGGAAAAATAGAAGGCATGGATTATTAACGTTTAATATATTAAGTTTATCTTCCGATCTTCCACTGGCTTCATTTTGGGGAGTGTGTGCTCGAATACAAAATTATTAACATTTTACTAATTGACATGCGATGTAAACTAATTTTTTTAACAATTAAATTCCTTATTAGATATGTTCATAATATTTGCACACCTGTGGACAGGTTAAGTACATCGAACAAAATAAAAATTACTATCTAAACACCGTGTAGAAAACTATGTACTTGGCAAATAAATTTTTTCTTTCTTTCTTTCTTTCAAATGAAGATTGATAGATCTGATTCCACTACTTGACAATACAGAATAACGACGTAGTTTCACACTTACCTAGTTGATATCACTGCAAAGGAGTAGAATGCCGACTTCTTTGTATATCAATGTATCTCAATGTATCTCAATGTCTGTCTTCAATGACAGAGTGAGTAGTCTATTTTTATGTACGTGTTTAGTACCCACATAGTGACTTAAAATCAGGTGAGAGCATTAATTTTAGCTGCCAAAACTTGCTGACATAACGCATTCAAAAAGAACTAAAAAACGACTTCGATTGCCTTAAAATTGTTTTTTTTTGTTGATTTTCTCAAAGAGCGATTAAAAAATTTCGATAAAATTTACCACCTCTGAAGTATGCTGTACCAAACCAAAAAGAATTATCAAAATTGGTTCACTATTGGCGGAGCTATCGCGTATCACACATACAAAAAATGAACGCGTCGAATTAAGAACCTCCTCCATTTTTGAAGTCGATTGAAAATATAAGTTATTTAAATACAGATCGAACATATACTGGCGGTATTGGGCGATTGGCTAGGGCGATATATATAGAGTATTTTGGACGCGATGTTATCTACGTGGAATTACGAAATTATGCCACGGGATCTTCTCGTTTGATCAAGATAGGAATGGACCTTTGTCTTTCGCCAACCCTTCAACTATTCTTGACAATGAAGTCGTTTTGTCGTGGCTGTTACGACGTGAGGGTAAGACAAACTAATACATTTTCACACATTTGTTTAAGTTAGTTAACCATGGTAGAATACATAGATAAATGATGTCAATCTGACATGTCTCAAAGTATT
Source organism: Carcina quercana (assembly GCA_910589575.2). Classification (NCBI taxonomy): domain Eukaryota; kingdom Metazoa; phylum Arthropoda; class Insecta; order Lepidoptera; family Depressariidae; genus Carcina; species Carcina quercana. The sequence goes on from OU342427.1 coordinate 13,880,126, forward strand.
TTCATTAGTCAAAAAAATCCGTAATAGCAATAAGTTATCAATTCATCATTTACCATAAAATTATTTTTCCGAATGCTAGTTTGATGGTTCTGTCAACTATGGCGTATATAAATTAGTATGCATATGAAGGGTTCCACTCCGCCGCACAATACTTAACACTACATCCAGCAAAAAACGCCGAAAAAACACGTTAATGATAGCGTTGTTTTATAGCGGCCATTTAAATGTTCGTATATGTTCTTATGTTCGGAATAGATACCCCTGTGACAGACGAACGGACGGATGGTGGACAGCTAAGCCATATTAGGGTGCCATTGGACACATTCAGGCAAGGATCCCTGAAATTGGAAAACATCACTATCACATTCCCATACATAATGCCTATGGTTTTATCATTTTCTACCTATGTTTATTTGTTTACAACTGACGAAAATACTCATAAATAAATCTCCTTAAATTACACAATACATCACCACCTGGGTTCAGAACATGACGATTTCCAATGGAAGACTGGAAGTACATCGTCTAGTTCCCTTTTTGATTTATAGATGGCAGTAAAACCATGTTTGTCCCAGATCCTTTTATTGGCTTTATTTCTAGTGAATTATGAGTGTCGTCGTAAGGTTTTATTCGCACATACATATTCTAGGGAAAAATATTACGGTTGAGCTACTAAATAAAACTACCATGAAAAACGTTCTCTCGGATATATTTGAGTTTTGGTAAAAGAAGACGGCGTCACTACCAAAATTACAGTCCTTAGATGTCGCTCTTTAGGAGATCAAAGCTATAGATATACCTATAGGTACACTGCATAGACATGCGTATCGTGTGTGAACTTCGAAATTAATTGAATGTTTGAATAATAATCAGAGAGATTGTGGGCGTACATCTGATTTCGGTATGTGTGGGTTCGCTTCAGGTATACGATGTGTAATTGAATCGGCTGCACACTATTAGCAATCTACACATAAATTCTTTGTATGGTTGTTCGAACTATCAAGCCGAAACGTGCCCGAAAGTCGCATGTTAAATTCTTTCTGACTGTAATCCGTGATTTTGGTGTTATAATATTTTCGTGCTGTGCTATGCTAGCTTTTAAAATACCAAATAAAAATATTTTTTTCATAAGAGGCATTGCCTCTATGCTATCTCCGAAGATATCTTAAAAATTATACATTAGTTTCAAGTTTAATATAAAAATATTGATAATGTTATTGAATTCAATTAAGATGATGCTAAGGTGGTAGAGTCATGGACTTATGATAAACAACGACGTGACAATTCTGGGAGTATTCGAAGGCGTGAGTCCATAGGCATAGACCAAAGCAGATCTAGGCTGGAACTTACTTTTACATTGATGTTTTTTAAGAGCCCGAAAAAATATATTTATTTTACAAGTGGAACAATAAGAACTCTTAATAGGAAGGTTGAATAGAAATACGAAGTTTCCATTTCAATACGTTTTCGCTTATCATGCAGACCTTTGACCTTTCGTTTCCTTTTTACACAGTTGATTTGTTGCCAACCGTGCGCAAGTGTGTATCGCTCTTTATAATAGGTGCTTCTTGAGAATTGATCGCCTGTCTTGACGATTTGTACGTACTTATATTTTTGTAGTTACTTTCGTTCAGACTTTTATGTAAAACATCATATATATATAACAGGAAGAAAAAATTCTGGAAAAAAATGAAACCTGATGTCTGTGGCTGCTGCTGATTAAGGCGGTTCCATGACCATACATCCCCGGAATTATCATACTTTTATGAGAAACTCTGAGAGTTATAGACGTGGGGAAATACATATGAATGTTGAGGATATTATCTGTGATAAGACAGACGTCGAAACAAGATTCATAATACTTTGCTCGATGCGATTAAATCCCAAAGTAACCTACAAAACGGTAATATGACCCAGCGTGAGTGAGATTGGGTATGTCATACCCGACAAGTTTTAGAACGCTAATCATATAATGTTACCGTTGAAATGTGCGTCCTGTCGTTGTAGTAGATGGAGGTAAGGGTGCAGAGGATGATGTACAGTGTTGAGTTTGGTGTTGTGCCGGCGGCGACGGAAGATACACAAGGGCAAATATGTTTTGGGGAGAACTTTTGGTACTATATATATAAGACGATCTCATAAACAATTAACGTTTTTAAAAAGTTCCAGTAACTAGAAAATGCTGTTGTTATGTTAATTTACCAAGTAGTTTGTATTTTGTTCCTTTTTTCTTTTAAAATAATTTAAATTACTTAAATTTGTATTGTCTTTGAACAACTTGCTTCTTTGTTGTTTCAATAAAAATTATCCTGTATGTACTTTTAATGCTGGTATTTTATTTACTAATCTTAAAGAATGTATACTATTATTATTATATTTAAGAAAAAATTTCATGTCATTTAAGTTTCGGGTATCTCCTACCCACCTCATAGCTGGTGTAACTATTTCTCACTTCATTCACGCCGGGTCAATTAAACTTTATGAAACTTCATTGAAAAATCAATCATAAGTTAGTAATAATTTGAAAGTTTTATAATTTCAATATCTTATACCAATATTTTTAAATCAATTAATTGAAACGAAAATAGAAATCGAGACGAGAGTTGATGTGGCGCACTGTTTCTTACCCTTTTACCCTTACATGTTATTATTACTGGGGAAGCGAGGCAACAATGGAACGTCTCGTGGAACTGGAACTGAACGCCTTAAGAATGTACAATTAATTATACATGCTGAGAAAAAAATCAAGAGACAATGCTACGGGCATCGATAACAACAAAAATTATATAACAAGTAAATTCGACCTTCAGAAGATTAAAATGTAATCGATTATAAACAAAAAACGTAGAGAGGCCTTCAATGGAGTCGAGACGTAGTGAACCGGAGAGCGTGTCGCATCGTGAATGGCGAGCCTTGCAGGTGATCCGGTTCTTAAACGGTTTAAGTGAGCAGAACCGTGGACAGGCTACTAGTCTAGTTAACAAGTTGCTGGCAGAAAACTAAGTTCATCTTACTGACAAGTGACTTTAGAAATATATTGTTTCTCAACAAATTGACAAACCGTATGCCTGAATAAATAAATTGATCTGCATTAATTAGGTGTAGTTGGTCGGTGCCCAAAATTAACCGCCTACTCGGCCTTTTTTTTCGAGGGGGAAATCTTTCAAACATACCCGACTCCTTAGGAGAGAAGCCGGGTTATGTAGAATTTCCATCCACTAAAACCCCCTCGGTGGTCATCCTCGGCGCAAGTTGAGGAGCCCTGGGTACTCCAGCGGAACACACCAGTGCTCCTCTCGCGCTTTGCATTTAGCCCACCCCCTGACCAGTCAGCCATTACATCTCAGCAGCTCCAGGATGCAGCGGAACGGGACCACGCCGTACTATCGCTGCCTTCCAGTGGTTGCCGGTTCACACCGATAGGGCGGCCAGAGCTCCTACTCTGACCACCCGCAACCCTGGGTGCCCATATCCAGGGGTATTGTTGTGACGCGGGAGGGCATTTGTGCCTCTCCGTTGTCGCCGTCTACGTGTTGGATCGGAACGCTCCCGGTCACGTTCTGCCTCCTCTTTTTGTACCATAACGCACTCACAAAACGTGACCGCGGCATCCCACGCCTCCCAGCTTTCCAACATCGCCGAAACTAGCACAGCTGGGGATAGGTCTCTTCCAGTAATTTGAATCAGGACTTGCCGCTCAGCATTCCATGCTGGGCATTGCTCGAGCGTGTGCTGAGCGGAGTCCTGATTGGCTCCGCAATGGTGACACCGTGCTGTTGTCTCCCTTCCAATTCTACTGAGGTACTAACCGAAGCAACCATGCCCGGTGAGCATCTGGGTCAAGCGGTAGGTGACGCGTCCATCTCGTTCGGATTCGGGGGACAAGGCGGTAGAAATGCTCATCGAAGCCTCAACACCCGTCCAGAATTAGACCCAGGTATTTCATATACTGACCTACCTGGACCTATGCGTTCCCCACTTGCACTCTTGAGCTGGGAGGCACAACCCTACTGCGTGGTTTATAAAACCATAGCGCCTCAGTCTTTTGAGGGGCCGTATAGGAGATTCTTCTGTCAGACAGATAAGACCCTACGACATTCCGTAGGTAAGGAGTCATACGATAATATATCATTGCCTCCCTAATTGCACTCCACGGCAGAGAATTAAAAGCGTTGACTATATCTAGGCTGATAGCCAACACTACTCGTCCCTGGGATATCGCCTGATCAGACAGTGCTCGGACGCGAAGAATTGCGTCCACTGTTGACCGATCACTACGAAAGCCAAACTGGCTGTCTGAGAGATTTGGGCCATCTCCCAACAGCTGCCTGTTGATACGATCGGCAATTATCCGTTCGAGCAGCTTGCCCGCCTCGTCCAACAGGCATATTGGTCGGTACGCAGATGAGGAGTCCACGGGCCTTCCCACTTTCGCCTACTTGGCCTACTTGGCCTAGTGGCTAAATATTAAATAACAATACGGAGGTTTCAGGTTCGATCCCTAGTGATAGTACCTGTCGTTACTTGGTTTGATTGGTGCTAGGGCATTTTCTATGTCCGCCTGGCTAGCTATTACCATGTGACCTAAGTCTGCTGCCAAACAGCAGTGCTGTTAGCACTGTTGTGTGCCGATTTGAAAAGGTAGCAGAGCCAGCGCATTATTACGTTGTGGCTTCTGGGTGCGCACGCCCATATAAAAAAAACGATCTAACTTCGGTTGTGTGGAGTGCGTTTGCACTGGTATCCCCGTACATTACCCAGTTCGTGGTTCGTGAACTACACTTAAATTTTCTAATTATAAGAGAGCTTATTGCCCATATGAATTACTTTCTTGTGGTTTCATTATTCTTTTCATCATCCAAAAAAATGGTAGAAAGATAAAAATGCATTAGAATACTCGTACAAATTCAAATTCTTTATTATGCTTAAATGTGGTACATATCGGTCTTGCTTTGCACTGCTTGACAATGCTTTAATAAACTTAAGAATTAATTTAAACAACGAAGGTTCTCAGATGACAATTGAATAATGAAATGAAAAGCGAGGAACTTTACCTCGAACCGAGTTTACTAGAACAAATTTAATGCTGTCTGACTTAGTATAAAAATGAAGCTTTAGTTCCTTCACATTGTGTTGTCTTTAGAAGCTTTTGTCGTAATGGAATAATAAATGGCATAAGTATTTTAGGCTATTTATTTTTCTGTCCTTCATTTGTGGTACGATTTTTTTTTATTTTACATTTTTGGACAACAAAGTTATTTAGTGAAGAGTACTGGCGGCAGTCATTACTGCGCTAACACGTGCTAATTTTTAAGTATTAATTGCTGGGCAAAAGTAATGGATAAATTTGGAGCAATTGGTTGAGGAATCTGAAGCAAGTTTAATAAAACAAACATTTGTTTTATCAGTATTATTGTTGACTGCTTCATAATATTAAACCTTGGCCCAATTTATTTAAAAGTAATTCAAAATTATTTCTAGTGAAGGTTTTGAATATATTATTATGTATTATTGACCATGTCATCAGGATCTTTTTTCTTAAAATTATGGGACTTGAGGAATGTCTGGCTCATGGAATCAATTTAAGGCGACTTTGTGAAATAAACTTCTTGATGTAATGCTATAGGACGCTGGAAGTACTCGTACCCGAGAATCTCAAAGTAAAGCATATATTTCTTCATATCTCTATCTTGACTCGTCAGAAAGGTAATTCGATGATTTTGTCTCGTTAAATTGTAATTTCGAAATGACCCCTTAATAAATGTTGAAATTATTATTAAACTACAATAGGTAAGCAAGTCGAAATTACTTTAGTACTACCATATTCGCAATCGTAAATAAGTATTTTTTTCTTATTATTTCTTATATTTCTCATGAAATGTGTTTTTTCGCGATTCTAAACACAGAACTCACGCGGAGTGAGTGACATTCCCGACCCTATGGCCCTAATGTTAGAATTCCAAATTCCCACACAAGCCATGCTCGTTAGAATTTCGCAGCTTATGTCTGTTGCACAAAAAAAGCCAGAGCCTCATTAAATTGATGCTTCTTACAACCTCAGGTGCGATCAAACCCCATTATAGGGACACAGTGGAAAGTCGTATGGATATTTTTTTACAGCTAATAGGGTATGTAGAGAACAGCTAAAAATAGTACAGTTTATTATTTATTTAAATATTATTTAACTAGTGGCTCAGTGAGCTGTAGATCTCGCGAGTCTGTTGAATTTTATGCGTCTTAATAAGGGAACCAAAAATGTTCAGTGAGATTATTGTGCATTTTTCGAAATAGCTGAAATGGTACGTTTGTACGTACGTATGTAATGTACTTTTTACGTTTCTAGCCTTCCCCCCCCCCCCCCCCCCCCCCCCCCATAAATAAATAAAAAGTAAATTGACAAAATAATCGTATAAGGCTCCAAAATTTCACGAGAATCGGACTAACCATCCTTAGGTCCTGGGTTCGATTCCCAGTGAGAGTACCTGTCGGTATTCGGTTTGATTGGTGGGGCATTTTCTATGATGATTTACCATGATACCTAACTCTGCCGCCAAACTCAACCGGAAAGCATTTATACAAAGCATCATTGCGTCGTTGTGTAACAGGCCCTTTTGTACATTATGCAGTGAAGAGAAAAATTCGAAGATGAATCTTAAGAAAGTCACTATGTATTATAATATGTCTCCGTTATTAAAGAATTTCCTTCGAAATAGAAAACACAACAAGTTTCCTGTAGTAGAACTTTACACATTCTTCTCACGTTTCAAATTACCAGAATAATGCATATAGAAGACTATTATAACTTGTAACATGACTGAGATTCTCTCGGGATGGCCTTCCGTCATATCCGCAACTACAATCCGACTTCCTACCGGCAGATACCGGCTACTGTGGTACTCAGTTAAATAACCCGTGAAATTTGTCCAAATTAAACTAAATTTTAGTTATTGTACACGTTGTATCTACTCGAACGATCTGATGTTTTTTTAAGATAACGCACGAAATTGTGTTGTACTCGTATAATGGTTACAAAATAATGATTGCATTGTGCTACTGCCTGTATGTATGAAATAACTGGTCGTATTGAATTTAAATTTAAGAAGGTACTGCACGAAATTTTGAAAATTTGGGGTAAATTATTAAGTATAATCTGTCTGTCTGTATATGGCTTACGATTTTGTAAAGTTTCAATGGTAAATAATGACCCTTTTCCACCGACTACAAAAGAAAATGATTTTCATGTTGCACAAAATAACATTTATAGCTTTCGATTTTATATCCGTGTCCTAGTTAACCAGCTCTGTGGTGTAGTAACTACATGTATGAACTTAAAGTCCAGAGGTCTCAGGTTCGATTCACTGTGGGGGTACTCGTACTCGTTAGGCTTTGCTTAGTGGCATTTTCTATGTCCGCCTGCTAGTCACCACCACGTTACCTTAATCTGAAGTGTTACATGAAGGTGAAGTAAAATCTCATTATACATAAAACATTTTCCTTATATGTATTTAACTACACAAAACATGCCTAGTTAAAATATTTAGTCTATCATATTCTTCATCAAAAGGTATGGCGCTGTCTAAATAAACGATTGTTGTTTGAATATTAATACAAGTCATGATAATACAATAAAGAAAAAACACGGGTCAGTGATAAAAAATACTTCATGAACTTTCAGACCTGATTATACGTTAAACAGAAAAGGCGCCTAAGTAATTAATTATTTAGAAAATGGACAACAGTATCTACTACTATCTACCTATGTAACAAAGACATCTTACAGGCCTTCTTACAAGGTTTTGATCAGGTCCACGAATAAACACCGGTCCGACGCGAAGCCAGGAACCGCTTGATGCAGCCCTCCCGCCCGCGCTCCACCACACCGCTGTCGCCTGTTGTTTGTTTCTGTGTTAGTTAGTTTTTCTTCCTTCACTTCTTAACGTAGAGTCATAGCAACTCGATGTTTTGTTTAGGCATAATTGTCCAATCCCTCTCTTTGGATAGTGCACGCAAGAACTATTCTTGTTGATTCCGTCATCGGCATTTAAGTATCGAACTAACAGATGAACTGTAGGGCTCTACCAGTACACAGTCGACATCCCTATAGCTCGCTCTAATCGTCTGGCTTCTAACTTTATCATGCGTACAGCCAGAGGGTGGCTCACTGCCGGCGTCTGTACCCATGAAACTACAATTTGGGTGGTTAAGAGGCCAATGAAGCAAAGTCTCCGTAGAATAGTAGGTATTTGAATATGTTATTGCTGTCGCGATTCGGTACGCACACATACAGCCTTTCACATGCTTTCACTCACACAAATAACGCTGCATAACATCCCAAAGAGGCCCCTGCGCGCCGCGCATAGTCGCTACCCCTCCGCCTGGGCTAGAGTGTATTTTTCAAAATTATAATAAACTTGACGTGAGCGTGCGTCAACCCTTGTTTTACGTTTTGAGAAATTATTGTTCGCATATTGGTTTAGTCTCGACATACTGTGGTTGTATTTGATATAATTGACTAGTAAGTACCAATCACATATAAATACAATATAAATTATGGCGTTGCTATTTTAGGGTTCTACGGTCAACAACGAAACCTTTTAGTTTCACCATATCCGAACGTTCGTCTTCCAACGATACTTTAGGTGACCTAGAGGTGTTTTAGTACCTAGAGTGCTAGAGTCTAAGGACTAACAAGTTAAAGCGTTCAAAAAGAACTAGAAACCGACTTCAACTGCCCTAAAAGTCTACTTTTATTAAGGAAAATTTAAGATGTATATTGTTTTCTCATGGATTCCATTCTAAGAACCGGACCAAATTGAAATGGGACCACATGGAAAGCATCAGCTTTCAAATAATAAAGAATCATCCAAATCGGTTCACCCAGTGAAAAGCTCTGAGGTAACAAACATTTAACTAATAGAATAGAATAGAAATAATTTATTCGGCATACAGATTACAGTACAGTTAAAACATTAATTTTAAATTTGCTCTGCTGCACTGCAACGCCGAAATACACACTTAACATTCCCAGTCTCAAAAACTACTGAACCGATTTTGATGAAACTTGCAGTCTTCCCTAAGTTTTACAATACCTAGGTAAACAAAAAAGGGATTATTTAAATCGAACTTGTAGTTCCGGATATATAAAAAATAAATTAAATAAAATAGCCTTTATTGCTGAACTAATTTTTTGTTACAATTTTCTTAAAAATATGCTTACTTTATACGTTACTTATCTTTTTATATTAAGTATCAGTAACCGGTCGTTCCTACATTTCAGCTTGTCTTTCGACATAGGCCTCCTCTAAGGATTTCCACTCTATTCTATCTTTCGCTATGCGGGTCCATGTTGGACCCGCCACTTGTCTGATGTCGTCCTCCCATCTTCTAGTCTGTCTGCCTCTTTTTCTTTTGCTATCTCGTGGTTGCCATTCAGTTATTAGTCTTGTCCATTTCTACATACTCTATTTCTCCATTATTTACTGTTATGGGCTCTGTTTGTGAGGAATTTGACATTACTTTTGTTTTCGTTAAGTTCGTTGACAGGCCTGCTTTCTCGCTCTCTTCCGCTAACTGTTGGAACATTGTCTGTAGGGTTTTCGGGTTTTCCGAAAGTAAGATCAGGTTGTCTGCAAAGCGTAGGTGACTCAGCTTTTTGCCATTTATATTTAGTCCTTTATTCGTCCAATCCAGATTTGTGAATATCATTTCCAGGATAGCTAAAAATATTTTTGGTAAAATTGGGTCTCCCTGGCGTACCCCTCTCTCAATCGAAAATTCTTCGCCTGTAGATTCTAGCTTCACTTGTACGGTGCTTTTTGTGTATATGTTTTTCAGTATTCTTATGTATTTTGCATGTACGCCTTGTTTTTCCAGTGCGTCCCAGATAAATCTATGTTCGAGTGTGTCGAATGCTTTGTTGAAATCCACGAACCCTATGTGTGTTTTTCTTTTGTGTGTGTGTTCCGGATATATGCGAGGACAAATAAACATACACTTTAGAAATTTGGCACACTTCTTTAGAAGCTGGTATAGACTAACATATATGAAAACTGGGCAGTTCTGGAAATATTACATACATACAGGTCGCATTGATAACCTCTTTTTTTGAAGTCGGTTAAAAAACTGTAATTTCACGACACCTCACACAATAGAATAGACGAGTTAAAAATCCCGTCTTAAGTGTATGAGATGTATAACTGGGAAAAAATATTTCAAGTTTTTATTTGTCGACATGAATAATAATATCGTCGAAATCTATCGTATTTCCTACTGTCATACTTCATATTATACTATTATATTTTAAGTACCTCAAAAGGAAAAAAGGAATCCTTATAGGATCACTGTGATATCGAATACTCCAGTCTGCTGTCCCTTAGATCTGTCAAATAATGAAACTTATAGGTCAACGCAATAAAAAGATATAGCTGTATTTTAGACCATTTCCGTACAAAATGCAATGAACCCAAAATCTATACGGTATTTCCCGTTGACCTAATGTCTTGAAATTTGGCAAGAAGAAAGGTTTTACAGCACAACCATAGGAATAAATCTGAATTTTTTAATTGTAACACAGTAAAATTGATTTTTTATTGTTTACAAACTTAACTTCGTAATATGTAATTTAGCTTAGAATTTCATTTTCGGTAGAGCATTGTTGGGTGCATATTACCGTACCTATTATTTATGATTTTCAGTATGTCATTAATTCATATTCTGTACGGAATCCTCGGTGCACGAGTCAGACTTGCTCTTGACCGGTTTTTGAGTTGTTGGAGAGCCATTTCAAGCTCTTGCTGGCTGATCTCCGGGATATCTGTGTCGGGTCATATAGTCTCCGTAGCGATTTGTACATGCGATGTCCATATAACTTCTCGTTCTCTCTCAAGACTTTCAATAATAATAAATAACAAAAAATAATATAAAAAAGCTTTTAAAAAAGTTATAAATAAACGGATGTCCATGCAATAAATGTTATGTTTTTTCTGTGGTTTTTTTCTGTTTAGATATTTTACAGTGGTACGGAACCCTTTGTATGCGAGTCCGACTCGAACTTTAACATTAAAAAAATATTTGAAACATCAGTCACTTATTCATAAATCATATTTAATTATTTACACGTAACAAAACGTAACAACAACTAAGAATTTCAGGGAAAATGTTCTGTTCTAGAGATAAAATAAATTTCCTTAGAATTATTTGTCTTTATATTTGTTTATTTAGATCAATCTAAACATTAAAACTAACAGGTAAAACCATTATAGCTCGAGAAAGGGTATCTATCGATATATTTTTCCCACCACTATTAGTCGAAAAAATCGATAAAGCTTATTGACATCACTAATGCATGCTTACTTTATTTTTATACATATAATACACAGTATATAGTTGTGATATAGTGTACCCTGCCTCCCGAACCGAGCTGTGCGAGAAGGACAGTTGAAGCTTTTTTGGTATTTGCCTAGTTTTGCCGTGAAATTAAGGGTTTGGGATATAGCTGTTTTCTCAACGAAACGTTAGCCAAATTCAATCATTTTGATCTTATTCTCTTTATCAAAGAATAATCTAGGCCCGTTGGTTTTGCTTTTTCTGAAAATGTTACGTTTACTCTAAATAATGAGTACCATAAGTTGAAAGAAATTTTTTCTGAAATTTTGAGTTTTGAGATGCCCATAATTCTAATTGTAGACAAAATATTGAAAAAAGCAAAACCAACGGGCCTAGATTATTCTTTGATAAAGAGAATAAGATCAAAATGATTGAATTTGGCTAACGTTTCGTTGAGAAAACAGCTATATCCCAAACCCTTAATTTCATATGAAATTTTTTATCTGCTGTTCCCTCTTTGGGTGGTTAAGAGGCCAATGAAGCAAAGTCTCCGTAGAATAGTAGGTATTTGAATATGTTATTGCTGTCGCGATTCGGTACGCACACATACAGCCTTTCACATGCTTTCACTCACACAAATAACGCTGCATAACATCCCAAAGAGGCCCCTGCGCGCCGCGCATAGTCGCTACCCCTCCGCCTGGGCTAGAGTGTATTTTTCAAAATTATAATAAACTTGACGTGAGCGTGCGTCAACCCTTGTTTTACGTTTTGAGAAATTATTGTTCGCATATTGGTTTAGTCTCGACATACTGTGGTTGTATTTGATATAATTGACTAGTAAGTACCAATCACATATAAATACAATATAAATTATGGCGTTGCTATTTTAGGGTTCTACGGTCAACAACGAAACCTTTTAGTTTCACCATATCCGAACGTTCGTCTTCCAACGATACTTTAGGTGACCTAGAGGTGTTTTAGTACCTAGAGTGCTAGAGTCTAAGGACTAACAAGTTAAAGCGTTCAAAAAGAACTAGAAACCGACTTCAACTGCCCTAAAAGTCTACTTTTATTAAGGAAAATTTAAGATGTATATTGTTTTCTCATGGATTCCATTCTAAGAACCGGACCAAATTGAAATGGGACCACATGGAAAGCATCAGCTTTCAAATAATAAAGAATCATCCAAATCGGTTCACCCAGTGAAAAGCTCTGAGGTAACAAACATTTAACTAATAGAATAGAATAGAAATAATTTATTCGGCATACAGATTACAGTACAGTTAAAACATTAATTTTAAATTTGCTCTGCTGCACTGCAACGCCGAAATACACACTTAACATTCCCAGTCTCAAAAACTACTGAACCGATTTTGATGAAACTTGCAGTCTTCCCTAAGTTTTACAATACCTAGGTAAACAAAAAAGGGATTATTTAAATCGAACTTGTAGTTCCGGATATATAAAAAATAAATTAAATAAAATAGCCTTTATTGCTGAACTAATTTTTTGTTACAATTTTCTTAAAAATATGCTTACTTTATACGTTACTTATCTTTTTATATTAAGTATCAGTAACCGGTCGTTCCTACATTTCAGCTTGTCTTTCGACATAGGCCTCCTCTAAGGATTTCCACTCTATTCTATCTTTCGCTATGCGGGTCCATGTTGGACCCGCCACTTGTCTGATGTCGTCCTCCCATCTTCTAGTCTGTCTGCCTCTTTTTCTTTTGCTATCTCGTGGTTGCCATTCAGTTATTAGTCTTGTCCATTTCTACATACTCTATTTCTCCATTATTTACTGTTATGGGCTCTGTTTGTGAGGAATTTGACATTACTTTTGTTTTCGTTAAGTTCGTTGACAGGCCTGCTTTCTCGCTCTCTTCCGCTAACTGTTGGAACATTGTCTGTAGGGTTTTCGGGTTTTCCGAAAGTAAGATCAGGTTGTCTGCAAAGCGTAGGTGACTCAGCTTTTTGCCATTTATATTTAGTCCTTTATTCGTCCAATCCAGATTTGTGAATATCATTTCCAGGATAGCTAAAAATATTTTTGGTAAAATTGGGTCTCCCTGGCGTACCCCTCTCTCAATCGAAAATTCTTCGCCTGTAGATTCTAGCTTCACTTGTACGGTGCTTTTTGTGTATATGTTTTTCAGTATTCTTATGTATTTTGCATGTACGCCTTGTTTTTCCAGTGCGTCCCAGATAAATCTATGTTCGAGTGTGTCGAATGCTTTGTTGAAATCCACGAACCCTATGTGTGTTTTTCTTTTGTGTGTGTGTTCCGGATATATGCGAGGACAAATAAACATACACTTTAGAAATTTGGCACACTTCTTTAGAAGCTGGTATAGACTAACATATATGAAAACTGGGCAGTTCTGGAAATATTACATACATACAGGTCGCATTGATAACCTCTTTTTTTGAAGTCGGTTAAAAAACTGTAATTTCACGACACCTCACACAATAGAATAGACGAGTTAAAAATCCCGTCTTAAGTGTATGAGATGTATAACTGGGAAAAAATATTTCAAGTTTTTATTTGTCGACATGAATAATAATATCGTCGAAATCTATCGTATTTCCTACTGTCATACTTCATATTATACTATTATATTTTAAGTACCTCAAAAGGAAAAAAGGAATCCTTATAGGATCACTGTGATATCGAATACTCCAGTCTGCTGTCCCTTAGATCTGTCAAATAATGAAACTTATAGGTCAACGCAATAAAAAGATATAGCTGTATTTTAGACCATTTCCGTACAAAATGCAATGAACCCAAAATCTATACGGTATTTCCCGTTGACCTAATGTCTTGAAATTTGGCAAGAAGAAAGGTTTTACAGCACAACCATAGGAATAAATCTGAATTTTTTAATTGTAACACAGTAAAATTGATTTTTTATTGTTTACAAACTTAACTTCGTAATATGTAATTTAGCTTAGAATTTCATTTTCGGTAGAGCATTGTTGGGTGCATATTACCGTACCTATTATTTATGATTTTCAGTATGTCATTAATTCATATTCTGTACGGAATCCTCGGTGCACGAGTCAGACTTGCTCTTGACCGGTTTTTGAGTTGTTGGAGAGCCATTTCAAGCTCTTGCTGGCTGATCTCCGGGATATCTGTGTCGGGTCATATAGTCTCCGTAGCGATTTGTACATGCGATGTCCATATAACTTCTCGTTCTCTCTCAAGACTTTCAATAATAATAAATAACAAAAAATAATATAAAAAAGCTTTTAAAAAAGTTATAAATAAACGGATGTCCATGCAATAAATGTTATGTTTTTTCTGTGGTTTTTTTCTGTTTAGATATTTTACAGTGGTACGGAACCCTTTGTATGCGAGTCCGACTCGAACTTTAACATTAAAAAAATATTTGAAACATCAGTCACTTATTCATAAATCATATTTAATTATTTACACGTAACAAAACGTAACAACAACTAAGAATTTCAGGGAAAATGTTCTGTTCTAGAGATAAAATAAATTTCCTTAGAATTATTTGTCTTTATATTTGTTTATTTAGATCAATCTAAACATTAAAACTAACAGGTAAAACCATTATAGCTCGAGAAAGGGTATCTATCGATATATTTTTCCCACCACTATTAGTCGAAAAAATCGATAAAGCTTATTGACATCACTAATGCATGCTTACTTTATTTTTATACATATAATACACAGTATATAGTTGTGATATAGTGTACCCTGCCTCCCGAACCGAGCTGTGCGAGAAGGACAGTTGAAGCTTTTTTGGTATTTGCCTAGTTTTGCCGTGAAATTAAGGGTTTGGGATATAGCTGTTTTCTCAACGAAACGTTAGCCAAATTCAATCATTTTGATCTTATTCTCTTTATCAAAGAATAATCTAGGCCCGTTGGTTTTGCTTTTTCTGAAAATGTTACGTTTACTCTAAATAATGAGTACCATAAGTTGAAAGAAATTTTTTCTGAAATTTTGAGTTTTGAGATGCCCATAATTCTAATTGTAGACAAAATATTGAAAAAAGCAAAACCAACGGGCCTAGATTATTCTTTGATAAAGAGAATAAGATCAAAATGATTGAATTTGGCTAACGTTTCGTTGAGAAAACAGCTATATCCCAAACCCTTAATTTCATATGAAATTTTTTATCTGCTGTTCCCTCTTTGGGTGGTTAAGAGGCCAATGAAGCAAAGTCTCCGTAGAATAGTAGGTATTTGAATATGTTATTGCTGTCGCGATTCGGTACGCACACATACAGCCTTTCACATGCTTTCACTCACACAAATAACGCTGCATAACATCCCAAAGAGGCCCCTGCGCGCCGCGCATAGTCGCTACCCCTCCGCCTGGGCTAGAGTGTATTTTTCAAAATTATAATAAACTTGACGTGAGCGTGCGTCAACCCTTGTTTTACGTTTTGAGAAATTATTGTTCGCATATTGGTTTAGTCTCGACATACTGTGGTTGTATTTGATATAATTGACTAGTAAGTACCAATCACATATAAATACAATATAAATTATGGCGTTGCTATTTTAGGGTTCTACGGTCAACAACGAAACCTTTTAGTTTCACCATATCCGAACGTTCGTCTTCCAACGATACTTTAGGTGACCTAGAGGTGTTTTAGTACCTAGAGTGCTAGAGTCTAAGGACTAACAAGTTAAAGCGTTCAAAAAGAACTAGAAACCGACTTCAACTGCCCTAAAAGTCTACTTTTATTAAGGAAAATTTAAGATGTATATTGTTTTCTCATGGATTCCATTCTAAGAACCGGACCAAATTGAAATGGGACCACATGGAAAGCATCAGCTTTCAAATAATAAAGAATCATCCAAATCGGTTCACCCAGTGAAAAGCTCTGAGGTAACAAACATTTAACTAATAGAATAGAATAGAAATAATTTATTCGGCATACAGATTACAGTACAGTTAAAACATTAATTTTAAATTTGCTCTGCTGCACTGCAACGCCGAAATACACACTTAACATTCCCAGTCTCAAAAACTACTGAACCGATTTTGATGAAACTTGCAGTCTTCCCTAAGTTTTACAATACCTAGGTAAACAAAAAAGGGATTATTTAAATCGAACTTGTAGTTCCGGATATATAAAAAATAAATTAAATAAAATAGCCTTTATTGCTGAACTAATTTTTTGTTACAATTTTCTTAAAAATATGCTTACTTTATACGTTACTTATCTTTTTATATTAAGTATCAGTAACCGGTCGTTCCTACATTTCAGCTTGTCTTTCGACATAGGCCTCCTCTAAGGATTTCCACTCTATTCTATCTTTCGCTATGCGGGTCCATGTTGGACCCGCCACTTGTCTGATGTCGTCCTCCCATCTTCTAGTCTGTCTGCCTCTTTTTCTTTTGCTATCTCGTGGTTGCCATTCAGTTATTAGTCTTGTCCATTTCTACATACTCTATTTCTCCATTATTTACTGTTATGGGCTCTGTTTGTGAGGAATTTGACATTACTTTTGTTTTCGTTAAGTTCGTTGACAGGCCTGCTTTCTCGCTCTCTTCCGCTAACTGTTGGAACATTGTCTGTAGGGTTTTCGGGTTTTCCGAAAGTAAGATCAGGTTGTCTGCAAAGCGTAGGTGACTCAGCTTTTTGCCATTTATATTTAGTCCTTTATTCGTCCAATCCAGATTTGTGAATATCATTTCCAGGATAGCTAAAAATATTTTTGGTAAAATTGGGTCTCCCTGGCGTACCCCTCTCTCAATCGAAAATTCTTCGCCTGTAGATTCTAGCTTCACTTGTACGGTGCTTTTTGTGTATATGTTTTTCAGTATTCTTATGTATTTTGCATGTACGCCTTGTTTTTCCAGTGCGTCCCAGATAAATCTATGTTCGAGTGTGTCGAATGCTTTGTTGAAATCCACGAACCCTATGTGTGTTTTTCTTTTGTGTGTGTGTTCCGGATATATGCGAGGACAAATAAACATACACTTTAGAAATTTGGCACACTTCTTTAGAAGCTGGTATAGACTAACATATATGAAAACTGGGCAGTTCTGGAAATATTACATACATACAGGTCGCATTGATAACCTCTTTTTTTGAAGTCGGTTAAAAAACTGTAATTTCACGACACCTCACACAATAGAATAGACGAGTTAAAAATCCCGTCTTAAGTGTATGAGATGTATAACTGGGAAAAAATATTTCAAGTTTTTATTTGTCGACATGAATAATAATATCGTCGAAATCTATCGTATTTCCTACTGTCATACTTCATATTATACTATTATATTTTAAGTACCTCAAAAGGAAAAAAGGAATCCTTATAGGATCACTGTGATATCGAATACTCCAGTCTGCTGTCCCTTAGATCTGTCAAATAATGAAACTTATAGGTCAACGCAATAAAAAGATATAGCTGTATTTTAGACCATTTCCGTACAAAATGCAATGAACCCAAAATCTATACGGTATTTCCCGTTGACCTAATGTCTTGAAATTTGGCAAGAAGAAAGGTTTTACAGCACAACCATAGGAATAAATCTGAATTTTTTAATTGTAACACAGTAAAATTGATTTTTTATTGTTTACAAACTTAACTTCGTAATATGTAATTTAGCTTAGAATTTCATTTTCGGTAGAGCATTGTTGGGTGCATATTACCGTACCTATTATTTATGATTTTCAGTATGTCATTAATTCATATTCTGTACGGAATCCTCGGTGCACGAGTCAGACTTGCTCTTGACCGGTTTTTGAGTTGTTGGAGAGCCATTTCAAGCTCTTGCTGGCTGATCTCCGGGATATCTGTGTCGGGTCATATAGTCTCCGTAGCGATTTGTACATGCGATGTCCATATAACTTCTCGTTCTCTCTCAAGACTTTCAATAATAATAAATAACAAAAAATAATATAAAAAAGCTTTTAAAAAAGTTATAAATAAACGGATGTCCATGCAATAAATGTTATGTTTTTTCTGTGGTTTTTTTCTGTTTAGATATTTTACAGTGGTACGGAACCCTTTGTATGCGAGTCCGACTCGAACTTTAACATTAAAAAAATATTTGAAACATCAGTCACTTATTCATAAATCATATTTAATTATTTACACGTAACAAAACGTAACAACAACTAAGAATTTCAGGGAAAATGTTCTGTTCTAGAGATAAAATAAATTTCCTTAGAATTATTTGTCTTTATATTTGTTTATTTAGATCAATCTAAACATTAAAACTAACAGGTAAAACCATTATAGCTCGAGAAAGGGTATCTATCGATATATTTTTCCCACCACTATTAGTCGAAAAAATCGATAAAGCTTATTGACATCACTAATGCATGCTTACTTTATTTTTATACATATAATACACAGTATATAGTTGTGATATAGTGTACCCTGCCTCCCGAACCGAGCTGTGCGAGAAGGACAGTTGAAGCTTTTTTGGTATTTGCCTAGTTTTGCCGTGAAATTAAGGGTTTGGGATATAGCTGTTTTCTCAACGAAACGTTAGCCAAATTCAATCATTTTGATCTTATTCTCTTTATCAAAGAATAATCTAGGCCCGTTGGTTTTGCTTTTTCTGAAAATGTTACGTTTACTCTAAATAATGAGTACCATAAGTTGAAAGAAATTTTTTCTGAAATTTTGAGTTTTGAGATGCCCATAATTCTAATTGTAGACAAAATATTGAAAAAAGCAAAACCAACGGGCCTAGATTATTCTTTGATAAAGAGAATAAGATCAAAATGATTGAATTTGGCTAACGTTTCGTTGAGAAAACAGCTATATCCCAAACCCTTAATTTCATATGAAATTTTTTATCTGCTGTTCCCTCTTAAGTCGAGGGTGAACCAACGATTCTAGACCAACGCCCACCATCGTAGGCCACATCGTCGCTTACCATCAGGTGAGATCGTGGACAAGCGTTGATGTATCTTAAATAAAAAAATCTCCTAGTTGTATTTAGTCAAATTAGACGTCAGTTAAAGCGTTGTGTTGGTCCGCGAATTAACAACTAGAAGTCACATAAAATTTAAAATGGCAGCATAAAGTGGTACCAAAATAATAATAATTTAAGATTAAAATACTCGTATCGTGTTTGACATCAACAGAAAGGTCTTGATGAGTACATTCCGAAAATATGTAGATTACATACATAAACCCTAGAAGTAAACATTTTATTATTTATACTACGGCTAATACATTTACTGTATTTGTCTGGTTTTAATGTTTTAACTGTCTTCTTGTAGACAATATTTTAGCAATTATTATAACAATAACAGCATTGTGTATGCAAGATTCAAATCAGCGTTCCTAATATGAATGCCGTTAGTAACTCACAGCTGTTT
The DNA here is from genome assembly GCA_910589575.2 of Carcina quercana. NCBI lineage: Eukaryota > Metazoa > Arthropoda > Insecta > Lepidoptera > Depressariidae > Carcina > Carcina quercana. The sequence continues at coordinate 13,899,781 of OU342427.1, forward strand.
TCAAGTTTCACCGAATAAACGGTTCTCAACACATTTGTAATAGCTGTTACATAGATGTTAACATGCTCACATTTTAATATGATAATAAATTCATAAATATTTGTTTCGCTGCCTTTCAAGTTTCTACTGTGAATAAATTGACAATTGGCATAATTCTACTGTTGGGTATGAGCTTGCCGTACATCATAAGGACTTTCCTTGAGTGAATTTATGAGTAACGTTATCATCACTTTATTTGGATGGATTGGTGAGCGTTGAAGTGGTTGATGATTTCGATGAAGCTGATGATAAAGATAGATAGACACTGTTGTCTTACTCTAAGGCCGAGACTACATGACACATGTTTTCATTGACGCCTCCGTGGCGCAGTTGGCTGAACGTTAGACTCACAGTCAGTCGCGCAACACACGCAGGTCCCGGCTTCGATTTACGGTAGGGACATTGTCAGATATGACTTTGTGAGACTTTCTCCAGTTTGGTTAAGACGTTGCAGAACGAAAAGTAAGATGATTCCGTGCTTCGGAAGCCTACGTTACTATCTACGACAGGTAGTAGCTACATGAGCCATGTCACAGGACTCTATGGCGGCTCAAAATTATTGATCTTACAACCAACAAAAATCAAACAGGTTACAGGTGTAATCATCAATAAATGTTACAAAATATCTGGCACCACCGAGCGATGTTACTTCCATGGGGCCCACATAAGTCGGAGTGGATAAGCCCCAGTGGCTGAGCAGCTCTGGTACCCTTTTGCGTAAACGGCTGCCTTGTTTGCTTTCCTTCAAGACAAGTAGCACATACATGGTTTTCGGCGTTTCTTGATTTCAATATCTGTGCGCCTTCAGTTTAATCTTGTTCTTTTCCTAAATCGGCAAAATTCAAATTGCGTATTTGGTGCTATTTACTGCAGGCTGAAATATTTACGATAAGATGCAATCTTCACACCTCCATCCGTAATCCGTTGCACGCCACCACATTTGCGGTATACGATATCGACAAAGCGGAATCGTTCAATAATTAATTTCATTGGCGGATTGATTGGCCCGCAAGGGAGTGTTGTAATTAAACACAACGACCAACGTGACTACGACGTATACGAAATATTGGCGATATCACTCTGTCACGTAATTTTACAGGCGTGTTTTTACAGTTAAAATACTGCATTGCATTGCATATGAAAGGTCATTTCAATTTTGATCTAATAAGGAAGCTACTTTTTTTACTATAATTCTTCAAGACCAACGCGTAACATCTTCGGCCACATCGTAACTTAAAATCAGATGAGATCAGCGTTGGTCTATATGTGATTAAAAATATTATGTTTAATTTTTATTAATCGTCCTCAAACGGCGATTGTTTTGTGAAATCTTGCTGTAAGACGTTTAAAATGTCTAAACGGTATAAAAATTACAATATATTTTGGTGAAAGTCTTATTAATTTTTGGCACTTTTGTATCAAATGTTTGATTAAAATATATTAAACTTAGTTAAATTTTAGAGAAAATAGGCAAACAAACTGCCTTTGATTTCGGTCACTTATAACTGTCCTTCATAAAATAAAAACGATAAAATAATAAAACTTATACACTGCAGTGTGTTAAATGGACAAATTTTTATAAACTATACAATAAAGAATACCGTATCGAATACAAAAATGCTATATCGTCAGCAAAGACATACGCGAGCCGTGAGTTTGTAAGGATGATTCGCCTTAGCTCGGATCCTGGTCAGGCTTTGGCTATACCGAGACGGAGGTTATGTACAATATTGGTCTAGAAATCAACCGCTGTAACTAAATCTACATTCTAATTGAAATATCGAGTCTCTAGCGGTGGTAGTTCAGCAACAATTACTATTCATCATTTCAGTCGATGACAAACTACTCGGCAGGGAGTTAGGCAGTCACTTACCGCAGTTCCACAGCTTAGCGAGTACTACACTAAAGTGCAAGTGTATAAAAAAAAATCCCGGGCAAGTGTGAGTCGCTCCCACTTACAGAAGGCGTTGGTTCCGTAGCTTGAAAAAAAAAGAGACACAGATAACACAAATCTCGTTCGTTTTCTCGATCAACTTAACTAAGTTCTCTAAAAAGCTCTGATATTTTAAATTCCGAGATTACTTTGTTCAAATTTGTTGTTTTCTACTTCGTTACCGCAGCAAGGGAGCAAAATAATTGTTATAATTTCCAATAAATTTAATAAATGAAAGCACTTTCACAAATATTGCTGTTAAGTTATGTATAAGCTTTGGCCGTGGCTTGATCTTAGTTCACTTCAAAATCTACGAGTTTCTCATGTGAGTTTTTACACACAGAACAGAAGTACCAGGCACTTTCCGTCCCACTATAAAACTATACCTGTCTAACTAACTATATCTGTGCCGAAAATCACTGCAAATAAAAAAATAGTTAAGTGGTACTCATTTATTCCGCAAATAGCTAAGTTTAAAACTACAATAGTCCTTTTCACATAACATAGCTACTGCGACCTTTGCCAACAGAAGCAAAGCAGAAAATGAACCAAAGTATAAACCATACGTAATGTCTTTTTTAATTATACACCGTTCTATACATAACATAGCTAAAAAATTCAAATCCAAAACGTCGCAGTAACTATGCTATGTGAAACGACTTTAGTAGTCTTAAACTTAGCTAACGGTTACGGGTTAGCCACGACAGTGGGGAGGAGAGTGGAGTGTTTGATAATAGTCTGTGGTGCTATTCAACGTTTAGGCATCTAGGTAGTTTAATAATTTAGTTCCGTAGAACTAGTTAGATATTCCGCTGTCACGACAGAGTATGTAGAGAGTGGTGCTCAACTTAGCTAATTAACTAAATTTATGCTCATCGTACCATAACCCTGATTTAGGTCTCGTTATATTGTAACCGCTGTCTCTCGCTGCAGCGCATGTTTAGATGACTACAATCAAAGAAATACATTACAACACAATGCATTTACGTTGTTAATAGGCGTGTGTGAGAGGGAGAAGCTTACTAGCGAGATGTATGGAGTATGGCGATCAATGAAACAAAGATTCGACACAGCTTACAGACGTAGCACAGACAAAGTGGCGAAAGGGATTCTTCGCAAAACACTGTTGTTTATATTTATAACTAATTTGCTAGTGACGGTGCCAACCCATCGAAGTTTATCTTAAAACTGAAAGTGTCACTCTCATGCATTTCATAGTTAAAACAAGCAAATGCTTTCAAAAAGAACTGGAAACCGACTTCAATTGCCCTAAAAGTCTACTTTTACTAAGGCAAATTTAAGATTTATATCGTTTTCTCATGGATGCCGTGGACAGAAATGGACCAAATAGGAATAATATTATAATGATACATTTCAAATCTATGGGTAATTTTGATACCTACATTAACTGGAGAAATTTTGACAAAAAATATACGAATCTAAAATTTCATCTGTGTAATGGAGTCGCCGAAATAGAAACCTACAAAAATATATATTGTTAACACGAGCAATAACTAGTGTCCGCCTGCGACCACGTCCACGTGGACTCCAGAAATTATCCCACGGGAAATACTAGCTCCTTCCGTTACGGTGCAAAGGAAGGACAAACATACTGTCACATTTATAATGTTAGTATGGATTACACGAACTAGCGCTTTATGACGTAGGCACCTACAAGGTCAGCATTTCTCGTGTTCGGATTTTTTTCGGATTGTTCGTATGGAAGCGTACGATGTCATTTGTATAAATTACGTAAATGTATAGAACAGCATGCATCTTATTTCTCTTTATTAATCAAAGTGAGCGTTCCTGATTGGTTCTTATACCAATATTACAATTGACGAGTAAGCTCTTTGATCTCATCGCGTATGGGAAGAAGCTGTAGGTATCAATGTACTAGTATTATATAGCTCTGTATATTAGGAGCGCGTAAACAAATAACAAAGGAAATTGCTTGGGCTTCGCAGGTTTTTCCGTGAGATTAATTCGGAAAAACAGGGAGAGCGCTTTAGTTTTAGGGTTCTATTCAATAAGGAATCGTTGGTGACAATATTAATGAAGAGACAAATAGACTCGGAAGCTAATTAAATCTGACGCTATTTTCAACTTCAAGCTTGAATCGTTGGGTTGTGCAAGGAATTCGGGAACGCACTGCCGAGGCACCTGTACATTTTTATCTTGAGTTATTATCTAGAAGCATTCACGCGTGTTCTGAGCGTATCATCTAAGACCTCGTGAGATCGTCTGTATACAGAAAAACCTTGATAATGTTCTTAGACTTGAAGCTGTAGTACAGGGTTAGGGTGTTCAAAAGGGGGCGCTGCGGAAAAATATATTACTTATCGCCCCCTACATGAAGAAGTGTGTGAGTGAGGGTGTTTTTTTTGTGGGTGTAGCTGGCGCTTTTTGTAGTAATTGACGTGTATATTTAAGTATATTGACTATTTAAGTTTATTTATAAGTAAATATAGTGAATAAATATTATGTAACTGCTAAACATGAATGCAACGCAAAGAGTTCACTAAGTGCACACCTTTGAAATCAATCAAATGTCAATAAATGTTTTCTTTTGTGCGGAACCTATGTCTGTAAGTTCACGAATTTGTTTGTTACGAGTACATCGTGTACAAGATAAATCTGAAACTTTTATAGAGTTTCGAATAACATCTTCATAGATTTTTATTTAGGAAGGGAGTCGTTAAAGCTCTTTACTTTAAATGTTGTTTTTGAATTTCTTGAAGTGTATGAACTATGAACTTTCAAATGGAATTTATGTACGAGTTACCAAAATCATTACCATTGACTTTTCGGTGAAAATTTGGAAAATACTATTAATATACAATTTATACAAATTTTCTTGAATATATTTATTTGTGACGACAAACTACGAACTACATACTTTTATAGCCATAAATAATTCACATCTATTGCCAGGAAAAGTTTGCCTTTTATCTTGAATGAAATTTTATAGAATCAGTTACTTTAATGGACAACGGTATAAATAATTAAGCATCGCTACCGCTCCTTTAATTGGATGTCAAAAGGAGCTTAATTAATGAAACCGTTTAGAAAAATAATTTCCACCTCCTTCTTATTAACTTTTTGTTTGAAGAGTCATATGAAATTAAATGATATTTATGGAATTATGTTATACGTAATAAAATAATCATGTTATAAAAAAATCATGCAGCCGGATTGTGGAGCTCGTTGCCTCATACTGTACGTGACAGTAAAACTGTTTTTATTTTCATGAAAAACGTCAAGGAACACGTTCTATCTGTTATGAGTAGTTCATAAGTTAATATATTATTGTATGTATGACTTTCGATTTATGTAAATATTTTGTATCTTGTATTTATGTAACCGTATATTGTATTAATAGATATACGTATTACATGTACACGCCTGTCTGCCCTCCTCCCTTTACTATTTCTCTCTTGACCCAGGACTGCTGTAATAAATTCATATAGAAATAAGCTGTTCCTTTTGTGTAATTTTCTCTGTTTTTTGTGTGTTTTGTATTTTTCTGTGTACAATAAATTGTTAAATAAATAATACCTTTATTATTACTATTATTTCTACTAAATACAATTTGTTAATGATGTGAGGTCAGGCGACAACTTATAATCTTAAGTTTTGCTGCTTGTTTAGAGGCGCACACACACAGTGTGTGGTATAAACTACCTACATTTTGCTTGTACTGAAGGCAACTCCTACGCACGTTAACTCTTCCATTCCTGGGTCAAAGTCCAATGACAATGATATACCTCTTTTAATTTTATTAAGTTTATTCGCTCGATAAAAGTTTCATACTAAATTACTGTTGCCATAATCTTTTAAAATAGAATAGCTAGCTGGCTTTGCGTATTAATTATCTATTTAAAGTTATTATATAGTGAAATAGGACATTATAATGTCACCATCAGCCAGCCACTCGAGAACTTTTATATTCAAACTAACTCTATCATGTCTTTAACCAAAGAGTTATCACACCAGAAAACTTTTTATACTTTATTTCCGGTGGCAAAACATAGCGGTTGAATTAAGGCGTTTCCCCGCAATCTTCCCGCTACAAAATCCCGCATAAAAGGCCCTTACGTTCAAAAGATACAGCGTAAAGAGCCCGAATGAGTTATGGTAAAGTTTGTATGAAATACATAAAATGCCACTCTGCGTGGAAAAATGAGAGTAGCATTAAGATTTACATGCCGAGGGATGGGTTAATAATACTGCGGCGGCTTAATGTGTGTGTACAGATTTAGATCATGTAGTTACATTTTTATAGACAATGACGAGGCAAATCTAGGAATACTTTTGTGAAAGTTCGTAAGTTTGTGGCTTAATCCATCCATTGTGCATCCATCCATAATTGCAAAGTGAATTTTTTTTCTATTCTTTACGTCGGAGAGTCAGAATGACAAGATATTTTTGTAGACTAATAGAGATAGTTGAAAGGCCGAAAAACTACATAAGCTACTTTTCATCCGATAATTTCTGAAATTAATACGCTAGTAAAGAATAAACGGCTAAACTATGAATGTTTGACACAGTACTGTGTGTCTCGTATTTCTTAAAGACAGTAGCGCCACCGTCGCACTATCCATCATCATTGGAAGTGTATTCTACGAACGAAACTTCGTCAGAGCGAAGGACTGTGCTATTGTACTCGTAATAATAAATATTTAAAATAATAATAAAAAACCAACCATGCTTTTGTCAGTATAGCACTAAAAAGTGTAAGCCAAAACAAACGAAATGAGCCTAAACTCGTAAGTAAAAAGTAGGGTTTACCTGTTTTGACCGGGACTCTGCGCAGCACACGCTCGAAAACTGCCCAGCATGGCAGTCCGAGCGGCAGGTCCTAGACGACGAGGTGGGCGGAGATCTCTCTCTGGCTGCCGTAGTAGCGGTAACGCTAGAGAGTGATTCTGCGTTGAGAGCAGTGGTCTCCTTCTGTGAAACCGTGATGGTTCAGAAGGAGACCGCCGAGCGGGAGCGCGAGCGTACTGACCCCGCCCGGAGGAGGAGACGAAGGGGTGACAGAAACCTTCACCCTGTAGTCACGCCACCGTAGCCCTGGATGCAAAGGGCAAGGGACCGGAGGCAGCCTGAGTGGGGGCTCCGGTTGTCCGGCTCCGATCCCGAGAGGGCAGTGGAAATGGCGTGGCCCCTTTTCCACTGCGGAGTCCGCTCTGCGAGAGTGCAAGGGCTGGCACATCAGCCCGGGAAGAGCATAATGCATCGCGCGACGGGAGCACTGGCGACGTTCCTTTGGAGGACCCAGAGCTCCCTGATATGCGCAGCGGTTGGCCACCGAAGGGGTTTAGTGAGTAGGAATCTCACATAACCCGACTCTTCCCCTAAGGAGTCGGGTATCTAAGGGTTTACCTGTTTACTCCTTGTTTCCTCTGTATTTCCTCTATCCACCTCCTGGCTCTGGGCTCAAATCAGCTTGATGGTGCCAAACTGTTGTATTGTCATCGGAGCTGCATACATTTGTAAAGTTTCAAATCGATACTACAGTTAGGATATAATGGCCTTGCTAGATTTGTTTACATATATAATTATGTATTAGTTTGTCAGTTATACTCGTATATACTCGTAAGTACAAGTGACTTTAATACTATAAAGCGTGTAAAATATGATATTTACGTATGTATTGTGTACAGCCTTTTGGTTCCTAAAGCAACCAATTTTAAAAGCATTGAAATGAAACTAGTATCGTATATTTTAGCGAGCTGAATTTATAAGTGCGAAATTTCAAATTAAAACGTCCGATTAATTTAAGGTAATAGTTTCATTTCAACTCTGTTAAGATTTTAATGTGCTAAAAATATTTTAATTCCCAAGTGATTCACAAACAACTATCTATTTTACTCTACTTTAATAAACAGTAAGTGAACATGTATCGTATATAAATTTAATGTACGTCATAACGTGCCATTTTTATTGTATTTTGTCTTTTAATAAAACCCCACCATAAAATGTTTATGAGACCATTTGGGACTACTACATTCTCTTTTATAAATTACTTACTCATTAAAACGTCATAAGACGTAAAATCGCAAGCGCAATCTTTATTGGCACATCAGTACGCTGTAGCTATACTATTACTAATGTATAATCTGTGGTTTAGTTAGTTTTAGTGTTTAATAAATCGAGAGCACGGTTTGTATTTCTGCTGTTTATTTATGTGAATACTTTAGGAAAGCCTTGCGGTTCCTGGCCTAATCGTTGATACAAAATTCATGACGTCATATAGTCGTTAAGCCCCGTCCCACACCTACCGATTCTGTTCTGTTCTAGGTAGATTTGAAACCTAAGGTTAGAATGCAATATAAAATGTACCAATCGAACACCTACGGAACGGAAAAAGAATGTAACGTTTTGGATTATAGGTAGATTAGCTAGGTCTATGACGGGCATTGGCTACTAAGGAAAATATTCTGGAGTAGAAGCATCTACCTTCGTATATTCAACTTGGTGCGTTCTTCAATATATCTACCAATCTTGATACACATGCACATGATGATAAAATAATTTGTGTTTGGTGCAACAGCATTTTGGAAGGGGTAAAAGTACATAATGTTACATGGGTTTTTCTTAAAAGGGAGGAAATCTCACAGAGAAATAAGTGCAATCGCAGAATAACTGAGAAACCGACTTGATTTGTTAATAAAGTCTTATAAATAGACTATTTACAAGCTTGAACGGTACCGCAAGAAATTTTTGCCTCATCTAAATGCGCCCTAAAGACCGAATTTTTTAGCTAAAAAACATACAATTTTTAACACAACATATCAGAGGTTTTAGAGATCTATGGTATATATCTCGTAAGTAAAATGTCAATTTTCACACATGACAGCCGCGTAGGATTCCTTCAAAAGAATTTTTATTTGGGACTTCCCCTATATGTCATGTCAGCGAGCGGACGCATTCCGGGATGCGGTGTTACTAAATCCATTGCAGGCGATTGTTTACAGCTATGTTTAGTGGCTTTTTATAGGGCATTTAAATAATTAAGGACAAGTGCGAGTTGGACTCGTGCACCAATGGTTCTATACAGAATATGGTTATAAAAAATACGGTAAACCATAAATAGCACCGAACAATCATCTAACGAATGCGCCTCCATTTTCGTTCTCAATTTAGTTTTGCTACTCGCCTCTAGATGCCCCTACTTATGAGTAGGTTAGTTATTTAGATTTGTTCCCCGTTACTAGATAGCGCTATTAGTAAGTTAAAACGCACGTCTCAAAAAATCACGTTTGTTGTATGTTGTTAAATATTTATTTTATTCATCATATCAGACAGACGGACGGACGGACAAGGAGTCTTAGTAATAGGATCCCTTTGGTTACTCTTTCAGTACGGAACCCTAAAAATTAGTGTGATTTTAGAGCCTCACTTAACTTTATAATAGTTAAAAAGTTCGACTTGATTTTATTCTCATTTGCACACCTTATTGCCATTACAGAGAACCCATCGTAAACAATTCCCACATTTACAAATATAACTGCTAACTAATCTTGTCTCAGTGAATAGCGTCACTCACTGTACGCAGTCGTACACCATATGCTCAAAATTGAATAGAATTTGACACAAGGCTTCTCACACAATACCGACTATTGTTTGTTCCTGTGTGAAAACGATGAGTAAATACGCTGCCCGGGGCAGGGTACGGAATGTGTGGGTAAAACACGTCTGGTGCGAAACGTGAACAGCGTGACACGGGCTCAACACATTCATCTGTGTTGTAGGCCTTTTACCCTGCGGAAAAAGGTCGATAACGGTTCAAAAGTGTTACCGAATTGGTTTGGAGCTTGTCGCTGTTATTATAAGTCCCAAAAATTACGAGTATCCTCTTATCCTAAAGTAGGTCACCGTCTATGCCACAGGAACTGCTAGTACTTTTCAACCGATTTCAAAAAAGGAGAAAGTTCTCAATTCAACCTTTTTTGTATATCTGTTACGTGATCATTCCGTCAATTATGAATCGATTTTGATAGTTCTTTTTTTGTTTGGTAGATCATACGCCTAACTGCCCTCCTTTCTTTAATATTTCTCCTTGACCTAGGACTGCTGGAAGAAATTTCTTTTAGAAATAAGCTGTTCCTTTTGTATATATTTTTTCTGTTTCTTGTGTTATGTAATGTTTCCGTGTACTGTTTAAATAAATAAAAATTAAATAAATACTTCATAGGTGGCCCATATAAATTGTATCGAAATTCATCCGGAGAATCCAGGTACTCACTACGGAAGACTCGGAATCCTACCCAGTGAAGACAGGGTCGCATTTTATCAGGCAGACCTGACATTTAGAAGATTGACCGGTGTTACCAATAAACTCCGAAACTTTGGACACGTGTGTCCTTCGATCCCAAACCATATCAGCTCGCAACATTGTCGATAATGATAGTAAATGTTGTAAAAAAAATTGATTATTCAAATATTTTTTCTAAAAATATGTTTGTAGTATTTCAGAAAGTTGCTACTTTTAAAATGATTAAAACAATAACACAATAGTTTCAAGTACATACCACCAAAAAGTAAATAATTAGCAAAATGCTTTCCTTCATAAGTTTCATCATTTATTTTGTAAGTCATTATTGGAACCAGGAGACGTAAATAATGGGCTTCTGAAGTCTTAATTGTAATGGCCCTATTACTGAAATGAGTCGACTAAGACGATAAAAATACGTCCTTTAATTAGTCTCTTACGTCAGTGGCTGGGAAACACGTTATAGGAGGCATTGGAAAAAGATTTTTGTGATCGCTTTCACCCATATATACTTCACTGATGTGTCAGTGTCATGAGAAGCGATTTACAATCTTACTGCGATCACCAATTCGCATTTTGAGAAAGAGGATTATAAAAATTCCCCTCATGGATAGTCCGCCAAACCATGGGTTATTTTAAACTCCTATAGTGAAACAATTTTGATAATTCTTTTTTTGTTTGTTTGGTACAGCATACTACAGAGGTGGTCCCATATAAATTTTATCGAAACTGATTGATTGCTCTTTGATAAAATCAACAAAATAACAAATTTTCACGGCAATTGAAGTCGGTTTCCTGTTCTTTTTGAACGCGTTAATCCTAGTAGTGGCTACACGCTTTCTGTTACAATGCGTAGGCACCGGGTTCGACTTTGGCGTACCAATCTGCCCTCGGTTGTGTTGGTGGTAGGGCATTTTGTATAGTAATAGTAAGTAACAGAAGCACTGTTGTGTTTCCTTATGAAAAAGGTAACAGAGCCAGCGCATCATTTGGTTTGGAGAGAAAAAAAGTATCCAAGTGAGATGAAGGCCAAATGCAAACCTTTTAAACGTTAAGGCGTAAGCAAAGTTTATAGTTGTATTATGTTTCGAGCTAGGAAACGAATCAACATTACTTTCGTTCTTTATTTAAACAAATACCCTCTTTAGCTGAACATTCACACAAATGGTAAGCTCCTGTAATATTTAAATGGCAACCTTCCTCCGCGTTCGTTGGACATTAAAGCGATTGTCTCGTTATAACTGATATTGTGGCTGTTTGCATACAAAGTAGATCGTTCCGTGTCTCCGAAGAAGTGTCGGGTGCGGTTAGAAGGGCGGGGGTCACATGAGCCTCTCCACCGAATTTTTGTTGTATGACGGGTTTGCACTTGGCCTACATTTCAACTGATTGTAAGTCATGATAAGGAGAACACTCGTGCTGGCACCGGAACAGGAACGTAGCTTTTTACACTGCTGTTTGACTTGTGTTACATGGTGGTAGCTAGCCATGCGGACATAAAAAATTCCCTACCACCAACAAAGACTGTTGCCTCACACTGTACGCGACAGCAAAACTGTTTCCGCCTTTAATAAAAACGTCAAGGAACATTTTCTATCACTATAAGTTAATATATAATTATAGTATGTAATGTATGTATGTATTATTATTGATATATATTAGTTTGTTTTGTATCTCGTATTTATGTAATCGTTTATTATATTTATTATATCGTACACGCCTAACTGCCCTCCTTTCTTTAATATTTCTCCTTAACCTAGGACAGCTGGAAGAAATTTCTTTTAGAAATAAGCTGTTCCTTTTGTATATATTTTTTCTGTTTCTTGTGTTAAGTTATGTAATGTTTCCGTGTACAATAAACTGTTTAAATAAAATAAATAAAATAAAAGACGAGTACGGACAGGTGGGAACCACTGGGAATTGAATTTAGGACCTTCGGAGGCCTATGTCCAGCAAATGACTATTGTAAGTCTAAGCAAGACATTACGCCACGGAGGCAGTTAAGGTCATTTGAGAATAAATATTCTTAGATACACATTATACATAAAAGTGGAAATTTTGATGAAGGATTCTACATGTACAGAGAACCATGAAATGGTCGAAAACAATACAAACCCTAAAATTAGGTCGCCATGTCGCGACCACATATGGTTTCTTTGCCACTTTTACTAGACTTAGACTGGACTTTACGTCGACGTAGATACTCGTACTTCACATAGAGCGGTCGCGAGCTTGCATCCAGTGACTCCCCGCAACCTTAAGAGGGTATGCTGGTGTCAAAGCGCCCATTTTTCGGTAGTAAAAAGCTCCAACTTTGAACCTGATTTACAAGAGTATGAATCGATTTAGAACAATTTGGAAAAACCACCTACATCTGAAATTTCATTAGTATACTGTATTAAAAAATGGTTACATAATATACTGTATCCTTCAAATGATCCCTGGACTACGAAACATCCAAATAACGGGTGGATAACTTCGCGTAGTGTATGCTGTCTCACCGTACGCGCTCGGGTAGGATAGGGCTTAGATAGGGACAGCTACAAAACAATGCGACCTTGAACGCGGCCACGTGGTCTTCCCAAAATAGCCTCTTAACTAGATCGTCGGTCTGTCTAGTAGGGGACCGGCCGGTAGATGGTCGCCACTCGAGAACTTTTACTACCGATCGGTTATCCGTACTTCGAGCGATGTGGCTTGCTCGTTAACACTTCTGCGTCTACCATGAGTTTACGCAGGCGGTAACGTATATCGAATACTATCGGAAATGCTGCTCAGTCGAGATGCGGGTGACAAGGACAGAGCGATAGTCAACTCGAGCGTAAACTCATGGTAGATGCGCAGGTCACTGACTCTGCCTGGTTTAAATAATAATACGCGAAAATACAGATAAATAATCCGAGTATAGTATTAATCAAAATAATTATACTAAAGTATAAAAATATGTACCTACTATTGTACCATGTCTTATTCATTCACCTCTCATCAACATTACTTCAATACACTGCATATGAGCAAGTTTGCGTGAATGTGACAAATTAAGTATATGATATACATAAAAAGTGGGCACATACTTTTGTAGTCGAGTGCACTCGAGTGAACGTAAACCCCTTGAATCTTCTAAAATTCTATTTTCAGTCGGTGCTCATATTATATTTCCAGACGGTCCTGAAAATGAGCAACATGAAGATAAAATTTTTGAAGAAGTAGTAGTGCATAAAGTATAATTTTATTATGGTAGTTGAAAGTATTTATATTATTTCTGTATAGGTAAATTAGGTATTGTATTCGATGTATAAGTAGATATAACTGTGGGTCCTGGTTATCTGAAAATAATATAATAATCATGACAGTAAGAAATGGAATCAATATCGAAAAATTAACGTTTTAAGATTTATTAATGTATCGTGACAAATGAAAAGGTATCAAAGTTGTAATTTAGATAAAATGTAAATAGAATAGCACAAAACGTAGCAGGCTTGTACAATTTCGCAAGTCACAAGCAAAAAAGATTTAAGTTAATAGCTACTTAGCATCTTGAGGGAAATAAGTAGGCACTTATAGTTGCGAGAAATGGAGAAGAGAATATTCGGAAAAGCTGTAACGCGGCCGTATCTAAGAGTAGAAACAGACAGAGCGACTTCACGGAGAAAATTTGGGGCATTTCAAACGCCTACACTTTAGACTTAAAACTTTCATTTTGATATGATACAATGTGATGTGTAAAAAGGATATCTTTTTTAGGGTTCTGAATACCCGACGAAAAAACCTAACCCTTATTAATCTCAAGTGAATCTGGTGAATAGGATCGAAATTTCAAAGTGGAGTCTCTAGGTAAAGAGGCTATTGTATGAAATATCTTCGTTTGTAATTATTAAACAAATTTGTGTTTTGCGGCATGGAACTTATCATGGAAAATGTGTGTAACAACACTACTCCCACTCTGTTTTTCCGAAGTTTCCGAAGTGAAACAACTGTTACATTTACAGTAGACTACTTACGACGTAGTTCTTTTGTGTACTTAAATAATATTACAGGAAAACTTAGATGAGGTCTCTATCTAATAGTTTTTATTTTATTTAATCATAAAAAACCTTGACAAAAAATGTTTGTTATGGGGTCGGGAAATTGAAACCAAACCGAAAATGATCGTTTACGAAATTAGAGGAGCCGAGCCGTGAGGTAAGAATGTTGGTCCTTAGTGAATTTGCACCGCTGGATAAAGTCGTTATTATTCATTTGATTTTTATAAAGCATTTTATTGGAGCCAAACAAGATCGCGAGACTCCGCTGCAAGCATGCGGCCATACCACGAACTTTGTTTCGTTTCGGATATGGTGTAATTTATGAATCCGAAATTCAAATTTTAAACAGATTTCAATCGGTCGTGATACACACGGCTACACATCAAACTTAAAATAGCAATGTATGGGCATTCCGTAACACGAGAGGTCACCTTTTACTCGAAATATATACGTTTGACATGTATCCATGCAGGCCATGGGAGAGACATGACCTTGCCGTCTGAAGACGATGATGCATTAATATCATTAATACTGTTAAAGATGTGGTTCCGCCTTCTTGCTCGCTAGCCGCTTTTAATGTATATATATTTTCAATTGTTTTAGAGTGAGTTTTCAATACGCTTTTGTGTTTATTTTTCACTCCTTCTTGTAAATTCATACGTCATTGTTGCTATGTAAATATTCTAAAAATTAAATATATATTCCATCAACAAATTCATTTGATTCCACTGCCTTTTTAAGGTCGGTCTAAATGTCCCCCATCTGCACATCTACTAACGTAAATTCAATATGAACGCTCGCTGGACGTTGCTGCAGTAACACCTGCTCGCTAAATGCTCTAAAATTCCAGCTTTGCTGCAGTTGGCTTCTAACTACGGCTGTGAATTTGTCCCGGCATATTGAACAGCCATTCCTCACTGTCTAGTATTTCTATATAATGAATTGAAACGTGCCAGAGACAGATTGCAAGCCAATGAGAACGTTGATCTTCGTTTCAAGCAATTTCGATGACAAAAGTTTCATACTAAATATATTTTACCGTACTCTTTTAAAACAGGATAGTTGGCTTTATGCAGTAATTATTTTAAAATATGACATCAAATTATGATGTCAGGAAAGTAGTATCATAAACAGAACTTCACAGTAAATCAAAATTTACATTTTTATACCGCACGTTTGTGAAATTCATGCCCTGACATCGTTATCCGATGTGCAGATTTTTTAAATAAAACCCAGCTATTCTATTTTCAAATATTATGGTAATATAATTTTTGTATGGCAGCAGTGAGAACGAATTCCCGTTTAAGACGAAATTCGGAAATGTAATTCTGATTTTACGTACAGGGCTTTTGCATTTAAATTCCTCTTTATGGACTTGGACTCAAGAAATTATGGCACGGGAACTCAAGTCACTTGTTAGGCTGCTCTTGCTCTGCTTTGCGCTTATTTCATGTGCAGTCACGATAATTAATTAAGTCAGATACTACGAAATAGGTGCACTGACGTTAAACACCCACGGCGGCTTGCAATTTTTGTTTTACAGAAGAAATGATGATGTGTAGGTTATGCTAAAATCGCTATGTATAAAACGTTATTTTTTGTTGTTGTAAAATCCTTGTGTTTGAGAACGATGTTGGACTTAGGGGGTATAGGTATATATAGTATAAAACATACATCCTCACGTCTCGAGGATGTCTTTGATGACGTCATTCGATATGGATTCTTGTTGCCTAGGAAACTAGGAATATCGCCAGTCAAGGTTGAGGTTGTGAAGATGTTTGTTCATAGTGAATTGCACTCTAACTTAAATAAATTGACAGCAGGACCTTGAGTAAATTATCCGTCGTTTACTTGGTAGTCGAGTAATTTGGTGTATTTTTACAACGTTGTAGATAGCAATGCATTGGCACAGGCATTGGTTTGTGGTTGCTTATGAGCTCGTTCACACCTGTTGAATTTTATGATCTGCTAACTTTGCACGCGACTTTGTCCGCTTGGACTTCAGTAATTATGCCACAAGATCTTCTTTTTCGATTGGGAAAAAAATTTGCTGATGTCCTTTTCCGACCAAAGTGTAATAATGAACGAGTATACAACACAATATCTCTGTATGGACAAAAGTATCCTATGCCCCTTTCTGACCACATGTCTCTATGAAATAAACACGTAGCTTCGTTTCTGCATAAAAGACAGACAATCCAATAAGCACCCTATTGATATTAGCATTTATAATATTAAGTAAAAAAGCCAAAATTACCCAATATTGCAATCTAATAGATCATAATTGAATTTTACATGATATTTGTTATTGCATTTACGTCTATCTAACAGGCTACTTGAAGTCTCTTTAGGCAGCTTTTAGTGTCAGCAATTCGATGAAGGGGATAGATTTTGATGAAAGGGATCGGGGGACGGAAACCGTGAAGGACCGTCTTCTTCGCTCTCTAGACATAAGTATAGCAATAATTTAACAAATTGGAAGGCAGCATTAACAGATTGAGATCCTTAAAGATTTTTTCTGTGCTGAACTGTGTGCTGTTAATTATTCTTCATACAAAAAAGGTTTGGGTTTCATTCGCCCATACTTACTAGAAGTAGACATGCAGTTGAAAATTGTTACGGCTTCCAAGTTCAATCTAAAAATTATGTAGTAAATGAATATTCTATATATTGACATAACCTGTTACAAGAGATTTGTCAAGGTCAATAAACATAGCATTGAATGTTATTAAAATAATCGTGAGTTATTATATTCGAGTCTTCCTTGTAATTTTTTTACCTGTAGTTCCGAGTATGTGGTAAAATTTCAAAAACAACAGCTTCAATTTAATGCAGTCACGATTCAACAATCGTCCTTTATGTTTCTTATTCCGTTAACAATAATATAACAAATCTCGCATTGTATTTAAAACATGACACTCATTCAGACACTCCCAGGTACTTTAATTATCAGTGCTGAAATTCACTAAGGACCTCTCTAAAATTCTTGGTAGGTTAGTTACCCTCATTGGGAATCGAACCCGGGACCTCCAGTTAGTCCAAGCCTGTAGCCATCAGGTCACGAAGGGGAAAAAATGCTCAATAATTGACCTATGCAGTCGTTGATGATGATGTCAAGTGTAGCAACGTTGTTCACTATTACTTGGGTGTCTTCAAGTCGAGGGTGAACAGGCACCTTCTAGACCAACGCGCACCATCGTAGGCCACATCGTCGCTTACCATCAGGTGAGATCGTGGCCAAGCGTCGATCTATACTACTTAAAAGGATTGTCTGTTTAGAGCACGTGGCCGCGTTCAAGGTTGCATTGTTTTGTAGCTGTCCCTATCCGAGCTCTATCCTACCCGAGCGCGTACGGTGAGACAGCATACACTACGCAAAGTTATCCACCTGTTATTTGGATGTTTCGTAGTCCAGTGATCATTTGAAGGATATAGTATATTATGTAGCCATTTTTTCAATACAATATATTAATAAAATTTCAGATGTCGGTGGTTTTTCCAAATTGTTCTAAATTGATTCATACTCTTGTAAAACAGGTTCAAAGTTGGGGCTTTTTATTACCGAAAAATACAATACTTTGACGCCCTGTAACTCTGGAAGTATATATTTAAACGAAAATCTGACTCACCACCGACACAGATATTTGTATCTAAATTGTGTCTTGAAAATTTCATAGATTTTCATAGCTTAATACTCAAAATATTACTGGACTACGTTTGTATGGGCGCTTTGACACCAGCATACCCTCTTAAAAAAGTTCAGCTGATGATGAAGAAGATAATAACATATTGCAACAAGTATACAACAACTAGTAACAATCTTAGTTTTATTACAAGCTCTGATTGCAATACCTAATTGTTATTATTCGATTTTCCGGAACAATGTCTATAAAGTTTTGTTAATTGGGTTTGTAACGTCGTCATTAATTGGATATCGACGCTTGTGTTTACACCGATATCAACCACATTTGCATAAGGCTTTGCTTTAAATATTAAAATGTCTGTTATGAATTCCAGTTGAATTTCTTTAAATATACAAATGGGGTGATTATCTATCATGCCATGTCATTCCTGTAATTAAAGGTAATGTTAACAACAGGATCTCATCACCTCGGAATAGCATGTCATCTCATAAAAACGAGTTCGTAATAAGGCCGCTCGATAGCAAGCGTGCTTATCCGTAAGCCTCAAGCTAATCTAGCGGTGGTAGTGATAGATTTCATAACAGAACACAACAGTGCTATTATTAGTGCTATTTCGCCGCAGACTTGTGGGATCAGTGGAAAAGTCGTACCACTAACGAAACCAAATACCGATAGGTTCCACCAATGAGAATCAAACCTAAGACTGGATGGTGAGTCTAAGTATGTATATCGTCACTAGGCCACGGAGGCGGTTAAAAAGATTGAAATATTTGAACATTTGAATTTGTAGGTGTTTATTATGAATTAGAAATGAGAGATACACACGAAATGTTTTTCGTTCATATATAGGATATTTAAACGGAATGGGGTATTGAAAATAGCTGCACCTTCTAAAATATTCTAATCGTTTTCAACTTCATGTGCACGAGATGCAATATTAAGAAGTAAGGTTCTGCCACTCTCGAGGCGGGTAAAGATGGAGAAATAGCGCTAGAAAATTCAATAAAGACGCGGATGGTGCCATTACTTCGCGTCTAAGGTATTTATTTTTTATTTAAACAGTTTATTGTACACTGAAAATATTCACATAACACAAAAACAGAAAAACATATACAAAAGGAACAGAGCAGTCCTAGGTCAAGTGACAAATAGTGAAGAGACGAGGGCAGTTAGGCGTGTATAATAAATATAATAAACGATAACATAAATACGAGATACAAAAAAACCCTAATATATATCAATAATAATTATTTATAAAACTTAGATGTTTCCGTCCCGTCCCGTCCCGAACGTCCCTGCACGTTAGAAAATTGCATGTCATAAACTATCACCACGTTCTCCCACAATGTTTGAATTAAAAAGTAGGTACTTACACACCTATCTATATAAAGCTCATATAATGCAATGTCAGCTTAAAATTAAAACGTAACGGTTGATATATCACCGTGTGTACATACCAACATAAAATACTGACGTGAAAAAGAATAATAAGTAACTAATAACTCTGCGTATATTCGACCAAAGAACCATGTCACTCGGATTTCAAAAGGCGGAAATATTAAGTAGCCCCGTTACTGCCCCTTTTGGAAGGAAGCCACAAATCTCCGACGACAAAAAATTCTATAAAGTCATGAAAACTGTATACCAAGTCTCGCCTGGAAATAATATATCGATAAAATATTTTGATATGAAAAGGATAAAAAATACATTTTTATTTAAAAAGGGCCAAAAAGGTCTAAATTTCTAAGTACAGTCACTATTCCAGGAACTACACTACTAAATATTACAGGAACTTATAAGCGAGTTCTCCGTTTTTGAGAAATCATCAAAAAACCTTGAATAACAACTTTATTTCAAGGTAAATGGTATCTAAAAAGCGTCGGTGGCGCAGTGGATAAGGCGCGGACTCTCAATCTGAGGGTACCGGGTTCGAATCCAGCCGTGTATCTATGAGTTGTTTTTCAATTCAAGTACATTATCCGATTGCTTAACGGTGAAGGAAAACATCGTGAGGAAACCTGCATGTCTTGAACAGGCATGTGAAGTCCGCCGATCCGCACTGGGCCCGCGTGGTGGACTATGGCCCATACACTCTCTGTAGGAGAGTAGGCCTGAGCCCCTCCAGTGGGGACATATATAGGCTGTTGATGATGATGAAATGGTATCTGTACGTTTTTACCATGATTCGGAACCATTGGTGCGCTAGGCCGACTAGCATCTGACCGACTTTTTAGCTACGAGTATACGCATGATTCACGTAGAAGCGAAGCGGTTAATTCGAGCTCTAGGCATGATTGTTGCGTACTTGCTCTGTTTTTATGTTCGCCCAGTATTTTCAAATCATAATTTAAACGGATGACCATACCTTGAACAATATGACAGCTCTATTAACTGTCAAAAGATTGTGTAATTGCTGCTCATTAGGGACTAATCACAGGTAATTAACTAAATGACACGTTTTAATGACTCACGCTTGACAAATAAAAGTAAACAATGGCGTGCACTTGGGGACATTAACATTGGTACGGTGGAAATTTTGTAATAATGACAATATATTATTTTATATTACATTGTACGACACTTATATACAAAAGTACAGAAAAGTAGGGCGCTGTAGCTTGTGAAATTGGTATAAGAGGCAAAAACCAGTCAAGTGCGTGTCGGGCCACGCGCAGCGTAGGGTTCCGTAGTTTAATGGTTTTATAAAAATTAATTTTTGAGTGAAATTTGTACGAAATTTTCATTATGACTACTAAAAGAAACTTATAATTTGGTCGCCTGATCGTTACGTTAACCTGTGACCACCTTAGTCGTGATAGTTTTCCTTTAAAGTTCTGCATATGTACTAATAGTGAATTTTTTCAGATTTTTAAAAGAATAGTTCAGAAGATATAGTGGGGGGGGGGGGGGGGGGGGGCTACTCTGACAAAAATTATCGCTTTAAAGATTAATATTTCGCAAACGGATCCTAAAATCATTTTGACTACGGAACTCTAAAAATCATTAAAAACACAGCTCACTGGTTTTCCCTTTAGCCAAAAAAAACGGGTCCTCAACTAAAATAAATACATGTACACTTAATTGTCGAAAAATGTTGGGGTGACATCATTTATTTTATATCAGTACGAATTAGTTCCGTGTTTTCCTAGCAGCTACCGCGCCCACTTGGCCTTGATCTCACCCGATGAGTGATGATGATAAGACCGTTGTTTTTACAGGAAACGGTTAATTGGGGAAAGGGAGCCGCATAAACATGAATTTAAAAATTCTTAAGTTATTAATTTTTTTTTCGAATAAAATCACCAAATTCAAGCTTGCAAGGAATGACTGTCTATGGTAATTAAAATAAATATATCGACTTTGATCAATTTATCGATAAATTAAATGGATATTTTTTTATTTTGTCCTCAAGTGCACAAACCATATTATTAACACTTATCCTCGTAAACTACGAGTCAGTCAACTGAGCTTGAATCATTTCGTCGTTTGAATACTTATCTTCCTTTCGAGTCTGTGAATGGTACGAGCCTATGGAGGTATTTCCAGGAACCTTTAGACATGTTGTTTACATTTTTTGTCAGCGAACACTAATAGGGTTTCTTTAATGATGTGTGATGTGTCAAATGATTCCAAATAATTTTATTTTGTTTAAGTGATAAGTTTTAAACGGTAGTTGGTATCCAAGAAAAAAGCAGCCAAGTTGATGTCGGTCCACGCGCAATGTAGCGTTCCGTAGTCGCTCTCATTAACTTGTAAAGCCAACTCAGTCACCATGACACAGTTTAGCTGACAGGAAGGGGGCGTTGGTTGAGAAGCGTGCGCACCCGCAACCTTTTGGGGATTTCGTTACTAACAGGCTGGTCAGTGATCGCAGTAAGATGTAGTCCACATTTATGACGCTGCTGCCCAAACTCATAAATTTTATACCTTGGTTGCTTTTTAAACATGCCCATGGGATGGACAGTGTATAGGCTTCAATTAATTCTCATCACACGCACACTGTCATTCGCATACATGCACACGTAACTGAGTAATTACACCTATTGATTCAATAAACAAAGGCCGGTTGCACTAGCTGTTGGTTAAGAATTAAAATGTATGTATCTGTATATGGACGCGATTATCTGTCCCATGTATTCTGTCTGTCTAATTGGCTTTTGAAATAGAGATAAATTTTCGTTTGTAATAGGAGTCATTTGTGATAGGGGTGAGCGCCGGCGACATCTGTTAGTAGTATGAGATGTATTTTAAAAACAATTTGCTAATGCTAGCGCGTGGGCTTAGGTTGACACGGTGTATTTAATCAATGGAGAAGATGCATGGAAAAATAGTTTTGACTAAATCGATAGTCCATGTAAAAAGGTAAATAAGTCTATCATTTTTTTTCCATACGACTAATACTTTTTTTAGTACAACCCGCCAAAAAATAATTCTAGTCACGCGGTGCTAAAACGCTCCATACAAATCGAGTGACATTTGTGACGTCATACGTGTTTTTACTGCGTTAAAATGTTTGGAGCTTGTTCGATATTTTGAGTTATCTAGTAAAATAATATTTGTATGTGTTATATACCCCTATAATAAAATGTTCAAAATGCAATGAGTAACCTTAATCGAATAAGCATTTTATTATTCGTGGAACTAAAATTTTGAGACATTTAGTCCTTGCAAAACCAAAAATCAAAATTATTACGTATTCAACTCAATCTAATTTGGTTGCATCTTCCCTATACGCATAAAGTACTTTTCTGCAATACTTTCCACATGGTGATGAGTGAAATAAACACAATTCTTCCCAATTACCCGAATATCTTATAAATTGAAGTATCCGCGTAAAACTTACCACTGAATTAAGGATTTATCTGTCTCAGGGATTTTTTACGTAGATGACGTAAATTGTGATTTCCAGAAAAGCAACGTCTACCAATATTTCCTGAGTCTCTCATTACTCTAGATTAGGTGGTCATGGAGAGGGCTAGCGATACATTAAGAAGACTTTTGTTTAGCAGGTAACTTATTCAGATGAAATGAAATAAACGATCCTAAAAGGTTTTTGCCTGCGACTTAGTGTGCTTCTTCAAACTTCAAATACCTTGTGAACTATTGTATATACTTATAAACTTCATCATCGTCATCTTAATTAACAGCTGCATACGTCCACCATAAGCGCCAGAGGATTACTAGGTCATATTATTGCAAATTTACTTTATAAAAAATACTATCGAACAGCAAAGCATCAAACTATTGCTTTCCTTTTCTAGTGTTCATTCGCAAATTAAGTTTTTTTTCTTAAATTTCATCTAATATTTTCAAAAATCTATGGCGCGGCGCTACGAGTATTGCTTATCTATTCTCATATATTAAAACCCCCGTTAGTGAAATGAAATGGAAGGTTGACTCTGGTATTTCGTATTTTCAAAACCAATGAACTCCTGGCACATTATTGCCAGTAGTGTTGGTATCAGAGCTCTCGACGTTGGCAGGTGGCCAGCTTGACACTAGGAAGCTACGATGTTTACGGCGGCGATAGTCCCTGTATTTGCTCAATATTTCAACGGCTCGCGGTAAATGGTAAATCATTGGCCGGAGTGGCTTGAATGCAAAATCGACCTTAAGAAATATTTATTTTGAAAATGAATTCAGTTTTTTTTTATTTAGGCGTTTTGAAAACGTTTAAAGAAGAAGCTTAGATGACCCGATTGTTTAAAAAAATCCTTGTAGTTTTTGATTAATTTAAATTCAAAGTTTATTTGTTTTCCGATCAATTGATAAGAAAGAATCTCTGGGAGGATTTTGGTTACTTCATAGTGTTTATTGAAAATAAATTGTCCAACCAACTGAGCCCATATTCTTGTTCATCATAAATAAACTGGCTTGTGATGGACCGAATCAGACACAAGTAACAACATTCAAATATAGACATACATTCTGGCCAGTATCGCAATTGCACCACTAAACCTTTCAGCAAGCTCAATGGGCCCCGTTGCCCGCTCTTTAACCAGCGGTTAACACACTTGTGTAGCTGGCTCCCAACCAAGCAATATCTGAGTAGATTTTCCTGTTCGTGCTAAGCACAGCTAAGTGATCCTGCGACCTTGGCCGCAGGTATATCGGATTTCGGTTCAAACTAACTGATAAATCAGCCTGTTCAGGCGTAGATTGATAGCGTCGTTTACTCCTATTTATCAGGTTATTTTGATATATTTGGGTTACAATGACTACAACGGAAAAATGCCGTGTGGTTTTGGCATTGTTAAATTATGGTCGATATCCTGCCATTACTAATTCTTGTTCTACATTTTGATGCCAGTTTACTGTCGCTATGCAAAGACGAACAAAATTCAAAGAAAAGGGGGTGAAATGTTTTTATTTTATAAGGCTTTAGCTATGCATAACCTACCAGTGAAGAGATAAACATTATTAGTTTCTAGAGAAACTACTGCACAACCCTTAGAATCAGCTGATGGGTTATTTAACTTCGCGTTACGTTTGTGAATATGTCAATTGAATAGAACCGCCCCGTGAGAAGACACATGTGTGAAATATAAGGCGACTACGGGAAATTTCTATGGGGTGAGCAGCGTGTCAGTCTGTTTTATAACAAAATTAATGACAAATCTGCCTTATCTATGAGAGAGGCTTATGTTATATGTAGGATGGATAAATATAAGAAGAAGAAAAAATGTTTGAAAATGTATCATTAGTACTTTACGATACCTATCAAAAATATTAATAACTGACGACAATTTTATGCTTTATAAAAACTTTATGCTCTCAGTGAAGTCCCAACAGTGAGACAATTTTTAATAATTGCTGCTCTCTTAAAGCGCCATAAGAAGCTCACGTACAACCCTAGCACCACTGTTACAAGGCGAATCTCTAACGTTATTATAACTAATCGAGGAAAAACCAGATTTGCACGACACCAGTACAACATATTATCGGCTCACCTATACAATAAACTAAACAGAAATCTAACCCTGTACCCTAAAACTGCTTACGAATTTAAAAATACTTTATCAAAATGGCTAAAAGAAAAAACGTATAAAGAAACCGAATCTCTCTTAGAGGTAGTAACTTAAAATTAACACACACACACCATAACTCACACTACTCCTCACTCCACTATCTCCACTCCATCCACTCCGCTAAATATAAATTATTGTTTAACCTTAAATTTAAGTAACTACAGAAATATAAATTCTTAGATATAGGTATTATCTGCACAACAATAATCTGTATACACTATAGAAGAGCGGGGTCTCCTAATACAAGCTATCTTTAGCTTAAAAGGAGTGCCCCAAAACCTGTAAATTAATTGTAAGTAGATAATGCAATAAACATTGTTTTCATTTTTTTTTCAATTAAAATCAGTACGCGTATTACTTAGACGTCAGTGTTGTATATTCAATGTCAGAACAGAAAGCACTTTTCGTTCTGAAAAATAAATTACAGAAACAAATATAAGTCAATTTATTTTTTATTTAAATTTAGATAGCTTGGGGCATTTAGTTTTGTTGAAGTTATATAGCCGTCAATTATTCTTGTACTCAACAAAACAGTTTAGTTTATCTTCTGGTGTGAATAATGTTAAATTCTCGTTTAACTCCGGGGGTAGAACAAAAAGCAGATCTGCAGAGAATTGCATCTGCCGGGAGTTGCCACAAAAACAACGCTCTGTCTCGCCAATCCGCTTACATCTGAATCCTAGTAGATTTTGTAGAGAATAAAAGTACAATTGAGATTGGGATCCCTTACACAATTTCTTAGAAAAGCTCACGAGCGCAATTGTACTAGAATTTATTATGATAGCATTTGCTATAAAGTCTTTACATCCACACATCTCTAGAGTGAAATAGAGTACGATTGAATTTCTTTTCAAACTCGTTCCTTATCTGCAAACCGTACCAAATAGATAAAAAATGACACGTTCCACGAATGTATGATTGCAAGGCCTGGTCTTGTACACTTATAATTTTAAAAGGCCATTATCAAATAAAATTGTTTGATCTACCATTTTTGTTTATTTTGGTTTAGTTTATTTGTACAAAAACATAAAACGCACGAAACATGTAAGACTTAACGTAACGTTGAAAACAAAGATGGCGTCAATAAAATGAAATTTGATGCTGTCACTTCGTACAAAAAGAATGATTTTGTAGAATTAAAACAAGTGCAAAAATTTAATTCTAGTATTTTTCTATACTAGATTATGACATGATTTTTCCAATTGTGTAAAAGTGCAGGCCAATATAAAACATCCGTTTCCTAGTGAGATTTCATTGCCTGACTAATTTTTTAAATAGTATACTTACCGGATAGTTTACTTTAAGTTGTATTAATATTTGTATAGATTGTTAAATAAAGGCTATAAAAATGAATAAAATTTGAGAATGCCTATATAAAAATAAGAATTTAATTATGACTATTTTAAATTATTTTGTATTTTCTATCTATCTACTATCTCTATGATCTATCTGAATTCAGGTTGCTCGGGACCGTTCGATGTGGCGTACCATTAAGGAGGCCTATATCCAGCAGTTGACGTTTCCTGGCTGATGATGATGATGACTATATCTATTAGTCATAGTGCCTATCATCAATCATTGTCGAAGCTGAACAATATTTTGCGTAGTTAATTTTATATTGATTGTAATATTGAATTATTATGTAATCAATTAAGGTATATATAAATTTAAAAATAGGGTAATGGAAGCACAACGTTTTAGGTAGTAAATTCTGTTGTAATTAGATTGTACTTTCTATGTGGGAGAGTAGACTTGAGCCCCTGCAGTGGGGACATATATAGGCTGTTGATGGTGATGATACTGATCTTTCTGCATCAGTCAGACTGAATTTTTTAACACTTATTAGTAGAACGAACGTAGGTATGAATGAATACATCTAACTAGGTAAGTGGCATAAAACTTAACAATATTTAAACGCAGCTCAGTATAAAGCTGTTTTTTACATTAAAATATTTGCTCTACGGTTACATGCAAAACAATTAAAGTCATGGAAATAAAATCGTGCCACTTTAAAACATTATGGAAATGTTTCCGGGAGAGGCGGAAAACTGCGCATGTTTGGTTTCGGATTTGCTACTCAACCACTCGCCATAAATATGCAAAGATTCACAAGATCTGTAACACGAAATAAAATCGGCTCTATATTGTCTTTCACGAATATACGTATCACTTTCAGGGATAAATATACTGTTCCTTTTAGTTAATTTTAAATAAGGTTAGAAAAAGGTACAAATAATGTGTATTATTGTTTTTTTGTGAAGTTCACAGTAAGTTCCTCTACGACTAATATTTCTTAAATCCAGTGGCACAGTCCATCGCACAGATTCGTCACTGAAATTCTAATCTAGGCCAAAAGTAAACCATCAGTATAGTCATTTTCTGGTTAATATCAGCGCATGTTAAAATGTTGACGGTCTTCTAACTGAATAGCGAATATTTGTGCGGTAAGGTCGCAAGTGTGGTACTTCTCAGTGACATAGAATCATGAAATATAAAGGTCTAAGATCTCAGAAGATTTTGACTTTGATTTTGAAGCTTGGCAGGCGATTTGTGGTCGCGTTGTAGTTTATATAGATGATAATGAATGTCTTCTGAATAGTTTTCTCTCAGTCGTCTTTTACAACATCCGCGGGGTGAGATGGCGTGATTCTATTCTAAAGTTTAGACCAAGGCCAATATTATAAACGTATATTGACACTTATTTTACCGCCTTTGACCGCCTCTATGGCCTAATGACAGCACGATTGGACTAACAATACCAAATTCCCGGGTTTACCTAGCGGAGCTACCTATGGGTACTCGGTTTGATTGGTAGTATATATTTTTATGAAGCGTAGGCGGTGGCGCAATGGATAAGGCGCGGTCTCTCAATCTGAGGGTTTCGGGTTCGAATCCAGCCGTGTACCTTTGAGATGTTTTTTAGTTCAAGTACATTATCCGATTGCTTAACGGTGAAGGAAAGCATCGTGAGGAAACCTGCATGTCTTGAATGGGCACGTGAAGTCCGCCGATCCGCACTGGGCCCGCGTGGTGGACTATAGTAAATTCACTCTGTAGGAGAGTAGGCCTGAGTCCCTGCATTGGGGACGTATATAGGCTGTTGATGAAAAAATATTTTCTATGTCCGTCTGGCTAGCCACACATATTTACCTGCGCCAAATAACAGTGTTAATAGCACAGTTTGGTTTCGACAAGAAAGGTAGTAGAGCCAGCGCCAGATTAGCTTGAGACTTCTGGGTAAGCACGCATTCCATCAAACAATATTATCGATATTTACCAGTATATGGTTAGACAAAGGTCAAGTGGGTCAACCCTGTATTAATTCTATACCGGATGGCTATAATTCAATCTAAAATGTACCGATCTTCACACACCTACCGATTCAAGCAAGCAAGAATTGGTTGAGGCCACTCTAGTTAGATTAGATAGATAGGTGTGGGACGGGGCTAACAAAGAGAAAAATAATTACATTCAAGCTAGCCTTATAGAATATATATAGGACAAAGTTAAGAGGCTATTTCTCTAATTGGCCGAGATGGAAGCCCATTTAAGGCATTCCAACCGCAAATAAAACCTCAATTCTTCGTCACAGTGACTGTAATCTAATATACTCTGAACAAAATTGCATTTTCTTTCATTCGTACTGTGGAGACACAGATGCACGATGAGATCTGTTCAACGACTGTGCCGGGACGTAATAAACGGTGGGTTTCCACTGTCATACGTCACGAGGGAGCGTCAAAGCGAGGAGTCATAATTAGCTGCATAGGTCAAAAGTGACGTGAGACTTCCTCTCCAGTCACCTTGAAAGCCACTCGAAAATATAGACTTAATCTGCAGTGAGTCATTAAAAGAAAAGATAGGGAAAAAACACTCACTTATCTTTTCTGTGACCCACATTTCAGTTAAATAATCAACACTGCAACTTCGGTATTAAATATTCAGTAATACGGTGGAAAATTTTTATATATTCCAAATATATATTTAAAATAATAACACATAACAAATTAGTCAAGCCAATTCGGAGAAGTGCCACTACAAACCTGTGCTTTTAAATAAGTAACATACCTGTTTTCGTTTAATTTAAAAAAATATATTCATACCCTATGGTTTTCGTGTGGTGTAAGCGGATAAACATAAGTAGAACAAATGGGCACGCGCATCATATTACGCTAACACGCTCACGGCGGCTGCTTACATCCAGACTGCGGAATAAAAGGAGAATTTTCTCATTTGTCGTCCTCGTTAGGTATTACACTTATTTGCCAGATTTATCACAATTTGCATCTGGCGAATGTAACAACAAATAAAATAAGCAAATGCGTCTGAATATTTCTCGACTAAAGCTAAAATTGCGACATTATGGTCAGTCGTATACTTTGTTCAGTGGTGAACACACTCGTAAACCTCTCATGATATGCTATGACTGGTCCCTAATCCTTCTCCTAGTTACCTTCATCCAGCGGCTCCCCGTAACCTTTACAAGGTCCACAACACATCTAGTGGAGGTCGTCCCCTTACAGGTTTCCCGATGAGTGTTGCAAATTCAGAATACTGGCTTAAAGAGGGTATGCTGTTGTCAAAGCGCCCATACAAACGTAGTCCAGTCATATTTTGAGTATTAAGCTATGAAAATCTATGTAATTTTCAAGGCACAATCTAGAAACAAATATCTGTGTCGGTGGTGAGTCAGATTTTCGTTTAAATATATACTTCCAGAGTTACAGGGCGACAAAGTATTGTATTTTTCGGTAATAAAAAGCCCCAACTTTGAACCTGTTTTACAAGAGTATGAATCAATTTAGAACAATTTGGAAAAACCACCGACATCTGAAATTTTATTAATATACTGTATTGAAAAAATGGCTACATAATATACTGTATCCTTCAAATGATCCCTGGACTACGAAACATCCAAATAACGGGTGGATAACTTCGCGTAGTGTATACTGTCTCACCGTACGCGCTCGGGTAGGATAGGGCTCGGAGAGGGACAGCTACAAAACAATGCAACCTTGAACACGGCCACGTGGTCTTACCAACATAGCCTCTTAATGGCTTACGTGATCTAAATGGAAAACAGGAAAAAAGATATAGTTGCGTACTTCCTCGGATGGACACCAATTGAATCCATTCGTTACTAAATTATTTTAAACATCGGTATTATGTTTTCGCTTATCCACTGTGTCTGGAAAAATCTTGTCATTTTGATTACTGAGTGATTTCGGATGATCACAAACTTATTGTCTATTACTAACGATAGAAGATACTATGTCAACAATTGAAGCATTTAAACTAGCAAATTGTTGATTGAGGTTAATTGCTTTAGGTGCTCTCAAAATGTTCGAATAAAACAAACCATTTATTAATACGATCCGAGCAATAAATCATCTCTCGATTTTATATTTAATACAAAAGCTCTTTTGCTGTGCCTGTGACAAACGAGGCACGCCGCGAGCGTCGCTGCTTGGGAAATCATTTAAATGTTAATTAACTGTTTCCTGGATGTTTTGAGAGAGGGTTTCTTGGATATTTTAATCAATAGAAAATATTTTGTTGTATCTTGATATAATTCAAATCAAATATCAAATCATTACAGTGTTCCTAAATTCAAAACGGAATGCCAATTAATAAAATTAATTGTTAGAGTATTGAGTTTTGTATAGGTTAGTCTTGCAAATATTATACGTTACGCCCTCCTCTTTTCAGTATTTATCGCTTGACCCTGGACTGATATAAGAAGTTATTGATAGAAATAAGCGGTACCTTTTGTACATATTTTTCTCTGTATTTTATGTTTTGAAAATGTACACTAAAGTGTATATTAATTGTAAGGTGTAAAATTTATGCAACTAGTATTGTTTTGCACTTTTAGCTTTATTAAATCTATCTGATTTGGATCATTCATCTCTTTATCCCACACAATGTTCATAGTTTTGTTTATCAAGTCGTCTTAATTTTTCTAATTGTTCAGAATAACTTAGGTAATGTATCGTAATCAGCAGATCAATGTTACATAGTAATTGAATACGGAATCCTACTCTCAGCATATCTCGACATCACTTGAACAGTTTTTATTTAATATGAAATCTCTACATTTTGCATTCTGTCCGCTGAAGATACCCCTCTTGAATTTCAAATTAATAAGGCAGAAAACGAAAATTTTATTTCCGCTTATCACTGTCTGCCAGTGTCCGTAAAAAAGAGAAATATTACCATGGGCAGCAGAGCAGCTGACACTTTTAATCCAGATCAGATAAAGGAGGGAAGCGGAAAAATTATTCAAAGCACCTATTACTGTCCTGATCCCTGAAAACATTTGCAGATATTAAAAGTTTCGTATTTAATATGTTGTTTTGTAGGTAAGTTGTTCTTGAGGGATATATCGATTGGGATTATTTTTGGGCTCGAGGCCGCGATTACACGTTCTACTTCACTGAAATGTTTTTCCCTTTTGCAGAAGGCGTGCGGTGGATGGAATGGGATACAGACAGATATGTGACATAATTCTTTTGACTGTAGCGTAGCGGGTTTTGTGGGAAAAACCAATTCACGATATGTTCGTAGGTGTAAGAAATCTTTTGACGCTACGCAAATTTGTACATAGAAACATTTACATGATATCTTAGGTTTTTTTTTACTTTGTCTGGAGCTCCTTTAATGGTGTAAAATAATTATTATAGCTTGCTCTTCAAAACATGAGTGGTGGAGGAAATATGTATATGAAACTCGACTTTTGGCGGATCAAAATAATAATGTTGGTTTTCAATTAGGAAGCGGTGCATTGATATCGAGATGTATATGTAGGTAATATCGAGGATTATAGAGCGGCCATTGAGAAACTTTTCATAGAAAAAACTGTGAACTAGAAAGTCAATGGTATGTCAAATGTCTTGTACGATTGCATAACGTGATGTGTCACGAGACTGAGTGACTTATTACCAATTGGTAAAAAGTTGAGGATCAATTTTGTTTTTGTTTTTCCGGTCTATGGGCTGGTACTTAAAGGGAAATAAAAATAGTGTTTCGTAGTACATTAAAACACTGTCAATATTATATCTATTATTTGATGAATAAATGAACACTTCTAAACTAACACTTCACTAAATAGATCCTATATTAATTAATGCAACTGTGAGTTTATTTGTTTGTCCTTCCTTTAAGTCGTATTGGATTTTTTGTATAAGGAAAGCTGAAGAACGGATGGCTGCTTTTTCCCGGTGTGATAAATTCTGAAATCCACGCGGACCAAGTCGCGGGCAAAAGCTAGTATTTAAATAAATCAATTTAATGTTGACTTAAGTTTAAAGGAATGAAATACTGGTAATTATTCCCATCTTCTGATTTTTTAAGACACCACGGGCATGGACTTGGCCTTCATGACACCTGATGACTAACGATATCTTCGTATGACATTTGAGTGCTCACATCACTATGCTATCTTTCATTACCGGATCACAACACAATGATGTTTGGCTGCAGATTTTAATAGCTAACCAAGCGAGCATGTAACGCCCACAACTAAAACATGTCTACTGGGAATCGAACCCAGGACCTCCGGATCCTCTGTATAACTAGGTTGAACTTTACACGCTGGATGTAGTAAGTTCAAACACAATCAAAAGCCAATGTAACAAGTATTTTAAGCGCCTGATTAAAAGATAAAGGCAATCAAATTGTGCGCAATTGCCTCCATTTTCTAACAGGCTTTGTTTTCCTTTAATAAAAAAAAGGTCTCAAGGACTTTTCAGCTTAATAACTCAGGAATATACGTGAAGCAATAACATAGGCATAAATAAAGTTGTTTTTTTCGAAACAGAAAATCCAAATGTGTTGTTATATTAAGTAGTATGATATAAATACAGTAAATACAGATTTAGATTCAAAGCTAAAGATGATAGAGTCAATAAAGATGGTTTCATTATATTCGGTTTAAAGAATTTATTCTCATAAGCACATTTTGTCACTATATATTCATTTGTAACTTATTACATTTGTAGGCCATCAATGCTTTGAAGGGCTTTGCTAAGCTTTTTTTGTTGCTTTGGGGTTACCTAGTTAATGAACTTGATAAATTGTATGTCATTAACGCAGTCAAAAAGAGGGGTATTATAAGTCAGACAATGTCTGTCTGTGGCATCGTAGCTCTTAAACGGGGGGACCGATTTTTATGCGTTTTTTTACGTAAAAGTAAATTTCCTTGCGATGGGCTTCAGCTATATTTGGTAAAAATCGATTCAGCAATTTGAAGAGTATCAGCTGATATTATGCATTTTCGGTATAAAATGGAATATTTTTTATATTTTCATATGATTATTGCGAAGATTTTCTTAATTTTTTTATTTAATTAACTTGTTTAGAACTATATCACTAAGGCAGATCTCTACAATATTGCGGATGCTGCAATATTATATATTCCTCTTCACGGGGCATCGGTCGTAAGAAATGTCCTATAATTTCCACAGATCACTATATATTTGATATTCTGATGTCATTATTTGACATTATTTCACAAAAATCAATCCAACGAAGCATCACGAAATGATAAATCTCAAATAAATTATTTTGACAATCTTACGGTCGCATTCGTGACTACGGTAGCGTTCGATTTGTAGTTTATAAACGTATGACGTCGCACGGGGTCAAATGAAGGTCTTTTTTTAAATTTATAACTTAAACTTTTACTTTTTTACAGGTTAATAGTAAAATACAGCGTGTATATTTCACACGGGCGTATATTTTGATGGCAATTAGTGTTGGTTCTAAACAACTCATTTAATTAAATTTCGTTAATTATTTATGTATTTTTCCATACAAAATAATTGAGCGCGCCATATATTTATTACATCGTATGTTACAGACTGATTGACGGTTCTTTTTACACGTCATGTCATGACATTTCTATAACCCGTTTATCCTTTGTCAAGTCTATTTGGACACAATACATTGTTGCTCGGTCGTCCTTTTTTAAATGATTAACTCTTTATTGAACTATTTAACAAAATTGTTTTTACATATGATTCTGAACCTATATTTGGATAAATTATACGCCCTTACGAAATATACACGCTGCATAATTTAAAATCAAAATACCTCCAAATTGATTTTAGATATCGCTGCGCTGCGGCATCGATTTCTGAAAATAATAATTATGTAATTGACGAATAAACTGAAATCAGGAAAAAATAGTCGCTGTGTTTGCTGTGTGTAATGAAGGCAATTTTTGTTTCAAATTTCTTTCATGATTGTTGCCTTGAATATATAAAGAAATATATTTGTATAAAGAAATCGAGTATGATCTTTTGCAGAAACCTTTTTCACCGCCGTGAAAGATAGAGTAAAAGCTCTATAAATCAATGTTGATTGAACTATAACGGAAAAAATATCGGCTATACTCGTAGATAAGCATCCCAATGTCATCCCACGAGAATTATATAAAGGTGACTAAGGAAAATTCAGGAGTGTAATTCACTAGGGACACCATCCGTATAACCTGGCGGCTCACGAATGTATTTCGTTACGTCATTCGATATTAATCCTCATTGCCTAGGAAACTAGAGATATCGTTTGCAAAGACGTCCGTGCGGCATGCCAAGTTGCAAAGATTTTCGTCCTTAATGAATTTCACCTCAATATATGGGCAACGGAAACTACCTTTTTTTTTCGAGAGGAAAATCTTTAATGACTTCTTAGGAGAGAAGCAGATCTTACTGCGGTCGCCAGTCCGCCTGCCAATAGTGCTTATTATGCCAATGTTATATGCTATAGTTCCAACAGTGTACTTCAAATTTTACTAGTCTTTATGACAATTTACAACCATAAAGAAATAGATGATACTCATGCGAGTAGTACGGATATGATGACGTAATTTGGACAGAGTTTTCTCGGCGTCTATTCGTCACGAAAATATAGAACGCTTCGAGCAAATCGTCGCAATATGTATGGATTCTGTCTGGTAATCGCTGTCACCAACATTTTATCCAGCAGAAATGCCTGGTACCGTTAAAAGCCCGGAAGTAAATCGACAAGACGATGATTTTCGTGCTCAGTCTGAAAACACACGATACCGTGTTGCTACTGAAGCACTCGATATACACAGATCATTCAATCTTATTAGCAAATAGTGGAACTAGCTGTTTTGGGTCAAATTATGAATTAACAATATTCAATTTCTTCGGTAAATGTAGTTTGTTTATTGATTATGTGTTTGTTATCTTTAGGCGTCCCTATGTGAGAAAACATATTTGTTGACAGATACACAAATAAAAGAAAGGTGAGTGACCGACTGATGTCTCAGTTGGTGGGCAGACAACATGCAGCCAATAATCGGTGAGCGATACCACGGAATACATAATAGCACAGGCTATGTTTCGGTACATCAATCAACGGCCGCATGCGGCGAGCGAGAGACTGATTAAATAGCCTAAATAACGGTTTCTTGTATTTTGGTTTATTCGAACAAACAGTTTGAACTTCATAAATGTATACCCAAGTAAAAACAAAATTTTTTAAACAATGCGTCTATTTTTAGGATCTTGTGCTTAAATGGCAGCCATTGTGCTGGTGACGCTCAAATCCAACCCAACTGGGGTAATCGGTAAGCTAAAACGGCCGGTTGTCCAAATTCAAACTTCGAGTGTTTTCATCCTTTAGCTATAGCAACTGTAGCACATCGAATGCCGCGACAAATGGGAGTACGCTCCAAAAGCTTATCCTGAGACGCTCCAAAAAATAATCGGATTTGCGGCGGGCTTATACCAAAAATAACCGACCCTCTTTAATTAACAAAGAGGGATGGCGGTTAATTTAATTCGCTTTAATTTTTGGTCCCGCAATTTTACATTGTGTTATTGTTTAAGGAAACAACAGGCCGCCTATCCGGCAAATAGGAAAATGGCGGCCCCTTGTGATTGCACAACCTTTACGCAAGATCACTAGATTGTTTCTAAATAGCGATCATATAACGTAAACAATAATTCAAGCTGTAACAAATGACAAGACTGGTGTGGTGGTGGTGCGCCAAAGCATCTGCAATAATCATCTCACACTGTCTCGTTCGTCTATGGGTTGGTTTGCTAAACGTCAGATCAAGGTGTCTGTGACTGAAAGCGTCACGACAGCGTCGTGGGCTATCGCGGAAGTTTAGTAATACAGAACACATGGGCATTGCACAGACCAGTTTGCGGTCGGGAAAATGAGCTTAATTTATGTATGACCTTTATATCTATACATTTCTTTCCATCGTTTGGAGACCTTGGTTTACAAATCTGACTAGCATTTGGACGATTTTGTAAGAGACAAATAATAACAGCCTTTTAAAAAGAGTAAACCGATTAGTAATTATTCCCGGTATATGGTACTCTTCATCATAAATAAATCAAGTGTTGGACATGAGTCTCAGTTGTAGATTGCCATGCCCGACTTTATATCAGGCGATTTGCCATTATCACCACGCTTGGCAGGCGGATTGGTGATCTCAGTAGGAAGTAAGATGTTCTTGCTACATATGTAGATGCTGGTGCCCATCTCCTAAATAATTTTACCTCAGTTGCCTTTTACAATTACTATACTAGTTTCTAAATTGGCTATATTCTAAAGCCGAAACCACATGGCTAATGGTAAGTTCTGGGTTCCTGAAACAAAGCTGATTTCCAGTTTATTGGTATGCTTCTGTAGTTTTGTAAGCGTTTCCCCTACTTTTGTTTTCATCTTGACAAAGTCATGTTTACGCTTGTTATTAGTCAAGCTGTTTGCTTTGGCGAGAGAAATATTTTCGTACTTGAGTAAGTACACTTCGGCTAGTGTTTACAGAAGCTAAAGTGCTTACAGGAGCTATTGCTGCCGAATATTTATTGAAAGCGCTACTGACTTACTCGTGGCATCGATTTTATAGCGTTTACCCGATGTCTGTTGTAAGGAAGTTAGGGTGTAAGTGTATTTGAGAGATTTTAGTGCAAAAATTAAACCGATCGGCTCAAGTGACAGTTGCGTTCTACGATACCCTGGGATCACTATTTCACGGAATATGGGCTGATATTGGCTAGTTTCCTCATGATAGGCCATTCCGTGTGGTGGGAGGGAGTGTGAATTAGGGAGCGTTGATATTCACCAATGGTGTTATCCGACGAAATGAAAAGTAAAATCGACAAGTAGTTTATTGCATTTTACACGGGAATTATAAAAGATCTTAGAAACCCCCAGGACGCTGAAATATAACGTTGGAAAATGTGCCTTGAGTGTCAAAAAAGACTAAACAAAATATTTGTTGATATTATGCGACTCCAAATACCCTTTGCCTTGGTTAGTTATAAACTTACCTATATCACAGTCCAGGCGGATTTTACTAATACTTTTTATGAGAGTTTAGTCGGTAGTGTGGATATCTTTCTACTCGTAGGTTGCACGTAGTGTCAATGGAGGTATGAAGTGTGTTTAATTACCAGCGTCGTGCTTATCGGTTTGGTTGGACGTAAATGAAAAATCGAAATGTATAAAAGTAATTCGATTATAAATAACTATACCTAAGCTAGTACTAGGCTCAACGTTGGCAGCCGGGTCAATTTATACGCATATCAATATTAATCAAGTCTCAAAGCGCAATTTGCAGGGCTTAGCATAATTGGCTTTACATTACTAATGAGATGTCAATATGCTGTGTTTGTCAAAGGTAACGAAGGACGCATTTACTGCCAGTAACGCATCTTCATTACCTTTGACAAACAGCATAGTTGCAGTAAAAGGAGGTGATTTTGGGGTTAATAATTCATTCAATAAACGCTGGTAGCTCAGTTGGGTAGAGCGTTAGAGTCAGTACTCGAATTACGAAGACGTGGGAATGAAGTCCAATGTCAATTCGGTGCGCTATTCAAGTTTGATATAATACGAAATAAATAATAAAATTGGCCAAGTGCGAGTCGGACTCTCGCACGAAGGTTTCCGTACAGAATATGGATATTTAAAATACGGAAAACCATAAATAATAATATGCACCGAACAATCCTCTAACGAATGCGCCTCGATTTTCGTTATCAATTTAGTTTTGCAGTAGCAGTAGTAGACGAGTACGACACTATATGGCGCTAGTAGTACTTTACATCGCACGTTTAAAAACACGTTTGTTGTATAGGAGCCCCCTTAAATATTTATTTTATTCTGTTTCAGAAATACATAATATGTGAAAATTTCAACTGTCTAACTATCACGGTTCATGAGATACAGCCTGGTGACAGACGGACGGACGGACGGACAGCGAAGTCTCAGTAATAGGGTCCCGTTTTTACTCTTTGGGTACGGAACCCTAATCATGATTATAACAAATGTGGAAGCGGCTCGGGACCATGGCGCAGTTGTCTAAGCGTTAGTTAGATTCAGATGCACAACACACGCGGAAGGCTCGGGTTCGCTTTGTCAAAATGTAGACAAAGCAGACAAAAACATTGTCAAAAAACTCTTTGTGAGACTTTTCCCTAGTTTTGCTAGGACATTGCAGTCTGAATCGCCTGATTATCTCAAAAGTAAGAAGATTCCGTGCTTCGGACGGCACGCCATGCCTTTGATCTCAGTTTACTATCTACGACAGGACTTAGCTGGGTTGTAACTGTTCATCGATTTTACAACCTATTCTATAAGAGAAGACTATGGCATATCTTCTCATATGTCTCAGGCCGTGTAGTAGGATCTACTGCTATTTCGGATACGTACAATTTGCACCAAATCTTTACGCTATATACGAAACGAATACTATACTAGGTGCCCAAGACCACATTTAACCAAAAACATTTCGGTAAGTCCTTTATGACAAAGAATTAAAGCTCGTACGTATAGTGTTCTGCGAAACTTTGCGACCAGACCACTAACGCTAATAATATCCCGAACAAACTGTCTCACCACAACTAACCCAATTATGGAACCAATTAGTTTGTCAGACTCCTTTGTTGTTCCCACAAATACAGGTGCTTGTCAGTTAGCAGGGATCGCATGCAGGCAAGCGTAATGCTTATTATGTCAAGTGGTAATTGAATGACTAAAGATACGCAGGAATATTCGAGCATGCTAAAATGCGTCCGTATACCTTCACTTGTAGATTCTTATACCTTTAAACGAGCAATTCTTATATATATATATATAATTCCGATCTCGGAAACGGCTCCAGCGCTTTCGCTGAAATTTGGTATTTAGGGGGTTTTGGGTGCGAAAAATCGATCTAGATTAGTCTTATATCTGGGAAAACGCGCGTTTTCGAGTTTACATGCGCTTTTTCTTTCGCATTATTCAACGCTAAATATGATGGGAAATTTCACGAAGTCAAACATAATCACTTTAGCCGAGTGGTTCACACGTGTCATTCCGTCCGAGATCGCGTTCAAATCCCGGTTGGAAAATTGCTTTTTTTTTTGTGTGTGTGTGTTTAGGGGCAGAAATAAAGTTTTTGGTTGTTTTTAAAGAACTACGAGGAAAACTCGGTTGCCCAGATATTGTTATTTAACAAGCAAGCTGTTTGTGTAACTCATAGTCATCTACAAAATAAAATCGACGTCAACATTTCACTGACTACTTAGATAGTAAATTGAACACGAATAGTGCCACGTATCGATATACAATTTTATTTACTAAGCCTAAATATAATGGAATATTTTCATCGGTTCATAGTTCATAGTATTTAAAATTTACCAATTTTGGCCACACTAATGCCAAACTAGTGAAATTTTGGCGTTGACTTTAATAAAATTATGTCTAATACTGTCCATTCTATTATTAAATCCGTTTATGAGGTCTTCTGCTTTCAGATAAGACTTTCTTTTGTCCTTTTCCTCTGTAAGACGCTTTTACGAAAGGATCGGTTCATAGTATATTCATTGGCGCCAAAAAAAAATCGTTAGTCCAAAAAAGAAAATGACTTTGAATTTTATACAAAGTTTAAGCCAAAAACGTACACACGAGTCGATACTTGATTAGATTTATTGAATACTTATTTTTCGTGTTCTTCAATGGAATTGAAAAACCGGCCAAGTGCGAGTCGGATTCGCGCACAGAAGATTCCGTACAGAATATAAATAATTAACATACTGAAAATAATAAATAATAGGTTGGCTAATAACGTAAGCACCGAAAAAAGCTCGAATGTAAGTCTGATAGAAAAACAAACTTAACTTTGCAGTTTAAAAAATGATATCGCATACATCCGGCTACATAACGATCAATGCTCAGCTGCAAATGGAAGTTTATAATCTTAAAAAATCGATTTCACTGCAATATAATTACAGATTTTCAGATCTATTATTTTTGTGTGTACTTTTGCTATAAGACCTTGCATCTTGCTAAATTTCTGGGTCCTATATGAACATGAAACTGCATAGAGGTTTTTATTACCTTACACTGTAAATAAAATAGTCTAAAAATGACATATTTTTATTGCCTTGACTTAGAAGTCTGAGTTTTTCACAGGTCCAAGGGATTGAAGATTTTATTGTCTGATATTAATTTCAACGCGATACCTTCACGCGTTCTTGATATTAAGGGTCTTGACAGACAGACAACAAAGTGATCCTTTAAGGATTCTTTTTTTACTTTTGAAGTACGGAATCCTTAAAAAATAATATAAAGTTAAACGTGCTCCCGCCTACGCAGGCAGGTCACTTAAATTCCAAAGTTTGTTCACAGCTAATCGAGTTCCATCTACTACACCCTTTGCGAACCAACTGCGTCGGTTGTTTCATTTAATTTAATATCAAAGTTAATTTTGGACTAAGTCTCATGTTTTCACAGTATTTTACGATCTTTGATACCGTTTTAAGAGTGTCAAGATTTTACAACCAAACTTAGAAGCGAGTCGAAATAAGCCTAAATACTTACTGTAATGAATTTTCTAGCTCAAGATTTAATTTACTTCAATAAGCTGGAATCGAACTAAAATTTAAATGTAGACAATATGATTATTTTGTGACCTGCACGTGTTAGAGTAATAAATATTACTTCAGGATATTTTTATTATGTCTCTTTAATAGTTATTTCTCGGAAAGTATTATTTGACCACCGTAGCCCACAAGCATAACTATCCTGATTCCGCTTTCATAGCCCAAATGCTACACGCTTGTACTAACAACCCAGAGAGCCCAGGTTCGATTCTCAGTAGGGGTATCTTGTATGGTACGTAAGTACCGATGGGTCTCGTTGGTTGCCATACGGGTACGGAACCCCAAAAATGTGTTTCTTCGATTCCGAGGAAGATAAATTGTCTGCTGCTGCCTCCTGCAGTCAGGTTCATAGTCTTGACTGGTCTTGACAGTTCAGGTCATGACTGCAGTGACCAGCAGCGTGCAGTCGGCTACATACTTATCCCTTTACGGTTTGAAAGATAACATCAACACAACAACAGACAACACAACAACAGACAACACAACAACAACGCCCTATAACAGACTGACGCATATCTTCAGAACAGTTTACGACACCCTTGGGTTCCAATTCTAAAGCCGAGACCACACGACAATCTGCTACTGCTATAATAACAACATACAAATTGATTACGAATATTTATTTTGTCAAACGTAAACCACAGTATACTCAACGGCATGGAGTTTAAATATAATATAATTACAACGGATAAAATTACATTTAATATAAATATAATATACATAAATACGAGATACCAAATATTACATACATATCTTATATATATAAAAAGCTAATGTTAGTAAGTTAAGACAGGGTTTTCTCTATCACCATCAACTCCGATCAACTTCCCGTTGGGGTAGCGAATACCCCTTGGTCTCCTGATGAAAGTAAGGGTGTTTAGTCGCGATGGGTGGAAGTGGGTGGTTGTGGGTGGCAAAAATGTGAAAAATATATATCTGTCCTTATTTAAGTCATGGGAACTTCACTTGAGTGAAGAAGTTCACATGAGAATTTCTGGAAAGTTCCGAAAATTTCAGTAATGGTATAGAAAGATTACATTTACTCTTACTACATTTATGCCAAAATAAATGTCCACCCGAGCGAAGCCGGGACGGGTCGCTAGTATACAATAAAAATATGGCAACTTTAATTTGTCTCATATCTTGTTTATTTGTTAAATCGTTTCCCCATTGAAATACATTAAGCTTGATCCTAGGGTCAGTCACGACATGTTCCAGAATTTATATAAATCATACGCCACCATTGTGTCCCTCCTCCAAGATACCCAGACCATAACTCAGAGGTGATTTATCTCCAATGATACACATTATGAGTTTAGGGACAGGCCGTGGGCTCACATTAATAACATTTGGTCACATAATACAATATTAATGGTACGAGAAAAGGAGGACCTCTGTTGATGTGACGCTCTGTGAAGGGACATACGGACCGACAGTCCCGCGTAATTAATTTGATGGGAGTAGTCACCTTATTATGTTTTCTCTCGGCGAAAAATCTGTCTGTATAATCTTAAATATTGGATAATATTTTAGGGGGATTATCGGTTGCTTACTATTAACTAAAACTTTAATACTGTCGATGAAGCTATAAAAAAACGGCCAAGTGCGAGTCGGACTCGCGCACGAAGGGTTCCTACCATTATCTAAAAAAACGAGCAAAAATATCATGTTTTTGAATGGGAGCCCCCTAAAATATATATTTTATTCTGTTCTTTAGTATTTGTTGTAATAGCGGCAACAGAAATACATTATTCATGAAATACAGCCTGGCGATAGACAGACGGACGGACGGACAGCGAAGTCTTAGTAATAGAGTCTCGTCGGTTACCCTTTGGGTACAGAACCCTAAAAAACGAAACGATATTTTTTTTTTAATCTGAAAGTACCCTTACAATATCATTGACCATTTAGTACCTATTACACATTCTATTTTACTTTTATATTACCTATCTTACTAGCTATTCCCATCCATTCTTGAGGGGGGGGGGGGGGGGCAGATAAGCACTACAATAATTGATTGAATAAATTTAGATGACATTTCCAGCGATAATATAAATTAATTCGTTCTCTGCTCTGTGATTCACGTTAAGTATATTACATTGGTTCGTAGATATTAATTAATTAAGGATGGTATGTTTGATATAGTTGCACGAAGCTAGCTACGTTTGTAAGAGTGCAGGGAGTGAGCGGAGCGTTAGATTAATTTTTGGGGCAATATGATTAAATGAACAAATGAGTATTCGAGTAATCATAACTCGGAAGAAGTTGCGCGTGGATGCTAGTAGCATATGATGGTACTGTGTAATAGTTAAGACGAGGTACGACGAACTACCTAACTGTAAGCCACATGTGGAAGACAGTGACAACACTTCATCCATTTTCACTGTGAAAATGGGAAAGGTGTAAATCAGAGCTGCCTGGATTTACAAAACGAACTTACGAAAGCGAATTTATTATTTAAAAAATGATTTCGTGTGGGATAAAATCACTCTAATCTTTACTAGGTACTTTTAACAGTACGCTCATGTGACGGAAAAAGTGTTTTAGAAGAGGTGGTTTCAAACATTTAAGCTATCGAGAATTTTCCACCAATCATGTTTTCATTGTATTATGCTCAAGAAGACGAGGGACTTATTTTTATATCTCTCTGGTTTATATGTACATATCTAGTAACATAGTTCCTAGCTTCCATCAAAGCTGATAAATCACAGCAACAAAGTACGTTTACTGTCAATTCAAATCAATTCTTTATTGTGTTTAAATTTGGGTACAAATTGCAGTTGTAATTATATTTATGCATAAACATACAGGTTGCCGCCAAATCTTGCCTTTTCAGCCGTGAAGCAAAATCTCTGTACCCCTTTTTACGAAAATTGCGCGGACGGAGGAGTATGAAATTTCGCACACTTATAGTTTATATATAGAAGGAGTGCAGAATGCTAATATATTTTTTAAATGATGCATAATTTTTATGTTTGAATGTCGACCACAGTTTAATATAGAAGAAGAGAAATAAAATATATATTTAAATGTCCTAAATAGTAATAAAAAAACTTATAATCTAAGTCAAAGTTATTCATTGATTATTTAGTAATAGTAATTATAAGTAATACATGATTGTATGTCTTGAATGACATACCACACTAATAAAATTTGAAGAAATCTTTTAGTTTAGCTTACTCTTATTTATTCTGTCCATGTATACCCTTATACATTTCGTGACATTAACACTATGAAAGGACCTACGAATTTCTCGCTTCACTTTCTCGATTCTAAGGTTACACCATTTCTTTACTACGAGGCTTACGTGACAAAATCTGATGAAGAAATTACGGGCAACAATATTACCAAATGTGCATTTCGTCATGTGTGCGGCTGAGGATGAAAACAACAAAAAACTGACAAATAAAATCATAATCAAGCGATAAATCCTTAATTTTAATGACGATGACATAAGTAAGCTGTGCTTCTCATTTACGAATTATAACTAGGTAGATAAGTAAA
The DNA here is from genome assembly GCA_910589575.2 of Carcina quercana. Classification (NCBI taxonomy): domain Eukaryota; kingdom Metazoa; phylum Arthropoda; class Insecta; order Lepidoptera; family Depressariidae; genus Carcina; species Carcina quercana. Next base: position 13,944,149 of record OU342427.1, read on the forward strand.
ATGTCAACATTACCTACGTTTTAAAAATCACTTAAACCAATGTTAAGTTCATTACGAAACTACATTAAGTTTCGCTTATTTCATTATCAAGCTGTCCCCTGTAATCAACTTAGTTGTTCTTTTACGTAAGAACCTTACGAAATATAATAATTTTAACGAAATTATAAAGGTACTTTAACTAAATTAGTCAAAATAAGTTACAAGTGAAATGTCAAATGAAAATGAAGTTAAAAATACAACACTGGCATTTGAGACTTCGTAAAATGGAAGAGGCAAATTAGATTTCTCCTCCCACAGTTTCTAAATAATGCAATACTTTCCCGAAGACTTCAAGCTATCAGAAGTACAATAAATAATATGAAAACAAAAAATGTGTCGTGATAGGTAGTTTGAGTTGCTTCCATTCCCCAAGTGCGCGTTTACTGAAGATTTCAATTAAAGATAGGGCATTCCATCTCGTCATACCCTTAGGCACAATAAAAGTGTGACAAAATAGCACTCTTTAGATTTTATTATTGCATTGAACATGAACATGTTTTTATCATGAGAAGCTCAGAATGATAAGAACTGAAAGCAAACATTTCGTCCGTAGGAAAAAAGTAGAAAAAGAACTCCGTTGTCTTGCTGGTGTCGTAAAAGATTTTAAAGGAGGGGTTTTTACGTTGGTCGCCTATGTACATATTAAAAACATCTTACTGCGTTCACTAATCCTACAAGGAGGTTATGGTTATAAACTTTGGTTATAAAGCTCCATATAGAAAGTTCAATGGGGTGATCTGTGAAGAAGGCTCAAGTACAGCAGTGGACTTTTGCAGTTGTCAATAATACAAACACCTCCAGGGTAGATGACTAAAGAATTATTATGCTCTCATTTGAGAGCGTGTGAAAAGATAAATAGCTTGTCAAAGATTTATTGATACGATTTCTTTTCCTAATATAACCCGTATCGGCTAAGCGTAGAAGTTGAAAATATATGAAACTTTTAACAATATTTGAGTTATTTATTACCACGCCCTTACTGAGAAACCTCTTAATTTAATGAAAAAAATATTAAAATTAATTCTTTTTTATTCGATTAAGTTGGTTTTTCGAATTTTTGAGGGCCTTACGTGCTGTAAAAAATCCAGTAAAAATGAAATAGTATTAGATTTTTTTAATTTTATAGGAGTTTCATAATGCCCTTTATGATTAAATTTGTTGTAAGGTAATTGTCTGACAAGGTTTCATACTAAACTTTTATCATTATAATTTTTAAATAGATCTCTGGGCTTTGTTCAACAATTAGCTGAAAATCCTCGGATCCTATAATGTTGGGAAATAATCATCCAGCTTCATAGTGGATCACAGTTTTTATTTGTAAAAGCTTTTTGATTTGTTCAAAACGCCATATAAAACCTCTATCTGCGTAATGGTAGTTGACATTTAAGTCGTATACTACGATAGTGATATTAATTTCATGACTTATTGTAGCGTAGTTACTTATCCAAGCCAACTACATATTCTATTTCAAAAGATTATGGTAGAATAAATTTTGTATGGGGGAATTTTGAGCAACTTCCTGTAAAGCACTTATATTTTAGTTCAATTTTAAATGTTTTTAAGATTTAAATTTGTTGTGAACGCCAATGACTTTTTTCAACTTTATCAACGTTTAGCTGAGTCATTTGTCTCAAGAAAGCAATTGTTTTCCTTTGAACTAACGTTGATTTCTCAATGGCTCACTTTAGAAACTACGAGTAACAATGAACCGCATTTCTGTCCTGAGGTTATCCAATCAAGTCTTAATAGGCATATTCAAGAGCAACGCCATGCCATTGTTTGCAAAATTTGCACCATTGCGAACAAATGTATTGAAAAATAATATAAACCTGTTTATGACCTTAATATCTTGCAGTGATTTCGTTACAGCTAGCATTGTTTAAAATGTGGTTCTAAAAGTTGAACTAATAGGGACTAAATCCAAACTGTTCAAATGATTGATAACAACAAAAAGATAACAAGAAGCATTCATTACAGACGTGTTCTTAGGTCCATATCGTATCATCGAAAGCACCCTGTCAATCCACAAAAAAGAAACAAGATAGACAGTGATTGCCCTTGACACAGTAACGGCACGATTTGGCCCAAAAAAGGAAAAAAAGGGGATAATTGGTACAACGCCCGTTGGGAAATCTACGGGGGCCCCTAATGAGACCCCGCATGGTGTACTGGCGGAGATAAAAATCTCAGCTGAATCGAGACTTCAATTTAGAATTTATAGCTATTTTTACTCCAGTAAAAGTGTTTCGGTCGCACGATAAAATGCTCAGCGTAACACGTGTTTGAAAAAGCATTTCAATGATTGTGAAACATAAATTTTATCTACGGTGACACGGCGCATTGCGTCCGCTGTAAACCGACTGAAACCAGACAATAGCGGGTCATATTTTTTAGGGTTTCCACACATTTGTGGAAATCTACATATGAACACATTCACTCGCGAAATTTATGGGTTTTGTGATAAATGAGGCGTCAATAGATTCGTCACGCACATTGAAGCGAAAATGTTCTTACGAATATTTCTTAAGCTCAAGTCTTTCCGACTGGGACTTGATGAAATATTTCAAAGAAATAAATTAGCATTAATATTAAATGAAATAGAATAAAAGGTGGAAATGAAAGGCATAGAGTTAAATGGGATTCTAGAAATATTCCAATGCTAAATATTTTTGCTGGCTGTCAAATATAATGAACTTGAAAACATACGAAGCCGGAACTGTCACTGAATTAGAAACGATTCTGATTGAGTTGCATTTACATTACTAATAATTAAAACATTTGAAAAACATAACTAATTATAAAACCAAAATACGAAGAATTTGAAAATAAATATATTGAGCGCGTGTTTGCCGTGTTCAACAAAATTTCGCTACCATATTTATATCAAATTAAACTTTTAATAACGATCGCTATCCAAAAGTTACGCTTTGAGATTGGAAACTTCGAAAGTCATTAGTAACAGATCACTGGTGGTACGTGTGATCGAATTTCTGCACAGATGTGTTCAATATCGTAATCATTATTTCGGTATAGATTACTCAGGATGAAAATAATACTCGTATGTACATAATTACGCGTGAATCACTCCGATTCATTTTATTTTGCAATCACTAGCTTATGCCTACGACAGAACAACTTGTTACCTTGGGATAAACAGTAACCTCCTTTCGCCCCTTCAACTATTCCTGTACGAAAAGTTATGCGAACTCTTTATTCGACGTAAAGGGTGAAGGAATGTAAAACAAATCTTCTAAAGCTGTAGAGATGCTGTGTATGTACAAAAATACTAAATGAAATCGGTTCAAAACTGTTTGCGGGCAATGTAGTCAGGGTAAAAGAACACAATGAGTTCCTTTAAAAAAATTCTGACTGACAAATAGATATGCACAAAACATTACTTTTAAAAGTAATGTTATATGTCATTATTTTTCGTACCACGTGGTACCACATCGAAACAGTACACATCACTTAAAACATCACCTGAAATGGGCGCCGCGCGCTGCCATGCAACAGCGCAAATATTACTTTGCGTACCGCGTGCTATCATCACTTCGAACCATTACATTGCTCGAAACGTCACCTGCAATGGGACAGCGCAAACATTGCATTTGCTATAGTAATACGTAGTAATAAAGAATTTAAGCCTTATCTACTTGGTAATACGGTTGCATTTCAGTAACATATACGCGTTATATCCGTTTCGTTTTTATGGATTTGTCGGAGGATGCGAGCCTGCGCAGCGCGCCCCTATACGCACGGCATGCCATGAGTAATGATGTAATGTCTGAAACATAAAATAACCTGCCTAATATATAATAAGTTCCAGATCCAGACCAGACTTCTGGTTGACAAAGCCTACATCTATCGTCACTGACCATCATACATATCAGTGTAAACCTATTAAAAAGAAAGAGTCTGACATAACTAACCTGTACATTCGGGGGTGTATGTAATGTAAAATTGTAACTGGCTAATATCTGTACACATAGGAGATATTTAAGGAAGAAATAATATCAGGAGATATTTAGTGATAATAAGAGCAATAGTAGCCAAAACACTCCTGTTTAGAATTTTGTCTGGACATATGTATGTACGCGCATCACGCTATATCCGCTGCACAAAATCGTATGCCAGATTCACAGTTGTGTTGCTGGCGATATTCATTTTGATACGTCGCTTAGAAACTGAGTAATTTCAGGTTAGTATATTGCAGCCGTGTGAAGCAAAGCTACGTCGCTTGTCTGTCATATTAACTGTTTGTTTCCAATGAACCAAGTTTTTTTATCGAAGTCGGTAGTCTTTTGTTGGGAAATTTCATGAATGTAATAGCGTCACTGGTTGCAATATCTATCCTTATATTTACAGCTCGTCCTGAGACCTAAGGGAGGCACCAAGCGATTTGTTCTCTGGGGCGCTAAAATCCAACCCATTGATATCAAACACGTCAACACAGGCACTTAAGTGCTTTCTTATGTTCAGGCAACGCTTTGACTGCGACCAATAACATCTTTTTGTTTCCATCTTGACGCGAATATTCAATTTTTAGGTCTTTATTTTTTTGTTTCTCTTTCACTGTTACCTATTCCGCAATCATTTTTATTCGTTTGCCGCTTAAAAGGTATTTTGTGAAAGCGAAAGCCCGTTTGTAAAGCCGTAACCGAATATTTGCGGTGCAAAATGGAAAGGGTTCGAGGTCGGGTAACTTATCTGTCCCGCTAGTTTTTTGCTCGATCCGCTTGCGTAAGCTCTTTTGCGTTTCACGGAAACCACTTTATAAATCAACAGGGAAAAATAAATTATCCCCATGGGAAAAATTGTGGTTCTTTTTATTCGACACGCAACAAAATTTTACGAAAATTCATCAATATACATGATAGTCTAATTTACTGGTATCGTCAACCGTCGTAATCAAAGATTCTTCTTTCTTAAGGTTTCTTCCGTATTAATTTGTTTGAAAAAAGACTTTCTTTTCATGCCCAATCAATCAGCAAAGCTAATTTTAATTGTGCAAGGAGTTGATTATTTAGGAATATACTTAATTTTCATACTCATATAAATATGATAAATTTGTCTTAGTAATTTCAAAGAAATCAATCAATAGTTAAATGTTATCAAGTGTTAGATTTCTTGTTCTTCTTGTGCTGATGGACCCCTCACACTGAGCGAGTGTATTTTCGACATCTGATGGAATTGAATGCAATGTAATTCGTATTAGAACATATTTGTTACAAGCATAGAATTTTAGCAACAGCTACAGCTTAGAGAGCAAGCTTTCAAATGTCTTCTTTATCATCAAGTTATCATGTTATTGCTTAGCTTGCATCTCTCCGACCATTGGTGGTTTGTAGCCAATTTATCCTACATTATAGATAGTCATAGTTTTCTATAATAAAGTTGTCGATAGTAAAGATGTCTCCTTTTAACTAAGGAAATTCATTATAAGAGCGACGAGTATAGCTTTATTTGGTAAGCTTCAATGTCAATTTATACTCTACTCAATGACCTTTGTACCTAACCTATAATCGAATTTTCACAAATAACCATACAATTTGTAAGGAGAGTAAAAAGTAACTGTTATGTTCTTTTACAATCTCTATGTTTTACACAACGATTATTAAGTTATTATTTGAACGTAAAAAAATTAATTTCAAACACCACGCATAGAGACATGGAAATGTTTCAAATATTTTCCATGACAAATCACGCCCGTCCGTTCCAGATCTGAAATCATTTATCACGGACTACCGCTCCGTGCCACCAGAACAACGCTGTTATGTTCCAGTGCGTCAAAGCATAATATGTCAAAACGAAACAGACAGAGTGGTACCCAAGCTTAGCTCTCAGTGTGACAGTACTCGTATTTGTTCTGAGTATTTCGGGTGATGCATTATTGATAGCATATTGATTTTGAGTGTTGACGTTGGAGAACATTTTCTAGAACTATATTTTGCAGGAATTTTTCCTTCGCAGCAGTAAACTAGGGGTTTCTAACAAACTGACAGTTTCATTATAAAAGTTTACAATTTGACATGTGTCGAGATGGTTTTCCTGTCTATGGTTGGTTGGTATAATTGCATGGTCGTCTATTGTTTTCCTGTAAAAGAACACACAAGCTATTCTTTTTCCTTTACAAATACCTATCTGGGCGAGGACTTTAATCGTTTTAAATTAAACAAATTATTTCTCCCTTTTAATGAGTCGGTTTTTTTTGTGAAAAAAACTGAGCTTCTGTTTTTTGGTCGTATAATAAGACAATTTCATCGGAATTGTCTTAAACGTCTACGTCCTATCCTAACATCTCAGCAGCAGCAGTTATGTGATGACTCTTATACTTTTTATTTGAGACAGTTCAAAAAACACTGTACGTGCCTATATATTTTAAGGATTCCCCTCGATTTCCACGTGATCCCCTCATCAGATGCTGTCTTGGTTACACTGGGAACAACTTCAAAGTATCAAATAATAATACAAATAATTTCGAAATAAAAAAATCATTGAACATACATTAAAAAGAAACAGACATACCGTTTTGAAGTCAGTCAGTTTTTTTGCGTTTTTATTTATATTTAACGGTGTGATGCGGGACCTCAAGTGTGCACATTCGACATAAGCGGTTTTTATCCCTATAAAGTGTTTCCGTTGGATAATTTTCAACGAGAGTAAATGAAGGTTTTTTTTTAAATATAAGCTTTTGAAAACCTCACGGTGTGAGGGTGCCATCCGGCTAAAACAATGGAAGATTTGAGCGCGCCTTTTGCTTCAATTCTTGAACCGATTGCTCGCAGTATTCATAAACAATTTCTTTTTGTGGCTGGATCAAGCCACGGATCGCATCAAGCACAAGACATAAAATATCTTTCCATTTCCACTTTTCTTCGGGCAATAAACGTGAGGTACGGAATATAGCAAGTGGTGTTGTAAAACATGATGTATTGGACTCATAAGTTTTGGGGTCAGTATATATTAGCCTCCTTTCCTGCAGGTCAAAGGAAACACAGTTGGTGAATTTTTCAAAACATATTTATTGGACCGACAACCTGAGGTCGTGGGTCGTGAGTCGCTGGGTGCAGGTAGCTCGAAACCGATCGATGTGACGTATGTACCATGAATGAGGCCTATGTCCAGCACTGGACGCTTCCTGGCTGATGATGATGTTTTATTGCTAACGAACTTCTTGATATTATTCTGTTACTAACTTAGGTAAAAATATATGTTGAGGATGTTAGTCTTGGATGAATTTCATAACATTTGGTTAGCTTTTATCGATACGGTCGCTTAATCTAATATTTTGTTACGTATTGGGCATTTAATGTACATGTAATTAAAATTACCGAAATATCTCACCGCCTCCCGTGAAATTGTTCTTGTCGAGGAATTACGGTAGAAATATGTAGTGCGCTTCATCAGTTACACTTCATCAAACGACACTTTCTGAATGCAAATGCTTAGCTTGTAACAAGCTACATGCACTCTGTAATATTTGAGGAGTTTCCTCCTGGATCCCATCGTCATAACTGGATTTTAATCAAAATGGGACCAATATGCAAGCATATGCTTTCAAATAAGAAAGCAAAGTTAAGGTGTACCCTCTGACTTTGTCTGAAACGAAGCATAGAAGTAAACATAACATCAATCTCGGCCGGAGGAAAAATGATACGCCCCGTTTACTGAAGACCACGTGTATCATTACTCTCAAGTAACACCGGTTAATCTAAGACTCAGTCCAACTGCGCCTTAATCCGGCCTCTGGCTAAGCCCTCTCAAAGTCTCTCACGACGTGACAGATTTGTCAACGTAATCCATTTAGTACCGGAATTAATATGAACCCCCTACACGTACGTTACATTTTGGAAACAATGATGTCATTTATTGTTTAAAAATCACTTAGTCCCAGAATTAATGTAAATCTCTTACACGTATGCGCCAGTGGCGCCCTCATTCACCCTTTTCTACATTTCTACGCAATGATAAAACAGACTTTTTGTATATGTATGTGTTTATATCGATGAAGGAAAACATCGTGAGGAAACCTGCATGTCTTGAACAGGAATGTCAAGCCCGCTATTCCGCACTGGGCCCGCGTGGAGGACTATGGCCCATACACTCTCTGTTGGAGAGTAGGTCTGAGCCCCTCCAGTGGGGACGTATATAGGCTGTTGATGATGTGTTTATGTGACACAGATAAAGTTGTAGTGTATACTAACTGCACAAAAACATAGTGTACATTTCAGTAGCATATACAACGAACTCCATCCAAAAACACTAAAATTGGAATAGGCCATACTTGAACAACAAAATATATTCTGACTAGACCCAGTAGAGAATATCAGTGTAGATTCCAGTACAATAGGCAGCATTTTTACGTCCGCCCAATACGACTTCATGAGCAAACAGTTCGGGTCCAAAGTTTAGTACACAGAGCTCCATAAAAAGATTTTTATGGCCTATGAATGCTACAGCAGATAGTCTGCTCGAGAACATGATTTGCTGTACAGTTTTAAGCCATAAGCTTTAAGAAGTTAAGGCCATTAAGGGTTTGCGCTTGGAAAACCGTTTTAAATACGAAGTCCGGCTAGCTTGAGAGCATTAGAACGATTTTCGCTTAATGTTTTCTTGATATGGCAAGACAAACTGAAACATAATATGTAAATGCACAGAAGATAGTTTTATTATCTTGCTATTTAATGGTTCTTCAATGAGGTTTTTGACGAAAATTTTCGCGCCTGTTGGCGCCACTGTGACAAGAGGTCTGGCTATCCCAGAAACATGTTTGTTTTTCCTTTTGTTATATTTATCAGGAACAGCTATGCCATACACGAGGGAGATCTTATAAAGATTCCGCTTTTTCATCGCATGTTCGGACCCCTTATAAGTAACGTTATATAAGATACATATTATTCATTCTATTCCATCCAGTCGCCTGTAACTTCGATTCCTAATAGTAGCAAGCAACCCTTTTACAATTCTCCGTTTGAGATTGACGAAATTTTATTAGTAGACCTTTTCGGTAGAACAGCGTCAAATTAGAATTCAGTGCCACGTAATTCATTTTAGAACAAAGTGTATACATAGAGTGACGAGAAACAGAAACCGACATGGACCTTAGTTTGATGACGTCATATTCTTGAATTTTGTCTGAATCCACACTTTAAATAAAGTATAATAAGGGGTAAACTTTGGACTCAAAATCTGTAGGAAATCGGTACTCTGTTTGGTTGGTATTTTGGTATGAAAGGTAGAAGAGACAGCGCCTCATTAGCTTGAGAATTCTGGATAAGCACCTATGTGTGTGTTGCGTTCTGTGGATTTACGCGTGTGCGCGCCGCATCAAGACCCCGCACTGCACCCCGCGCCGCCGCTGAGCTGTCGACCGGGAGCGGGCGGACACTTCTCAGCGACGGGTCAACTGGATGAGCCGACACAGCGGGACATACGCGCCTAGCTATCGACTAGAATAAATAATAATTTTACACAAATAAAGATATTAATTATTATTATTATTTATTTAAATCAGACATACATCCATATTGTTAGTAAACTTATTGCTATGTTAGCAATTAAATATGATGTTAGTCATGCTACTGGGACACCGGTGCATGTAATGACAACCAGTGTCGCAGCATCGGTCCGTCGGTGCGGTGCGCGACGACAGCGAGCAGACTGCTGCGGCCCCGCACCCTGCGCGCGCTGGAGGACGCACTCTTGCGTATCGTGCGGTACGAGTAGAAGCAGTCTACATGTGCCTCGGCAAACATTCCCGAAGCGCTGCAGAAGCGAGGCAGCCGCAGCAGAGCCCTAAAAGCATTATTGTATTGAACGCGAAGGGCGTTGTAGGCCCCCTGTGTGTATGAAACCCACTTTGTTCAATCTTTATAAATAAATTTACAGCATGCTTTTCATCCCACGGCAAACATTTGGAAGTTTATCCACGACTTGTATTCAGTACACTTTAGAGTAATTGTCCTTTACAATGCCATATGCTACGCTAATGCCAAATTCCACTAAGATTGCTTCTGCCATTGAGATACTAAAAGATAGCGAAGGTACAAATTAACAACGCACACTCTCGTCTATTATACAATGTCATATAACTGTATAATTTATTTGCTTCTTTCATGACCCTTCAGCTAATTACTGACTACAATGGAAGATAAATGACCTTTTTATAGCCTATTACGCTGTTTAGAAAATACCGTTTAATTGCTTTGGGTCAGTATAAAACGGTCATCCTGTGGGATTTCACTAATGGGAAGAGGAATAATTAGTTTCATTAACTAAATTAGTTTTGCTTGAATCTTCCCGCGTTTGACAATGTTGCTTTGTTAACAAATAGTGGACGATTTTGTGTCTTATTTATTTAGTTAATTAGTGTGTAGCTATATTTAGCAGTTTGATTATATAACAAGTGAATGAAAAGTAAAATTTAAAAAATGAATCGACAAAAATTTCATATAATGATGGAGCCTGGTCACAAAAGTTCACGAGATTCAGTTGAGAAATATGACCTGTGTAGAGAAGAACACGCCATCGCCATTTTTGCTCAAGCTGAAACGGAGAACCTTCGCTCACGCTTCGGTCAATTACAATCTTATCCGATATAACGTATAAGTACTAACACAATCCATACAGATCCTTGAAACGGAAGTTGTTTGCCTACGATTTCGCTGCAGAACAACAGGATCTATATGTCTCCATTCACCACACGGCAGCACAAATATTTGCCTGTCAAACTGTTGGGTTGTGTGTCATGCATAACATGCTCGTAATCCTTCACTCACTCCGCTCCGATTGGCTTCGTTCCAAGGAAACTTTACTGTACGAGTCGTACAAATTAAATGTTATTTACCAACATTGAAGCTTCTTAGAGGAACTATACTGAGGAAATATTAGGTCGCACCGGCAGGACCCCTAAATTGGTAAGGATATAGCGTTCCTTAATCGAGTGCCTCTCACAAAAGAGCCGCCTAGCTTTAACAGGAAATATTTAAGTTAGGGCTTACTTTGACTATTTTTTAAATGTGAAAGTGAAAACTGGACAGCGGTAATAATTATTCCCAAAGTAACAACAATGGCTTAATGCAAGCAGCTTCCCTGACTGTCTCCGTGTCCCAAAGTCATGAATCCCAAGATTAGCTGTAAGCCGAGCACACAGGGTTCGGTAAACTTGTACATAATCCAGTACGCGTGTTCAGATTTCATCGAAATTAATTAACAACATATTCTCGGGGAAATCTAGTACTTTCACCTTTCATTAAATAATATTAATTTCATACTAGCGGACCGCCCCGGCTTCGCACGGGTGGACATTTATTTTGGCATAAACGTAGAGTAAATGTAATCTTTCTAGATCATTAAAGAATTTTTTTCGACACACACTATGAAAAGACGGCCATGGGTTTACGCTAGTATACACAGAACACATACTGAGTTAATGACATTATCCAGGCAAATTGTGAATTTAATATGAATATTTCATTTTTCAAAATAGCCCCCTGCTAGTAGATGAGTGAAAATTGTCTGTATTACCTGTATGCAGAGCATTTGAATTGCATCACTTGAACTACGGACACGTATCACGTCACGGTAGGCTAACCAGCTTACTGCATAGGCCCGGGCCGTTTACGTCTAACGATTCGATTACGATACGATTATTTCTAGCTTGAAAGTTTTGAAATTCAACTGCTTTACCTCAAAACTGTATAAGAACCATTTTGTAAATGTAACACCTGATTATGATCAACAAAAACTATCTTTAGACGTCGTAGGGATATGATGAGGGACCTTCGTAAATATAACATATATTCATCTATTTCTCATAACACCTAAATACTCATCGTATATATACACGGGTAATGGAACATACAATTGGGTGGGTGCTATTATTTATTGGCCATGAAGCGCTAATCAAAGAAAGGAATATTAAAATATCGTGGTTGGTCTCAAAAAAGATCTTAAAGGTCCGCAACGAAATCTCATTTGAACAATATGGTATAAAAAGATTAGTAGGTCAAAGTTCTCGTGGCCCATCGTTAACAAGATCGGTCTCACTGAATCGTCCACGAAGTGTTCCCTTTCTGAGTGCATACTGAAGTGACACAAAACCATTCCAAAGTAGATGATTTACTTTATTTGTTTTGGGAAAAAATTCTCGTTGGTTGTAAAGAGGGACAAACTTACCTGTATACGAACCGGAGGTCAGCCAACCTGATTTATGGGCAAAATGTAGAGCAAACCGCTCTGCATTTCTCCCTGTGGTGCCTCTTGAAAGATAATACTGGCTTTAATATTCGCATTTTCATCCTTGTAAAATTCTGAATTCAGACTCTGAAAATTCATGAGTTGTTAGTAGTTATTTTGAGACTCTAGTTGGACATGCATGAGTCACCCATATAGTTTGTCTAGATTTCTAGTCATCTAGATTTGTCGTAATCGCCGCTCACGGCAAGCGGATTGGTGATCGCAGTAAGATATCCTTACTCTATGACGTAGGGCACAAAATTAAATTTTTTTGAAATCTAGTTTTTCGTGTAGGCGTTTAATTTTAAACGTTATATCCTTTTAAAATACTGTTTAAGAATGAGGGTTCCGTACAGAATATAAATAATTAACATACTGAAAATCTTAAATAATAGATACGATAATATACACCCAACAACGCTCTATCGAAAATGTGATTCTGATTGAAAAACCAACTTTACTTTGAAGCTAAATTACATACCCGATGGATGGCTTTCAACCACAAATGTAAGTTTGTAAACATAAAAAAAGCTATTTCCGGTGTCCACACTTGTCCGGTTTGCAAACACATGTCCGGTGGTGAAGACCTGGTTCCTGTAGCACAGGGGATCCTGGTTCAGGAGCCAGTCTTCACGAAGTCACGAAACCATAGAATTAATTGAATTTTTTTTTGGTATTGGTTCCCATGCATTTTGTATGAAAATCTTTTTATTGCGTTTAACTATAATAGTCCGGTTAAATTAGACCAAAAATAAGAGTGAAGCTACGTTTAAAAAACGCGCTAAGTACACTACGCCATAGGTGGCGTGGAAACGTGTGCATATCATGACGATTACAACTTTTCTCGTTAATTTCTCGTTTAATCGTTATACATATCTCAAAAACGGAGGCTCGTAGGAAAAAAGTATCAACACATTTTTTGTAAATAATTTTATGGTCTACAATTTTTGTCTGAGGTATTTCTATTATAAAACTTACCGTTTGTTGAAAATCGCTAAAAACTCATTTCTTGACCTTTGACCTTGAATAAAAAATTGTCCTTATAGGGGAATGATGGGGAACTTTCAAATTTTATTTTTCTTTGTATTTTAAACAATCTTACCGATTTTCAGCTTGGTGGGAATTTATGTAGCTTCGAATGTCTAAATTGAATGGACTGTAAGTTAGATTTTACACAGATTCACGGGACCGCAGAATTGAGTATTAAATACTAACTTCACACGCGTTCCTGAGAAAATGATTGATTTTTGTATTGGATCATTCTGAGCGAATTCATGTTACTTATTACATAAATCCACTGGTAATATCATGCCTATTTTCTGCATTTAATAAAATTCTCAATATCAAGGTTTTATCTCGCTACAGCTAGAAACATCGCTATTAATATCAACAAGCTCTCTCGTGTGGCATCAACGCAAATTGTTTCGAGTATTAAACGTATAAAGTTTCAATTTTACGTATTGTTCACAGTAATGTAATTTACTTTTCAGCCTTTGTCACAATTAACAACTGCTGCTGCGTGGTAATATATGACTTTTGCCTTAATTCCCCTTCGGTAATTAGCATGTGTGCGGCGGTAATACAGTTTACTGAATGGATGTGTGGAAACAATACTTGTATGACAATTGCTTACCTCAAAAGGAAGAAAAAAAAACGTCCCAGTGCAAGTCGACTCGTGTACTAATGGGTGCGGACCGTTGAAAGAGTACATTTTTTAGGATCACTCTGTCGTACGTCAGTCTGTCCGTCTGTCACCAGGCTGTATCTCATGAACTGTGAATGTTAGACAGTTGAAATTTTCACAGATTATGTATTCTGTTGCCGCTATAACAATAAATACTAAAAAGTAGAATAAAATAAATATCTAAGGGGGCTCCCATACAACAAACGTGATTTTTAGGAATGGGCCGTTTTTTTAACTTACTATATATAGGCGAACTCCAGTACTCAGTTAAGTTTTTCTTTCGCATAACTTCACGCACAATATGGACACTGCCCCTGCAGTGGGAACATATTATATATTATTATGCTATTAATGATGATGATGACTTATTTCACACTAGAGTATAAGCGCTGTGTAAGCGGTGCGCAGTATTTACGGGGGCTCCCATAGAACAAACGTGATTTTTGTCATTTTTATAGAGAATGGCATTCATAATGGCATTCATGCGCGAGTCAGCATCGCTCTTGGCCGGTTTTTCAACATACTAAATTTGATATAATTATAATACTTTCATCCATTAAACAGACGGGCGAAGGCCTTTCTTACGGATCCTACTATTCTGTCGAACGTCACGTAGGAAATAAATATTTATGCAATATTGTTTTGATTGTAACAATAATCGCAACGAAAGATAATGTGTACTAGCAACATTAAGAGACGACAAAGGAGTATCCCTAAAGGGAGACGAGAAAGTAACATCATTACAGATGTGCACGTCATCCAAGAAAATTTTTGTAAGACTCGCGGAAGGGGTAATGATCCTAGGTGCAAGATGCAAGCGGAGGCGTTTTTTTTAAGACTAAGCTTTTTTTATTGATATAGTAATTTTTTTTTGCTTTACTGATCCCAAAAGTTTCTGTTCTTAAGTAGGTACCACGTGTATGATCGGGTCGTTTAAGAAGGGTTTCCTGGTGATATTGTCGGATCAAACTTCGAATTGTAAAATATTTTATGACATTTTTGTTTGTTTTAGTTGTTTAGATATGACTGGCATTGTATGGACAATGTATGACATATTCATGGAACATACTAGTTACGAGTAGTCGCCAACGAGACAGAGCTTTTAGATGGCATTGTTTCTTATATTCCTTGTACAATTACTGTTATAGAAAAATCACTGAACAGTTAGGATAAGTTACTAAACAGATTTTAAACAGTGGTCAATGTTCTTGATAGAAAATTACATGTAACCTGACAGTTGTAGAAAGGACTGAAATCATGTAATAAAGAAAGTCTGCAAATTTTTATCAGTATCGATTTCTACCTTTTTCCTACGTAATCAGGCTAAATGAATTTCAGGGGACAAAAATAAGTTCACGTTTTCTATAGCCTAAGAAATTTACATAATATACGATTCTTAACACAAAATGTATTCACTATGCAGCAAAGAAAATAATAAAAAATAGTTTTATAATGTTCAAACAAAGCCCTTTATACCCCACTTGACCTAGTGACTCCACTTATAAATGTATCCCCTTCTTAAATAAAAAATATTTTACTAAATATTTCTGATGTATCACCTGTTTCAAGTTGATATCGTTAATAGTTCCTCAGATAATGAGCTCGACAGACGGACGGATGGACAGACAGATACCACAGTGAGATTATAAGGGTTCCGTTTTTATCATAGGAAGTTCGGAACCCCAAAAATATTCGGAACTCGCTCCTACCTCTTAGCTTATACTCAGCGGATAATGCGGACCCTCGGGGATCTGGTGAGTCAGGGATTCCTTTAGCTGATAATGGGCGGTGTCCTCAATCACGTCCCTCAGGAGACGGATCCCGGGGGAATCATTCAGAGTGGCCGTATGTTAGGTGAATTACTACACATTATGTTTAATGGGCCGGACGACGGTCAGACTTGCTGGGTACATGTCGCGAGGAATGACTTCAACAATCATGGAGAATATAAATTCCTGCGAAAAAGGGTCTTGACAGACAGACGGAAAACAAAGCGATCCTATAAGGGTTCCTTTTCCCTTTTCAGGTACGGAACCCTAAAAAGTATTTTGTTTCGGACTTTTAATTCGAATTTTCGAAATTTCGAATTTATTAAAGGTTTTAACTGAAACTATCCCTAAAATATTATTTATTATTTAAGAATAAGCTTATTACATAAAATTTGGTTGTAATTAATATCTTACATAATTATTAGCACTTTTATTCATTTTTAACATTATGTAAGTATTGTTAAATATATTTAAAAACTATCCTATTTTCAGTGCTTATTACGCCTTAAATTTTGAATAAAGTATGTTTGCCATATTTTTTTGTCAAATTGCATTACCTAAAAATATAGTAATAAAAAAATATGTCACTCACTCTCCACACATTGGAAAAATCTATTCAAATGGTTTCGTCATACAATCTGTATTATGTTTGAGTGTCAGAAAGAGACAGTAGCAAAACTTTTCTCATTTAAACTTGGTTTTTGCATGTGATGTCTGATACGAACACGATAGGTCGATTTAATAATAAGCGAATTCGTTCTGATCTGATCTTGTGACTTCTTTCTTGTGGCTTCTTTGAGATAAATATGTTTCTTAGGGTTCCATATCTCAATAGAAGAAAAAACCGCTTATAGGATCACTTTGTTGTCCGTCTATCTGTCAAGACCATTCCTCTAAGGAACGCATGGAGATATAAAATTGAAATTTAAATTCTTAAGTCTTAAACACCTTTGATCTTTGAAATTTCAATCTTCTTATTCAATGCGATAGAAGCCGTATCTTTTTATGACGCATTTATTGTTGATTTTCTTTGCGATGCATTCCCATTTACCTAGAGTTCTCAAATTCGACAAGGAGCAAAGCCTTACAGCACAAATATTGGAATACATCTGAAAATTATAATTTTTTAATTATATATCATTAAAATATTTCAATTACAAACTGTTTCAGTGCCTGTTATTATTTGTATTTTAATTTGTAAATCAACAACAATTGCTCGTGTTCTCGCCAGGTGCAACTTATTCTAAGTATGTTAAGTACTCATATTCTGCACGGAACCTCTTGATGCGCGAGTCTGACTCACACTTGGCCGGTTTTTGTTTGTTTTGGACTAAATAAACTATGAACTAATCCCAATTCACAATACTTAATAGTAAGTCATTAAAATCTGTATTTGACATGTAAATATTTTGACATTAAAGGATTTATAATTAGAAAAAATTTACAATATCCTGTAACGTATCTTTCCTCACTGCTGGTTGACTGGTAGAGATCCGGATGAGGGGATAATTCCGAAAGTATTCACATGTTTAGGCATGTACTTTTAAACCGACTTCAAAAAAGAGGTGGTTCTCGATTTGGCTATAGTTTTTTGTATGTATGTTACGATTTATGATTCTTTTGATGATTCTTTTTTGTTTGGTACATCATACATCAGAGGTGGTACTTTATAAATGTTATCGAAATTGATTAAGTACTTTTTAAGAAAATCAACAAAAACGAAGTGACCTCTAAGCGTGAACATTTTAGGGGATGAATACTGTAGACTTTTAGGGTAGTTGAAGTCGCTTCTTAGTTCTTTTTGAACGCTTTAATTATTAATGAAAAATTTAGATATGTGTGTGTAAATAAAGGGTATTCATACAAAGTTTGGTAGCAGCCAAATGCTCCGTAATAAAATAATTTTGTGCGGAACCATGCTTCACTGAGGTCGATTCCCTCTCGACCAACATTTATTATTTTATTTTCAGTTCATCAGCAGCGTCCTTCAGTCGTTGATCACAATCCCAAACTTGGACAGGCAGTGTTAGCGAAACAAAGCGAAATTAAATTTTTAATGAAAGGAAGTTCGTTATTCATTCAGTTTGGTTTCCTGGGGGGATCTTTAATAACTCGCTGTTGCGAATAAGAGGGCCGGACTCCTGCAAAACAACAACAGAATTAAACAACGGAAACGAAGCAGGGTGAGTTTTATTTTACTGATAAAATCATTTTAACCATTCGTCATAGGAGTAGACCACAAATTCGAACTTGTTTTTTTAGTTGACTAGCTTTTGCCCGCGATTTCGTCCACCTGGAATTTATTATTAGTATACATAATGGTTTGGCAATCTCACCTCGTGGTAAGTGACGATAGAGACTCACTTGCCTTTGACGACAGCCGACGGAATAAATGAATGAAATGAATGAAATGAATGAAATGAATGAAATGAATGAAATGAATGAAATGAATGAAATGAATGAAATGAATGAAATGAATGAAATGAATGAAATGAATGAAATGAATGAAATGAATGAAATGAATGAAATGAATGAAATGAATGAAATGAATGAAATGAATGAAATGAATGAAATGAATGAAATGAATGAAATGAATGAAATGAATGAAATGAATGAAATGAATGAAATGAATGAAATGAATGAATGAATGAAATGAAATGAATGAATGAAATGAATGAATGAAATGAATGAATGAAATGAATGAATGAAATGAATGAAATGAATGAAATGAATGAAATGAATGAATGAAATGAATGAAATGAATGAAATGAATGGAATGAATGAAATGAATGGAATGAATGGAATGAATGGAATGAATGGAATGAATGGAATGAATGGAATGAATGGAATGAATGGAATGAATGGAATGAATGAAATGAATGAAATGAAATCATTTAATCAAGACCATCAGTCCATATTTTTAAAAATTACAATTACAATTATTATGAATGATGTTAGATGATATGAAGTGATACTACTCTTAAGCCGAGACCACACTGCCCAGTGAACATACTTCCACTTTTTAGGTTCGATTACAACCAAGCAACAAACTATTAGTATTGTTACATTTCCAAGGACGAAACTTCCTTAGTAATAACGACTTGCATGTCCAACATCGTTCCATTAGTTTAAAATTACCGCTTCTACCACTTCCGCTTCGTAACGCCACTTAGAAAAACCGAAAGCGTATTTATTTAAATTTTCAAGTTACAAAGCTGGCGCGCGCTCTGTTGTTTTTGTCGTATATTCTGGATTGTAACGCCAATGAGTCGGGAAAATGAGTTCATTTAATTATTAAATAGGATTCAAACGGGAATGGGATGAGATTTCCCAAAAGGTTGGCTGGTTTTTATTAGCTATAATTTTAATTAGAGTTAAGCAACTTCTATCTAGACACAATTACGCGAAATTTTAGTTGTTTTTATTATACCTTCCACTTGGCCTTCGTTTAGCACATGTGTAGATTGTTAGAGTGAGTTACTTAAAAAAAACCGCTCAAGTGCGAGTCGGATTCGCGCACCCTAAATTCCGTACAGAATATGAATATTTAAAAGACGGAAAATCATAAATAATATGCACCGAACATATATAACGAATGCGTCTAAATCTCTTTTCCAATTTAGTTTTGCTACGCGTCACTAGATGGCGTTACTAATACTTTAAAACGTCTCAAAAATATCGTTTATTGTATGGGAGCCCCTGAAATATTTATTGTATCCTGTGTTTTAGTATTTGTTGTTATAGCGGCAACAAAAATACATCACCTGTGAAAATTCAACTGTCTATCACGGTACACGATACAGCCTGGTGACAGACGGACAGACAGACGGACAGACGGACAGACTGCGGAGTCTCAGTAATAGGGTCATGTTGGTTACCTTTTGGGTACGGAACCCTACAAAATCGCGACAAATTTAATCATTGTAATCGAAAAAGGATTAAACAAGTTGTTAAGGAAAACCCTCGACTAAATGGAAGTAAGTAATGGGATAAAAATAAAAGTCATTTGAAAATGGGTTGGTTTCTCGCGATGTGTTATATAAACAACTAAATATTTTACATTCCCTAGTCCTTCTAACCTTTATTTACCTATTTTATCTCGTAGAGATAGACACAAGTAAATTATCATGTACAGGTTCTAAGAATATTCATCTACCTAGTATTTTAATTATCCAAGAAAATTCGCCAGAGGCTGCCGTTCTTTCTAACTATTAACAATGAAGCGAAATAAACAATTTGAATTTTTTAAACAACAGTCGTAAAATTGGTGAAGCTTATGAACTGTGTCTTAAATCTGTTATTTGGGAAGTATTTATTTTCCTTTTCAATTATTTGCCATAAAACAAAACTTTCAGCAAGTTCCCTTGTCTCAACAAAGAACACAAATCATCTCAACGCATGTTTTCTCAGCTGAGCAAATCTGAGACCTACTTCTAAAACAAAAGTTTCATTTGTCATAACGAATTAACAAAAACATGTTTACTCAAAGAAAATGTTACAATCCTGAGAGCGTTTTGTCCAAGAACAAGTAATTGTAATGTTACGAATTTTCTCAATAGTATTTTGAATTTTCATGTCGAATTTTGATATTTTCTCCTTGGATGTTAAAGATTTTTCAATGTGTTATTTTCGGAGATGGACGGACGTGGGAATGATATTTTTTAAACACATTTAATAAGTTCGACTATGCGTTCGAGAAATAAAATATATGATTGGGAATTGACAAACAAAGTCCTTTCATACTCGTATGATACCCCATTTGACCTAGTGATCCCACTTTGCAACTCATTCCAAATTTCAATTTGATAGCATTAGTAGTTCCAGAGATGTGGTGACAGACGGATGGACATACATACAGACACCGTGAGATTATAAGGGTTCTGTTTTTTCATTGGACGTTCGGAACCCTGAAAATCATTTGTAACAATAATAATGAAGTAAAGTTTGGTCAATTGCTTTCAACTTTTTCAATGTATTTACGATGGGCTAATCTTGCCAACTGTCTTTACGATTTCTAAATGATTTAAATAAATAAAAACTTTAAACTGGCCGACTTTATCAAACTTATTTGCTGATTCATTTTATATAATCTTATACCCAGATCCTCAGAACGAACTAGGTATCCAGTTAGCAGCCATAATTAGCACCGTTGCAAACTTTCCCTTAGTCGTCGAAGACGAAGGCCAGGTAAGAGGAGAAGACGTGAAGTAGTTCTAATTTAGAGCCAAAACAAATGCAAATATTTATACCAGGTACTCTTAAATTCTGACAAGGTAAAATATTTTAAAACCAACCAAAACCACTTCCGCTTGTGGGCGTTGCAATATGGACTCTAATGTATATTTATAAATCTAATGGAATGGCAATGGCAGTGAAGAGAAGTCTTTCAATATTGTTCCAGCAATTTTACTTACTTCACTAAATAGTATAAAACAAAGTCGCTGCCCACTGTCTGTATGTATGGATGTATGTATGCTTAAATCTTAAAAACTACGCAACGGATTTTGATGCGTTTTTTTTAAATAGATAGAGTGATTCAAGAGGAAGGTTTATATATATAATACATGCATAATATAGTAGAGCAACACTGATAATTTTAGGGGTTTCTAATGTGATGTCGTAAATAAACACATATTTTAGCGCTTACATTGCAAACGCTGGCTAAACCCTACCAGATAGATCAAAATAATGTACTACTGTATTGTACACCTTAGAAAGATCAACAAAAAGTACGCGATGGTATATGTCTAACTATTGTAGTTATGTCACTATAACTACTTTTATCAATTTTTTAAGTTAATAGAAATGCCGACCAAATCAGACCATGTTATCCATACCTTTATATTAACCCTTATCAAAATAAATCATTTCATATTCAAGACTGCTTCAATATCTGTATATAGCTTCTTGAATTATTGAAATAGGACATTCCATTCAAAAGATATAACGAATTTCAAAAACCAAATACACACAGAAAAATAAACGCCGGGCCCCCATACACCAAACATGACCAAACTGAAGCATTCAAATAATGTAGTATTGACCGAAGTGCGAGAGAGAGGCTTAGCGATACTATTTAGCTGTGTATGAAATGTAAAAAATAACATAAGAAAAAATTAAACTCCTTAAAAATAAAATACATAAAACAAAGGGGTCAAGTGCGAGACGGACTCGCGCACCGAGGGTTCCGTAAAGAATATGATTAATGAACATACTGAAAATCACTATCACTAAATAGTATAATACCTCAGCGTCTAAAGACAAGTCTTTAATCCGTGCGTGTTGCTGTGGGCCGAATAAACAAGCTCAAAGTCACTCAGCGAGCAGTGGAACGAGCTATGCTCGGAATTTCTATACGTGATAAGGTCCGGAATTAGGAAATTCGTAGACGAACGAAGGTCACCGACATAGCTCGACGAGTCAGTGAGCTTAAGTGGCAATGGGCAGGCCATATCGCTCGAAGAACCGATCACCGGTGGGGAGTAAAGGTTCTCGAGTGGCGACCACGTACCGGGAAACGTCTACCAGGCCGTCCCCCTACTAGATGGACCGACTACCTGGTCAGAGTCGCAGGGAGTCGCTGGATGCAGGTAGCTCGGGACCGGTCGATGTGGCGTACCATGAGGGAGGCCTATGTCCAGTAGTGGACGTTTCCCGGCTGATGATGAAATAGTATAAAACAAAGTCGCTTCCCGCTGTCTATGTATGCTTAAATCTTTAAAACTACGCAACAGATTTTGATGAGTTTCATTTAATAGATAGAACTATTCAAGAGGAAGGAAGAATAATACATGCATACTATAGTAGAGCAATACCAATAATTTTAGGGATTTCTAATGTGATGTCGTAAATAAACACATCTTTTTGCGCTTACATTGCAAACGCTGGCTAAACCCTACTAGAACAAATCAAAATAATGTACTACTGTATTGTACACCTTAGAAAGATCAACAAAAAAGTCTGCGATGGTATATGTCTATCTCTTAAGGATAACCCACAGTAACCATTTTTATCCTTTACTTTTTCCGAGAAATAACGGCTTATTTTGCAGCGATCTTAGGCAATATATAGCATTAATCCTTATCCATTTAAGTACCTTAGACACATTGTGCGTTTAATATAGATCAATATGGACCTTTACAGAGAGTAATTTAAATGAATATTTTCGAAGATATTGCAGATCGTCTTCCTGAGAAAAAGGGTCTTGAAAGACACACAGACGGACAACAAAGTAATCCAATAAATAAGAGTCCCTTTTTTTCCTTTTGAGTTACGGATCTCTAAAAATGTACAAAATGTAAATATAGAAATGTAAAACTTTAGATTAAGTAAAAAAAATTAAACTCTAAAAATATAAATGGTAATTTAATCAGAAAAAACTACTTATGTCTTGCAAAAAGATACATTTACGTTTTTCCCAAAATGTTTAAAAGATAAATGTCCACCCGTGCGAAGCCGGGGCGGGCCGCTAGTTTAAAATAAACTACAGAAGTTGGCTGCTCTGAAGTTTGTTTTGCTCTTTTATTTGCACGTTCGAAATACTTAGGATATTACTGTTACAGTTTTTGTATACTTAGTTTATGACTTAAATAATCACAGTAGACAGGACTTTGTGTAAATATTACATGAAAACTTAAGCGAGGTCTCTGTTTAATATAGTTTTTGAGAAATTATCAAAATAACTCGAGAAATAACTAAGTTATGCGGTCGGTATAATGAAGCTTATTTCAAGCTATAATAGCTTTTTGTGCATTATTCACGATTACAAAATGTAAGAACTTTGTGAAGAAAATAAATACGATTTTTATGATTTACGAATATTTTTGATTTCCATGGTTCGGAACCGTTGGTACGCAATTCCGACTACCACTTTTCCAGTTTTGCCTTTCTAATTCCGCGTGGTCCGAGTAATCGAGAATCGAGCAGTCGGACCACGCGGTCTCAGGGCTTTATTCCTATTCTCAAACATCACCTATAAACACAAAGTTTCTACTGCAAAAGCTGACTATATATATTAGTCTGAATCTTAGATTGCTCAAAAAAGTATCACAAAATGAGGAAGGTCAAAAGAATATCCTAAAGAGATATTATCTTCCAACTTATTCGGCGCGAATCCTCGCTTCCATTACAGAGCGCGACAGTCATATTTCACGGCTCATTAAGGAAAGAGAGATAAAAAATTGGAGGCCGTCACGAACGACACCAACCGTCTAGAAGGCGTAAATGATATAAATCAAAAGTGGCGGTGTATTTTCGGCGCACACCAACTTAATCTAGCCACTCGAGGTTCTGGAACACGTTACTAGCTGCAAGCAAAGTCAGGATTAATATAGAAAGTCTAGTCTACATTCTCTATATATTGCCGAAGAGATTATGAAGGATAGATGATTTTTAATGAATCTATTGGCCATTATCACCAGCTTTGGTAGATTGGTTGAGCAATGTGTATGCCATGAGCAGAGCACAGGTGAAGTTTCTTTTGAAGGAACTAAAGCTGTCCTCCTCCGCAGCAATTAAGTCTGTAGAAATCCACTTAGCCCAGGTCTATCCCTTGGGAGTTGGCTACTTTCTAGTGACTCCTTTTTGTTACAAAAAAATCTATACTCGGAGTTGGTGACTGTTGGTTCCAAGTAATTAAACCTTAATCACTGAACTTCCATGATTTTTTATTTATTTATTTATTTAGAGACACCAACAAGTTACATTCCAAATGCTTACAAAATACAAACTTACATAACTAATTACTAAAAATGTTAACTTAATTATAGGTACACAAAAATTAACGTTAAAAAGAATGACAGTCAAAAATGGAAGTACAGAAATATAGAATTATAGAATTATGTTTTTAAACTTGGGATTTAAAATAGAAATTTTGAATTTTTTTCTTAATATCTAACAAACTATCATGATTAATATCTAAATCTAAAAATTTGAAGACAGCGTTGTACAGTCTAACTGATCTAGACAATGGAGAGTTGAAACCCAAATTTGACTTATGTACTGATACATTAAGTATTTTTGGTACATGTGCCCGCGGTAGTCTACTAGGTACAGATATTCCTGTTTTCAACAAAATTTCAGAACAGTCTATTTTATTGTTAAATAATTTAAACAAAAACATTAGAACATGATTGTTCCAGAACTAAAAACGCACATCAATTACAGCTACATTGAAGTGTTCTTTATTCTGCATTGAAAATTTTTCCCGACTTGCAACCATAATAACAATTATAGCTAAGCAGTTACGGAAACATTATGCTTTGTATGCTTTGTAGTTTATCTTTAAGAGGGTATGCTGTTGTCAAAGCGCCCATACAAACGTAGTCCAGTCATATTTTGAGTATTAAGCTATGAAAATCTATGAAATTTTCAAGACACAATCTAGAAACAAATATCTGTGTCGGTGGTGAGTCAGATTTTCGTTTAAATATATACTTCTAGAGTTACAGGGCGTCAAAGAATTGTATTTTACGGTAGTAAAAAGCCCCAACTTTGAACCTGATTTACAAGAGTATGAATCAATTTAGAACAATTTGGAAAAACCACCGACATCTGAAATTTCATTAGTATACTGTATTAAAAAAATGGTTACATAATATACTGTATCCTTCAAATGATCCCTGGACTACGAAACATCCAAATAACGGGTGGATAACATCGCATAATGTATGCTGTCTCACCGTACGCGCTCGGGTAGGATAGGGCTCGGAGAGGGACAGCTACAAACCAATTCAACCTTGAAACTGACCACGTGGTCTTACCAACATAGCCTCTTAACCAGTGCGCTGATACCAATTAGTCTTTTGGCGCGATGTTCTATAGAGTCCAGCAAAGCAGACAATTGATAGTGGGCGGTATTATAAAGGGGACCCTCTATTTTGCTGATAGTAGTGCTATTTTTACGTATAACAACTTATTTAAGTGTTTTTTTTCACTTGGAAGAAGCAAGTTAAAGTCGCTATAGAATGAAACTGTTTTATGCGGCACGATTTCATTTGGAACAGTCATCTTAAGTTTTATCATCCGTTCCAACTTTGCCTACAACGAAACGTACGTATTAGCCAATTGTATTATTTACACGGGTGTTCCGCGTCTCTCTATGATGATGGCTTTCACACTCGAACTCTACTCGGCTTTCACACTGGAATAGAAATGCTGTAAATTTTGTATTTGTACCGAGCCTTATTTGCTTCTCAGACAATTTTCAGACTTGACTGTGCATGTAAGTGGAGCATACTGAAAGTATCTGGATTCTGATGAATAAGACCAGACATGTATTGTTTTTTAAAGTATATGAACTTCACAATTAATACATTTTTGCATTCATTATAACCGTTATAAAAAGCAAGCACAATGCTTTAGTGCAACATTCTCTCTCATTCTCATTCTTTAGTGATTTCCTCAGCAGCTTCGTTTTCCCATCTCTGATAAATCGCGTTCCTCTCATATCACTACTATGGTGGTATGAATTTCCGCAGAGTATTGCATAAAATCAAGCTGGCACTGCTATCTGGAGTGGAGAATCAACTATCAAGTGTCTCGGCATCGAACGAAGGAGCTAGAGAAGGGCACGTTGTTAGGCACGCCCGGAATACACTTGAGTGGCGTGTGAGCACTATTTTAGGTTCTATTTTCTAAATTGGAATTTCGCCGCATACAGTTTGTTGGTTGTCATTCAAATCAGTGGATAACCAGCCAGTCTCATCATCACTGAATGATTAAACTTACTGCCCAAAGAGAACCGTCATCTTAAATGAGCATAATAAAATGATTTTATTAATGATATTGAATTGTTAATATTAATATGACGTTGATACAGCTTCACTATCATCACCAGCCAGGAAACGTCCACTGCTGGACATAGGCCTCCTTCATGGCACACCAGATCGACAGGTCCCGAGCCACCTGCATCCAGCGACTCCCGCGACCTTAACCAGGTCTTCAGTCCATCTAGTAGGGGCAGCCACTTGAGAACTATTACTCCCTATCAGTTATCGGTACCCCGTAGAGAAATTTCTAGCATAGCTTGTTCCATGGCTCGATGAGTGACTTTGAGCTTGTTTTTTCGGGCCACAGTAGGACCACGTTTCGGTTCCGTAAATATTTTTTGTCCCAGTCACTTTTTATGTCATTAATTGGAATCAAGTTCTAAGGCTTGTACACACACATTAACATTGTACAGTACAGTATAATTTAAAGAAAAACTTAAAACATTTGTCTATCTTGAAACGAAAAGCTCATTAAAAGTTTAAAACAAATGCCTTCTACACTTTCCAAGAATAAGCTCTCATAAATATTTCTTGAAAATAATTGTATCATTACGGGAAATGTTTAATTAAGTAGTTTAATTAGTCGGAAATTCTTTATAATTGTAAGTGTACCCTCAGTCGCATGAGAAAAATTTGACTAATGAACACGACTCTCTTCCCTCATAGTCGACAATCACAAAATTCTAAATGTGAGTAGCTATACCAAGCAAGACTATGATCACTTTAAACATACCTGTATTAAAACTTATAGCTTATACTTTAATATAATAAATGTCATCTGTGATGTCATATGTATAATCTCATAGGACATTTATGGCTTGACATTGGGTCGTAAAGCTGGAATTACTTGTTTATCTTATTTTCATAATGTTGTCATGGTTACCTAAAACATGACGTCATCTCGAACAATATCCAACCTGATGTTACCATTTAACCAGTTACCAGTGTTGCCATACGTCCGTTACTCAAAAATAACATTTTTGGTAGAAAAGTAATTTTGTCTAAATGTTTATTTATTACTGAAATACACATAGATAAATAACTAGTGAAAGATATGTCTAATTTTATGCACTCGATTGTATGATTGCATCTTTTCCATCTCATACATTAATCCTCTCAATTCTTTTTGGTGAACGTCAATGTAGCCAGGGCCATAAAATTTAAAAGAAGAGGTAAGTATACAATCAGGTATAATTACATGTCTAAATAAGATCAGATTGAATTACTCGACAAAGTATACATACAGGTTCTAAAGTTGGTGTTTTATCGTATTAGCAATGACAGACAATAATTAAATATGTCATGTTTGGTGACGTCAAAATTCGGTATTAGAACATACACGGCCAAATGCGAGTGGTTCTCTAGCACTGAAGGTTCCGTGCCTAGGTAAGAAATATTAACATTAAAACTCAAAGTTAGCTAGTTTTGAAACTCACAAAACTACTGTGTGCAAAATGACTGAAAACCCCGACATCTATCATTATGTCCGGTTTGAACATACGTTGATCCCTACCCAATCCCGTGCCACAGAATGACCATGGATCTGGCACCCCGGGGTGGTTTTACTATGTCGGAACCTATGTAGAGTTACAAAATAAAAGTGTTAAATTGAAGCCTATTGTTTCGTAGCTCGAGTCAATATTTATTTAAATTAGCCTTGCTGTTAATTAATATATTATGATGTTAACCAATCAACTCTCTGTGGTATAGATGTGAAAAATATTTAATAATGTACAAATTAAGGCATTTTTACCGTTAACCGGCCGTAACAAATATTTTATATATTTGGGCCACTCAACTTGACCCTTTTTAGGGTTCCGTAGTCAAACAAGGAACCCTTGTAGTTTCGCTCTGTCCGTCTGTCTGTCCGTCGCGGCTTAGCGGCGGGACCCTTACTACTAGAACACTGTAATTTGATACGGGTATACATATTAATCTCGCCGACAAAGTAATAGAATAAAACGTTTAAAAAATTCAAGGTGGTTTCCATAAACGTAGCTTGGGGATGAAATAATTTAAATATTACAGTACATATACGGTTTCATTTTTCAATTTCAATGCGGAACCCTAAACAAGAATAATTAGCTATTAAAACAACAATGAAACTGGAGTGAATCGATAACCACTAAAATTAATTTGGGAACGTTTTCGTCCTTGTGCGGAGCAGCTATTTATCTCACTTTCACGAATAATATTTTTGATGCGTTTTTTATTGGCCGTAGTCGCGAAGCTACTAATAAACTGATGGACATAAAATATAGAAAAAGCGACTACAATTAATATCATGACTTTGAGACTAAATTGAATTAAACATTGGTGTTTAACACAGATCGCGAGATGGGTAATGTTCATTAGATCAACAAATAATTAAGTCAGAATAATGCAGGGGAAAGGAAATCCACACGGATTGGCCACAATAAAAGAGAAATGCGTTCTGATTGGCCAGTTCAAATTCTCGCCATTTCGTTATTGGTCGGAACCAAACTCGATAAGACAAATAAGTCTGATGCCCGAGTGTTTACCCCGTTCTAAGCATCTCATAGATGGTCTGTGGTGTTTCACAAATAAATTAATGTATTTATTGCGCCAATATGCGTGAATCGACAGTAATAATAATATATATAATAATATAGTAATAAAGATTGCAATTATAAAACGGATATCTGATGTCTTCTTTATATAAAACAAATTCGGGTTAGTTACACCATTTATGACTCAAGAACGGCTGAACCGATTTTCATGATCTTTGATTATTTAAATTTTGTCTTTAGCCCCAAAAAATTAAGCAATTTCTCATACATACACGATCAAAAATAAAGTTATTCTAACTTGATTTTTAGGGATAGTTGAAAGGCCGAAAATGTAAATAGAATTCTTTTTATGCTGATCGAACCGCTAGTTCCCATGGGATAAGTCCGCGCGGGTGAAGCCGCGGGGAGAAGCTAGTTTAAAATAAAAGGTAGGTAACAGTTTATATAATTTTAAGATTTGTTGGTAGTTAGCCACGCGGAAATTAGAAAATACCCTACCAACCGCCAAACCGATAGATGCACATCCCGGGAATCTAAAAATCTCCAAATTTTTACTCCAAGCGTATAGTAATTAGGCTATGGAGGTGGTTCATCATGAAGAGTTTCATCCTTTCTTCTTCTTTTCATTAGATTTTTTTATAAGTAACCAAATTTTCCCCTCTGTGTCCCTGATAACAAGTGTTCTAAAATATAAAACCTTACTAACTGATGATCTGTAATTTGCCTACTTTAGCGGGCCCAAGACGTGAACTTACTCTAATTAAAAATATCTGGCCCCTTTTTTAGTTTTCATCATCAACAGCTTCTGAAGATATGTCTAGAGGACAATATTTTACAATTAGTATAAACAAAACTCATTCATTTTCTTGTACGTATTGTGGAAACTTTCTTGTTTTTTTTTTCTTTCTTTCTTAGCAATCTCCAGTCTGTACAGACTTGGTACAGACGCTTGACAAATGAATTAACTTTCAACTAGGTCGAAGCGGAGGAGACTCTTTTATTGGTGTTTCAAGTTGAATACTTCGTCGTCAATAGTATTGTATGTTGTTTGGGGGAATCCAGATTTACCTTTAAACCTGAAGTTACGGAAGCATTTTATTTCCAAAAGTGAGCCGAGAAACGTCCAGTCCTGGACATAGGCCTCTCCCATGGTACAAGGCTTAATTCCATGTGGGCTCTAATTTTAGATTAGTTGTATATTTTTGTTACTCTTGATTTGTTGTAATTTTTTTGTCGTGACAAAAAAGCTTTTATGTATATACATAAAATTGAATTTTTAATTTGTCTGTACGAAGTCTGTGCGTAGTTCATCATCAGCCGGGAAACGTCCACTGCTGGACATAGGCCTCCCTCATGGTACCCCACATTGACCGGTCTCGAGCCACCTGCATCCAGCGACTCCCTGCGACTCTAACCAGGTCGTCGGTCCATTTAGTAGGGGGACGGTCTGGTAGACGTTTCCCGGTACTTGGTCGCCACTCGAGAACCTTTACTCCCCACTTGTGCGTAGTACCTACGGTTTAATATGCATACAACACTGACAAGTGTTGACTAGAAATTTTGTTTGTAGTATAAACAAAGTTCTACACTACATTAATATCCAATGTAATAATACCACATCCAAAGTTAGGGGACTCCCCGTGAGGCTTCATTCAGGCTATGGCCTTTACGACGGTCCAAGATCTGTTATCTACGTCGTGGCTTCGCAATTCCTACAAAATTTTTACTTTTATAACACCGTAAAACTGTCTCTTATTACATTATGTTATCCGCTACTTTGTCTGGGTATTGTCTGGATATTTGGGGTTGTTTTGCAATTTCCCTATAGTGATGTTGATACGAGTATTACATCGTAAATGTCCCGGTTCTTGTTGTGCGTGATTTCTTGATTCCCCAACTATTACGTTTAAGTTCTTCTTCTTATATCGTCTTAAATAAGTCAGGTTAATTACATCATTTATAACTGAAGAATGGCTGAACCGATTTTATGATTTTTGAATTTGCCTCCGCCCTGAATAGCAGAATAACTATTAAAACATGGGATGAAATCTCGCCCGAAAATTCTCATACATTTTGAATGGGACGGCGCAGACGAAGTTTCGGGCGGGCAGACGAAGCTTGTTTATAAATAAATACATTCATTGTTGAAATTGTATTCAACAAACATAATTAACGCGTTCAAAAAGAACTAAAAAACCGACATCAATTGCCTTGAACATGTTCACCCTTAGCGGTAGAATAATCTGGGTACATATTTGGTGTTTGTTGATTTCGAAAAGAACTCAATCAATTTCGATACAATTTATAAGGGATCACTTCTGAAGTATGCTTTACCAAACAAACAAAAAGAATCATCAAACTCGGTTTACCAGGGTTTTGTTTATAATATTGTTTCTAGTTTATTCTTATTGTACAATTTATTATTATTATTATTTTTGGGTGGCTTACAGCTATCAATTCAGAACATAGAGTGAAAAATTAATGACTAACAGCCATTGATTAGCCTCCACATATGGCTTTTGTATTAGTTATAAATTTACAATTATATATACTTACTAATAAATAATATAATATACTAATTATACATATACTCGTTGTGTCTTTATAATATTTTAATAGGCAACAAATAATTAGACAGTTACGAACAGAAATTCCTACCAAACTTCTAATGAAATATATTGTTATGCGACTAGTTTGGTGGACCTTGTTTAGATATCCATTGTCGAAATGTCGCGACCTGTGTGGGGCTTGAGATATTCCAGAACAAGCTGGCATCGACCGAGTAATAAATAATATTTAGGATGAGAACTGGCGACTTTATTTAGCTCTCAATTTATTTGTGTCTTTTCGTAGATATATCACTGTAAAATTGTAAATAGCGTAAGATTATAATCTATCTCGCGAGATTGTAAACTGTCGAAAGATTATGAACCGTAACATATTGCATACAATTTAACACATTATTTTTCGGTATATTGTAATCTACCGAAGTGAAACTGTTTAATCTCAATCTGTCTCTCAAATTACTAAGGCTGTCCCTCATTGCTCGGTCGTACTACATGATGATAAATACATACTTGATGTTACTATTTTTGAAGTGCATTTATTTTATTTGACTTACAGACGTGTTTTAGTCCAAATAACTCAATCATTCATTCATAACGGCATACTGTAAGACCGACCAATGAGGGTCAGCTTTAGGACAGTCGACCTTTTCACGCGTGACAGATTATGGTTTAACAGTTTCACTTTGATAGATTATAATATAACGAAAAATAATGCGTTAAATTGTATGCAGTATGTTACGGTTCACAATCTTTCAACAGTTTACAATCTTTCTAGATAGTTTATAATCTAACGATGTTTACAATTTTACGGTGACAATATGACTACTTCCGTGGCCGAGTGGCTTGACGCTTGGACTCACAATCGGCTTCGATTCAAAGTGGAGGTACATATCGGTATTCGGTTTGGTTTGTTGGTTATTTCTTAGTGCTAATAGCACTTTTATGTTTCGGAATGAAAGGTGGCAGAGACAGCAGAGTCATTAGCTTGAGGACTCTGGGTGCGCACGTTTATAATGCAACGGCCTTATCTTCACTCACCATCAGGTGATACGAAGACTAAGTGCGAACCCATCATACGACGAGTCGAATCTTTAGGAAACCAAATCCCACTAACTAGGTATTATCAAAGGATATAAATACTTTAGGACAACAGCTCTTGTACCATAACTGTCCCAGGTATCAAGTTATCGCGGGGCATAATCGAGCAATTAATATCTCGACGACAGCACGATCCCGCGGGTTTGTAATGGGACTTTTGGGGGAATTAATTATTCCTCCATCCCCATTCCCACTCGAATTCTCTGCGCTGTTCCGGTTTATCTCGAATAATCGGAGTTTACGAATAAGTAGTGGAATGTTTTGAATATTGAACAGGTTTTTGCTGAACGATTTATTAGGTCTCATTATAGGCTTGTTTATAGCTTGATGGCTTTTTATGAGTCTCTTTTAAATTGTATTGTATGGCAGTTAGGAAAGGAGTTAGGTAGTATTGGGGCAATATAAAGAATGCTAGCAGAGCCTGAAGTCGTTATCAATGTGGAAAGTTCAGTGTCCTGACAGCGACTCTTCACTTTTTAATTTCGCCGCAGTAGGAAATCTGTGAGTGAGAGACTGAGAGAAATTGTTTTTATTTGCAAAACGACGTTTTTAGGGTTCCGTATTAGGTATTATTAAGGGTAACCGACGGGACCCTATTACTAAGACTACGCTGTTCGTCCGTGTGCTCGTTCATCCGTCTGTCTATCTGTATCTCATGATCCGTAACAAGTAGATTGTAGAAATTTTCACATAATGTGTATTTCTATTGCCGCTACAACAACAAATAATAAAATAAATTGAAAAACTACTTAACAATATCACATCACAATCACCATTTTACTATAGCTGCTAGCGCCTATAAGAAATAATTTCGAGAGTGTAAATTAACAATTGAACCTGTGATTTTGTTATGCGCATTAGTTAGAGGATTGTTCGGTCCATATTAACTTGCCTATTTTTTATGATTTTCATTATGTTAATAATTCATAATCTGTACGGAATCCTGATGCGCGAGTCCTACTCGCACTTGACCGGGTTTTCGTCCATTCTTTAGCTTCACTACAGACCAATATATTTTGGAGAAACATTTTTGTAGCATTACATGGCTCAACACAAGAACATATCACAAACTTTAAAAGTGACTTAAACATTCAACGCGTGATTCTTTGGAAGTGTGATCGATCACTGTTATATTTCTGATATTTGACTGACCTGTTTGACGCCAAGACCATTGCCTAGTTCAAGGCATATTTCAGAAAAAGCCACTTTGGCGTTGACTTTGACAGATGGCCGGAAGCATGTCAGAAGATATGATACGGCAAAAAATTCGCAATGTGATCCGAAAATCTCCACAATTTTTTTAAGCTTGTGTTTTGAGATGCGGTTGGTATGCTAATAATATGTAGTAAAACCTACCATGCACGTTACAGCCTTCAGTAATTTCAGTAAAGGGTCAGGGATTTTTCTGATCAGCTTCTAAAACCATTGGAAGACTTGGGATGAAATATGATACGATACCACATCAACTGCCTATATACGTACCCACTGCAGGGTCTCAGACCTACTCTCCTACAAACAGTGTATGGGCCGTAGTCCACCACGCGGGCCCAGTGCGGATCGGCGGACTTCACATGCCTGTTCAAGACATGCAGGTTTCCTCACGATGTTTTCCTTCACCGTTAAGCAATCGGATAATGTACTTGAATTGAAAAACAACTCATAGGTACACGGCTGGATTCGAACCCGGAACCCTTAAGTCCGCGCCTTATCCACTGCGCCACCGACGCTTTTACGATACGATCCCAGCACTTCTTTTAATATTAAGAACGTGAGGCATTTTTATCATAACCATTTTATGATAACCTCAAACACTTGTTGTAATGTTGGAAATTAAACTGCTGATCTCAAAAAGTAAGCAAGGAGTTAGTGCGGTAATTTATTAACTGATGAAAAGCACTGTTCTTAATTAATGGCTTCTATCCAACGGATATTTCGCTGACGTAAGCTAATTTGTATTATTGGAAAAATTTCCATAGCTCTCTACAAAGATTTTATACGAATGTCAGCGTTTCCTGGTTTATATTGCAGCATACACCAGTGCGATGGCTTGTCTATCAAAAATAAATTGTATTTTTGTACAGGATTTCTGGTTTGATATTATGTTTTACTTCAACTAGAGTTTACTACGTTAAGGATTAAGAGATATCTAAGGCGTATTTCTCAATAACCGTCATCTAATTTGAAAAAGACAATATTATTTACATTGGATTTTTGAGCCGC
This sequence comes from Carcina quercana, assembly GCA_910589575.2. NCBI lineage: Eukaryota > Metazoa > Arthropoda > Insecta > Lepidoptera > Depressariidae > Carcina > Carcina quercana. The sequence goes on from OU342427.1 coordinate 13,979,063, forward strand.
ACATTTACAAACGTCTTTATCTACATAAGTATAGTTTGGTTTCGGTATTGCGTCATGAAATAATTCATTACCTACACACATTCAGTATACAGTGGTAGCTCAGTTGGGTAGAGCGTCAGATCTTGAACAATTGATGCTGAGTTTCATTCCATTTACAATTTATGTCGTCAACCGTCATAGTGAAATGTATACTAAAACATCTATCTTTTGAAATTAATAACCCTTACAGTATGGTCACGATCATCATGTACAGCCTGCGGCAGTCCACTGCTGGACATAGGCCTCCGCATCCATTCACGACCGGCTACCCTATGTTAGTCGTCTTTCCACCTCGTCGGGGAACTTCCTACACTACGTTTGCCTAGGCGTGGTCTCCACTCGAGAACTCGTCTGCTCCAGCGACTGCGGTCCTTCGGCAAATATGACCGGCCCACTGCGACTTCAGTTTGCTAATACGGAGAGCTATGTCGGTCACTTTGGTTCTCTGACGGATCACTACGTTCCGAATGCGGTCCATCAGAGAGACTCCGAGCATAACCCTGTCCATAGCCCGCTGAGCGACTTTAAATTTGTGGATCAGTCGTGCCGTGAGTGTCATCACGGGTAGGACGCGCTGGTTGAAGACTTTTGTCTTTAAATGAAGTTATTGCTATTGCAACTACTATTGATTTATTTAAATTGGTCAATTTGGACATCAAATAGATAACAGGATACCTACTTAGCCATTGTATTTAGCAATTATGCACAAGGCTTCCTTGCGGCACAAACACAGTGATTGATATTCTTGAATCAACAACACAGAAATCAACTAAATGTCATAAATGAAAGCACACAAGCAAACAATCAATACAAATTATTTTATACATCCAGGCATTCGCAATTAATTAATAAAACCAATTATTTTAATAAGAATCGTAACAAATTGTGTATCGTATTAAAGCATCGAACTGCAGTTAATTCAAAGAGATTGAAATTATTTATTTTAAAAGACTTGTGCTAATTTGAAAATGGAACAAAAAGCTTTATCGGAAAGAAGATCGGAAGACGTGTCAAAAACTGTTAGACAATCATAAATCATACCTTTGTCGGTAAAACTTCACTTTCATCTGTCTGTGTTTGTTATCTTTGAGTTCCTGTAATCTCCGCCCTTTCTTGTTTATCTAGCCCACTAGCTTTTATTGGCGTATTCCACACACGTGGATCCCTGTTTAGCTATTCGGGAAACACCTGAATGCCGCAAAACAATTTGGAAATTGCTTCCCTAATTCGGTTCCGTGGCCAAATGTTTGTCTTTGAGCCCGACTAGTGGCGGCCTTTAGTTGTGCGAAGTTCCTTCGGGGTAGGTTTAGGTAAATTGCTGGTAATCCAATACATTGTTCGAAAAAGTGTTCTAGAAGGTTTGTTTGTAGGCGATTGCAGCTGGTGTTTGTGTTCATCTTATTTTCCAAAGCGGTCAGAGTTTTTCTATCGTCATTGTTTTGTCCTACATCTGGCAGTTCTAGATATTTAAAAAATAAATATACTTCTCATCGGAAAAATCGAAACACCTTGCAAGTTTATGTTTTGTAAGGATTATCAGAAAAATGTGTATATTTAGCATTATATGTCGAACAGATAACTGATAGGGAGTAAAAGCTCTCGAATTGGTGGAAGAGGCCTATGTCCAGCAGTGGATGTTTCCCAGCAGATGATTTTTATTCTTATTAAACATAATGTTTTTCATTGAGTATTATTTATTTTTACTTATGACGCCACTTATACCATGTTACCTAAGTCTGCTGACAAATACCAGTGTTAATATCACCGTTGTCTCACAGAGTACCTTCGGTAACGAGAGATAGCATATCGCCTTATTAGATTGAGGCTGGATACTGGATTCGCACGCTTACCATCCGTCACTACCATCGCTGAGATGAAGGCCAAGTGCAAACCCATCATACATTAATAAAACGTAATCATACTGATTACTGCTGTAATTAAAATGAATTTAAAGTTTACTACAAGAAAATAATTCATCGAATGGCCTTCCCGATTGAACAAGCTGTCAATTCCATTCACGTTTATGCGCTCGTATTTCATTTTAAAAGCGCACAGCACATGCGGAAACGAGTGAAAAAGATTTTCTTTTTCATTTTGGCACCACGTACAGACTCTCCCAACCATGACACCCTTTGAATACGAATCTTTTGACGTTTTACATCATTTAAAATTGTTTGAGTGAGAGAGCGCTCGTACGTTCGCTCTGTACATGTTTATAGATATGCACGATTGTACGTTTATTTCACATGTCGCAATAAAATGCGAACTCTTTGAATCGAAGTGTCCGGGGTTCATGTATTTTGTTCCTATACATGAACTTGACACTTTTCTTGCGAATAAAAACAATTATTTTTATTCTTGCATTATGCAAAAAGGAGCATTTTAGGTGCTAGTTCTCAAAAAATATTTTTATCGCCAATCTTTAACTTCTTACGTGATGGTTCATTTATTTTCAGTGAAGCGGAACGGTAACCCGTGCTGACCCAGAAGCCACAAGTAAAGGTGAAAACACACAGCGGGCGGGAGCGAGGCGTTTGCGGGAGTAGGTAGTGCGGGCCTAACTCGCGCCACTTCCGCCCGCTGTGTGTTTTCAACTTAAATGAAACACTGGATATATTATATTTAATTACCGGAACAAAAAAGTGCTTCGAATACTTCTGTTTGATAGACTCCGATAACTTGGATACTCTACCACGAACAAAACCAACAATCCATAACTGCATCGCTGGGTATCAAACCCGTAGCCAATAGAAATTTTGACAGAATGTGTATTTCTAAAAGAAATGTAGTAGGTAAACATATTATATTAATTTGATTGAAAAAAAGCAACCAAATGCCAAAATATATTTTCAAACATAGTTGAAAAAAAGAAAGAAAGAAAAATAAATTTGTTGCTTTGTTAGAGGAAAGAACAGAGATTTATCTGGTTGAGAGAGAGTTGGTATCTTGCATATCTGGTAAGTAGCTTTAATTACTAAGGCAAAATATTTGAGTAATAAAATGATAGCTAGAAGACGGTAATGGAAAAAACGGGAAGTAGTAATTTGTTGTTGGTAGGATAGTGTTAGGTGGAAGTGTAGGATCTAACCGACCGACAGAACGACCTCTAATGAAATCTTCTCTCCATGCCCCGGGAGAAATATTTTCGAAGATCCCTTTCGCGGAAACTGCCGTGAAGCGGAACGGTCAACGGAAAAGGTGAGAATCCGGCAATATTTTCCCTGTCAGTGACTTTGTTGGGGATACGTTTCGTATTGATGCGGAAATATTTCAAATAGTTTCCAGTGAGCTTAGATGAAAGATTGATGGGCCCTTTTTATTCTGGGCGACCGAGCTTTGCTCGAAGTTTTCGGTCAAAAGTACAATTATCTTTTTTTTAAACTTGAATAAATAAAACAAAAACTTGGTATTCAACCGGGATTCGAACCCGAACAGCTGTGATTGTCAATCTTGCGCCTTGATCACGAGACTTGTGCCCGAGCGTGTGAAATTAGCGACCATATTTGGTGTGCAACAGAAAAGTGCATTAAAACTCGAAAACACGCGCTTTCCCAGACATAGATCGATTTTTCGCCCACGAAAACCCTCACATACCAAATTTCAGTGAAATCATTACAGCCGTTTCCGACATCGCCGGTAAATAATAATTAAATATACAAGAATTGCTCGTTTAAAGGTATTATACATAGATCGGTAAAAATACTGTCAATTTAGAAGTCATTATGTTTAAGATATACAATTCATAATCATTTGTTAATGTGAAAGAGAGTGAGAGTCTAATAAACCAGATTAGCAAGTCTTCAAAATTAAATATTTGAGCCTTACTTTTGCCTGCGCCTTCGTCTGAGAGAATTTGATATTTTTTCTACGGGACCATTTTGCCGAAATCATTATCCATGCTACGTGCCTGGATATTTTCATCGCATTGTTTACGCTGTTGATACGTCAAGTAGTAACTGACGAACAAATTGACTTTCTCATTTATATTATAGTGCGATTCTTCTGCGCCGAATGAATCTGATAGGCTCTTCAAAGGCTACAGCAAAACATAATTATGGCGAAATAAAGTGTCACATAAATTTGTAATTACTTGGTAAACTTTCAAGACAATTTTTTGTTGATCTGTAAGTTTACTGTATTGTTAATAATTAATTTGTTAATAATAATTAAAGAACATTCCTTTGCACAAACTACTATATTATTTTCAAAACTAACAATTTCATTCCCAAAACTGGGCGCTGATATTATTTCCGTGAGTTAAATTAGCATAAATTTCCACATTGTTTTCCATGAAACATAAAGCATATATGGAGCTTATTATGCCAACAAAGTAAACATTTGGTGGGATTTGTAAAGGACAGTCGTGTTCAAAAACGCTGCACCGACGGGACTCACAATTCCACACGGATTGTTACAAAAGGATTCAGTCAGAAACCGTTGCCGTAATTTTATAGAAGGACTAGGTTATAGGCGGAAAGAGAAACAATAGTTCTAGTATTTTGGTAATGAGCTGTGGAATTTCATCGCCTTCATCAGAAGTATTTTTCCCTAGTAATTTATACTATAATAATAAACTACTCTTTGATAACATTTTAGAAAACATGTTTAAACTTAGGCTTCTATGAACATTTCAGAAAGAATAATATATTTGATTTTGATTTAAGTTCAACTAATATTAACAGATGACGCAACCTGAAGCCTATACCAAATTGGTAGAGAATGGCTAAGAAGAAGAATATTAACAAAGTTGTGATAACAGCTTAGTCAATATTTGAAAACCAGGCCACGGCAAGTTTTGAAAAGTCTGGTCAAGAAAACAAAGTCGTTCAAACTTTATGCCCAACCGCATAAAGTTTGCATCTTGGCCTTACGAAGAAGTATAAAGCACCGACAAAAATTCATAACACTTGGTTAATTCCACTTTTGTCTGTAGAAAATTGAAGCCTGGAGCGTTCGTTAAATTTATTAAATGTACAACCGAGGAGGGATAAATGAAAAAAGTTGCTGCCCGCGCTACTCAGCAAATTTCCTTTGTGAAGGAGTGAGAAACAGGGCCACAATTAATCCCTAATCACGAGCCGAATTTTTTTAACTCTTAATTAACTCGATTTTTTCGGTTCCATACGTTAGGAGTTTAGGATGAATAAACTCTTTTGCTTTAATTGTCTGATAACGTACAGTACATCAGTCAAGATAATTTTATGTACGAATGGCTAAAGATATTTTAAAACGCCTGTTTTAAAACGCCTGTTTTAAAATATCATTTGACGTGAATTTATTTTAGATCTATACCTATATTTGGTACAACGTTTAAAATAGATCTGTAGCATTTAAAATCATGTCATTGATATATTACATTATAACTAGCGGCCCGCCCCGGCTTCGCACGGGTGGACATTTATTTTGGCATAAACGTAGAGTAAATGTAATCTTTCTAGATCATTACAGAAATTTTCTGAATTTTCCAGAAGTTCTCATGTGAAGTTTACATGAGTTAGACAAGGACAGATATATATTTTTCCACTTCCCACTTCCACCCATCGCGACCAAATTCCCTTACTTTCAGCAGACGAAAAAGGGGTATTCACTACCCCAACGGGAAGATGATGGGAATTGGTGGTCATAGAGAAAACCCTGTCTTAACGTACTAATATTAGCTTTGTATATATCTACATCTACACTAATATTATAAAGAGGAAAGATTTGTACCTATTTTTGTATGTTTGTAATGAATAGGCTCAAAAAGTACTGGGCCGATTAAAAAAATTCTTTCACCAATAGAATGCTATATTCTTCCAATTTGACATAGGCTACATTTCATTTTGAAAAAAATTAGGGATCCTTGGTAAAATTTGAACAATGTAACCGAAGGTGTAGAAAAATGAGTCTTAAAATGTCTTTCGTCGAATGCGCTGCCGAAACTATTAGCGATAGAACAAAATAATGTACAACAATATTGAAGAACATCATAATGTCTACAAAAAACTCCACGGTAGCATATGTCCAACTATTGTAGTTATGTCACTACAACAACTTTTTTCATTTTAAACATTAATGAAAATGCTAACCAAATTCAAACCTTGCTATTTATGTGTTTATATTAATCCTTATCCAAATAAATTATTTTATGGTCAAGCCCATTTAACTACCTATAAAATAGTTTTTAAATTATTTAAATTGGACTTTCCATTCAAAAGATATTACGAATTAAAAAATTCAAACAGTAAACAAAACCGCCATAGCGCCGTGGCCGTTGTTTGCGATGCAGTCTGAAAAGCGCGCCGGGCATCGCGGCGGGCGGGGTGGAGGGGGCACTGAAATAATTTTTTTTAATATATAATTAATAAATAATAATTTTTTAATAAATAAAAGTATTTGTGAAAAAAAGTGTTTTATATCCAAAATTCCAAAAATAAATAATAGGGAAGATGCAACCAAATTAGATTGGGTTGAATTGTATTTTATAGCTTAACGGACATTAAAATAAATCCCACCAAAATAAACACACGTAAAAATTTTGCTTTTTTATTTGGATTTCGCAAGGATTAAATGTCTCAAAAATTTAGTTCCTCGAATAGTAAAATGCTTATTAGATTTAGTTTTCTCATTGCATTTTGAAAACTTTATTATAGGGGTATATAACACATAAACGAGACATTTTACGAGATAACTCAAAATATCAAACAAGCTCCATACATTTTAATGCTCTAAAACACGTGTGACGTCACAAATGTCACCAGATTTATATGGAGCGTTTTAGCACCGCGCGACTAGAATTACTTTTCGACGGGTTGTAGTAAAAAAAGTATTAGTGGTATCGGGAAAAAAATGGTTGAGGTATTTACCTTTTTACATGGACTATCGATTTAGACAAAAATATTCTTCCATGCATCTTCCCCATTGTCTACCCCGTGCGAAGCCGGGACGGGCTGCTAGTATAAGATAAGTTGAGTTTTTGCCCGTGACTTCGGAAGGTATCCTACGCGTAGCCAAGTGTTGATCTCGCATCTGTAAAAATACATGATTTTGTGCTCGATCGTGTCTTAAATTTTGAACGTTAGTACGGATCCTAAACTTGATTCCACAGACATATGTACGTTGAAATGTGCTTCATTCGTTTTGGACTACGCATAGGAACATAAGAGTGCTACCTTTGGTCTTTCGACGGCAGACTTACATTGTCTACTTACACGACAAAGTATCTGAGGACCCTAAATACACGTTATTTGATACCAAGTCTGAAACAAGAAAAGGTTTATTCCACTCACGACTTGCGGTCACTCCCTTGTGACCGTAATGGGGCGCGTGGTAAATGTTGAAAACGTCAAGCCTCCAACGAGTTATATACTCGATGGGCACACATTAAAGTTTTTGCGAAACGGAGAAAGTAACCTAAACTGTAGCATCTGGATTTAGTACTGGCAACTCTAATTTTCGATGTGAAATATAAAAATAAAAATAGATTGTCTTTCCTTTGCGTCGCAACGGAGAGTCAGAATGACCTTATTTTCTGTACAGGGATTACTGAAGGACGAACGAACAAGTAGCCCTAGGATAATTTCTATAGTCGATGACGGACAAAGTCGTGGGCACTTACAACTTAAAGTAATTAGTTGCGTGGTTTTTACTTTTGAAATGTGTTATAGAAGGCACCTAAGAAAAATTCTAGGCGTAAATTAATTGTATAACACTAACATTTCAATGTGAACACAATCACTATTAGTATGTCAAGTCTCCTTATGGAAAGATTGTATGTAACTGCGTTGTGATAGGCTCATTTTCAGCATTTGACTGGTCCGGTTAACAAATAACTTTCTGAAAATTTATTACAGTAATATTCATCATCAGGTGGGAAACGTCCACTGCTGGACACAGCCCTCTCAATGATACGACAAAATGACCGGTCCCGAGCCACTTGCAGCCATCAACTTCACGCAAAAGTTACCAGATCGTTGCTTCATCTAGTCGGGAGACGGCCTGGTACACGTTTCCCGGTACGGGTCCCCATTCGAGAACTCTTGCGTTCCCAATCAATTCCGAGAGTTGAAAAGAGCTTGAAAAGAGCAACATTGGTCTTTAAGCACTGTGGTATTTTGATAAATGTAATCTTTAATTTGCTCAGAAAAGCCAATCCAATGTTTGAGACTTTGAATCAAACATATTTTGAGGTCCTTAGAGACTGAGATGTAATAGCACAAAAGATTAATAGTCCCTCCGCTGGACATCGCTGTACGAGTAATTGTCACTAAACTGACGTGACATTTGCGACTTTTGTGACACGATTCTTCACAACTTGCCACGTTCCTCCGCTTTGTTCTATCTCGTTGTTTATTTTTTCGTTCGCTCCGAGAATTGAGTTAACTCTTGTTATGAGTTGTAAACTTGATAACGGTTATGAAATAACGAGTTTTTGAGTTTGGGGTTGGAGTTGTTATCTTTTAGATATAAGGCTGAGTTGGTCAACTTTAAATCTGTCATGTAAAATTTAAAAAAAAAAACTTAACGCTACATATTATTTTCACAGTAAACGAAGTTTGAATCATTCAGTTAGTTAGTTACTGCAAACTTGATCTTTGGATTCTTCCACCGCAACTAAGGGAGAACACAGTTTGGTCCTATCGATATCACCATCAGTCGGATAACGTCCTATGCTGAACTAGGCCTCATTTTTCTAGACTATTTCTGAATTACCTGCTTCCGAATCCCCGCGACTTAGACCAGATCGTCATTCCATCGAATGGACACGTTTCTCTCCCTCATCAGTTACCCGTTTTGCACACTCCAAGATAGTTTACGTAATTTCTAAAATCGATAACGCAAATAACAATAAAGCCATTCACACCTCAGATAAGCTAAATATCACCGTAGGTGACGCTCGTCGCACATAAAACACAAACTGGCAAATACACAATTTAATTCATTATTACTAGGCGACCGATATCCCGCGCTACGCGACCGTAAACAAAGCAATTTATCTTTATCTCTCTTTGTAATAAACGTTAAACTATATCACTGACGGTGATAAATCGTTTCCCTTTCGGCCGGGAATTATGCATAAACGATGCAAATGTCACCTGAGTGTGACTGGATTATGGCTATTGAAATAATCATTAAAATTATAAAATTGCATCTACCATGAGTTTACGCAGTCGATAACGTGTATCGTTAGCTATCGCTCTGTCTTTGTCACTCGCATCTCGACTGAGCAGCATTTCCGATAGTATTCGATATACGATACCGACTACGTAAACTCAAGGTAGACGTGTAATGGTCAGAATTCTTTACACGGGAACCTGGGCCTGTGTATCCCACTATTTCTATTTTGTAATTCCAATTGATTGCCCCATTATTTTCATATTTACTGTGTGAAAAAGCATTACCACTTGCAATTCTTTTGTCATGGAAATGATGGAATATCGTCATCATCAACAGCCCATATATGTCCCCACTGGAGGGGCTCAGGCTCGAGTGTATGGGCACCACCACGCGGGACCAGTGTGGATTGGTAAACTTCAGACACGCCTTTGAATTTATTCTAAGGAGTGTGCAGGTTTCCTCACAATGTTGTCCTTCACCAAAAAGCCAATGGTAATGATTTTTATCATTCGTACATACATAAATTCTAAATAATAAATTGGAACTCATTGGCACGAGCCGGGATCGTGCCCAGACCTCGCTCTACCCAACTGAGCTACCATGGCTCATAAGTCCACTTTTCAATAAGTGGGCTGTTATAATCTCTACGCTGCGAGTTTTTTTTTTTCATTGAACGCGTTCCATTCCATTTTTCCATTGAGAATTCAAATTTTTACAGCACATAATTTTTATATAGTACTTCGTACAGATCGGACGTTTACCGTCTCCCACCGATCTGCGTTACCTCACCTCCCCGCAAGAAACGGACTCACATAATGACTGTTACGTATCCAGCTCGCGTACTCACACATGCGCGACTGCGCGTGTATACAAACGTCATCGTTTCGATGTTTGCCAATGTAACAAACTTTGTTCAAAGTATGCATTTTAAAGTTAAACGTTTCAATTAACTTTTAAACATATGTTGTATCAATAAGAAAACTAGAATAAACAATAATATACTTCTCATCAGAAAAATGGAAACATCTTGCAAGTTTATGTTTTGGAAGGATCATCAGAAAAACCTATGAAAATTTAATTTGAATTTAGAACATTATCATTAGGATTTGAAAACCTCATATTATTCATTATTAAACGTCATTTTACATATATTCCTAAATATACACATTTCTCTGATAATTATTACAAAACATCGACTTGCAAGATGTTTCCATTTTTCTGATGAGATGTATATAAACATTTAAACAGTAAGGAGTAAATCAGGCGTCTGTTGTAGATTTATCGAATGTATTTTCAATGTATTTGGTTGTTGGAACTCAAATATATGGAAATGGAAAACATGTAACCAATGAAAACCGATCTATATTCATCGTGGTATCCTCATTCAAATTAGGCAAACTTCAGTCATTTTCTTAGCTAATGAAATTAATTTGCAAATGAAATTTGATGTAAATTTAGTCGTGGGAGACGTGATCGCCATACATTGCATAAAGGTCATCTTACACAGTAAAGTAAGTAAAGTAAAAGTAAAAAGTGTTTATTTCTTTAAAAAAATTTACAGAGTTTTGCAGGGGCCTTCCAGAAAGTAGTCTTTCGACACTTGTGTTGGAAGTGCACCGCGTCTTCCAGACGGATTTACACAGTATTATTTAAAATCTTAGTTCCTATTTTAAGTTTGCTATGCTCATATGTGTGTGTGTGTGTGTGTGTGTGTGTGTGTGTGTATGTGTGTATGTGTGTGTGTGTGTGTGTGTTTGTGTGTGAGTTGCGAGAAGAATTGCACACTCCTATGCCCTACGGATACTGAAGTGCCTTGGGATCGGTTTAGTGTGGCCACATATGAGTGTACAATTAATGAGTATAGCAGTATGGTACATAATCTAGCCAGTCAATTGACATACTCGTAATTGAAGGACAAAACCACTGAAAAGGAACTCTATGAATTTGACATACTTTTAATAACTGATGCAATTATCTGTTATGTGATAAAATCTTTACATTTTGTATACAGATACATGTTGATGATTTGACATTGTGTAGTTTATTGTAAAAACCAATAATGACCTACTTTGTTTTCACGAAATGAGAGATAATATTAATTTGGCTCGTAACTGAACTTAGTATTTATTTAGCGTGATAAGATGGATCAGTTGCCGAAGTGGGTCAGGATTCCCTTTGGCCATGCCGCATGGCAGCCGTGTACCTATGAGTTGTTTTTTTCCATTCAAGTACATTATCTGATTGATTAACGGTGAAGGAAAACATCGTGAGGAAACCTGCATGTCTTGAAAAGGCATGTGAAGTCCGCCAAGCCGCATTGGGCCCGCGTGGTGGACTATGGCCCATACACTCTCTGTAGCAGAGTAGGCCTGAGCCCCTGCAGTGGGGACGTATATAGGCTGTTAATGCTGTTGATGAAGGTTCATTAATAAATTTGTTTGTCAAGGTTTTTTTAATGATTTCTCAAAAACTATACTAAATAGAGACTTCGCTTAGGTTTTTATTGTTATGTCTGTTGTGATTATCAAAGGTTTTTCACTAATCGTATATTCGATTATAGTCGCGAACTCTGTAGTAAAGAAAATAGTCAAAATCTGTTTCAGGGTGTACAAATAAATCAATCCCTTTCATAGATACTACTACTTACACTTGACTGAGTTAGTCCACCCTGATTGATGATTTGAATTTCCAACCCTTTTGTTTTAGTATAAAAATATTCTATCAATTATTTATTTCAGTTGCGGTGTGAGTTACAGTCTACTATAACTATTCTAAACAATTTAATAGTATAAGTTAGTTCCTAAGATGATCTTCTTTGACGGACGGTCTGACTCGCAGACTCATGAGTGAGATTATAAGGGCTCCGTTTTTTAATCACACGTTGAGAACCCGAAAAACATTAAGCCACCAATAGATTAAAATAGACCTTTTAGCTTAATTTGAAATGTTTTTGGTTACGTAAAATTAAAATTGGCACAGTGTGCAGTAATTGCAGAAAAAAACCCTACATATTTATGAACTCGTGATTGGATTTGCTCTTAGAAATGGGAATTCATTTCTTATTGCAAGGTCATTGTGTCATATTCACAGTTTCATCGGTAATGGCGTAATGGTGTTCGATATATGGGTGTTTTTTATCTGAGAAACGACGACCCCTGTCGTTCACATATGACGTCCATGCTTATTTATAAGGATAAGGAGGCTCGATTTATGTGGACTTGACAAATGCAGAAAATAGCACACTAAAGATGAATTGTTAGTATCATATTCCGAAGGCAAATGTTGTAAACTGTAATATAGGTCGTTTTTGCTTGCAAACTATATAAATTATTCTCAAATTATTATTAAAAAGCTTTCAGCTCTCGACTTCGTCATTACTTTAAAAATAATCCTATGGGAACCCTTCACTGGCGTAGTAGAAAATGGGGCTTATAAATACATATTATATTACGTGTATGTCTTTAAAGCCATACGCTGTATGCGTGCCGAATTTCATCAAGATCCGTTCAGCTGTTTAGTCGTGGAAGCCAACAAATATATGGTTTTAGAAAGAGAGGCAGAGATGCCTACTTTCAAATTTGTGGTATTAGTGCTATTTAACGTAATGAGAGAAAATTTTGTAACTGAGCGTACGTGTAAAATTAAATGTAAATGAGTACCTATATCAACTGAACTAAATATTCCACCCAAACAGTGCTGAAATCACTATATATTGACGTGACAACGTCTTATATCGATGAACGCCGGCTGCACGCACAAAGAAGTGTCACCTTCCGCTGAGCCGAGCATGCAAGCGAGAGCGCGGAACAAGCGATAGAGAGGCACGATCTGCGGCCTAAGCGTTCGGTGTGGATAGCATTTCATCAATGTTTTCTTAACGTTATCACGTAAAATTAAATTATCGTCCGTACTTTTCAGACAACCAGTTTTTCTTTCTCTAGTAGATTAATATTATGTTCGTATTTTTACCAATACATATCTTCCTCTTCACCAGAGCATATTTCCAATTTAATGCATGCCTTTAAAGTTGGGATGTGATAATCTAAAAAATTGTTTGTCGTCAATCATATCATGTTCGATGCAAATAAACTTATCTTTTAATTTTGATAATGACGTTTGTTAAACAGTGTATTGTGCCCCTTTACGATGTTTCATCTTGAATAGGCGTGGGACACACCGTCAGAGAATGTGTCTGACATAGACTTAAAGGCAGTTCTGTCACTTCGATTGTTATTGTTTGAATTATTCGTAAAAGCTGTTAGAAAAATTGAAAAATTTCCAATCATAGTTCCACATAGCGCAACACAAAAGCTATTTCTAACAAAATCACACTTCTATATCTCATAAAAGTACAGGCACCGAAAGAAACAACCAAGCGTACAAAGGAAGGCAAAAAGGGGGACGAAAAGGATGTTCTTTTTATCCAAAACCATGTTTCAAATACCTTTTGTGGAAAAAAGACGAAGTAAACGTAATGAGCGCTTTAAGGGATATTTCCGACGCTCAAAAGTACCTCAGTATATTTGCAAGCGCAAAATATCTGATATTAATTTACATAGGACCAGTAGTCTGTCTGCAAACGAGTGAGAGCTGAAAAAGATTAGGATCCCTTCGTTAAATAAAATGTTGTGCGCGTTTCATATTACATACAGCGTGTATATTTCATGCGGGCGTATAATTTATCCAGATTAGTTTACGACCGCACATATCATATGTGAAAGTAATTTTGTTAAATACGAGTAGCTTAATAAAGAGTTAATCATTTGTAAAAGTACGACCGAGCAGCAATGTATTGCGTCTAAATTGACTTGACTTGACAAATGATAACGAACTGTCATGATATGACATGTAAAAACACCGTCAATCAGTCGATAACTTTAGATGTAATTAATATATTGCATGCTCAATTATTTTGCATGAAAAAAAAACACAATTAATTAACGAAATTTATGTAAATGTCTTGTTTAGGACCAACACTAATTGCGATAAAAATATACGCCCGTATGAAATATACACGCTGTATTTATAATTACATCTGAGATAAATGTGTTGCATTTATGGAGAATGCTTTTACATAATGTGAGCTAATGTTGTATTTTATTTATTTATAGGATCAGCTAACAATTAATACACTCCAAAATGGTATTAATTGTATGATTCTCTCTGTCTTGATTTCTCGTTTTGCTGATGCGAATATATACTGCCGACATATGCTTTAAATTTCATCAGCTACGTTAAGAGGCCAAAGAACAAAATGAGGGTAGCATTGTAGTTCTAGGCCCTATTAAATGTCATTTTGAAACATTACTTGGACTACTGAAAGATCTGTATTAAATTAAGATTAAAAGTGAGAAATTAGGCAGGGAAGCCTTTCAATATACATATTACGTATACCTAATATTGTTTTAAATTGTCTTGTAGAACCCGACCCACATTGACTGACACGTACATATCGACCCCTTCCAACCTGCAAATGGCTTCAGAGACCTGACATTAACTGAAGTGCTTCACCATCGTATCCCAAATTCGATATCCTACGAAACAAACAACAGGCTCGTATCGATGCTACGTGAGAATTTTCGCCAAGAACTTCGATGGGCTGGGTATAGTTACGTCATACAGAGACGGAGTTAGAGGCAGGCGCGGATGTAATGATGTCTGGATTCTAGAATATTTTTTGATATGTTGCACCTTTTCTGAACCTTGTCATATATAACGTGAGAATAAGAGCGTATGTGATCCCGTAGTTTTAGAATTCCGAATGGCCGGTGATAAAACAGACGAAAAAACTCTCTCTGGAGTCTCTATGTCTGTCCGTCCATCCGCCACAGCTGATTATCTCAGGTACTAATGCTTTGTCTTAAAATTTTGAATGCGATGAAATGGTGGTTACCAAAATTACCGGTCCCGAACCGCTTGCACCCAGCGATTCCCTGCGACATCCACCAGGTTGTCGGTCTATCAACGTATAATAAAAGTATAAAAAGTCGGTAAAGGCGTTTTTGATACCTTATTTCGTCCCTGTGATAACAGGAGTTATATCTTCAGGAGATATCGAAAGGATTACCGCTACGGAGGCACGTAAGCAAGTTGTCGAAGTTACGATGGACTTCCTGGTAGTATCTGGGATCCGGGAAAATTCGGGAACACTGCCCCATCGCTTGATGGATGGATAAGCTTCTGTTAACAAATTGGTGATAAAAGGACAGCGGGTGCCGTCATACTCAGTTTGTAGGGCAAAATATGTAGGCGTCATGTTACATTGTTTTTGGATTCGACTAAAGTGGACCGCATGCGGTTTTTGCGGTCAACGGTTTGATGAAATCGTGAATATTTCAACGGCAGCTTATGTTTAAATGGGTAAAGTAGTGATTTTTAGGGTTCCGTACCCAAAGGGTTACCAACGGGGCACACTCTTGTTGAAAATTGAAACAAATACATAAATATTAATTAAACAATACATAACGTTTATGACTTCTCAATAAAAATCAAAAATGATGTTTCCAGTTACTTGAGAATTAAATATTAATTTTAACTTGATACTTCAACGTGTTCAAGAGAAAAAGGTTCTTGACAGACAGACAAACTGACAAGAACGTGATTCCTTTTTCCTTTTGAGGTACGAAACAATAATAATTTGTTCATAATGTCTATAAAGTCAGTTGCTGAATATGACGAGTCAGTTCTTTTATAGCAATGAAATCACAAAGAACTAGTGGTGCCAGGGTGGTTTATCGTTATGCGATCTTAATTTGTATAAGGGATAAGGTTAATATTCAGAATTTGATGTATAGACTAAGTGCCGATTAAATATTATTACTTTCTCACTAACGGCTAACGGACAGTCGCGTTAGCCTTTATAGCATAAATAGTCACTTATAAAAATAATATAAAAGCAATAGAAAGCCTCATAAAAACTACTGACTTAAGTCCGACTCCAAATCAAGACCAATTCCCTCTTAAACCGTATTAGTACGGTGTAGTTTTCCTCAGCAGATATTTCTCTGTGAGGTCCTGAAAGGGTCCTTGTCGACAGCGGCAGCGATTCGAAAGGCTTGTCTGCCCGGCAGGGTAATAGTGCTCATTACGCTTAGCGAACATGAGTTTTCGCTTCGCCAGCGATGCGTTACCTTGTTACCTCTTGATGAGATTATTTTTCTTTTGCTGTTTTGTCGGACCGTGACTTGGGCGTCGGAGATTTGGTGCAAATACAGTGAATTCTTGGCTAAGTACCTTTGTACGTGATCTCTCGATGGCCCCGAGTTGTAATAAAGTTATGGACTTATGTATCTATGTAACTGTTCAAGCGTTCAACAATTCATATTTATTTGATAGGTTTGAGTTATTGTTTTATTGGAGACTGTTGGGTTAAAGCACTTTATATCCGAAAACATCGTAGTTTTGGTGAAATGATTATTTACAAAAGACATTTGTTTTATGTTTACGACATTTTTATCGCCTCTGTGGCCTAATGGCTACGCGTCTGTATATACAATTCGGAGGTCCCGGGTTCCATTCTGAGTGGTACCCCATCGGTACTCGGTTTGGTTGGTGGTAGGGCATTTTATATGTGCGCCTGGCTAGCTACTATCATGGTACCTGAGTCTGCCGCCACTGTTATGATCCGGTAAAAAAGGTAGCAGAGCCAGCAGCTCATTAGGTTGAGGCTTCTGGATGCGCACGCTTACCATCCAACGGCCTAATCGTCACTTACCATCAGGTGAGATGAAGGCCAAGTGCAAACCCATCGTACATTTTAAACAATTGCGGAGGACTAAAAACAAGCTAAATATAAGAATTTAAAAGATACTCGATTTGATTTTTTCGTCACAGTGCAATTGCAATTTTAGCTTTTCGAGGCAGGATATTGCGATGAAAACCAAGCGACTTCCGGTGGCCTCAGATAAAGTGGCTGAGTTTTGAATACAGATATCGATGTTCATAAATTTTAAGTTTATACGTTTATTCATTTGGAACTTTCTATTGTAAATCTTAACATAATCCAAACAATAATACGTGAACTAAACTTAAAACAAGAAACAGACATTTTCATTGGTATTTGGTATGCTTTTTTTACAATTTAATGAGTAAATTAATTTTGAATTTTTAAGAAAACCATAACTGTAATAATATTTAATCTGTAATAATACTCTGTGTATTACAACAATATTAAATATTAAATCACTTATTTACAATTACAAACTTAAAAATACAATAGTAATAATAATAATAAAAAACAAAGAATGTATATCTGTAATCGAATTGTTCTTATTTATAATTAATTTTTAAATATACCAGTAAATTCAAATCATCCTTACAATCTCACGAGAATTTGCTGACGTCATCAGATGTTGATCAGGAAGCTAGAGATAATTGTCGTTAGAAAATATATCCGTGAGGCGTGAGGTTGTAATGATAGCACCCCGGGCATTCCCAGGACTGACAATACAAGCACATACAACTAATATTTAGGTTCACGACGAAATTTGACCCATTCCAAGATTTTAAGAGGGTATGCTGTTGTCAAAGCGCTCATACAAACGTAGTCCAGTCATATTTTGAGTATTAAACTATGAAAATCTATGAGATTTTCAAGACACAATCTAGAAACAAATATCTGTGTCGGTGGTGAGTCAGATTTTCGTTTAAATATATACTTCTAGAGTTACAGGGCGTCAAAGAATTGTATTTTACGGTAGTAAAAAGCCCCCCAACTTTGAACCTGATTTACAAGAGTATGAATCAATTTAGAACAATTTGGAAAAACCACCGACATTTGAAATTTCATTAGTATACTGTATTAAAAAAAATGGTTACATAATATACTGTATCCTTCAAATGATCCCTGGACTACGAAACATCCAAATAACGGGTGGATAACATCGCGTAATGTATGCTGTCTCACCGTACGCGCTCGGGTATGATAGGGCTCGGAGAGGGACAGCTACAAAACAATGCAACCTTGAAACCGACCACGTGGTCTTACCAACATAGCCTCTTAAAGAGGCAACCTGTGTATCTACCATAATTGTCTCGAACAGGCATGTAAAGTTCGCCGTTCCGCACTGGTCCCGCGTGGTGGGCTACGGCTCATACACTCTCTGTAGGAGAGAAGGCCTGAGCCCTTCCAGTGGGGACGTATATAGGTTGTTGATGATGATTTATCAGCTATTTTATTTTAAAAAATTATGGAACAAAAAATTTACTATGGAAGCATTCTGAGCGGATTCCCGTTAAACTATTTTTAATTTTGTAAATTATATAATTATGTTTACTTGGATTGTAAGCGTGCGCACCTAGAAGCTTCAATCTATTGAGGGGCTTGCTCTGCTACCTTTCATATCATAACAAAACAGTGATACTAACACTGCTGTTTGGCGGAATCTAATCAGGCAGATATATAAAATGTCCTACCACTAACCAAGTACTGCCAGGTACCCCACTGGTAATCGAACCCGGGACCTTCAGTTTGACAGTCCAAGCGAGTAACCATTAGGCCACGCAGTGCATGACAATGACACAAATACGTCGTAGAATCAAGATAATGCTCCTCAGTTTGTCTCGTGCGAACCTTCCCTGTGTGGAGGGATTGCAAAGTAAAATTAATTTAGTTCGCACATCGTACGATTCCCATTCACTACGCTTCTTGTCCATTGTTACATGTTTCGCTCCGGCGCGTAGTGAGTTTTTATTTAATCTTTCTTTATTTGTCAAGTGAACCAAGATCAAATGAAGAGTGGAGTTTGTTATCATCAATTGCTGTGTTGAAACTCCTAAAAGTATTTCGTTTATATAATCAGGCGCTACATGAATCGAATTTAACATTATACAGACTAACTGTTAAATCTAATTGACTAATCTCACTCGATACTTGCAGTTGAAAATGATCAAGATATTTTTATTGTGTTTTGCCACTTTCTGTGCAACAGTGCAGGCGCAAAGAAAGTCTCAATCAGGATTTGGTACTTGGTATCCTGTGGCCATTTATTCGGACGCAGTTAAGGAACTCGGATGTATACCAATCGATTTTAGACAAGAGAGAGAATCGTGTAAATGCGGGCCCGATTCTGAGGACGTACCCAATATATTGTTTACATTGGCAGGGGGTCGTTTCGCAGTTCCCGGATTCACAGCAGAAAATCTAGAAGACCTGGCTATGAAATTTAACTGGAAATGTAAGTGCAACAATATAGAAACTGAATTCACGATCTATAAAGAACTAAACGACGATCATGTTATAATGTATATTGAAGCAGCACAGCCTACATCTCGTGAACCTAATGTCGCTATAGTATTTGCGAAGTACACTGAACCGAAAGCAAGACTCACTGAATATCTCAACAGTGTTCCTGAATTGAAAGATAGAAACGGAGAGATAATTTGCTGGAGCGGGCAGACTGAAGTTTTTCCTGCTATCAAAACCTTCTCGGATTTCAAGAAATTCTTTAATAAGAAGCAGTAATAAAATGTAATCAAATGTAAATTTTTCAATACAGAGACAGTCTCTCAGTAGAATTAGACACACTCAAGCATCGATATGTCGCACTTGGATTGCCTAGTAAGCTGTTTTTCATAACCGCTTTTTGTTTCACTAAACAGCTCCGTAGCGTGAAACAGCTCATCGATGTTCAGGGATTTTTCATAATAGCTTAACTTAAATATGTGAAATGAATGAAAGTTTTACATTAATTAATTCAGTGTTTCAATTATTGAAGGTTTTGTATATTTTAGTTATAAATTTAGTCGTTCTTGGCGCTGTATGCAAAAAATAATAATGACGTCCGAAGCGTTTGTCAAAATTAACGAATAAAAGCAGTACTATGAATGAATGAAAATCACCCCAATGTAAGTAAAACCGGGATTTTTAGGACTTTTATTTATGTACATATTTCTATTTAAGCATGGTCGTCTGACACCAAATACGATAGTTGTTACTTCAGATGCAGATAATCCGTTCTGAAAACGTCTAAACATTGATAGCTGTTTTGTTAAATGCAATCAGAATACAACTAGACATTGCCCATTTGTTTTAAAAAACGGAGCTGTTAAGTAAAACAGCTACAGGTTATGTCAGCTCATTGAAAGGCCACAGAGCGATAGTGGCGCCCTCATTCGCTCATTTCTACATTTCTCCGCAATTATACAATAATTTCAAAGATCAAGCTGGACTTACAGGTCAGAAATCTGTCGATCCGTTCTCGAGATAAGTCGTTGCATGCAAAATGGCTGAGGAAATAAATTATCTTTAAATTTATTTTATAGTTGATATATAAGATTACGTTGTGGCTATTAATTCTGGCGAATTATATTACAAAAAGACCGTCGTGGCAATATGAGTGGGAGAAATGTTCAGTGGTTGGACACTTGGACAGTCCAGCAGCAGTAGTAGCTTATAATATTTTTTTAAAATAATTACTCTAAATGTTTATACTCTTATTTTATCTGAAATTGTTTTAAAGCGGGTTCTAAAAGGAGATTGAGTAACAAAAACATTTGGTCCCTAATTATACCGTTGGGACTCGCTGTCTCATCAATCTTGGACAGCCTTCTCGGTAAAGGGTGAATCTAAAATCTCGAAGATAATAGCTCCAGAGGGAAACCAAGTAACAGAGTGGCAACCTGTTGATAGGCGGCTGAAAAAAATTACCCGCAGAGGTCAAATTAAATAGGCTGGTCTAACCTTTGCCCTTTCACGGTAGCGAACATAAGTCCAAGCTCATCTAATCATATCTATAGTGTAGTCGATATAATGTGTGATTAACTTCGATCGAAATGTTTGATTCTATTTTTAAAATATCCTGAAATTTGCATTAAGTCACACGTAAACTACAAAAATATACTGTAAGTATATGTTTGAAATTTCATTTTAACACAACATCTCTTGTTGATACTCTATTATTATTATCATTGGATATACTTAGCTCCCATCAAGACAAATCAAACGAGTCCAAACACGACGGGTTTACCAGGAGTCGATTCCTCGCTTCATCCGACACATTGTCACCTGTTGTCACCGAACGTAAAAAGTTACTGCCAGGTTCAAAATAACTGTAACGGGATAAAGGAGATTTAGTCAAACTTAAAATTAAGTAATTTTGTAATGGTTATGGTCTGTAAGTAAATATAAAATTATGATAATGTTTCATTAATTTTAATAAAGTTTGTAATCTTATCTTATACCTTTAAACGAGCAATTCTTGTATATACTCGTATATAATTCGGATCTCGGAAACGGCCCCAGCGATTTCGCAGAAATTCGGTATTTGGGGGCGAAAAATCAATCTAGATTAGTCTCATGTCTGGGAAAACGCGCGTTTTCAAGTTTTCATGCGGTTTTTCTTTCGCATTATTCGACGCAAAATATGATGGGAAATTTCACGCTGTCAAACATAATCACTTTAGCCGAGTGGTTCACACGTGGCATTCCGTCCGAGATATCCGCGTTCAAATCCCGGTTGGAAAATTGCTTTTATTTTTGTTTTTTATGTGTTTAGGGGCAGAAATAAAGTTTTTGTTTGTTTTTAAAGAACTACGAGCAAAGCTCGGTCGCCCCGATACTCTTACTTTTTGAATGATACTATAATAATTTTTGTAAATACCGAATAAATATACTTGATAAAACATTTCTAATCCTATTTTGTTTTACAAGGTAAATGAGATTATAGAATTATGTACTACTTTTGGTTTAGGATAAAGTTGTAGAGATAAAATTATAAGTGGGAGTAATTTCAAAAATTGTTTAAATTAATAAGTAAGGTAAGCCCTACTATCCATGTCAGAACTCTGTCTCTCATTCAGACATTTCCAGATTTTATCTAGTTTACCTTGATGTATTTCAGATTCTCTGCGTTTGTACAAAGTATATAACCTAGAAGACTTGCTTGATAAGTTTTCCAGGAAATTGCTTGATATAACATTGTCGAAGTCAGCAATTTTCCCGCCCTCGTTCAGTGTAAAGTCGCTAGCAGGCAACGGCTTCTATTTACAAGTGCTGAAAGAAAATGGTTCGACAGACTGTTTTGAAAGCACGAACCGTGATCAAAGCGAACAATTCACATCCAAGTGGGACGTAGAGTTGAATTTAGTTATTTTGTTATTGATGTCATGGCTTCACTTCTCACAAGCCTCACAGATTCCTTACTGCCACATTGAACTTTCTACGAGGGGATTGTCATAGCACACTTGGCAGGCGAAATAGTATAGGTAGGTTTATTCAAAAGAAAAATCTTCATGTGAATGTGATGCATCGAAAACTATTCGGGAGATGTTCAGCGGCATCCACATAGTAACTTCTAATTGCGATCACTAATGCGCATGCCATTCGAGGTTATTATACCAAATTATCAATTCAATGCAAAAATTTTGAACTATCAACTGTAATTATAAATTGTTACAAATTTTAGATTTTCTGAGGTTGACAGAATGTTTTTAGAAATTACGAAATATTTGGAACAGTCAATTCAAATTAACATGCACACATAAACCACCACATCGTTTATACAGAATGGGTTTGTTCTTAGCCTAAATCTCCCCTTATGGTGAGGGGGATGAGGTTGCAGGACATAATAATTTGCAATTTAGTGAGAAGATTTGGTAGTTACCATTTGTTCTATGGAACATGACGTCCATCAAACAAAATGAAACATTTTCTTCCCTATTTTATTCGAAGACATCATGTTCCATAGAACTGGGAACTACTGAGAATATTTATCAATCTACAACAATCTTTTTTTACACAATTCCTTTATATTGCTCCTTTTCAATTCTAAATGTTCCAAAATCGAACACAAAAGACTCTAAACTTTTATCTACAGCTCCTAAAGTTACACGTAGCTGAAATCCCTGAATCAAACTAGTAACGGAGCAAATGCATTCTCGTCGTCGGTCGTTTGTTGGGGGTAAGTACCAATATACCACCAGCATATTTTTATCTCCACTGCTGCAGTGTGGACACTGTGAAGTAAACGAATTGTCCTTTCCAGCAGTGAACAGTTTTCTTTCATCGTTTTGCTATAGTTTAACGACTCGTTGTGCTCAATGACTTGAAATCTGTTACCGTTTTGTCACGCTTGTGGCATTCAATTTTATGAGATCGCGTTCAAATGGAGCAGGAATTTTTGAACATATTTTCCTGGTACTGGATGCTGTGTGCACAGGGTAAAATGCTGCACTTTACGAAAATTTTAAATTGAAAGTTTCTCGATTATAGCGCTTAAATCCATATCCTTACTAGTAATATAAATGGGAATTGAGTTTGATTGTTTCTCCTTCCTTCTCGTTGGAACTAAAGGTCTGAATAACTTCATTTTTTGTATAGGTAAAGTTAAAGGTCAAGAAAACCTTGTACTTTTGATTACGATCGAGCAATTAGATCCTGTAGAATACTTTCCGAAGTCTACGTGGACAAAGTCGCGGGCTAAATTCTATAAAACTTAGATACCTCCTCTTACTCAGACTCATTTCAAACATATCTTTCTGTCTTGTTTTCTCAATAGGCGGGTAAATATACTTATATTTCAAAATACAGTCAGTCGAACGATGCATACACAGGAAGCAATTACTTGATAAAAAGCGATTGTGTTTGATTAATTCGGTTTAGTACGCAGATGACAATTGGCGGAGAAGATTACAACTTAGTACCTATTCTTGAGCAAATTTATTTTTATGAGTATCCTGGGTACGTTATGGCAACAGTTTAGAATAGGCTTGTGTCCACTAATAACAAATGGCTTGGTTTATAGTTGCTAATTATAAATGAAGACACGAAGGTGAGAAAAAACCAGTCTATTTCTCAAAAAAGTTAAAGATTATTAATATTTTTAGAAAATGAATTCGAAAAAAATAGGCATTAGGTCACGTGACAACGAACACGAAGAACGCGGCGCAAGAAAGTGTGACGTCACGCCTCGCAAAACATCATTGTTGTTGTTGACGTTTTCATATCACAGAGCAGGTTATTTCGCGAGCTGTGACGTCATTCAAGACGCCATGACACTATTCAGCGTTTTCGAGGGAAATCTAAATGGCTTTTTTAAAATACAAAATACGTAATGTAAATATTGATTTTTCTTTAAAATATAGTTTTTTGGGGATAAAATAGATATTAAAGTATATAATTAGCCAAGTTTTCAAATTTAGTCAACTAGCCTATTCTACTTTTTCTTTCATTATTCTCCAATCTTTCACGGATCATCCCTTTTTAGTTTATGTATGATGGGTTTGCACTTAAGCCGTTAGATGATAAGCATAATTCTCAAGCTAATGAAGCTCTGGCTCTGATACCTTTTATATAGAAACACTACAGTGCTAATAACACTGCTGTTTGACGGCAGACTTAGCAAATCACCAACCAAACTGACTACCGACAGGTTAATATAATTGTTGTTATGAAGCCTTTATTGCTGGATAGCTAAACACAGGTACTATTTAATTCTATTAAAAATAGAACTTAAATCTACTACATTTGGTTTTCCGGTTTAGTTATCAGCGTGTCCTGTGACACATAGGCCTCTTCCAGGTGTTTCCACTCGTTTCTGTCTCTAGCTTTTCTAATTTTCTTATGTCATCTGACCATATATTTGCCTGTACTCCCCTTTTTCTTCTGCCATCGCGTGGTTGCCACTCTGTTATAATTTTTGGCTATTTCAGCTTACTGTCTCTCGTCGTGTGTCCTGTCCATCTTCACTTCAACTGTCTTACTTTCTTTATTATACCTTCTACTTTGGTTCTTGATCGTATTTTAATTTTTTTTTTTTTTTTTTTTTTTTTTTTTTTTTTAATAATAATAATAATAAGTTTATTCATTAATCATCTTATACATATTTTAACTTAGATCGAACAAAACTAGTTTATACAATACTAAATATTCAACGACCTCTGTTGTAGGCAAAGCCTGTGTCACAGAGGTCTACCTTCCTATTGCACAAATAATTTTTATAAATGTTCTTGCAGACAAATCTAATATATATAAACAAAAAGATTATTAGATAAATTTTATTACAATATTTCTAAGGCGGCGTGAGTGTGTGTGTGTGTGTGTGTGTGTGTGTGTGTGTGTGTGTGTGTGTGTATGTGTGTTTGTGTGTAGGTGTCCTTAGTGTTATTTCATTATGCAGAGAATCTGTTCTGTTTGAGTGTAACTTAAAGACAACAGATGCTCATACAATTTTTCTTTACAATCGTGGTAAGAAAACTTATCTATATTGATAGTTTTATTCATTTTATTGTATATGAAAACTCCCCAAAAGAGAAGACTGCGCTTCGCGAAAGAAGTATGTAATGGTACTGGGTTGAATATAATATGACTTCGTGGTCTGTTATTACAAAACTCTTCAGAACGAGTTGATCTGTATTGTCTAAGAATAACTCTATTGATATAGAGTTGTCTGACAGACAGTAGCTCAGCGTCTTTGTATAGTGAAATAGTGGGGTATCGAAAGGGCTTTTTAAGCATGACTTTCAATACAGCTCGTTGAGCTCTTTCAACTTTCAATATATAAGTTTTGTACGTACCTCCCCAAACTGTTATACAGTACGATAGGATGGAATGGCAAAGTGCATAATACGTCATTTTAAGGATGTCTGTGTCAGCAACATTTCTTAATTTTTTGAATATAGCAGTCAGTTTACGAACTCTTGCCGTGAGTACATCTATATGATGATTCCAGGAGAGAAGATTATCGAGATGTACACCAAGATATCTTATAGAATTGACTCTTTCTATTAAAGTGCAATTGCAAAAGGGTACAGTTTGGTTACATACGTGTGCTTTTACACTTAAATTATTACCTAAGCTAGAAAGTTCTTTTTTTGTTTTAGAAAATGCAAGATATTTAGTCTTGTCGACATTGAGTGTTAGCATGTTTTTCCGTAGCCATTTCATTACTGTTGCTAGGCCATTTTCAGCAGCAACAGTAGTGCTATGCCATGTGGGACCATGAAATATAAGGGCAGTGTCGTCTGCGAAAGATACAATTTTGCATTGTGGAAGACTTAGATTGCAAAGATCGTTTACATATATAAGAAAAAGGGTTGGACCAAGGACACTTCCTTGAGGGACTCCAAATGTTACTGGTGCCTCCTCGCTCAAGTAGTCACCAATTCTGACTCGCTGCGCTCTGTTAGACAGATAGTCTTTTAGTAGTAAAAGTGCCACATCTCTAATACCTATGCTTTCTAATTTGGATAGAAGTATGGGGATAGAGACTGTATCAAACGCCTTGGCTAGGTCTAGGAAAATTCCAATAGTTTTATGCTTTTTGTCTAGATGTGTTACTATGTGATTAGTTAACTCGATGATGGCATGTTCGGTAGATTTGTTTGCAAGGAAACCAAATTGGTTCATAGAGATGAGATTGAACTTACTAATGTAGCTCATTAATCTCTTGTTTAGAAGCTTTTCGTGAATTTTTGAAAGCGTAGGTAGAAGTGAAATTGGTCTGTAGTTACTTATACAGTCTCTGTCCCCTTTCTTATGTATAGGTATAATAATTGCGGTCTTAAAAGCACTAGGGAACACGCCTTCACGAAAGCTCATGTTGCAAATATGAGCGATTAACGGGGATAATAGCGTTTTTAGGCTTTTAATGACCATTATAGATATGTTGTCAATTCCTGTTGAACCGCTATTTTTTAAACTTTCTATTACAGATCCGACTTCCTGTGTGTCCGTTTCTAGGAGTACGAATGAGTTGAGATTAGTAGTCAGTGGGAAGGAAGTTTCTATTTCCAAATCACCTTGTGGGCAAATTTTGTTAGCTAAGTTTTCTCCAATTTTAGCAAAATAATTATTAACAGCATTAACTGAGGCAGAAGGTTGAGGCTGGATGTTTAGGAGATCATTTATGTCTTCGTGTTTTTTGGTATAAGTATTAGTTAGTTTCTTTATTGTGGTCCATGTCTTTTTTGTGTTTTTCCCGGCTTTTTGTAGTTCCAATTTATCGTGTGCATCTCGAAGCTTGTTTATTTGGTCATGACAAAAGTTCCTATATCTTTTAAATATTGTTTTTTTGTCTTCGTCATTGGGGTGTTTTTTGGAGTCTAAATGAAGTTTGTCTCGATGTCTAATACAGCGCAGAGCGCCTGGAGTAATCCAAGGTTTAAGTATCCTCTTGCGACAGGGAATAGGTTTGACGGTAATATGCTTATAAATGACACTTGATATTTTGCCAACCAAGAAGTCAGTTGCCTCGTTCACATTTGTAGCGTTAAATATTAGTGATAGATCAGTATTTGTCAGCTCTTTTTTAACCGCTTCGTAGTTTACTATTTTCATGGTTCTGGTGTCTTCTTTTTGATACACAAAGTTTTCCAGAGAAATCAGTGTTGTATAATGATCAGAGATAGATGTTTCAATCACGAGAGCTGTCGCTTTCAATTTAGTTTTAATCATAATATGATCAAGGCAACTTTCACTTCTTGTTGGAA
Organism: Carcina quercana; assembly: GCA_910589575.2. Classification (NCBI taxonomy): domain Eukaryota; kingdom Metazoa; phylum Arthropoda; class Insecta; order Lepidoptera; family Depressariidae; genus Carcina; species Carcina quercana. The sequence continues at coordinate 14,006,624 of OU342427.1, forward strand.
AAGAATGGGCGGGTAAAAGTCCATGAAGGGCAAGGAGGTTTAGGTAATCTTGTGTTTGCATGTCGTAAAGATTGAGGGTGTTTATATTCATGTTCATGTTTTATTACTCTTAACCGATCTTTATTAGTGACACCAATCATGCTTCTCTCCATTCCCCGCTGACATGTAGGGCTCACGTTTGGCTCCCATACGTCAGGCAAGGTAGGACGCACGAGTTGAGGACTTTTCTCTTAGCTGCCATAGAAAAGCAAATACTTTTCCATGGTACTGTAAAGCAGTAGGCTTATACGGTTATAATTTTGGTAGCTGCGTATGCTGGTTGGCGGAATCTCTGATTTTAAATGCTTAAAATATAGAACGCCTATTAAAGTGGCATTGTCAGAGTTCGAGGATGGACTTCTATGTATCCTCTGCTTGGATGTAAAAGTTTGTTACAAAGAATATCTTTATTAGCATAATCCTGTAGCCACCCAGTCTGCGTGTCCGTAAGCCGTGTCATTCAATTTATTACCCCGACGGAACGGAGACAGAGTATGCGTTTAGGGTGAGAGGATGTTTGTTTGTTTGTTTGTTTGTGTGTTTGTTATACATATTATATGCGTTTACTTAACGTATTTTGGCTTATGGCATACGAATACCTCTTACTACTGGGAATCGAACGCGGGAGTCCAAACGTGTAGCCGGATCTATCTCTAAACAAAGAATCAAGTCATTCTGACCTTCAGTTAAGATGTAAAAGAAGGACTACCAAACAAAATCATTTTCGCATTATAATATAACGAGTGAACTATAGGTTATACCCGTACAATGTATTATGTTTCGTTGAAACCCACCCTTTCAAAGTGAAAAAACATCTTTCTGAAATCCTATAACAAATGTTGGAAGAATTATTCATTTAACCAGCTATCTCAGGCGTACATTTATCAGAGACCCCTTTTATTTGGCCACTCTTTCCCTCAGCCACCACAGAGGTCTCTAATTAGGTCTGTCTAAACTAGAACCTAACTCGGGTCACAAGAGTAAGTTTTTGATTGTTCAGGTTGTGCTTTGTTTTATCCTTAATTATGCTCTTTTTAATCCCCAAACCAAAAAGGTGATGTTTAACCTCAGTGTATTATTCGCTGAGTATACGAGAATACGTTTTTTTTTTCCCCAAGAGAGCGTTGGTGTTTTTACTATTGCACGCTTTATACTAGCTCCACTTTGTAACTTGACAAAGTAATTCCTTCACTTACTACCTAAATATTATTTATAAACAAATCTAGGAAGTCCATTAAACCTACTTCTGCTGTATCATTTTGAATCTTTGCAAGAATATGTAATGGGAGACGATATAATAATTTGGTATCATGGTGTTGATCTGATTCTGGATCCTGGAGGTGAATAGTGTAACTTTTCAATGGCTTCTATGTCAAAATTAAAACTCCCATCTCTCAGAAATCACTAATTATGGTGGTGTCCTCATCAAAATAAAAGGCCTCGATACTTCGATTAATAAAATTGATCGTAGCCTCGAAAAGGACGTTAGCCGTCAAAATTATAGCGGCCAAACCACAGGTCCCACTAACTGTACTGTTGGTGTTTGTAACAAAATGAAAGACCTCGATATGATTTTCATTTCGGGTGATAGTATGGGAGAGCTGAAAGCAAGAAAATTGTGTAATAAAAATCTCCGCACCACCTTTTTTAGACTCGAATCTATAGTACGGGACTAGCATTTTCATTTTTTTTACTGTTTACATCAGATACTGAATTAAGACAAGAATTGTTTTCAAATTAAAAAAACTAAGAAGAGGAGATAAGTTCACACTCTACAGCCTTGACAATGTTTAAATCTGCTCCGTATGTGTGCATCCATTCTAATGTTACAATATAAATTCCAAAGTGAGTTTGTTTTGTCCTTTCTCCCCGTTGTAACGGAGGATCAGAATGACTTGATTTTTGGGTAGTTGAGCCGGAAAAATATATAGGTTACTATTTATCCCGATCGAGCATGTAGTTACCGTGGGATAAATTATGAAATCCACGCGGACGAAGTCGCGGCCAAAAGGTGTTCTTTAAAATTAAGTAACTTACTGTAAATTTATATTTCTATTTTATGTATTCTTACAAATAAAGAATAGAATAGAATAGAAATAGTTTATTCGGCGTACATACAGTTATTACAGTACAGTTCATACATATATTTGCAATTTGCTCTGCTGCACTGCAACGCCGAAATGGACCTGTAAACATATTCAATCTTTAATTTTACCCCTTCATCTTACTTTATCCACTGAAGTGATAGCTTGTGGGGTGCAGTCAAGGATGCGGACGGTGTAGTGTCTTACGCTTCAAACGAACGTGCCTCTTTGCCACATCTAACTGCACAAAGAGCTCGTGTCACACCGTAGCGATCAAACTTTATAAAACACAGAATTGCCTCCGCCCGTCTTCGTTTCAGCTTGGGCAAAAATATTTCGTATCTATCGATATTGAAAGTCTGCCTGTATTCCTCTACCAGATTTCCGACCGATTATAGGGAATTTTCTTCCATATACACATGGGAATTTCTCATATATTTTTGTTGTTGTTGACAGAGTTGAAAACTTAATGACTGTGTGGTTGCCTACCTCTGTGGTCACATACCTGTGTGGTAACGTGCCTTTGTGGTCATGAATCTGTGTGTTTAATAATATATATGTGTATATAATCTGTAATAGCCAACCCTGGCATCGGAAAAGCCGGCGTGATAAAAGTTTTTGCCCAATTATGGTTAACGTTCACGAGAACTTATGAATTGGCTGCCATGAAGACCACTTAAAGGACGAAGGTGCTGCAGGATGGCCGAACTAATAAAGTCAAAAATCGAGTTACGGCTACATCACTAGCTTGACTATGGTTTTCAACGGATCTCCTATCTATGTTACTCACTTGGATTCAAGCTCTGACACGGACGGAATTCGACGGGTATGTTTTTTATGTATTTTTTTATGTTTGTTTTACCTCAAAACTTTTGACTAGATAAACCAATTTGGATGATTCTTTTTTTATTTGAAATCTGGTGCTTCCTTTGTGGTCCCATTTCTATTCAATTGGTCCAGTTCTGAGAATAGCATCCATGAGAAAATGATGTACATCTTAAATTTGCCTTAGTAAAAGTAGCCTTTTAGGGCCATTGAATTCGGTTCAGTCTTTTGTGTTCAGATCTTTTTTAACGCATTTATTTGTAATTAAATCAGTAAAATATATATTATCTTTGAATGTTAACTTATTACTATTGTAACACCAAAATAGCAGTATTGTCTAACAACCACATATGATTTTATCTGCACTACAAAAAAGCCTTCACAGAGCGTGGGACGAGAACGACAGATAACAAAATAAAGTTTATCTTTCACGGCGTTATAGGTGTAGCTAAAAACTTCCATCACAGTAAAGTATTAAATAAAGGAATCACTACACTTTTATACGGAGAGTATCATTTCAGGGGTTGTAACAGGGGTTTTCATGAAAATTGAAATGAAAACACTTATCCAATAATACATAAAAGAAAGAAATACATATCCTTAAAAAAACACTTACTAGCTTAATGTAAAATGGTACTATCTTTCAAAATGCCATGACAAGTAACTTCTTACTACGGTTTCGTAGTCTAACTGCTAGATGACAGTTACTGTAATGCAAAATGTAGTCACTAATTTCGCACTCTTATGCTTAACTACTGTGGTTAAGTGGCTAATTGTTCCACTCTTTATGTCTTGTGTTCTGGGTCCTAGCCCGGGGCAGAAATAAAGTTTTGTTGTTTGTTTTTAAAGAACTCCAAGCAAAGCTTGGTCGCCCAGATATTTAGTTATAATATGACACGTAATGTTCTAGATAAAGTACACCTTACATTATGAACCGCATGTAATTGGCGTGTGTGTGTATGTTGCTTGACTTTATGCTTTTAGACTACTAGACTATTAGACGAGGTTGTATCCGTTTATTCTTTACAAATCCGTGACATGGGGCTTCTGAGAACTGTAACTACACCGAACTGATGTCACAATTTATATTACATTTCAACATCATAAAACAATTATCAAACAAATTTAAAAACTATTTGGAGTCCTACTACGGATTCTCACGTCGCTTTGGTTCATTCCATGTCGATAAATTGATGTAGCCCCTAAGTCGTAGTTTCAACACTCCCAACTCACATTTTCCACTCTTTTACTCCGTCATAAACACGTCAGAACTTCGCGTGACGAATGACTCTTAACAAATAAAGCGAGCAATATTATGTGGTACGTCTCGGCCGAACTAAGTGAGTAACTTAAGTTGCTCGTCGAATCCGAAGTTTTATTAGTTCTACCAACTATTTTTTATTACTTGTAGTGTTGATTGTGGCTATCAACACGAAATATGGATATCGTAAAGTTGAGCTATAAAACTATATTACAAATTTACTTGACTCGAAAAGTTTGGTAAATTGTTTTCTCCGACACTCAATTATCGTTAGCACTACTGTTACGCCTAAGATTGGCATGAAATAATTCACCATCATCATTTGAGCTTAATGTTTGAAAAGTATGAGCCTCTCTCATCATCATGAAGAAGTAGTTTATTCTACTTGGCTGTGAATACCATTTTACCGTCTAGGGAATGAGTATAGAAAATCGTTTTTAAATTGTTGACTGCATTAAAATTAAACTTCTGGATAAATTTCATGGTTAAAACTTTATAAATCTTTCACAATAAACGAAAAGGGCCAGTTGTACAATATACAAACATTAATTAGATTAATGTTTTATTAATTAAAATACAGAATTACTAATCACACATCGTTCTTTATAAATGTCTTTTGAATAAAACTGTATTGATTAACGTTTATCAACATAACCAGAAACACTTGGTTGGCTTCGAAAAAAACCTAATTAAGGTTTCCTCTATTTAACGAGAACCCGCTCTATCAAAGTTGACGTTGCGCTGGAGGGGCTTGCATTCCTCCACCACGTCAACGCCGTGCGACGCCACGCGTCTTTCGTGCTGCTACTGCCACTCTCTTCTCAATGCTCGCAGCAAAATGTCCCTTCGTAACAAGGTGATACTTTACAAGACGTGCATCCGTCCCATCATGACATACGCTAGCGTGGTTTTCGCCCACGCAGCTCCCTCTCATATTCACCGACTTCAGACCATGCAGAATCGCTTCATGCGCAAACCCACGGGCGCCCCGTGACTTGTGCAGAACCTTGATCTCCACAAGGATCTAGAGCAGCACACCTTGGCTCACTTCATGAAGCTCTTCTATACGGTTCTTCGAGTCCGCTCCAAATCATCCCATTTCGTTTGCACGTTCAGCGTCGTCTTACGTGCTGACTTTCGGACGTAATAGGCGCCCCCGGGACGTCCTCAACGACCCCAATGACCCGATCACCTGGGCTCTTCAAGCACTATCGATCCTTCCTCAAACTGACACTTTACAAATACGCCGTCTCCGCCGGCGGAGAACAGTTCAATTTTGAACAGTTTTGTAAAGATTGCGCGACGGTGTGAGCGGCAGCCTTTTAAAAGAGGTTGCATTCAGTTATACAGAGCGACGTCGTCGCTTTGTGCTAAAACGAGATTTTACACTCGAGAAATACGCGAAACATCGTGGCATTACGTGACCAACTTCTGAAATATGCACCAGGGAAGGGAACTTACACTTTAAATTTATTTAATGTCTTCGAGGTAGTTGTCGTGGAAAGCGTCTACGGGAAAGTTCTAGAAGATAGGGATATATTCTTATGTGCAGTTCGTTCATCTAGGTGGGTTTCCAGGCAAGTCACAAGTTGTATAACATGTTACAGTTATAAGTCTAAGTGAAGTCCTCATACGGCACAGCAAGCATAAGAGATATCGCTCATCACATCAACAGCCTATGTGACTCCACTGCAGGGGCTCAGGCCTACTCTCCTACAGAGAGTGTATGGGCCATAGTCCACCACGCGGGCCCTCTGCGGATGTGTGAAGTCTACCAGACTTCACACACACCTTTGAATTTGTTCTCAGGAGTGTGCAGGTTTCCTCGCGATGTTTTCCTTAACCTAAAAGCCAATGGTAATGATTGTTATCATTCGGTTTAAAGAATATTTATTTTCTCAAAAGAAATTGACATTTCACTTATAGAGAAATTAAGACTAATAATTAATGTGTAAAAACCAACAGTAAAAAGGCATGCAGAAATTTAGATATTTTATACATTTTATAGACTAAGTATTTATATTTAACAAAATAGCACTAATATTTATTCTTAAATGTGTTTTAACAGTTTTGTTTTGAATTCAGATAGTTTACGTTCTTGTAGTTCCCTTGGAAGACCGTTAAACAGTTTAACACCTTCAAACAAAATACTCCTCTTTCCGTAGTTGGTTCTAGGTCCTCGCAGTTGTAAATAGTTTTTGTTTCGTAGGTTATGGTTGTAAGTTTGTTTGTTTAGTACAGTGTTTGTGTGGATGTCTTTTGTTAGAATTTTTTTTATTAATATACAGGTTTTAAATTTATATGTTTGAGTTATATTGAGAATCTTAGTTTTTTCATAGAGTGTTTGTGTTGGTGTTAGGTAATCGTAATTATATAATATTTTAATCAGTTTGTTTTGTGTTCTCTGTAATTCGGACAGATTTGTTTTGGCTGCACAGCCCCAGATTTCAATTAAGTACTCTAAGTTAGACTTTACCAACGCATTGTAGATTTGTGTTCGTAGTTTATAAGGAATACAGTGTACCATTTTATAGAAAGCTCCTATGAGAGGTAGAATTTTAGACCGCACATGGTGAATGTGGGCTCGCCAGGATAATTTGTCATCCAATATTAGACCCAAGTATTTTTCTTGGTGAGACCTGTGTATAATGCTTTTGTCAATTGTTAAGGGGGGAAAATTGGGAATTTTTTTATTTTTTGCTGAAAATATCATATATGATGTTTTAGTCGCGTTAATGGTCAGAAGATTGTATTTAAACCATAAGTTAAGTGCATTTAAATCAGTTTGAGCTTTAGCAATGAGTTCTGGAAATGAGTGACCGAAATAAAAAAGGCAGGTATCATCGGCATATAAAGTGATGTCACCATGCAGGCCAACATTGCTAATACTATTTACATAAATTAAATAAAGCAGTGGTCCTATTACGGATCCTTGCGGAATTCCACATCTTACATAGGCTGGCTTGCTTTGATAAGCTCCAAGTTTGACAATCTGTACTCTATTTGTAAGGTAGGATTCAAATATACAATACGCTGATCCTGATAGGCCAATATTTTTTAGTTTTAGTAACAAGAGGGAATGACTAACTGTGTCGAATGCCTTCTTAAGGTCGATAAATATCCCTAGAACATGATGTTTCTTGTCTATGTTTATTTTGATTTTAGTAATGAGATCAATTGTAGCTGGCAAGGTACTTGATTGATGACGGAAACCATACTGTTGCTTGTAGAGAAAGTTCAGGTTCGATAGGTGGTTATTCAGTCTTTTATATAAGATTCTCTCAAATATTTTGGACATCACGGGCAGGACTGATATTGGTCGATAGTTGCTAGCGTCTGATTTTGAGCCTGATTTATGAATGGGACTTACCTTTGCGATTTTTAAACTATCCGGGAAAAGTCCTTTCGCAAGACATTCATTAATACAACTGGTTAGTGGTTCCAAAATTAGTGATTTAATGCATTTAATACTTTTTGTACTAATTCCATCTATCCCAGTGCTTGTGTTCGGATCTAAGTTATCAATGATCTTACCAATTTCTTCGGTGGTACACGGTGTAATTTCAGTGAGTGTGTGCGAGTGTGTGTGTGAGTTTCTGAATTGTAGAGTGTTGGTTGTGTTGTTGTGAAATTGTTTTGGGATTTTGTTAGCTAATGTTGTACCAATTGTGGCAAAAAAATGATTAAAGTATTCACAAATTTCATTGTTATCAGTGATTGTTTTGGTTTCAGTTAATAATTTAGGAGTAATATCTTGTGATATTTTATTGCTGGCCAAACTGTTTATAGTCTTCCAAAGGATTTTTGGTTTGTTTTTACAGTCATTGAACATTTTGTAGTAATATTCCTTCTTTGTTTTGTATATTAATTTTTGTATTCTTTGTCTTTCTGATGTAGCTTTATTTTCTAGTAGCTTGTTTTTACTGTCTTGCTTGAAATCGTGCCACAATGTATTTCGATGATTTATTCCATCAATCACACTTTTGTTGATCCAGTCCTTTTGAGGTAAATTTTGAATTTTATATTTCCTTAGTTTACTTCTGCCTATTTCTTCGGATATATAGTTTTCTAGGTTTTGATAATCATTGATTTCATTTTTGTAATCATTGTTTTTGACTTTTTCGTAGAGTTTAGTATAGTCTATACATTCGTATGGTGTCCGCTTTCTGGTCAATACTTTATGTTTTTCAGATTCAAAGTATATTTGCTTGTGGTCACTCATGGTGGAATCTATTATCGACATATGCAAATTATTGTTATTAAGGTTGGTGATAACGTGATCTAGTATAGTGTGTGATGAGGCAGTTTCTCGTGTACAATGGTTTTTGTCTATTTTATTTAGAACTTCATATCCAGCCTCTTGTAGTATAGAGATGTATGAGTCAGTTTCTTTGTTATCACTCAGAAGATCAACGTTAAAGTCGCCGAATACATATGATCTTTTCCTTTTTTCTAGCTGTAGGGAAAACTCTTCTAGGAATTTCTTTAGATTTGCTCTTTCAGGGGGTCTGTAAATTGCGCCAATGTTAAGTGATAGTTTTTCTAGGTAAAGCCATAGGTAATGTATATTATTTTCGCATACGTTCTTGGTAACAGTAAAGTTTACACTGTTGTGTATAAACATTGATAGTCCTCCGCCTTTGCTTTTTTCTCTGTAGTTATATACATGAGTATAATTGGGAATGTGGTATGTTTTTGAGTCTGCTTGTGATGTTAGCCATGTTTCTGTAAGGATTATTACATGTACGTCTACTTGAATCGCTCTGAGAATACATTTCAATTCGTCGAATTTTCCTGATTTACGGATGCTTCTTACATTTGCGTAGAATATTTTTAGAGAATGATTGTGTGATGGTAGGTCATTGTAATTACTAGTAAGGTAGTATGTAATATTTTTGGAGGTGTCTGTGCTGCTGAATGCGCTGAAGATATTTTTATTTAGTTTTTTGGAGTAATTTTTGAAATCTTAGGTAGGCCTTTGACATACTTGATAGCAATATCCGTTTCCCCATTCTGTTTTCTGTTCTCAAGTTCTTCTTTAAGATTTTTCATTTCATTTTCCTGCAGTGGCGTCCGGTCTGCGTAAATTCTGACATTGTTTGGTAACTTTTCCTTGTTGCGGAAGATGATTTTTGGAAATTCTGGCGAATCTAATATAACTTTTATACGTCGATTTTTGTCCGGGATATATTTCCCAAGTCTAAATATCTTTATGGGTAAGATCCGTTCGTCAATCGTACCTAAAATGTTTAAAACTTCTTTTTTGTCGTTTTCTCGTCTTGTAGGTACGTGTTTCTCATTCAGTTCTGGGATACCCACAATAATGATATTTTTCTCGCGTTGTGTACGGTCATGGAGCTCCAGGAAGATGTCACTGTGGGTAACGGACAGCGGATGTTTATTAGTAGAGGTTTTAATTTTGTTTACGCTTTCTTCTATTGCAGTGATTTTTTCTTTTGTAGTTAAATTTTCAGATTTTATTTCTGCAATTTCAGTCTTTAGACTATTGTATTCCTTGGATAGATTTTCGGTGGTTAATTTAATACTTCGCATTTCCTCTTTTATTTCCGATATACCCTGTTCAATTGCCGTACTTTTTTCTTTTTGGGTATTGGAAAACCCCTCTAAGAAAGTCATAATTTCTTTACGAAAATCATCGAATTCACTCTTCTCAATGCATTGTGCATCTGGTTGCTTACGCTTCCTTTTGTGGAGGTTTTCATCGTCTCTGCCAAACATTGATAAGTTAGGATGTGACCCGCTTCCGCTGGCGCGTCCGCTAATCGGCGATCTTATAGGTATCATCCTTAGATAGTAAACTTGTGACGTACCTGCTCCGTAAGTTGTAGCGGCGCAATGGTGAGAAGAAAAATAACAACCTGTCTCGTTCCCGCGGTAGTAAACCAGGTGCGGCGGGGGACTGCGCGCTCGCAGCTCTCAAGTCGTTCGAGTTCCAAATGGCTGTATGGTTTTTGGCGTTATTTATCTGATACGATTCTTTTTGTTAATTGTTAAGGTGTAGTTTTGAGTAAACTGTTATATTACGGAATTGTTAATATTTAAACAGAAATTAAATAGACGTCTGCACGCCTTGACTGTTCTGATCGTTTGTTTTTCATTCGTACATAAATTCCAAATAATAAATTGGAACGAGGTAACATTGGTACCAGCCAGGAATAAATCCAGACCTCGATTGTATCTCTCTCTACCTAACTGAGCTACCACAGTTATATCGCTAATATTTAAATACAATTAATAGTGGCAAGTGAAGCGCTTACATCAAGCGTGATGAGGAAAAATAATATATGGTGATAAAATTCAGCACAAACGTTGTAAAGTTCAGTAATATTATACGAGTCTTTAAAATTTAAGCTCTCAATGAAGGTAATAACTTTCATCCTGTCCGTTCATTTTAACAGGGAGACGGTAAACATAATCTTGTTTATTTGTGAGTAACTCGTGGCTATCAGTAGCTAAAATGAAACACGCAGTCTGGATCCGCTAAAAATGTTAAAATAATTTTTCTCACTAAATTACATGGCATTTTACATGACAATTTTAGCACTGGATCTAACCATCTTCACATAAAAAACTGTTTTCGGGTTAAAAGGTTGTTTTCAAAACACTAAATTTCTCACCTGTTCCACTCTTTTCGCCTGGCTGACCCATTTTGGAAATTTAAAAAAATTCGGATACATGCAATATGCTTTTCCCTTCATTAATATGGAAGTCTTGGTTTTGATTGCCCGCGGGGTACCTATGTGTTTATTTGTGGTAGATGTTAAATATTGGATGCTGGTAGAGAACCCTTCGTTTAAGTGTTCGGCTCGCAATTGGACAGTTTTTTTTTAAATTCAATTATCTATCACGCAGAAGTCAACGTTATCTTTTTGTCACAGAGTGATATTAGCTACTTATTATCCCAGTAAAGTGTAATCATTACAAAAATCAACACAAACGCAGTCATGGGCTAAATATCGTTTTATTCAAACCTGTTGCTAATGTTCAGATTTATTCATATGGATGTGCTGTAAGACCTTGCTTCTTGACAAATTTCAGGAGCCTAGGTCAGCATCCTATAGGTTTTAGTTCCCTTTAATTTTTAATGGAAATGGTATAAAATACAGCTATATCTTTTTATTGCGTTGACCTACAAGTTTGATTTATTACCAGATCCAAGGGTCTTGACAGGCAGACGGACAACAAAGTTATCCTATAATGGTACCTTTTTTTCCTTTTGAGGTACAGAACCCTAAAAATCAATTTAGCAACGTCTTTCGAGGATATTGGGTCTCCAGACCGATACAACGTTGATTACATGCGTTGAAAAAAATTCAGTTACCCACCAATCAATTTGCTTGAATGCTTGTGCTTGATTAGGTTTGCAGACTATAATAAGGTAGACAGAGCACTAAGTAGCATTGAAGTATACGTTAGCTGCTTAAGCCTACTTACTATTGGAAATAAGCAACCGACACGGATTGCCAACACAGACTCTCCATGAGGAGATGAGATATACTCACCACGCTTGGAAGGTGGATAAGTGATCATAGTATGATGTGTTTGTGTTGGATTTTGGTAACCAACACGGTGTATACGCCAGCTAAATAGAAAATCTAAAACTTTAGAAACATTGTTTTCTGTTTTGAATGTACAACTCAAGGTGCCAGCGATTCTTAAAATTGTGATAAATTTTGAGGCTATCAGCTTACAACCGATATCACCCAAACAGGCGACGCTCGCGTCAACATTTTTCGCACGAGTAAATGACACGGGATTTGTTAAGAGAATTGTCCGTTTAGAGCACGTGGCCACATTCAAGTTTGCATTGTTTTGTAACTGTCCCTATCCGAGCTCTATCCTACCCGAGCGCGTACGGTGAGACAGCATACACTACGCCAAGTTATCCACCTATTATTTGGATGATTCGTAGTCCCGTGATCATTTGAAGGATATTATGTACGTACGTATATTATGTAGCCATTTTTTCAATACAGTATATTAATAGAATTTCAGATGTCGGTGGTTTATCCAAATTGTTCTCAATTGATTCATACTCTTGTAAAACAGGTTCAAAGTTGGGCCTTTTTTTTACCGAAAAATACAATACTTTGATGCCCTGTAACTCTGAAAGTTTATACTTTAACGAAAATCTGACTCGCCATCGACACAGATATTTAGTTCTACATTGTGTCTTGAAAATTTCATTGACTTTCATCGCTTAATACACAAAATATGACGGTACTACGTCTGTATGGACACTTTGACAACAGCAAATCCTCTTAACATTGAGATTTTTGTGAAGTTCATTGCTTTTAATTAAGTTGATTATTTTAGTCTTGACCATATTTTTTCTAGTCTGAGTGCAGAGTCTGATCCATTACAACGCCGATGAGGGCTTAATCTACCTTATTGGATTTAGGGGGTTAATCAAAGTCCTTGATTTTATAAAGTGAGCGAGCTTTGAAAATTTTGCCTGAAGCTCACGTGTGTTTTTGTTGTGGGTTACAATTAATATTTTAGACTTAAAATTTATAATTACATGAATTTGAACTGGTGCATGTGTTTAAGATTGCATAAACTAAAATATTTGAAGTAGAATCTGGACATTAAAATCAATTAAACAGATGCCAGATTGCTTTAATATGTTAGAATACATTATTAAATTCCAATGACATTTAACAGATTAGAGCAGTATGTTGTTATTAAACTCAGGTCCAAAAGTATTATAGCTATTGTACGATAACATTACAAATAGAAACCTAGATAATGATTTATTTAACATGTTTCTACTGGTTATGAATCCATACAAAACATATAAATTCGAATGCGTGCTTACCTAGATGCCTTAAGCTAGTGAGGAGCTGGCTCCGCTACCTTTCAAAACGGAACACCACAGTGCTATTTTTACTATGGTTTGCCTGCCAGCTTAGGCAGCATGGCGGTAGCTAGACAGGCGGACTTAGGAGATGCCCTAGCACCAACCTTTGCAATCTCTTAATTGATAGATGTAATTTCGTACATTTTAGTCTGATTAACATTTTAGAAAAGGTCCGATAAATTTGTACAATCGCTCTTACTTATTGACAAATTGCATTATGAGAGATTACGCTATTTAATCAACGATATTACTCGTTGGCTTCGAAGGTGCCTATTTATCGTTAGCTTGAAGACTCCCAAACTGTAATTTTCACGGAAGCTAATTAAATATCTTATAATTATTTATCTTAACTGTAACTAAAATAAAAATAGAAGCGAGAATCTTAGTGCAATCTATAGTAGAAATATTCACTATAGTACCAAGAGTAGCCCATATGCTTTTCTGGTATTAGAAAAGCTACAGCGCGACGGAACGTACATAAATTTATCTTAAATCTGCTTCTTTGTTTTGTATTTAATTGTAAGATAGAAATAATTGCGAATGGTTCTTGTACAGAAAGCTAAGTAAAGCGAATTTACCAAATTGTAGAGCTAAACAAGCAGGCTCTAAAGGAAGCAGGAACAGGAAAATGGTTGGAAACGTCGTGGCCATTCTCCTGAGACGTGGTATTTGCCCACATGTTCGTGTTATACACGGCCCGGCTTTTAAGAACCCTCAGCGCGTCCTATTCCGCAATCCCTACTTTTCCGAAAAACACTTTTGTTTCTATTCGGGGCAAGCACTTCTCAACGGTTTTATACTAAATACAAAGAATAAGTTATTACACTTGTATGTATATTTCATACTGTTTTGACAAACCAAAGGTTAACACTAATTTAACATAAATAAAAATGTACAAAGTCGTTTCATCGTGAAAAACCACCATAGAGACTGCCATTTTTACGAATCTAAAAATTGTTGTGTGACCTGTGGATTGAAATGAAAAATCATTTATAATTTGGATACAAATAGGAAATAACATTTTTTCGCAATACTAACTAAAATAAACTCAGATTATACTATAAAGCTGTACTAATATCTTGTATTTTAGTTGTTATTGCCGAATGCTTTTATTTAATACAAACGCACGCAAGTCCCTAGCGACTGTCTCACCTAATCACTAGGCCCTAATGATTATGATCTGGCGTTTAGTTAAATTTTATAGAAGAATATTCACATTTCTGCTAACATTCAAGTATCCATAACCAAGTGGAGTGTTGTTAAATCTAGCTGAAATGACTTGAACAAAGAATAAAAAATAAGGCCATAAAATATTCTGTTTACACAATGGTGACCTCAAATTGTAAATCCGCTTCATAAGACGGAGACCACGGCTTGGGCCTGGAATTTTCCTGTTCCCTTCATAACTTAGACAAAAGTTATTTTTGTTTTTCTTGTCACCGTAATCCGGTAGATTGTATAAAAGGATCCAAATCCGCATGAAATCTTTTGTCTCTTTCGTGTTATAGCAAATTGGATAAAGAGAGTTTGTCGAGCGGATAACAGAGGTGAAGAAAATATTTCTGAACTAGTTTTACGCCCGCGATTTCGACTGCGTAGATTTCAGAAATAATACAATGGATACACGCTGCTGGAATACAGCGTGATAGAGTTATGCAGCAGAAGATATATTTATTGAAGTCGGCTTCCAGTTCTTTTTGAACGCATTTATTTGTTTCAATTAATTCTAATACTTTAGTTTAATACTACAGTGTAATTGTACTATTATTAGGACATTTGATCTTTAAAAGGTCAAGGTCACACTTGCCATTAGCTTTTTGTAATTTTCTCTTAAAGCTTCTATCTCTTTAAACTTAATAATCAAAGCTCAAATATAAAGAACAAAACATAAGCTCGATTTTGAATGATTCGAATGTCTAACAAGTAATTTTCAACACTGCATAGTTTCAATGATTCTTGAACTACTCGTACTTAACCTTCAAATTGGATGGTTTTAATATGGATCCTTGGTTAGGGTATCAATTCATTAGATAAAACTACAAACGCGTCTGCCTCAAGTGCTCAGTGGGTGACGGGCGCACCAATATCCTGAACAATCTTGTCTAAAATTCAATTATCTACAGGTGACCTCTGACAAAGATAATATTGTCGTAGGTTTCCAATTTCAACCATCGGCATGAGTACTCCTCTAGAAGAGGGTCCGAATGTGGTACTTTGACGAAAATTCAGTCAGCAAATTAAACACAAATATATTTTAACAGTCTGTAGCCGGATTGTAGATAGAGTTTGCCGATCTTGAGATTTAAGTGTTTAAACACACAATGGAATACATACTAAGCGACCCCTATTTTGGACCACCTAAAACAACATTACAACTTTCCTAATAAAACTGGCTTATCCATGATATACGTGCACTGTACGTGCAATTTTTTAAACAAAAGCCTGGCTTCTAGAATACTTTTCAAATGTAAAAAATAGCGTACAGTGTTGAGATTACGGTGACGTCAGAGATACAGCGAAACTAAGACGAACCTAGTGATACCTCATTAATTGATGTATATTGACGTGATAATGGAGATCGTATTGGATTATGTATACAATTAAAAAATAGGTATATTTTATCATCATCAGCCGGGACACGTCCACTGCTGAACATAGGCCTCCCTCATGGTACGCCACATCAACCGGTCCCGAGCCACTTGCATTCAGCGACTCCCTGCGACTCTTAACCAGGTCGTCGGTCCATCTAGTAGGGGGACGGCCTGGTAGGTACTTCCCGGTACGTGGTCGCCACTCGAGAACCTTTACTCCCCACCGGTTATCGGTTCTTCGAGCGATGTGGCCCGCCCATTGCCACTTCAGCTCACTGACTCGTCGAGCTATGTCGGTGACCTTCGTTCGTCTAGGAATTTCCTCATTCCGGATTTTATCACGTAGAGAAATTGCGAGCATAGCTCGTTCCATTGCTCGCTGAGTGACTTTGAGCTTGTTTACTCGGTCCACAGTAAAGGACCACGTTTCGGTTCCGTAAGTCATCACTGGCAACACGCACTGATTAAAGACTTTTGTGTTGACTTAAATATTTATATGCATGTATATACATACAAGCTTTAGCCCGCGACTTCATCCGTGCGGAATTAGGAATGTATCCCACGTTAACTACATTCTCGATCTGGATTAAAAGGATGAGAGGCCCCTTCAACTTCCCCAAAAAACTAGTCATTCTGACCCTGGGTTACAACAGAAAGAAATGACAAACACACTTTCTTTCATTCATAATATTATTATGGATAATCAAATCATACAAACTTATTTAAAGAGACCTCCCCTCACCTCACCGATGCAGGTGCAAAAGTGCACATGACTCTGGGAGCATTTCCACGTCGTACTTCTTTATAGCCTACGGACAACATTCGCAGGGACTACTTGAAGCGGGCGTGGCAGAGGTCAGGTTATAAATATTTACACAAGTATAGTTCAATAGGTACACATTAAATATATTTATTGCCCTGTTTTCGTCTAATGCTTTTATAACGTTAACGTAGTCATGCATTTGTAAGCACCTGTGTGTGTAAGTTTGTTTCTGTGTGTGTTTGCTTGACTTGCCTATAGTTGAAGGGTCAGATAAGGAAAGGCTACTTTTTATACCGTTCTAACAAGAAGTTCCCGTAGGATAAATTATGAAGGCAAAGTAGACGAAGTAGCTGTAAAAAGTTTGTTAGTGAATAAGTATAGGGTTCTATTTGTAGCACTAAGCTAAGCTTGTTTACGTTTATTTATATTGTATTGCAATGAACTATGTTGACGGTTTATACGAACTGAGCATTCCTTGTCTTTGGTCGACGATCGGTCCCGACATCAAAGTATTATCGACGGCAAATTGAACATCAAACGTGTGAGCTTTGATGCGAATACGGTGAGGAAATACGACGGATATAGGAAATGCAGGGGTGACAGGATATACAAATGAAGTTGCGAGCTTCAGGGATATAAAATTGCTCATTTGATTTGTGTCAATAACTGTAGAAATTTATAAACTGTTTAAAAAAAATACTTTACTAACATTTCCTCGCGTCTTCATCTGTGAGAACTTCAGAAATTCTCCTACTAGAACTTTAGGAAACATCTTAAATTTTTTTCCACTGTGAATAAACGCGAAAGTACTTTTTTAAATTATTATTGTTTGTTTGTCCTTATAACGACAGTTTTTTTTTGTATAAGAATAGTGGAAGATCCGAAAAAATAACATAGGCTGCTTATTATACCGATCGTAGCTCTCCACTCGAACGAATTTTAATTTTTACATACTTTTTTTATTATTCTTCAAAACGCCATCTAGGGACATTTTGGCTTAGCCTACATTAAACTTATACGTAAGTGAACTTCATTACTCGCTATTAAAATTCGATGTCCTATTTTTATATCAAATTCAGAGATTCCATTTTAAAAGATTACGGTAAAAAAAATTTATATGGAGCATTCCGGAATAATTTTCGTTAATAACGTAACGAATACTGCTGGCCACCTCAGCAAATCTAGTACATTAATTCGTGGAAAAATTGTGCCAACTACGGATCCATAGATCATAAAGAATTGATGTAGTTTCTGGCAGTGCATGACACGCGAAACCGAGCACAGTTTGAGAACTTTCGACAACTTAATTAGCGAAGACGTCTTCCATAACTAATGGAATGTCATCGAGAACAAATCGAACTTTCCATCACAGACGAAACGAACTTGTACAAATACTCTGGAAACACAAATTGATGCGGAAAGTGAATACATATTTATATATTGGATAATAGCTTTGGAACGCGACTTAGTCCGCGTGGACCAGAAATAATCACAGGAGATCAAGATTAAAGTATGTACTTATATCATTTCGTGTACCAGCTAGGAAAATAAGTTCAATTCAAACTATTTTTTTAAATCCACATGATATCGATTTCGGGACTATGGGTGTACACCATAGTTGCGAAGTTCATTACTGCGATCTACGTTACCGCGAAAGTTCATCATCGCGACGTACGCTGTCGCGAAAACTCTTACTGCTATGTACGTTACTGCGAAAATTCACCCACGCGACGTATGTTCTCACGAAATTTATTTACTGCGAAAGTTCAACATCGCGAAATGCGTTGCGAGATCGATACCAAGTTAAAAAAAATTAATTAAAAAAAGTATGGATTGGAGTTATTTTTCTAGCCGGCAAACGAAATGTTATATTAAATAATCTTGATCATCTTGTAAATCGATATGTTTAATTGGTTATCGTGAGGCATGAAATAAACAACGGCAGACAAATGTCTCATGTGTAAACCATCATCGCCTAGAAAATCCGATTCAAAATTTATGAATTTAAACCAACTGCAAAATAGATACACTCGCAATTGCAAAATCAAGTCTATCGCAGACTCCCATTTCCTATTCAATCGCTTCTAGCTCTTCAGGATATTGAATCCAATTCACTGTAAAGTGAGCTGACTCGCCATGCATATAAACTTTGTCATTTTGAATATCTTTGCTTACCTAACTTTTTGACAAGTTCAATTCGAATGCAATTGAATGAATTTTATTTGCACTACTTTGCTCATAAAGTTGCTTTCGAGAGAAATACGATCAGTGCTTTTAAATAACCATACTCAAACCTTACAATACCAATTTACTCATCGTCATTTAGAAGGTTTACTCATAGGATTTCTTATATATGTCTAATGGGTTTAAATCTCACCTGATGATAAGGCCGTTGAATCTGTTGAATGCGTGCGCACCCAAAAGCCTCAAGCTAGTTCGGCGCTCGCTCTGCTATCTTCCATACCGGAAGCACAGATTAATAAATAGTTCCTCCGGAACAACGCAGTGCTAATAGCACTGTTGTTTGGCGGCAGAGTTAGTTAACATAGTGTTAGCTATAGCCTAGTGGACATATAAAATTGCATAGCACCAACCAAACTGAGTATAAGCTTAAAGCTATTAGGCCACGGCGGTAAAAAGTTACGAAGGGAATCGAAATGAATGCTGCAATGGGAACGTAGTCAAGTTTTTCGTATTGACTGTGTGGTCACGCATTTTATTTCACACACTTGCCCATAAGGTACACTTCGACTTTGCGGGTTATAAACCTGTAAAAAAGTACACACTATTTTGTTTTTGTATTAATTTAATATGCAATTTTTTAAACTCTAATTAAAATAAAACGTTTATTAGAAGCAAATACAAAACAAATGAAAGCTGTCAAGTGCGTTTCGGGACACAATCAGTTCATTTTTCTCATTTTACATGGTTAGTAAACTTATATTTATTACTGGTATTGTAAAAAGCAATTTTGAATGGAGCTTGTACGATTTTTTTTCTTCATCTCCAAGTTTATTTTTTTCATTTGGTCGACTATAACTCGTTAACTTGTATAGCCAATTTATTGCTGATAGTTTTAATTTTAATTTCAATATACATACATACTCTGGATTTTTTCCTCGTACTGGAAAAGACAGACTGACGGTTGAGGTGTAAAGTAAGGCTTGTATAACGTTCAGTAGTGGACGTTTACCCGCTGATGATAATTTATGTTATATATGTACTAGTAGGTAGAAATTATCTCTCAAAATGTTCTGGAATCGAAATTGTTGATGAAGCAAAACTTTCACTTATAGTCTTGCTAAGCCAGCTACTATGTCAACGTAAAGTTTTCTAATATGAAGCGAAGTACACCATTCTAGAAGTTTGTAAACAATATACTTAGTTGCTTACTTTTGGAAGAACTGGTATAAGTAATTTTCCGCTTGTTAGGTTATAGGTTTGAGCAAATCAAACGATGTACATTTATGTAACAAGGAAAGTATTAGATGAATAATGATGATTATGATTAACAAAGTAAGATTTTTACAATATAATAGTTGTGCCAATTGCAACAAAGCCGCACTCAGATTGCATTTTTGCACTCCGTCTGTCTTGGCTCTAAAGATGTATAGGGGCAAACTCCCACTGTCTGAGTTCGAACCCCTAGCCAGCTTCAAAATTGGATTAGGACTGCGGGAGACCTGTAATTAAATCTATTGTAGTTTTAATGCAATTTTACGTGCATTCCAAACATAGACTCTCTGCCTTGACCTAATGACCCTGACGTAACAATTTCAGTGAAGTTATAACAAATATGTGATTCTAACAGAGATTGAGTTGAGTTTGAGTATTGATTAACACTTTTCTCGAAGAAATAAAGCCAAACAATTAAACCATAATTTTATTTTACCAGCTATTCATCTTATATACTCTTAAATATCTTTACAAAACAATCATGTGGTTTAAACATAATTTGAAAGGAATAAATAATCACAACCTTCTTATTATTTGTAGATTCATGCTTTTGGGACGATTTGATCCTGGTCATTGATACCAGGATCACATGTTTTAGTCAACTCTGTGCCAAGACCAGATTTGTACAGAAAAACAACTTCCACCTTCCCATCCACCAAAGACCAAGATGCTTGTCTGGGATTCACTACCTCAGAAAGAATCCTTATTTCTGCGACTTTAGCATCATCCTTTTCGGCTTTCACGTAGACGACACGGTGCTTCGTCTTCACTGTGATATTTTCATCGGTAAAACCTTGTACAGGAACAATTAATTTGTAATTGTCGTTACCATATATCTCTTTTGTGTCACCGTTGTGGTTATCGTTGCAAAAGTTTTGCGTTTTCCTGTCAAGTGACATGACTTCTCCAGAGAAGCTGTTGAAGAATACGTCTGGGTGCTCGTTCATATTCCAACCGTGGTGCTTCCAGCGACATGCTTCTGGTTTCTCCTGGCACCAATTCCTGCTGCATTCTCCAAAGTGAATAAGAACGGTGAATATAAGTAAACGATACATCGTAGAGGATTGCACAATCTCGAATGTCAGTTAGTTAACGACAGGGGCTAATAAATACCAAGTTCGTAGGCGTAATTTGTTGTTAAGTGTCTGATTAGAAGCTGCTAGCATAAGCTTTAGGGTTTGCTTATAAAATCTAAATATGTATCTAAAATGACGATTTTAGCATTTTCAACACAGAAAACTTTTAACATTGTCTTATGTGTTTCTGTATGAATGCAGAAGGCGACTAAACATAACTATTACATGTTCAGGAATATAGTTTTTAGGCTATCGTAGAACCAAATGTAGTCAATCAGCCGAAACGCGCCAACTGCTACGAACAGACTTCAGAATGACCGGTTTCGAAGCGCGTACATCCAGCAACTCTCCGTGACTTTTACCAGGTCATCGGTTCAGATGTAGTCACCTGGTACACGTTTCCTATTGCATGGTTGCAACTCTAGCTACGAGTGGGGCATTACGATGGGTTCCACCCCTATTTGGCACCAAACGTTTCACTTCTTCATTTGTTATGAGTACAGCTAAGGAGTGGAATTCCCTCCAGGCTTCTTGTTTCCTGAGCGATACAACCTGGATATCTTCAAAGTCACAATGAAAATGCTATGGAAGTTTATCTAATAGATATTTAAGAAAAATATATTTAGCTTAATTTTTTACTACAAACAGGACAATTTGAACGCAAATCACATTAGGTATACCCGTTACAAAGATAACATACCGCGTGTTGTGTGATTGATAAGTTTTATCTTGTTTGCCCTGTGACCTAACGTGTTGAAGTCATAACATTATTACCAAACACGCATGCTGTGTTTGACAACAAAAAACAATCTTTTGCAAATAGTACATATAACATGGTATTGTAAGGTTGATATATTTTTTTAATACTTTATATAAGCTTCAAATAGCTTTTTTACTGGAGGATAAGTCTCTGAAATATACACGACACCTAAGAAGCTCTGAAGTGAGTCACGTGGAATTGGGATTCCCACCCCCTAAATTTCCTTCGGTGGTCATCCTTTGTGCAACTAGAGGAAGAATAGCCTTGATATAAAAGGGATTGTAAACAAGGCTATCGGGTGGTATTATGAATCATGCATCAAAACTTTCCACCATTATCCAAACTGCCCTCAATTAGGGATTTAGCACAATTCACATTAATTTACCCGTGTGATTCTAGACTCAATATGCATTGGAATTGAAGTTATTGTTGTGATGAAATCATCAATCACTAATACATACAGTTTTAAGATAGTAATATAAGTGATAATAATACGATTTGGTATTGAAATTAGGTCAACCAGTTGGTCGATTTGTCGGTTATACTCATTCGGTTAAAGCTGTAAGCGTGGGGACACACCTGTCTTTGCTGTTCTGACTCTCTCTCTCTCTATCTCTCTCTCTCTCTCTCTCTCTCTCTCTCTCTCTCTCTCTCTCTCTCTCTCTCTCTCTCTCTCTCTCTCTCTCTCTCTCTCTCTCTCTCTCTCTCTCTCTCTCAGATATGTGGAGTTTGTATGTAATTCGCGCCTCATTCTGACCGGTCAGCACGTTCTCCGGGGATGCTGGCCGGTTGCTTGCTGACCGGGAGAACTCGACGGTGCGGGTAGACAGGTGTGTCTCGATCGGTTTTTGTATGGCATTCTAGTCTTCTATCTTTCCGGATCCCGGATGATCTGGATTGATCAGAACAGCGAAGACAAGTGTGTCCCCACGCTACACTTAACTATGGCGTCAGTCGCTGAAGCAGTCAGTCAGTTGCTGTCACGAAGACATCACCGGATCAGCACTGATTTGCTTTGAATTCGAAGTTTTTTAAATGTATAATCGGTTTGCACTTGTGCTTCATCTCACCTGATAGTAAGTGACGGTAAGGCCATTAGATGGTAAGCGGAAGCATCCAGAAGCCTCCAGAAGCATCCAGAAGCCTCCAGAAGCATCCAGGAGCTAATGAGGTGCTTGCTCTGCTACCTTTCATACAGGAACACATCAGTGTTATGCTGCTATTTGATGGCAGACTTAGGTAACATGGTGGTAGCTTACAATCAGCTCACTTCTCAATACAAGAACAATTTTATTGCACGTAAGCCACATTGACCTAATCTCAGACCTACTCGTAAGTCAGAGTCCGTAGCTTGACGTCACAGTTCGGTATTGGCGCAATATTATGTACATTGTAGCAACGGGGCACATCTGTGGCGGAGTAATTAGAAACCCATCTCGTTAGCACTGCAAGACGACGCCTGTCTCCATTTTGCTACGAAATTTTACGCCTCGCAACTTGTAAGCGAGACGATTTTTCTCCCCAGAGCTACGTCCTGCGTCAAAACGAGTCGGTATACTAATAAATATAAGATAAGATAAATTTTTATTTTTCCACACACTTGGTTATAATTAACAATTTATATAATATACATTCAAACTCAAATTATATGTAATCCATGGAGCAGTGTGTGAAACTGGTGCCTGAGAAGGTTGCCCCGTGTTTCAGGACACCAGGTTCTCACCTCACAGTAAGATTGATTGTATTAGGACATGTAGGGGTATGGTGTGGTAAGCATTGTATAGGAAGCACTAAATAAAATAAATAGATAAAAAAGCAATAAGTCTAGAGAGAGTGTGTATGTGTGAGGGTGTGTGTATGTGTGAGAGTGTGCGTGGTTGTGAGGGTGTGTGGTGTGGTGGTGGTATATAGCATAGCTCGTTCCATTGCTCGCTGAGTGGCTTTGAGCTTGTTTATTCGGCCCACAATAAAGGACCACGTTTCGGTTCCGTATGTCATCACTGGCAACACGCACTGATGTCTTTACGACTGTTGTCTTTAGACGCTGAGGTATTTTGGACGAGAAGATATGCCGTAACTTCCCGAACGCTGCCCAGCCGAGTTGGATTCTTCGGTTGACCTCTTTGTCGAAGTTGGACTTACGTAGTTGAACTATGTCCCATATACATATTGTGTTTACTGTGGTTTACTGACCAGGATATGAACAGTTTCGCTAATGTCCATTACCAGTAATCATACCCTCATTTCAACTAATTTGTCTTGATGCGACTTGTTTGTGGACTGGTCAACGAACGAGTAACCGACCGCGGTCATTTACATTAGACACGAACTGCATTTTAGGACACAAACAATGAAACAGAATTAGTAATGACGTACTTTTACCAGAGACTTTTTTTTATTTTTTTTTATTTTTATTTATTTGTTTTTGGAAAACTTACAGGCTAATAACAAAAATAGAAATTACAAACTAACTTAAAACTATTCCTAATTACAAGTTTCCACCTATGGGTGTCTACATAATCTAACGTTATTCTTTAAAATAATGATGTTACATTTAACAGTGTATAGTGAACAAGTAAAGAGATATAAATGTAAATAAGACAACTAGAAGAAAGAGAAATAGAGAGAACGAAATAGTGTTTAGACAAACGAAACTTAAAATAAATCAAATATTAATAATTTATACATACATATGTACACTGAACAGTAGTAACACATACTATTTATATTTTATTATTATTTATCTTGAAGAAAGCATTAGGAAGCTTTACCTACCATTTCATGGTTTCATACTCAGAGAGCATTCAACGGGACTCTATTACTACGCCTGTCTGTCCGTCTCTTTGTCACGGGGCATTGTCTGAGCCATAATAGGCATACATTTGAAATTTTGACAGAGTGTGAATTAGTATGTCTGCTGAACAACAAATGAACACAAAAAAATATTTATTCATTATTTATAAATTATTGATAGGTCATGTAATTACTTAATTCGTTTGTTTATCATCTGGTTTTTTTTTCAATGGCTAATAAACTTTATTATTACTTTACTGTTTTATTTTTACCTTATTATATAAACATTTAATTACATATATATTATATAGATATATATCCGCACACCACCTACCCCGTAATATTATCAATTAATCACTCCTTATACTGGTTGACTGGAGGGGATCCCTATTGAGGGATAAGTCCGCCAATATTTAAAAGCTTAGATATATAAGCTATCCATTTTTTTACATGTAAAATATGACTGGGATGTTTAAATAAAGAGTATACAAATAAACAAACAATACATAGTAAATTTAAAGGCGGTTTACAATTCTACATACAAGAAGTGATTTTAATGAATTTGTTTGACCTTATGTTCAATATTGAACGGAGTTACGGAGCCCTTCGTGTATGAGTTCGACTAGAACTTGGCCGGTCTTAGTTAAGGCGGTATAATTGAGGATATTTGAAATTTTATAATAACTCTTAGTAGTTATAACTCTTATAAAAACTTAAATCTTCTATGTCTTAAAACACAGTACATGTTCTTTTGTGTAAGTTTGTTTGATAATCATCATCAACAGCCTATATATGTCCCCACTGGAGGGGCTCAGGCCTACTCTCCTACAGAGAGTGTATGGGCCATAGTCCACCACGCGGGCCCAGTGCGGATCGGCGGACTTCACATGCCTGTTTCAGACATGCAGGTTTCCTCACGATGTTTTCCTTCACCGTTAAGCAATCGGATAATGTACTTGAATTGAAAAACAACTCATAGGTACACGGCTGGATTCGAACCCGGTACCCTCAGATTGAGAGTCCGCGCTTTATCCATTGCGCCACCGACGCATATACCTTCTGAAAGCACTGTTGTTTGATATAGAATATATCCTATCACGTGAGTCCAAGATTGTAGTGACTAGCCCACGGCGCAGATGTTTATCCTCCTTATTATTATAATTACTAATCTTTGAGTTACTAACAGCTTGTATAATGGGAACAGTCTCAGTGAAGTGAGTGTTGGTTAAAATCTCATTATCATTTCAGTAGAAGTTGCTCGCGTTAATATAATACCCGCTGAAATTAGAAAATCATTTAAACGGTTCGGTGAACAGTGTGCGAGGGTATGTGTGATTAGAATCACACATAACCTAACATTGGGATGTTATGATGAAATGATATAGTGTTGTTATTATAATTTTATAGGAGACTAAGTACATAGTTTTGCCTTCGACTTTAGGGGACTTTAGAAATTATCCCACGGGAACATTTTATCGATCTAAAATTAACTTAAAGTAAAGGCGACCACGTACCGGGAAACGTCTACCGGGCCGTCCCCCTATTAGGTGGACCGACGACCTGGATAGGGTCGCGGGGAGTCGCTGGATGCAGGTGGCTCGGGACCGGTCGATGTGGCGTACCATGAAGGAGGCCTATGTCCAGCAGTGGATGTTTCCCGGCTGATGATGATGATGAACTGATGAAAAGTAACATATTTCCTTCTCCATTAAGTTTAATTAAGAACGTTTAACGAAAGAAGTTAAGAATGTGAAAGTGAGTTTGTTTGTTTGTCGTTCCTTCACGATGGAACCACAAGTCAAAATAGCATGGTATTTATATGGATCAAGGGACACAGTGGCTCCAGAGGTAATGATGCAGCGGACGAACTGGCCAGAAGGGCCTCAAGCATGAAGATAGCAGGGCCTGAACCAATCGCGGCCCTACCTTTCTCGCAGCTCCGATCATGGATACATCAACATACCGCGCAGTCTCACCATAATGAGTGGGAGTCAAGGGAAAATTGCAGACAGGCGAAACAGGCCATGCCGACCTGTAACCGTCGCCTCACCAAACAAGTATTACAACTACGTAGATGTCAACTTCGCCTGATTGTAGGAGCAATTACAGGTCATGGACTCTACAACAAGCACCTGTTTACTCTAGGTATCACTGACAGCCCTCTGTGCAGAGCATGCATGGAGGCCGAGGAGACAGCTGCTCACGTCCTGATGGAGTGCGGAGGAGTAGCAACACTGCGGGCAAAGTACCTCGGAACACCGAGGTCGCTCCCAGAGGCCTTCAACAACACAAATAAGTTGTTGGGCTTTCTGTTGGAGCTGGGGTGGCATGAATAAGGCACGCCACCCCAACACGCAAAATAGGCGCACCTGACGTCGAGTTGCGGAAACCTGCCCCGATTACGAATACGAATGGTATTTATAAAGGGATAGTTCCGAAAAGGATTAATATACTCATATACCGGTCGATCACGGACAAGTCGCAGGTAAAAGCCACTTTGGGAATAACTGTTATAAAACACAATTGTCGAGACATCAAGACAAGAAAGAATTTCTAGAGACTCAGGATAACTGGTAAAACCAGCGGACTGGACGAACTTTACTGGGTCGTCAGTCCAGTCATGTCCAGTAAACTTTCCCAGACCGGTCGCCTCTTGAAATCCTTCTTCCCTATCTATTACATTATTTTTCACCGTATGAGACGGTAAGAGGTTGTCAGATAAATAATAACCACGGCGCCGTCGCTTCGATCAAATATGATTTGCCACAAGCGATTGGATCCAATACACTTATTTCACCGAAGAAAAAAAAAACACTTTGGTCAATTTCACATTTCCCGGAAAAAAATGTATCAGCGAAAACAGTAAAGCAACATTAATGCCAAAAATTCCAATATCCTGGCGTTACTTGCGTTTTATCCTCAAATTTTATCCTGTATCTGAAACAGGATACGGTTTATGAGCCACGCAATTCCTCCTTTCTGAATAATACTGAAAGCAATCGAAAATCCGCCAGCTGGGTAGATGTACAGTTAAAATTTAATAAGGAGTCCTCAATTTTAGATGGTTGCATACTTTTCAAATGGCTTTGCTGTGCTTACATTCATGAGTTGTTTGATCAGTTGTACATTTAACGAGCTTCTTTTATTACGTAATGAGCTGAGCTCCATTCCATTTGAGCTATTCATTGCAATATGGCCTCAAACTAAATTACAGTGTTTGGCGGAGTATCTCGCTCGAGGTCAACACAAAAAATTAGTAAAAAAGTAAGATTATCAAATGAAGTTGTTCATGTACAATATGCTTAAGAAAACTTCACGATAACGACATTTATATACGATTGTTTGATAGGTTTGTACTTGGCCTTCATCTCACCAGATGGTAACTGACGATAAGGCTGTGCCATCGTAAGCGTGCACAACCAGGCGTCAGTTCAACGAGGCGCTAGCTTTGCTTTCTTTTACCGCAACACTACATCTGTTTTATATAGTGCCCTGATACAAACCACAGAGGACTGTAAAACCGAGTACCGACAGGTACCCCCACTGGGAATCGAACCCAAGACCTCTGTATTGTAAGTCTAAACGTGTAGCTATTACGCCAATAAAGCAGGTAGGGGGAGGGGTTTGATTCTTAAGTTTAAAGCGGTTAGTAAAGTAACATAAAAAACAAATTTCCTAAAGATTTTATTACGTAATACATGAAATATCCTTTCAGAAACTTGTCGACATTTTCAATGTACAGATAAAATTAAGAGCCAACGTCCGCGACAGAAGCTAGTGAGGTCCCCTGACACCTTTTTGTAGGATTATGGTAATGACAATTTGGGACAATGGTATACCATAAATTACCAGTGGCAATTCAATTGGAATATTTTGACCCTCCTTTTGTCGATGGAATCGGCGGTAAGCGAAAATTTTCTTTGATGAGAAGATGGTGCCTTTTCTCGGAATATTGATGAACCAGTTTATTGTTGTGAAAAGGAAGTCAAGGAAAATTCTTTTAGTGAATGCTCAGTGGTATATTTCAAGGATTTTATTAGGAAGAAATTTCACTAGGAAGAATGAGTCACGTATAATCATCTAAATTATAAGCCTTAAAGATCACCTCGAAGAATTGGCATATCTTCTATTAAAAGTATAATGTGATTTCTTTCAGCGCTCATCTTACCTGATGGTAAGTGTCGATAAGGCTTTTTGATAGAAAGCGAGCTCACCCAGAAGCACCAAGCCAATGACGCTGGATCTGGTTGTTACCTTTCATATAGGAACAAAGCAGCTTACGTAACATGGTGGTAGCTAGTCAGACGGACATAAAAATGCTCTACCACCAACTATTCGAGTACCGATAGATACTCCCAGTGGGACTCGAACCCGGGACCTCCAGATTGTTATTCTAGGCGTGTATCTAATAGCTCACAGATGCGGTTAAAGTTGCTTATGATTTATCACAGCTATCATTCTTGTCAGGTTTTTTGGTTATGGCGATCGTAGTAAGACATTGTTTAAGGCGCATATCCGTTTAGTCGCCTTTAACGACATCCACGGCATAACATGTGGTGATCCCATTCTTAAGTCAAAATAACACAGGTATAATAAAATGCTTACTTAGAAATGTGCTTCACAAAGCTGAATCAAAATTTCGTTCCAATTTAAAATATATCATGAAAGAAATTCCCAATATATGGTAGAATAATTCGAATGCAAACAAAAACCCCAAGAAAGGTTCAACGAATTCAATTAGTACGGTAATTAAGAGTAAACAAAACAAATGTTTTCCGGAAAAACATTGCAGCCCGGGTCTTGGGGACCCTCGATTGTGGTAACGGTGTAGGACGATTTCGGGACCAACCTGATAGGGTCCAAATGAATTACTTCATTGATTACAATTACGTGGTAATTGGTTCTTCAGCGCGGCGTTTCTGTTAAGCCTTTTGTGCCCAACGTTGCTAAGATTGTAATCTTGTACACAGGTGGTGGTCTGGAAAGCAAGTCAGTAAATTGCGCCTTGTTTTGAATTTACATATACCTACCCTTATATACTTTACGTTACTGAAATAATAAGCTAATCTTACACGTACAATGTCACATAATCGATACAGTTCATCTCACTAGCTTTGAAAGTCTTCATTGTTGTTGTTTTTAAAGAAAGAGTTTTTGAAATTCGAACATGACAATGATGAACCAATCTTGTCTTTTTCTTTCGATAAAATATGTTGTTGTATTAAATTTATCCCATAGGGACAGGCAAAGGACAATAAGCCATACAGCCTAGTCGGTCGATTAAAAAGTTTTGAACGACGTTATTAATACGTTTGCTAAAAAATTAAACAAATAGCAAAATTTACAAATAATGATGATTATTGTGTTCCGGTTAGCAAACAAAACATAGCCAATAGTAGCCTAAGTAACGTTTCTGGGTGAGCACGCTTTCATCTATCGGCTTTTCATCACTTAACATCGGATGAAATGAATTCATATTTATTTTGAATAAAAACCGGACAAATTTCAGGCCATAAAATCTCTGTTTTATTGTAAGTTTACGACTTAATGGCTAAGTCAAGCTGTAGGATACATACCTGCATCTTATCCTACTAAAGGCTTCCCGTGAAAAGTTTTTAAACTCAATGCAAACAACGTCGTGGGTAAACACTTGTATTTATATAAAAACTGGGATCCAACGAAACTTGATAATGCAGGCGAGTGTTCCATACAGTGTTGTTACCTCTCTGTGATTGGGTTATTTGGACAAAATATGTTATTATTTGCTGCGAATCGCCATCGCCTGACCAATAAAACACACGTGCTGTTGCCGGATAGCCGTTGCTATTCTGTATCCGTTCGTAGTAAGGATGAATACGAATAGCTAGAGACCGAAACCAGTTTCTTTTGTTCCGATTTTTACAAACGCGGTACCCGTAAACGTTGGCTGTTGCATAGCGATGCGAATCGAAATTCGTACACTGAGAATTACGCTTGAATACGTTTCTGTTGCTTTTGTCATCATCACTATCGGACAGGAAACGTCCACTGCTGGACATAGGACTCCTTCATGGAACGCCACATTGACCGGTCCCGAGAATTCCTACTCCCAATCGGTGATCCGTTCTTAGAACTATCTGGCCCACCCATTGCCACTACAGGTCACTGATTCGTCGGGCTACAAATGTCGGTGACCTTAGTTAGTTGCTTTTGTAATTTTATGTAAGCATTTCGTTAGTAATTTTATTTATAAACATCCCAAATCACGTGAGTATGAAATAACAGTGTAATCTAGAATAAATTATTTAACTTTGTAACTAGTAACTAGAATCAGCAAAATTTGTAAAGAACCACCAAAATGATTTTTATGAGCAGAGTACAAATCCGAGGTTCCCAAATACACTTATAAGTAAAGAAAGACCGAAGTCTACATGCTTCCAAAAAATTGCTACTGGATGTGTAGATCGATATATAATAAAATACCTCAAATGAATAAAAGAGCAGCCTATTAACAAATTCAAAACGGCGTTACATGAGTGGCTTCTTCTTAACAACTTTTATTCTGTAAAGGAATTTTTTGAGCTAGGACAAAATAGATAGGACTTAATTTTAATTTGGTTAACGAATATAATTTTATTATGTATAACATTTGACTAATATTATTTGACATAGGTATAGATATCAATTAGGTACGTGTCTTGACATCATAGAATTGTATAATTTAAATGCTCGATATTATTACTTTTAATTACAGTTTGCATGTCAAAACATTGGCTAAATGTGTGATCTAGAATAATTTACTTGAACATCTGAAATGTACCACATTTATTGCAAATAAAGGTTTATCTTATCTTATCTTGAAAGGAAATGTAACATTTTCTTTCCTTCAAGGGCAGAGACTAATAAACTATTCTCAATCTCTCAGAACAGCGTTACAAATAACAGTTAAGATTGTGGTCAAACGGTAGCCTAGCTGTGACAAATTTAGTTTCGTTTTAGGATCCTTTCTACTACATTTGTTTCACTACGGAAAATAACACGTATCGGGGAGGAAATGTCCAGTTTACATCCCGACAAAATAGCTAGTGTCCAGAATTCAACATTAATGCCTATCTAGGTACTAGAGCTCAATTCGGTACATACAAAGACTTATTGATAAGGGAGTTTGACATCACTATCTAATATACAGAAGAGAGTAAAGAAATCGGCTTCATTTGGAAATTGGTAAATTGGGTGTCGGTATTACGCACCCGGTAAATATTTATAGCAATTTGTTTTTGTATTGTTTTTACTCATGTTTTTCAACTGCGATATTTTTCTGTACGCTTTTTCATTTTGGATTTCAGCATCGCGGTGCGGTTCAGTTTTAGGATATAGGTAACCAACCTCACTATGACTTTCCAGAGACGTGACGCTAAGTCGTCATGTGAACCACTGACATTTTATTGCGATCAAAGAGCTTCCCAAATGATGATAGTCTATCCGAAATACGAGGTATACTCATGTTCTGAAATATTGTTTTCTTCGCTACTGGTACAATCAAAGCTATTACTTGAAATTAACAACATGTTTAAGAAAATAATTATTATTCAAAAATATACCATATTTGAAATGTCTTTTATTAATATGGTACAAGTGTAAGTCGAGTCGCACAGGGAGGGTTCAGTAACACTGTACGCACGGCTACAGGTCAAGCTATAAAAATTTCCAGTACAGGCTGAACTATCATCGTGCGGAAGTCCAATCAATTCGTGGCCAGCGTGTACTGGGAATCATGTATTGTCAACGACACCACTGAACTACAACACTGTGGTGTCGTTTTCAATTTTTTTAGGAAACCACACCACCGTAGTGCAGTTCTAATCCAAAACTTATGTGTACATTTATCGATATTAATTATTTATTTATCATTCGCAAAATCACGACACGACATAGATGATATCTTTATAACGAAATGTTTTTATACACGTTACACATCACTAGTTGGCAGTGGTGTGATTACCTAAAAACAATTGTAAACGACACCACAGTGGCGTGGTTCAGTGGTGTCGTTGACAATACATGCTGGAAATATTTAGATTGATGTGTGATTTAACACAATATCGACAAAAAAACGTTGATTTAAACTTTGTATGGGGACTCCATTTACTTTTAAGTATTTCTACTAGCTTTTAACCGTGACTTCGTTCTCGTTGACTTCAGAAATTATCCCACGGGAAAGACCGGATCGACCGGACCGGATAGATCGGAATAAAATGTGGCCTGTCTGGAATATCTAGTAGCCTAACATTTGATAAAGTTACCTCGTCTTAAGGCTGACAACGTGCGTAAAACTTTAGTAATAACGCTTTCGACAACAAAGTTACATGAGCTTTTGCCAAGTCTAATCTAAAATCAGTTGTTGAAAACTTTATGTCTCAGGAATGTGGTTTCCAAACTTTGATTACCTTCAGGAAGCTCCTTATGATCTTGATATTAGCCTAAGAAAAATAACGGAACGGAGACAGTGTATACGTTTAGGGTGAGAGGATGTTTGTTTGTGTGTTTGTCTGTTTGTTTGTTTGTGTGTACATACAAACCAATGTTGCCACTTATCTCCAGAACGGTTTGACCGATTTACATACAGTTTTTTGTAAAGGGTTGCTGATACGTCAGCGATGGTTCTTAGATAGGTGGTATGGCGCTAGCTCAGCAGGGGGCGCTGCAATCAAGATTTTAACTCATTAAAATGAGGGATAGAGAACTTTGCGTAGGCTTATAGCTACTAGTCCGTGTTTGGGATCTTTTTAAAGTGTTTGGTGAGCAGAACCTGCACATGATTTTTTGAGGGTCTGATGATGGATCAGAACGACGTTGAAGGGAATCTTGCGAAAGCAAATAGCTAGTAAGCCGTGTTTGGGTTCTTTTGGGAATGTTTGATGAGCAGAACCTGCACATGAACTTTTGAGGGTCTCATGATGGATCAGAACAACGTTGAAGGGAACCTTGCGAAGGTTTATAGCTACTAGGACGTGTTTGGGCTCTTTTGAATGTGTTTGGGGAGCAGAACCTGCACATAAACTTTTAGGGGTCTGATGATGGATCAGAATGACGTTGAAGGGAACCTTGCGAAGGCAAATACCTAGTAAGCCGTATTTGGGCTCTTTTGAGAGTGTTTGGTGAGCAGAACCTGCACATGAACTTTTAAGGATCTGATGATTGAGCTGCAGAATAACTTTGAGGGGAACTTTGTGAAGGAACATGGCGAATAAACTGTGCCTGAACTCTTCGCACAGTGTTTAGTGATTAATATCTGTACATGAACTCATGATGGCCGAAATTATTAATTTTTTAAAATTTGGATACAGAAACCGTTGATTTTTAATACAATTGCACATATTGTGTGTCATGACATGATATTTCACACGTCACGATATTTAGACTACAGCATATGAATTCTCTAAAAAGCTTAAAATAAACATGGTGATTCCTTTCTCAAAGTTAGCCTGTCAATCTTCCGCTCTTCCTCATACATTCATGTCCGTCTATAACGTTAGTCGTAATTTAAGATGAAATAAAACAAAAATTTGAGAGCCACTTTCCAAACACACTGTGACGAAGACATTTGAGATAACAAGAAACCGTTTGACCAAATGTAATGATAATGAAACTTCGAACTTGTAAGTGTCTCAAGTCGATCAACATTTTGATAGCTGAGAGGACCGGCGCATTATTACACTTATCAGCAATGATTACAGCTAATTACATTTGAATGTTATTACACAAAACAGTACCTTATTGAAAAAGGTAACGTCCAAAATATTATTTAATTTTGTGATGTGAATTTGCATCGCAAAAACTATCGATGAAACTTTGCGCTTTTTAGATGAACCTAATAAAAAACCTGCATGAATATTCAAATTCAAAGACTTTATTTGGCATAAAATAGAAATAGACATAAACACAACAACACAAACAAAGCACATATAAAATAGAATAAGGAAATACAAAATTTGTTGACTAAAAGGTGACCAGCTCAGCATGTGTTGCAGCTAGAGCCACAGCGCTGGTTTTCAGCTGGACCTGGTTCCTACTCCTTGACACATTATACATAAAACAAAAAACAATCTGTTTACATTCCGCTTAAACTACATACACTTAAGTGAAATGTGCGATACATAGTAATATACAAAAGAAATCTAATTACATTAATAATTTTAATAAAAAATATGCAAGGGGTGAAATATGAAAATGAATAAATATAACATTAAGTGTTCGTGTCGTAGATTTTTTCATAGAAACGTAAAACTTCGATGTATGGATAAAGGAGTTTATTTGAATTGAAATTTGAATACTAGACAAAGTCATCATCTATGGTATGCCACATGGACTTACCATTTGTTATTTATCGATACATAAAAACATCGATATCTACATCCTTAGCTGGTCCAGTCCAGTGAAAACCGGTTTAATCAGGCAGGGCGAAGCAGCTCGTCACGTTTGCCTGGCACCGCGCTAATCGCATCAGATTACCAAACCTGGGTGCTGGGGCGCTTCTAATTAGGAATTACGAGTATTTATATATTTTTTTTCACGGTTTTTGCCACCGGAATTTCCCAAGCGAATGTTTTAAAGTAAATTGTGATCATTTGCTGTGAAAACTTTATAATTCAACATTAAACTAAACAGTGTAAAAGTTATTTTTATTAAGTCATTTTAAACAGGATATTTATTTATGATACGAACCTACTACGGAATTTTGCGTTGCGAGTCATTATCGTAAGTTAGATAGTGATTAAATATTTAAAATGTCAGATGTCAATTCGCCACGCTGTTGAACTGTCATGGGTCCATGTTTAACTGTGAAATTTTTAACTGTGAAATATTCCTACTGATAATAAATGCTAATATCACTTTAAATCAAGTTACAGGGACAGTTTAATAATAATAATAAAATTTACTGACAATGAAAGCAGTCACAATTTTAGAGATAATAAATACTCGTAGAATACAATCTCAATGAGATGCGTTTTAGGGCACGATACCCAGAATCCTAGGTATCCCGTGCTGAATGGCCGGCTTGGGTCCGGTCATTGTTGCGTAACACGGGCATAGTACAGACGAGTAGATTATCTTCATACAATGTTACAATGTGCGGCTTGAATGTGTGCGTGCCAATACGTACCTGCAACCTCATGAGACCCATGAGAAAAATTAATTCACCGACTATATAGGACCGTCGCTTTCGAGGGAGGATAGTGACCAACACCACCAGAGCGGCACGATCCACCTCCATCAAAGTTTCATACAAAATTTCTGTTGTCATAATCTTCTAAATATAATAGCTGGCTTTGTGCAGTAACTATCTAAAAATAGGACATCAGATTGTGATGTCGCGAAATGAGTATCATTAACATACAACTTCACAGTGAACCATAATTTTCATTTAAAACGATTTTTTTTTCGATTATTGTTCAAAGCGTCATCTATGAACCATTAGCTGCGAAACTGCTATTGTAGCTAACTGTAAAGTTTGTAAATTAATGATATTTATTTCGCGACACTATAATTTCATCTCC
Organism: Carcina quercana; assembly: GCA_910589575.2. Classification (NCBI taxonomy): domain Eukaryota; kingdom Metazoa; phylum Arthropoda; class Insecta; order Lepidoptera; family Depressariidae; genus Carcina; species Carcina quercana. Next base: position 14,042,690 of record OU342427.1, read on the forward strand.
TATTTTTAAGATAATTACTTATCAAAGCCAGTTATTCTATTTTAAAAGATTATGGCAACAGAAATTTAGTATTGAAGCATTAGGAGAGGGATAATGTTAATAAATAAATGTAGAATCATGAATCTAAAAATATGTTACTGTCCCGCTCTTAAATCCGCTTAATCTTTTCATGAGTAGAATATTAGTTTTTATAATTTTTTATAATAACTTTTCCTAAGTAAAATACTGATAAACTAGGTCTTACCCATAAATACTGATATAAATTAACATAAACAAGTGATTAGTTAAGCAACGCTCCTTGCAAAAATTGGAGCCCGAAGTTTTTAGTTCAACAAGGAACTTGTTGAGATCAGAGAACGCAAAAGTTTACGCTGCCATTTTTATAAAACTTCACCCCCGATTACATCATGCGTTAAATAATTTTAATATGAAGAGTACGCTCATTTGGTCGAGGAAATTCTGTGAAAACGCCAAATTACACCCGAAGGGTTTGTGACGTAATTTGTAATGTTTAAAACTTGAAATGGTACTCAAGGGACGCACAGTTTGTGAAATTAGGCCCTAACGGATTTTATGTGCTAAAATAATTTTGTTTTCGTACTACTGAAGTTCTTTTTATGATGTTGATCAATAGTAAGGTGTATTTTGTCCCGAGATTGTAACTAATTCGTCTTTGCAACTCTACCTCGTCTGTTTACATAAGAGATAAACTAAATTGCACTGAAATAGTGTTGCAGCGACCGGAAGGAAGAGGGAACCGGAAATGGGATGTAATGCATGTACGTCACTCAGCGGGACACATCCGGGGATGCATTTAGTGTGCGGCTCAACGATGGAGATAAAATAGAGTGAGTCGTGCGCGTTTACAGGGACAGAGGAAATAACTTGGACCGTTTATACAACAACTAGTTTTAGCCCGTGACTTCCTCTGCGTTGCAGAAGTTTAAAAACTGTATAGTTGGTTTCCAATTTGCCTTCTTCTCGCCAGATAGTGACCACATGGACCTTTGGAGCACAATAGTGCTGTTCGTACTGCTCTTTGGCGGCAGACTTAGGAAATCTCAATGGTTACACTGGGAAGCGAGCCCGGGACTTCTGGGTTATGAGTCCAAGCGTGTAGCTTAAGCCACAAATGTGGTTAAAATTTATTCAACAATAACAATATTTTCAGGAGGTACTCAATTGGTTCGTATCTTTGTCATAGATTACGTGCTTTTAAAATAAAGTCGCGATCGGTTCAGTTGTTACAAGGCAACACACATAAATACAGAGCTTCTGTTGATTTCATAATATTAGTGTGATATGTTGTGGATTTTTGGCTGTGTGGACTCGGCTTGAGAAAACGATCGCGCTGTGCTTTGCCGTGACTATCGAGGGATAGGAATAGTAAATGGCCTTAAGCGGTGCATCTCATTTTGCTTATTCAGTTTTAATAAGTAAGAGAGAGCAGCTACAGACATTGTTCAGGCCAAGTCAAAAACTGTGCAGCAAAGAAAATATGTCTTTCATAGTTCATTTCAATTGTTACCTGCAGGTTACCATTTCCCATAGCTTTTCCAAATTTCAAGTAGATAGCATTAGTAGTTGCTGAGTAATCAGCAGAGACACACAGAGAGACACCAGAGTGAGAGGGTTCAGTTTTTTCCATCGGATGTTCTATGTGTGGTGGTTTGTTGTGCAAATAAACTTGAAATAAACTGTGTCTTTCTTTCAGTTGATATTGAAAATAGAATATCTATCTACCGACCTATAACTGTAAACTTCTCTGACCAAATATTTATCCCTTGCATGTAAAGTGTTTTGAGTTTACACAACTCGATAACGTCTTTTGTTTATGCATATATGGTGAATTTACGCGCAGCGAACAATATGCCGCGCTCCAAGTGAAAAACAAACGTTTGCGTTAACTTAGAACAGACATGCAGAACATTATTCTGTATAAATTTCTCTACGCGATAAAATCCAGAATGAGGAAATCCGTAGGCGTACTAAGGTCACCGATATAGTTCGACAAGACAGTGAAGTGGCAGGTCACATCGCTCGAAGAACCGGTGGGTTCTCGAGTGGCAACCACGTACCGGGCGGACCTCCCACTATATGGACCGACGATCTGGTTAAGGTCGCGGGGAGTTGCTGGATGCAAGTGTCTCGGGACCAGTCATTTTGGCATACCATGGAGAAGGCTTAGTCCAGAAGTGGATGTTTTCCTGTTAATGATGACGGTAACATACGAATATACATACAGATTTTTTTAATATTTACCATGTGGTTACCATTATTTTTGTGTATCTGAAAGATGACACAAATAGCGTCCCATTCACAAAAAGGTAGCTCAAACTGTTTATATCCCTTTTCGCTAATATATTTAGGTATATTTTCACACTAAATAAACCCGAGATCTTTTTTGGCAGATTTGGGCATTATATTTGGAGCCAGAGTTTTAGCGATTAGTATGAAAGTTAAACGAGTTTTCCGGTGCTGGCTTAGTTTACATGAAGAAACTTTATAGCGCCCCATCTGCCCGTTTAAGAGATAAACTACTACTACGTATTTCTAACTTTTGAAACTAAAAATAATACAAGACATTCTTGGATAACATGTGATATTCTTACATGCAAATTATTTTATCTAAAACTATTTAGCTGAGTTGAAAAAGTGATTCGATAAATACATAGTTTAGAGTGGTTTTATAATTTATCCTTTAATAAGGTAAACCAGAGAATGGAGGTGTATACAGAAATTTATTAGTTGTTATACTCGTACTATGAAAATTTCAATTTACCCTTTTTTGGAACGTTGAATTTCAACGTGTTTAGAAAATCTATACATATAACCTAACGTGATTATTGTTCAGGATAAATCGACTTGAAACAATCCAGAGGTCTTCAAGTTCGATTCTCGGTGGGGGTGCCTATAGGTAATCAGTTTGGTTGGTAGTAAGCAATGTCCTATGATTGCCTGGCTAGCTATGTACCATCATTTTACCTAATTCTGCCGCCAAACAGCAGTTATAATAGCACTGTGGTGTTCTGGTATAAAAGGTAGCAGAGTCAGCGCCTCGTTAGCTTGAAGCTTTCTGGGTTACCGCGTCATTTTGAAAAAAATTATAAGTAATTCATATTTAAAATAAAAATATGATTTTTAATCACATTATGTTTTGAACTCCCAGTGACCCAGACCTACATAGTGAAACCCGGGAAAGGACACAAAGTTTAAATAATGACTTTATAGTAAAATCACTGGCATCAGCTAGTTAAGTTATAAATAATACAATTTAGTAATTAAATAAGACCACCTTGTAATATAATAATATGAGGTTGCATACTTATTTTTCCCAATTAGTACGGAAAAATATAATAATATGAGGTTGCATACTTATTTTTCCCAATTAGTACGGAAAAATATAATAATATGAGGTTGCATACTTATTTTTGCCAATTAGTACGGAAAAAATATAATAATATGAGGTTGCATACTTATTTTTCCCAATTAGTACGGAAAAACTAATATATGTTTACAATGTTATATAAATTCAACTTTCTACAGGCTGCAGAGATTCCGATAAATGTGGTGTCATTGAATCATTGAATATATGACAATTAGTTAACTGCCTCAAGCCGCGAGTTTTCTAGCCACACGGTCAACACTATATTTGCACGGAAATACCCATTCGTGTCCCCTGGGCTATTCCCGGGCCAGCACCAATGCCCCCTAATGCGCTGGGTTCGGTCGCCTAGAGATTTAGATGGGTAATAGTCAGGTAGACAACCTTGACGCGAGGAGGCTGACCAAATATGTCATTTTCCAACAAAATGGGAAATAACATTTTTGGCGGGAAATATTTGAACTTTTAAATACACTCCCAGATGTATGCCCGCGAATTCAACCCTTGAGATCCCTATGAAATGAAAATACTTATTTGTCAGTTGCCAAAATAGCTACATTCTCATTCTTTGTCTTTTTAAAAGTTGTGCTGTACTACTTTGACCGCTACTTCTCGCCGGCTAATTTCGATGCCATACAGAATATTTCTAAAAAATCAAAGACTTCTGGATGATCGTGATAAGTAGTTGACATAAATTTTTATTTTATTTAATGGCTGTTTTATTTGATTGATTAATTTGAGCGGAAAATGATTAAAAGATGTTGATTAAATTAGATTGACCGACTTGTTTTATTTGTACCGCGCGTTGTCAAAGGGGGCTAGACGGAAAAAATTCTTACGAAAAGTTGTCACCGACACTTTTTGCTATAGTAAGTTAGCGTCATCTGTTAGTACGACGTACGTAGTAGTAAGACGATACCAACAGTACAGCTATGTGACGACAGATGGCTCTGATTAGTTGCCGCTACTCAATGACAGATGATGTATCACGTACATAAAAAATCTAATGAAAAAACCTACAAAACCATATTTAAAATATAATGTTAAAAATTCGTTCAAACCTTACTGAAAATTTGTAAAATTTTATTACAATTCCTTCACAAATTAATTGAAAGGAACTTCGTTCCATCCGGGTGTCCCTTGACACCTCTCAAGTTTTTTTTATACAGACCAGGTTTTTGTGATCTATTGGATCAGTGTATCACTTTCTAGAACTTAAAAATAAATGTAAATACGAAAAACCAAATCGATTAAAAGCTACCATAGCTAGCATAACACGCCACGGAGTCCTAATTTGAGACATAATTTAGTTCATTCTTACGTAGTAATTAATTTTAGTAAAAAATTTATGAAATTTTAATAATTTTTATATTTGTATGCCATGCCATCTCTGGTAATATAATGTAGTCCACATTTCATATTAACAGCTTATACACTACTTATAAACATTTGAAACAAATAAGTAAAAAAAAAACGATAAACCTATATGAAATGAATTTATTTGTTCAAAAGCCGTGGCCCGTAATAGCTGAAATAGAAAATAACTGTACAGAATAAACATAACAGTTTAGCGTAGTTGAGCCCAACACGTCTCGCTAAGAAGTTACAAAGCTGAATAAAATTTAACGACCCCCTCTGGGGCTTATAGCGGACACACTGCTGCCAAGAACAGAATAATCGTGATACGCGTTGGATTATTATAAACACCTTACATGAAAAAAATAAGTGTCTACCTCACTTTTATTACTGATAAGGTTACAAATGTTAATCAAAACAAACTTACTCGTGCCTACCTGAAATTGTTTATTGAAATGATTCTAGATCTGTATGTCTATGAAAGATTTCATTGTTACCTGATAACGAGAGGCACCAGTTTTTCACTGAGCCCACTCATTTTAGACATAGTTTTACTAGTAGTAATTAATTGTTTCTTCGTTTGTCTGCCTTCCACGCACTGACAAAAACCATCGTCCGGATTTTTTCTCTAGATCGTGGCATAGGTTACTTTTGATCCGATAACCCACGATGAAGTGTGGCCATTAGTATAAATTCAGAAGCTTGCATGGGCAAAAACAAGTATATTGGGTAGTTTAAACTTGTACCCCTATTTATTCACGATATTTAAATTTTCAAATCAAATCAATTTATTTGTCCAACATAGCTATTACAGATATGAAACAACGGTCGCTATGTTGAGCCTTGCGGCGTATAAAAATATTCACATAATTATATGTCAAAAATAATAATAAATTAAATGCAAATTAAATAATAATAAAGTCTAATTCAATTTAAACTAATTACAATGATTACAGATTGTTACATTAAATTATTATTTATCGCTGCACTTTACTGAGGAATTCATCAATCGTGTAGTAAGTGTTTTCGGCCAAGTAGTTAAACAGCTGAAAAATGTCATCTTCTGCGTCACCCGTATGTTCGAAGCGAACTTCATGGAGATTATTACGTTATAGCTCTTACAATATTGTAGATTTGGGCCTAACAGCCTGAACTTCGACTTTTATAAGGTTATTGGTTGAAGAGCTCCGTTCCTTAAGATGCGTCCTATGTCAGGATTAAATCCTTGGGTGGGAATCGTCACAAGTTATTCCCTTAACTGTGTCGTTTCAAAGATAAACCCATGTTTATTTTGAGGTATTCAGCAGTTTTATTTGAAAACATCTGTTTTTTGTTGTTGCTTGTTTTGCATTTAAAATATTTTTGAGCTAAGATTTCTTTAAAAAAATATTCGAAAGTGTACAATAATTTGATCGTGAATCCTAATTTTACTTCTCTAAAGATTTGTTCAAGAGAGCACAGTTTAAAAAAATCACAGGCATTTAGTAGTTATGTATATTTTTGGGATGGACGACCTGGTTAGAGTCGCAGAGAGTCGCCTGATGCAAGTTGCTCGGGACCAGTCAATGTGGCATACCATGAAGGAGGTCTATGTCCAGCAGTGGACGTGTCCCGGATGGTGATGATATTTTTACTATTTTTCTTTACAAACGTTACTCTATATAATGGTCGCTCTGTGATACTCGTATCACACTAATCACATCACACTGATATAATAAAATCAAAAGTAACTATACTTCATTGTGTCCATATATATTGAAAATACGAAACCTATCTTTATGAAATTTAGTATGCACGTAGAACACGGACAAGGACATGGATTACATTCTGTCCCAATAAAGGGTACGTCTTGCTACGAGTAGTTAACACAAACGAGGTGGCAGACAAAAAACTTGTGCAAAATGTGATCAGGAAACTGTGGAACTACACTAAATCTGCCCGGATGTGGAACTACCAAGTTCCGCAATCGGATACGTACACCCGTAACTCCGAGCCAGTTATTTTTCACACGTCGCGCGGTTTCCTTATCTTCCACCGCGACGCCTCTACGGCCGGTAAATTTATTTGCTGAACTGCAGTTTTTGTGAGGATTGCAAGTTTTTATGAAAAAGGAGATTAGGGGAAACCAAACGAAACGTAGTAGTAGTTTACGTAACAGAAAACTTGATATTGTTGAAGAAGCCTAGATCGGATTTTATAAAGTTGAAGCTCTTATGAACTACATAGATACACAAACTATCCATTAGGGCCCATCGAAGACCAGTGGTAAGCGCAACAAAAGAGATATTTCAAATTCGGTCTGCACTTGTACACTATTTAAAAATTCAAGTAATAATATATAAATTTCTTTTTTGCATTTATTTTAATTGTACTAAATCATTCTTTTTGTACTAAGTGACAGCGTCAAATGTCATTTTATTGACGCCATCTTTGTTTTATTTAAACATAGCCTGTATCGTTATATGTTTTTGTACAAATAAATTAAACCAAAATATATAAAAATAGTAACTAAATCTCTTTTATTTGATAATGGCCACTAAAAAAAACTAATTGGGTGTAAAGTACCCAGTTATGAGAATCAAATTCGTTTCTGTGGTTCCCATTGCCAAAAACTAGTTCACACAGATCACTATATATGTACTACGAATAAAATTCCGCAACTACTGAGCAAGCTTTATATTCGCTGTGTTGTCAGTTGCCACTCACTAGTAACGAAGTTTGTTTACAAAAAAGTCGGCAGCAAAAGGAACAAGATGTTGTCTAAAAGCCATTAGAACGTGGTTCCACACGAGGAATCCATTTGTGCAACACTCATACGCTCTTTAGAACTTTTAATAGGTTCACTTCGGTGCTTATAGTCGGCACTTCGCTCGGGTTATTTATCAAAACTCCTCCTTCTCAGCTACTTTGGTTAATTAAGAACTTTAGTACGTGTGCCTTAAGTATAATTTGGATAAAAGTCTGTTTCGCGTTAATGTAACATCATCCTTCTTCGGTCCGTATTAATATGCAGTACTCAAGGTTGCTTTAATATGTCTACTGCAGACAATTTTGACAACAGAATTTTGGGTCATCATAATCAGCTGTGCAAGTCCACTGTTGAACATGGGACTCCTTCACAGATTTTCAATTGGAAATATTTTTTAATATATGTAGGATAGACCAACGCTTGACCTCAATCTCACCTGTTGTTAAGTGACGATGAGGTCGACGATGTTACGTGTTGATTTCCCATTACGACCAAGCTTGACAGGCGGACTTGTGATCGCAGTAGAAAATTGTTTTTACGTAGGTAGATGCTCCTGTCCGTGTCCCTAGTCGCCTTTTGCGCGAATTTTTTTAAAAATATTTATATTATTTATCTCTTTACACATATCTTTATAACTAAATGTATATACTATAAGTCAATTAAATAGTTTAATGCAGAAATCTCATCATCTTCATCATCATAACTGCGAGCTGCATGTCTATCATGATCACCTCAACGATGAGCTTTACAATCTTAACCTGCCAGAATTGGCTGTTTTCCCCTTCATCGATTTATACAAAGACGGGTTAAATTTCATCCCGTGGGACTCGTTTCTCTCCCCGACGAACCTTAGTGGTATTGAATGAAAATATATTTCTGAAACTTTATGAAAAACTGAAATGCTATTTTTATGAGAAAATTCTTAGAATTATCCCGGAGTTTGTAACTTACTTCGGAGTCCAGATTCGCCCGGGATAAAAAGCAGCCTAAGTCCTTTTTTGGCCCTTCAACTATTCCTGTCAAAAAATCAAGTCATTCTTACTCTCCACTACGACATAAAAATGACAAACAAACCCACAGTCACTTTCGCTAAAAACGTAGCGTGACAAAAAAACTCGTAAAGGGTAATTTAATCTTTTTACTTGTATTCAGATCATGGCCACTTAGATTTATTTTTTAAATATAATGGGTTGAAAGGTCAGATTTTAGCACAATTTTCTAGTTCCTATACGTGACAATTTGGTGTCAATTTTACATCAAAACTTGATCAAATTAAACCACAGTCTAACATTCGAAACGATGTAAATACAAATTATTATGGTTCTATTTTAATGTAATATGGGTGATGGCTCAAATAAGAAATGTTATTCATTTTTACAAGGAATGGTTAGTGTCTTTTTATATAAGTAAAATGTATTCTATTTAATTCCTCATCAGCTGCATAAGTCCACTACTGAGCATAAATATAGAGAGCACAGCGCGCCTAAAGAAGTTTTCACTTCAAAAACACTTGATCTAAGGTGTGCGGTGAACATTATGGAATATTAAGTTATGTAAAGAAAGACTCACGATAGATAGCATGTGTTATTTGGACATAAGGGTTGCAGTCCGTGTGTCCTGCATATCACAGTCCATATGCATGTCCTTTGCAGATCTATTGTGACAATCCTCTATGGATCATTCTTCCATGCCAATCTCGGCTATGAACCGTACGATTGCTCTGGGTTTGAAGGTACTGATGTTATCCGTTGAGTCAGTTTGGCCTCTTAAGTGTCTGTTTCTGCTGTGATGAAGAGCATCACAGCGGCAGAGGCTATGGGTGGGCGTTTCCTCATCCTCCTTACAGAATCTGAGAGTCCTATTGTTGCTCAGTCCCATGTAGCTGAGGTGTTTGTTTAGCTTGCAGTGCCCCGTTAGGGTCCGTGTCAGGATCCTTAGTTGCTTCCTGCTTAAGGAAAGCGCTTCGTTTGCAAACGAATTATTGTAGCTATTCAGAGGCGCTTTAGAGTGGTTTTGGCCAGGTGTGGCTTTCAAGAACTGTAGCTCTCGTCGGCGCACCCTCTGGCTAAAATTGTCAGGCAGACAGACTATATGTTGGAATAATATCGGGACTAGACTGTAATCTCTCTAACCTGCACGTTATTAAGCCTAAATGTAGTAGTTGTTTTTCACATTGAATTTTTAGATTTATCTTTCAGAACTCAGGAAATAACAACATTACCGCGTGTCCTGTAATTGAGTCTAACATTAATCGCAATCCTCAATCAACTGGACTTGTTGCTCAAATCAGAATTTGTAAATTTCATGCAGCCCGTTTCATTCCAGCAATAAAAAGTAAAGGTACGTGGTAATGTGATTTATGTCATAGTATTCCATGTATTTATTACATGTCACATGTTAGCTTATACTATATCTTATAGATAATACATGTGACACCATGTCGATATTTTATAATATGTTCAATTCAATTCTTACATTAATGCACAATGACATGTTATCATCATCAATAGCCACGCGGGTCCAGTGCGGATTGGTAGACTTCACACACACCTTTGAATTTCTTCTCAGGAGTGTGCAGGTTTCCTCACGATGTTTTACTTAACCTGCTTGTCTTGAACAGGCATGTGAAGCGTGTGAGGCGTGTGGGCCTGCATGGTTGACTACGGCCCATACACTCTCAGTATGAAAGTAGGCCTGAGCTCCTGCAGTGCGGAAGTATATAGGCTGTTGATGATGAGATATATATTTTTAAATCACCTTTCTATCACACATAGGTTAATAATATCAGGTAAGAGCGAGACAAACTGCAAGCCAATTGTTTATAAAACAACCTAAACATATCTACAGTTTATGAGGTATAAGTGTAGGAAAGATAAGCCTAAGCATAACATAAACCTATAGTTACCTAACAAGTAAGTGAGAGATTTTTCAATGTATGAGGGGTTTGCACTTGGCCTTCATCTCACCTGATGGTAAGCGACGATATGGCCTGGATGGCCTTGGATATGGTAAGAGTGTGCACCCAGAAGCCTCAAGCTATAAGATTTGTATACTCACGTTCCATTGACATTACTACGAATTATTTTCTCACTCAATTACGGATCATCCAGACATTGTGGAACTCGTTGCATCACTCTGTACGAAATAGTAAATCTGTCTCCATTTTAAAGAAAAACGTCAAGGATTTTTTGATTTCTCATAAATTGTTAATAAGTCAATAATTATTATATGTTTATTGTATGCATGTAACATTGATTTATATTAATATTTAGTATAGTAATATATAGTACTTATATATATAAAATGTTTTATTTACATAATCTCATAAATGTTACAATAAATAGTAGCTACCTTTTAAAAATAGAAATATTTGTGTTAGGTAGCCTCGCTCTTCCAGATTTAGTTATTAGATTACGAGTAGGTATGCAGTGGTACAGTAAAAAATATTAGATAAAGTAAGTATACAGTAAACTTATGTAATTGTAAATGTTCACGCTTTACTGCCCTCCTCTCTTCAGTATTTCTGATAGAAAGATCCCGTTGCTTTTGTAAATGTTTTTCTGCGTATTTTGTGTTCTGTAATTTAAACAAAATGAAGTAACAGTGATTACCTCTCTTTGTGGAAACCAAACTTTCAAAATATATACATATTCGTATTGATGGTTACAGAACGTGGTCGTTTGTCCGCTAGACGGTGGGTCAATAATATATTCTGGTCCTCCCAAGTAGTAGACCGAGCGAGTGACATGTGTTCTCAGAGCGCATGTCCCTACCAATGGCGGAAGACTATTCTGGGACATACTGTGAGTATAAAACTGATCAATAACACCCGGTCAGCAAACAACCAGCCAGCGTCAGAACGTTCTGGTCGGTCAGAAAGAGGCGTGAATTACATACATACCAGTGGCGAAGGGTCCATACAAGCCGATTCCCACCGGGTTACAGATATTATCTATAAATTGTCAAAGCCCGACAAAACTATACCACAGTTCCCGTGTCAACTAATGCTCTGTCTCTTACGCTCTCGTAGTAAACGTCGCTTTTTATTTCACGAAATAAACCGGCGAATTTCGGGTTACTCGATTTCTTCTCTTTCGAACGCCTTATGCGGAGCGAGATAGAGAGTTATAATGCTAGTAATTTCAAAACTATAATTTTAAGGAGAAAATACATCGCCAATGAGACATTTTTTCTAGCAAGTTAATAGTGTTATAACAATGAAAAATTTAGAAAGTAGTATTTTGATAGTATGTTTCATCGCGAGTCACATTGTTTTATTTAGGCGTATTTGCGTGTGATTTGTTCCGTTTGGAATAAACAACTTTAGTACGCGTGAATGCTTGTTAGTACTATCGATGTTTTTTATGTGACGGATTAGAAAGTATTTCACTTAGTTCGAAGTTCATGTGCTGTTTTTTGTGTTTATAAGGTGATTTACTTGCATATTTCGTTCAATACGGTGAGTTTTGTGTGCCATTATGGCTTTAATTCGTATGGAATGCTGCCTAACTGACTACTTGCTCATCATCTTCCCATTTGAAGAAATACTGAGAATTTCTGAAGCCGAATTTGAATCACGCGGTAAGCATTTTTTTGGATCGGCTTCCCTTCGCCAAAATTCCACCCTTCGCCACTGATACATACCCCATATATCGTCACAGACTGGCCGCTTGCAATCTGGAGCCAGAGATTTTGTTTCAGTACGCTTTCAATTGTGCACTACTACCACCGCGAAAGTAAAGGGTCAACTAGTACGTCTCTCGGCAAGCAATAGATTATGACTGAGCAGATATCAAAGCTTGTGTCGATTAGCTCTGTAGATCTAGGTAGATCGTATCGGGCCGGCCCCCTACCAAATGGACCAACAACCTAGTAAAGTATGCGGGGTGTCACACATCTACCACGGATGAGGCCTACAAATATATATAAGCAGGTAGTGGGCTGCCTGGCTGATGATTGTAATATAATTCATCCTATTTCCAGTTCAGTATCTCCCGCATGACCGCGGGGGAGGGCGAGGGGTCCATGAGTACGATCGCCAACGTCGGGTCGTGGTTCCAAACAAACGAAGAATTCCAGGTTAGTCCACTATAACATGGACTGCGAGTATACGATGAGTTCATTTGCAGGACACAAAAAGCTGCCATTAAAGCTAATCAAGTGATGAGCAGCTGGATTTAGCTATAATAGCTGAAATATTAATGGGAAATTGATCTACCAGTTGGAGCCTCACCGGTACAAACGATGGTTATGAATGTTGTCCTGCACATAGCCTATGGCCTGTAGGCCAAAGGCTACTTTCTATTCCGGTCTACTAAGCAGGCCGTGAAATAATTTTTGACGAATACGCAGTAGAAGTTACGGGCACTACTAATAGCAATTTCACGGAATTTCATGTTTGAGCCTCAGCAAATATCCTGTCGTACAATCATAAAATATGCTGAAACGAATTTCATTGTAATATAAGTAAACTAACGTTATTTACTCTGAAACATATTAATAACAATATATTGCTTGGTTTCAGGTTATGGTGGCAAGTGTGCTAGTCATTGTCGGCATATGGTGGCTGGTGAGAACGTTGCTCTCGTTGCTCATAAACCTCGTCTTCCCATTTCTGGTCGTGATGATAGCTGTGGCAAGTACTCTATATCTATATCGGGGCAAGTTAACAGTAAAACATTGCATTTAGGTATGGTAATACATATAGACATTACATTTATTTAAGACCACAACATACAATAAATAAAACAAATATATAAAATTTGAAGAAAGACAAACAATAAATTTCAAAAAATACAAAATAATAATGTGAGTATTATGATGCCAAAACTGGCCTTGTCTCAGTGTGCTTCGCGACAAGTGTCGAACTAGCGCTAGTTTTGGTAGTCGATTTTGGACATCATGGAACCTGCTGGTAAGTCATGATACCCGTAAAGCCGTGGGAAAGCATATGGTTAATGCCTTAATACATTTTGGTGTGTTTCGGTCGGTAGCATTCCATTTTCAAAGTGATCAGTGATTACTGATTATTTCAAGATTGTCGGGATATTTGGATTTCTCATCATTAGTACATTGCTGATTATAGCGACTATCTTCGAATCCTACAAGCGACCTTATAGTGTGTTCATGGAATTATCAACACCTGCCTGACTCTGACCACAGCGGCCACATTGGAATCCCTCAAGCGACCTCTTCATCAGGATAGTCTTTTAATGTAATAATAATAAGTTCCCCGTTGGATATATCGACCATTTTACGAATCCTACAAGAAACCTAATCATCACTTATTCCGATTCATCTTCATCGTCACTTAACTGCAAAAGAGATTGAGGTCAAGCGTTGATCTAACTTAGAAGAAGAAAAAAACACATTAACAACTTCTGACTCTTCTCGTCCGCTTTGGTCATACTTGTGTTCAACCAATAGCATAATGTCTTCTGTCCCATAGATTTTGGTGCCTCAACTCCGCAATCAGCTGTTGGGGCAGAACTATCCAGTCTTCGCAAACAAAATAAGAGAGTTATTGCTGAAACTGGCGGAAACTATCAAGGCTGAATAATTTCATTGTTTTGTTAATTTAAAAAAAATACCTTGTGAATCTTTAGAGTCGATCGAGAAATTAAATATGATGACAACCCATGTTCGTATTTTGGTGCTTTATTTTTCAATTCAAAATTGCTTTTGTTTGTTAGATTAGTACATATTATTATATTAGTTGAAAGGTATTCGATACGTAATGTTTACATACATTCGATATGTAAACGTTTACTGCTATTCAATTTGACGTCATGTTGCAATACGGTGCAATGTGCAGTACCGTGCGAATGCCTGTGTATCCCTCAATTTCATATTTACATAGAAATAGCGGGATCCGCCCGGCATTCTCTCCTTAACAGACATTGCTCAAAATCCAAGCACCACACCACAGATATTTTCTTTGCCAAGCACCATTGTCACTCTGAAATTTTACAGTTAACATCTAACATGTTGTTCTGAAACATCTCAAAGAAATGGTTTAAACTTGTTACTTCTTCGTGCTTCCAAGGTCGGTAAAATATTACATCGACGGATATAATTTTAAACAAGAAATTGAGTTGTTGTGATGATGAGAGCTGCGGTTAGATCATAAAAGTAAAAAAGAGTACTCATCAAAACCTAATTTGTTGCTTTATGTTGTATTGGCTGCAATTTTGTAATAATAAAATTGACTTTACATTTTAGACAATGTTTCTAGTAATTACAATAGTGGGTACTCATTTCTAACAAAAAGCAACAACGATTATATCAACGTTTCCATGGGTTTGTAGAAGCAAAGAAAAGAATATGAGCGGCATTAAAGGGCTTAGCTTTTACAAACGTCTCCGTGACACGTTTTGTCACTCAACAAATGCTACAAAGTATATTTAAGGGACAGTACATCAAGTTGTAACTGTTACTCATATTTAGGCTGTAAACCTCGTCTCGGAATTTAATTCCGCGCGGTCGAGAGCACCTCGTTCACACCTTTACCGTCTATGGTAACCCCGACCTCGTAAACTCTGATGGGTGCCACAGGGTTGCTACTCTAGAGGTAGATCAAACCTTTATAATACTCTGGTGACTTATCATATCACAGCTACAGCCTCTATATGTCCTCACTGGTGACTTATAATTAAAACTAACGGCTAAATAACAAAGTTTCAGATTTTGGATTTCAGCGTTTACTTTAGATCTGCGTTGGCTTTGTTCTAAAACGAATCAAAAGGATTAATATTAAGCCAAAAATGCTCTGGACTTTCAATATACATTTATCTAAATTACTAGTATGGGACCGGTGGATTTGACCGCATGGGAAGCTTCCTTGGAATCCTTCTATCTCTCTCTAAATCGTCAAAAGGATCGATGTTCCAAGTTTTACTGTCAAAAAACAAGCCGGGTGTTGGTATGTCAATCTGTCATGGGAGCCTTTCATGCAAATTGAGGTTTCAATTGTTTCTTTTAGTATTCACTAGCTGACTCGACAGGACAAGGTCTTATAAGAATTTTTACTAATGTATTTTCATTCTCCTTCAAAAATGGCGAACTTTCACTAAATTTCCATTCCTTGCCTAACCGCCAACATCGTACACATTTTTGGAAAATGACAAATTTATCCATTATAATACTCGCGAAAAAACTCTTTAGAGTTATTTTTAGTCTTGATTTTCTATTGAAATACGATTTACGGTTCTAAAGCATTTCTGCACATCTGATAAATTCTGTCTCTAAGTTAGCACTATTAAAGTTTGTCAAAAATTAAAATATGTCCATATAAAAGTACGTCATGTGACGTTTTCAATAGAGCGGCCATTGGTAAAACTTTGATCTCGAAAAACAATCACACATCAAATGTTTTGTACGGGCGTAAGTTTAGAGAGGTTAGCAACAAGTTTACAATAAAAAAATATTCGCTTTATCCAGTTTGTCAGAAGTTCCAGACCCTAGTACTTCATATAGTGCTAACCTTAGCGTCATAGTTGAAGGAAAAAAAACACAAAGGAACTAATCGCAATGTAATATAGGTAATGTTATGACATCAGAAAGCGCAAACCCTGCCCTGTAATATCCTAGCGCGGCCGGGATGATGTTGACAGATGGCCGAAATATAACTCGGAATTGGTTTTTGATGGCGCACTTTATTGTCACGGTAGATCTGTACATTCCACTGTCTGTAGGTCACGTAACATTTTAGTGGTTTGAGGTGTTTTTGTAAATAGGAGCAGCGCAACAAACTCTGTGCGATACTAGCAAGAAAATGTTCGGAAAAGCATAAAAGTATAAATCTGGTAGCAAAGTAAGTATCTCTTTAACGAGAATTCGCTCAGAATGCTTTCATGCAAACTTTTGCCATGATCTTTTAAAATATAATAGCTGGCTTTAAAATAGGAGATCGGATTAGAGTCGTGAAACGAATATCATTAACGTACAGCTTCATTGTCAACTAGAATGGCCGTCAACCAGCTTATAGTAGCTAGATGGCATTTTGAATAATAATAAAAATGGCATGTCAAGTGAATCACAAAATACAATAACTCTTATTGTTCAAAAGGCCATCTAGGGGCCATAAGCTGCGAAAAGGCTATTTTAACTCATTAGCCTTTTAGGTGGGCTTACTTATCGTCTAACGGCCTTATCGTCACTTACCATCAGGTGAGATGGAGGCTAAGCTAAGTGCAAACCCTTTATACATAAAAAAGTCGCGGGCACGCTAGCAATAAAATAAAAAGTATTCTGTGGACAGCAGGTTGCTCTGGAGTGTAATAAACGACACAAAAAGTAAAATATAAAGTATCCAAGACAATAAGTTTGTGACAGTCACGTACGTTAAATGAAGAAAGCTCTAAACTTGCCTCACCTAAATTGTTGCTTTAAGTTTTCAGTAAAGGCAGGGGTACACCGAGACCATTAACTTATATAATCTTAATTTAATCACGTTACGAAGTCATAACCAACAACGTAATGTAATTTTAATGGTTAATTATGTGATTGAATTTGCATCGTGAAGATAATTCGGTTACCTGCCCAAAGATTTCAACTGTAATTTTACTGTAAAGATAATATAAAGTTATGATGGTTGCTTTGTTTTAGTAACTTTATACCGGGATAAAAAGCAGCAAGTTACTTCCCGGTCAATAAACTATATAGAAAGTCATGGGGAGACCTACACCCGCATAAGAAATTAAAATATGTGTGTGGAGTCTTAACAAGCAAATTCGGGCCTGAGTTAAATTTGCTCCATGAATGATGTTACTCATGTTCGAAGGCAGGAGTTGTAATGAGTACTCTGCAAGCCTGCCATGGGCGGTTTTGAACGAGCAAGAAGCGGGAGGTAAGTTCATTTCAACTTATCTTGCTATTGCTTATTGATGGCTTTTGGCTTCGTTTTGCCTTATGAATACCATCCCCCTGCCTTGCCTGTGTCCTTGAAGGTGACTGCAAGTATAATTCCAGTAAATTTTATAAGTACACTCTACACATATTATAATGTCTGTACTCTTGTGTGTTCTGTTTGTGGATAAAATCTTTTTTGGCTGATAAAAGGAGTATATTAGTTTTAGTCGCATTTAAAAATAGGCGTCTGAAACTTATAATTAGCTCCCAGTGACGACGCAACCTAAACCACTCAAGTTCTCAAGTGTTCAGGGACAATGTTACAGTGTTTACTTCATGCCCTTTACATTACCCTACGGTATTGCTAGCTTCTCTACAAAGTAACATACATTTAATAGAAATTCATGACACTATATAAGTTCTAATGTACAGGTAGTCACGTGACGACAATAAATTTAAATTAAGTGAACTTAAGTAGCATGATGAACTAATTATAACCCGTTCTTCTTAAGAGCGGAGAACCTATGGGGAGTATCAGCTCGAGTGAATACCTTGTACCGGGAAACGTTTATCGGGCCGTCCCCCTACTAGATCGCTGAATACAAGTGTCTCGAGACCGGTCAATGTGGCATACCATTGATAAAGCCTATGTCCAGCAGTGGACGTTTCCTGGCTGATGATGAAGAAAACCCAAACTAATAATTGTAGGTTAGTTTAATACTTTATCCAAGTAGAAATATATATGTTACGCCTTTTAAGTAGGAAGTTGCGGTGTTTTTTTCTACTTTACTAACTTTTGTTCTACTAGAGGAGCCAAAATTCAAATATTCTACAGGTATTGATAATAACATAGTCTAATAAGAAACTGACATTGTAGCATTTTTTATTGTGGTTGGTATTTTTTGATACTACCAAGTTTATTTAGCCTTCCATTTTTATCTATTTTAACTCATCAGTTTTTTATTTTAAATCTTTCACGAGACTAATCTGTTACTAAATAAAAGTTTCTGCCTCATATTTTATCAACGAAAACGATTCTGGAACGATAAAATACATAGTCACAATCAGCTTAAGTATAAGTAAACATATGAAAAAGAAAAGCACTTATGGAAGACGTTTGAAATAGTTCTGACTTAAATATTCCGTTTGCTCTACGTTGACGGCGGGCCGCTGCCCCGACGCCATGTTTCAAGCTTCAAATATATACTATACAACATTGGTCCTTTGGATCTCAACAGTCACTTCGATACAAGAATATATACACGAGCACTTTATAGACTGTAACTGTACAATGCATCCATGTGTAATCGGAAATTTTAAAACACATTTATAATAAGTCAATAATGTGTCAATGGCAGCCGCCTTTTTTCTAAAGTCCGATAGCTTAGATACTGTTACGAGCTACCAAGTTCGTAGATTGAAGAGAAACAAGAGTCCAAAGCTGCGGAGTTTATTGGTAACACAAGTCCACGAACCAATCTTCAAAATAACGGGTCCCCCCAAACAGAGTACGTCCCTTTCTCACTGTCACTGGTTCCGAGTCGTCTGCACTGAGTCCGTCCTTGGATTCCACGTACAGAGTCCTTGGGCACTACTGACGCCGATCTGTCGATACTGACACCACGTGACACACTAGTACACTAACACTTTTCCACCTCGACTGTACTTTCGCTCTACAATTTCTTCCGGTTTTCGTATCTTCACTTTTTATCGCTGTGAACTCAACTCAAACTGAACTGAACTCGAAGCTCGTCTCGCGCCTATATATACCCGGTATTGTTTCTAGATCCTTCAGTCTAGAATCTTCGGGAACATTCGAGAGACTTCCACACTTTCATTTGTCTGAAAGCGATAGATGAATTGGTCTCCTTTTCGCACTTGACAATCCTTATGCGAGTGTTCGAGAGCTTTCAACGCTAGTCATTTGACACTAAGGGGATAGATGGATCCGCCTCTCTCTTTTCTTTATCTCTAGACTTTTCGAGCAGTTCTGTGACAATGTCCGACACGAAGGGGATAGATTGATACGCCTCTCTCTTTTCTTTATCTCTAGTCTTTTCGAGAAGCTCCGTGACAATACTGTTGGTACACCCAAACGGAAAATGTGATTTAGGCAGCAAAAATAATTTAATCGACAAGATAGGTACGCATGAGCATAAAATTATACATAAAACAGTTTCTATTCACGCAGAAGTCACTACAAACTCACAAACACAACCTCACTGCGATGCCTCCATATAAAATGACAAATTCACCAGCCTGTACTTTTTTCGGTTTACTTTGTGCTCGTGTTTGACGAATCTGCGTGTGCCGGAGGCGGCTAAAATTTATTTATTTATTTATTTATTAATAAAAAATATTTTTTTACAAAAAGTTCTTAAAGTGTACTTAATCCTATTGGAAGCTTTATCTGTACACCAAACAATGCAATATGTATAAGAGAACGGACTTAGCTCTCGTATCGGTACATAGCGCGTTACAAAGTCGTGTCACGGTGCGTCAACGGCTCCAAGCCTGTCAATACGAATTAGGGTTACACGTTACCTTTCCTGTGAAATCCAATTTTGGAACCCGCAATTTATTTCAAGGGACACGAGCGACAGCTCTCAACTGGCCCATTTTGAAGCAACCGCAACCGTTAATCAGTTTATCGGTACACAAGGTGCTTCTAAATCAATACGGCCGACCATCCGCCGTACCTTACCTTACCCTTACTTGTTGATCGCCTTTTCAATATATAGCGGTTCTGTATATATATAATAAATTAAGTGTTCAAAGCAAGCAAAGCAAGTATTTATCTAATCTCCGCCAATGGAGAACATAATAATTAAAATAATAGTAAAAGCATTTATTTCAGACACAGTCCACAAACTGTTAGTACAACACAAATCTTATGGACTAAGCAGGAAAAAAAACAGGTAATCAAACACAAAAATAGAAGTATACAGAAAATATTTCAAAAATTTTGTAAAAATATTCAATAGACAAGATTGAAGACGAAAAATATACGAACTTTCGCGTCATATCCCATATTTCGACTAATTGTGAACCGATGTGAATGATTCTTATTTAACTGAAAAGAGTTTCCCCCAAACAGATGGTCCCATTACATTTTTCTGAAAATATTTCAACTATAAATAAGGTAAGAATGCATTATTAAATTTACAATTATTAAAATTACATCCACTTCCCTTTAGCTGCTATTAATAAATACTTTTTAAATGACTATTTCTAAGAATTTGTTCTAGAAATAAATTCAGTACTTTAGTTCTTTTTGAATGCATACTTTACAAAGGACGTACTTCAATGTGACATATTACGGAACTAAATGTTTCGCATGTGTTTTTTTATGTTTAGGCCGTTGGATAGAAAGCATGGCCCAAGCACCCAGAAGCCTCAACCTTATGAGATGCTGGCTATGTTACATTTCAAACCGAAACACAGCACTGCTGTTTGGCAGCAGACTTAGGTAACAGGGCGGTAGTTAACCAGGTGGTTAATACCTTAGAAAATATTATCGCTGAGCCAATTTTTGGTATCGCTAGCGAATGTACGTTTTAACGTACAGCAAGAATTTTACTTAGTACTGCGCCTAGTCACGTCTAAAACAACCGTCGGCATTCTTACATTGTTCTATTTTTAATAGGGAAGATGCAATCAAATTAGATTGGGTTAATTGTATTTTGATTTATAGCATAACTGACATTAAAAGAAATCCAACCAAAAAAAAACGTAGTAATTTTTAATTTTTATTTAGATTTTGCAAGGACTAAATGTCTCAAAAATTTAGTTCCTCGAATAGTGAAAAGTAAAATGCTTATTAGATTGAGATCTCTCATTGCATTTTGAACATTTTATTACAGGGGTATATAGCATATAAAAAATATTATTTTACTAGATAACTCAAAATATCGAACAAGCTCTATACATTTTAACGCTCTAAAAACACGTATGACGTCACAAATGTCACTCAATTTATATGTAGCGTTATATAGCACCGCGTGACTAGAATTACTTTTTGGCGGGTTGTACTAAAAAAAGAATTTAGTCTACTATCGAATGAGACAAAAATATTTTTTATGCATCTTCCCCATTGTATCTTTAATGTTAATAGATTCAAATTTATTAAAACGTGTTTAAACTAAACAATGAAATATGAATGAAACTATTACTGTACTTCTGGTTAGATAGATAGATAGATAAAAATCTTTATTTCCACAAAATTTACATTTACATTCGTGCTAATATGTATAATTCGTTGCTTCCTGCGGAAAATGGCGCTGACTCAGCATGATGCTGTGGGCTCTGCTCATTAACTGAACAGAACACACAGCGCTGGTATTCTGTCAGAACCAAAATTAAAAGACGTTATTTCACAAACATGTGCTACAATTTAAAAAAAAAACCTTTAAAATTATATAATGCAATCTAAAAGTACAAGACATGCATAAAGAAGAAGAAAAAATTTGATTATTATGACAGTGTATGTATGTGTATGTAGTGTGTGTGTGTGTGTGTGTGTGTGTGTGTGTGTGTGTGTGTGTGTGTGTGTGTGTGTGTGTGTTGTTCAAGAAAAGAAAGAGAAAGAAAGAGATACAGGCATTAAGAGTTTTGTTTGGAAAGAATAATTGTTTTTATATCTGATTTAAATTTTGATGTAAGTTTACGGATCGGCGGTGGAATATTGTTCCAACATTTAATGTTGCTAATTACTCGTAGTATATTCTTTATGTAATTTAACAAACAGATCCTGGCTAATTAGCTAAGAACTTCGTTAAATTTTCATACATAAATTAGCCCCCACAGCCGACTAAGCGTGCTAAAAGTTTGGCTCAAAAGCTTAAGTTTTTGCATTTCATTAAAATCATTTGCTTTCATTCCAAACGTCGGTTTCACTAAAGCTTTTGAAAATGTCGGCTCCAGTTTGTTACTTATTAACGGGTATTATGCACACAGCTAAGGAGTACTCGTAGTTCGAAGAAAGCTTTCATGTTTCCTGGCCGTTGCAACGACCTCCTCAATGCTAGAGTAAATAAAACATTTATAGGTAAGTGTATCTTTGACAACATTTTCATTCAATATCTAACAAAATTGTAGTTAAGTGTTTCGCTACCTAACTGCTAAACCAAAACTTATTTATTAAAAATATTATGTTATTAAATTAAACGGGACTACTTGCTAGATCGGAATAAAAAGTACTCTATGTCCTTTTCCGGTCCTCAATCATATCATGTACAAATCACGTATTTTGACATTGAATTATTACTGTATAAAATTTGACATTTGATTTTATTTTTATTGTATAAAATTTGACATTGAATTATTATTGTATAAAATTTGACATTGAATTATTATTGTATAAAATTTGACTTATACATTTCGCTATGCCCTGACGGAGTTCATGTATTTAGATCGAAACACTATTTAAACTCTAATGACTCTGTGTACATGAATGCAAATAAATTGATTTGATTTGCTTGATTGTGTTTTATCGCAATAAGATGTCGCTAATGACCTAACACCCCTTTGTAATGTTGTATTTATTCTATTGGTGGTAGTGGTGGATGGTAGACCCATCACATCATTTAGTGGGTTCATTTTATCGCAACCACAGTTTCTATAAAACAGGATCATCAAATTATTTTCATGTATTTTTGTAGGCCCATATTTTTGCAATAAAACTACGTGTTCTTGCTATTTTTCCCATTTACTGTATGAATTGGCTCTATGGACTAACTTTTATCATAAAGACAAATAATGCGTCTTTGTATGCGTATGTAATGATCAACAAATGCTATCAAGTTCCCAGTTATTCTCGTATTTTGTTCTTGAGACGAGGTATTTTATGTTTATCTGAGGTAAAGTAGGTAATCTTGGGAAAACTGTATTATGTCTGCTTGTTTAAGAAATGAAATACGATGATACGAACATAAATGAAATGAACTTTATTTTTTCTGAACTTCGGTTGTGACTCACATTTATACTGAGGCTCAAATATGAAGTCACAGTTGTCATTAATGGTGTACTGAGCTGGTACGTACACTCGAGTACAAAAATATGTATCCCATTTCGTACACATCACATTCACCTTTGCTTGTTCGTCGTCTGTCTTTCTGTCAAAACCCTTTTCTCAGGAATGCGTAGAGGTATTAAGTTGAAATTAATATCGAAATGCAAATCTTCGGTTTCATGCAACAGTGAAAAAACCAAACTTATAGGTCAACGCCATGAAAAGATATAGCTGTATTTTAGACAATTTCCATACGAAATGCAAGGGAACCAAAACCAGTAGGGTACTTGCCGGTGTCCTAGAATCCTCAAATTTGGCAAGAAGCAAGGTCTTACAGGACTACTATAAGAATAAATCTTAAAACCAGGATTTTTCAATTATAACACAGTAAAAATAGCTTTTTTATGTTTACAAACTTAAATTTGTAGTTAAAAGCCATGTACCGGGTATGTAATGCAACCGCAATGTTGTTGTTTCTTCATTTGGACTTATATTTTCGGTAGAGCATGATTTTCAGTATGATAGTTATTCATATTCCATACGGAACCCTCGGTGCGTGAGTCCGACTCGCACTTGACCAGTTTTAGTTAATTTTATTTTTGTAATCAAATACTAAATATTTTGCAAAACATAATCTTATTCATTATGCTTCTTTTAACATTAATACCAAAATTAAAAAGAAAATACAAAAAGTTAAAATCCCCTAATATACGTCTTTTCACGTTTCACGCCTAACTTTTAGAACCGCTCGACGCGAAAATGGAAAATTCCCACTTTTTATTTTCACTTTAAAAAGTTCCCTTTACAAGTTATAATTCAGTTTTTCGCGCCAAAGTATTCTCAGAGGGCTCAGGAAGTGTGTTTTAAAAATATAGGAATGGTTACGAGCCTTTTATGGAAATCACTAGCATTGTCTTTTTTATGTACCATATTTTATTTCAGAAGGTCTGTTAGTCTGTTTCAAGTTTTATGGTACTTCAAATCGTAATTTTATCGTGGATGGACTGTTGAAATTTATGATCTCGGATTTTTTCATCTTATTCATTTTTTCATATTCATCACACGATGAATACTGTACAAATATTCTATATATACTAACGAGGCTGTGTCATCATCATGATCGACTGGGATCATCAATATCATAACATCCAGTGCTGAAGATAAACTTCCCCAGGGTACGCGTGCGTCCCAAGAACAGTCTTGTTAAATATTGTCTACAAGTTTTTGAGACACATTGAATAAACTTTTTTTAAAGAATAAATGCCCTTTGTCCTACTAAGTACAGCATTAGCTTTTACAGCATCCTCTGTCTCCATTTACACCCGATATAAAAGATAAAGCTGAGTGTCCACGGCACTTAGACACAGTAATTCTTTGTGTTACTTACCTACCTTACTTTATACTAACGAGGCTGTGTCATCATCATGATCGACTGGGATCATCAATATCATAACATCCAGTG